>OX579661.1:12756603-13956603 GCA_951230895.1 Carpatolechia fugitivella
TAGCTAGATCATTCGTAATTTCTATTTTGACTGTCGAGTTTGTAATACAATGACACAGGTCCTGATCTTAGCTTAGATGTAGCTGAGACCAGAGCTAACGTGCTACCCGAAGCATAAAAAACGCCTCTAGTTGTTTGTTGGTTATATTCTTTCATACACATGAATGATGTTTGATCATATACGAAAATATTTCTGACGCGCGTCGCCTCCAAGGCGAAGCGATCGTCTTTTATTTCCTCTGAAAGTATACCTACCTACAAACAGCTCATACATACAGCTAATACCGGACCGTCGTCGTCGACTCGACACTATGCAGGAGGTATTGTTTTAACGCAATTTATGTATGGTAAAGTGTACTAAAAGTATAATGGTAATAATAGCTATAATAACCACTATTATTATAAAAAAACAAAAAACCCGAATGCATGAAAAATTTAAAACTTTTGGCGCCAAAAATAGGCCATCTTGCTAAAATCCATCAAGCCGTTTAGGCTGTAGAGCGTGCCAAAGAAATATACATACATACATACATACACTCGAAAAACATAACCCTCCTTCTAAAGCAGTCGGGTAAAAACCAATGTAGTCCTTTTGTTTATGTAAAATGCCTGTTACAAAGTGAAAAGCAAATATTTTATCATTCATGACTCTTGCAAAGGCTTTTTATTTACCTGTAGGCACACCTGAGGTGTGACGGTAATTAATCAAACAAAATATCTTCGTAAATTCTACAGTTCTAAAAACCTAGTATATTCATAGCTAAAAAAATGTCCATAAAGTTTCAGTTACAGAGTACTATAAATAAATAAATTGAGCTTTTTGATAGCGTTAATCGGAACGTAGTAGAAGAAAAAAACAAGCTCGACACTAGCGCCTCTCTTCTGGTGGCAGACATAGAGAACTATTTTGTCAAAATAGGTTACTAAGCAACAAAATTAAAATGTCCTCAGAATATCCTCAAAAGTATTGGATCTCTCGCTCTACCACATGAAATACGCAGTATCTTCATTCATCATCATCATCAGCCAGACAGTACTTTTTCATTTAGTATCGTTGAGACCGCGAGGCTACGTACGTCGTTTACATAGTTTATAGAAAAATAATAAATACATCTGAATTTCATTGCGATCGAACGATAAGCGTATTATCCTGCATAAAAAATGTGTATTTGGTGTTCCCGTGAAGTGAGCCAATCGAGGTGAAACGCGCAGCCTTCGGTCACCCTTCGGTAGCAAAACGTGGTGTCGTGCGAGTGTCGCCGCGTCGGGCTGGCGCTAGCGCGGGCGCTCGCTCGGGGCATTCGGGGGCTCCAGCATGGCCGAAGGGGGCGCCGCGGGCCCTGGCGCCGCTAACATCGTGAAGGAGGGCTGGCTGCAGAAGCGCGGGGAGCACATCCGCAACTGGCGCGATCGCTACTTCATCCTGTTCGACAACGGCGACCTGATGGGCTTCAAGGCGCAGCCCGAGCGCAACAACTACCGCGAGCCGCTCAACAAGTTCACTGTGCGCGACTGCCAGATCATGGCGCAGGACAAGCCGCGCCCTTACACCTTCACCATTCGCGGCCTGCAGTGGACCACAGTCATCGAGCGCAACTTCTCCGTCGACAACGAGAAGGAGCGGTCAGTATCACACACCCACCCTCACCACACACCCTACATCCCCGCAATCATCTGTTTGTCACAATCACAAACATCCGTTCACACTAGTCCTCTCGCACATGACACAAACAATGTTGTTTTTAATCTTAATTTTGGCATATTTAGGTTAAATAAAGTGATTATGGATCGAGCCTCTCGGTGGGGACGTATATGAGCTGCTGTTGAAAGTGATTATGTAAGGTGATGATTGAAAAATACTTGAACAATAATATCAATTTAAAACATCATAAACTTTCCGAGTGTTTGCATTAATTGCAGGTGAAATGATATAAAACTCAGGGTGAGAGATTATTTGTTTTTACTGATCTGTAACAATCAAGATAATATTATGTTCTGTCTGTTATTCTCAATAATCTCATGGCTTTTGGAAAAGTACTTGCTTGTCTAGTTCTGCCTCTGCAGTATGTAGATACTTTAACTTTCAGTCTGCCACAAAATGACTTTCTTATTTAAATCTTTCAATTACAAGAGTAAATGGCTAACAATACTAGACAATAAAAGCTTGTACTCAAGATTATAAATGAACTGAACTGTCCCTTTATAAAACTGAGTTTTGTCATTGACAGGTGGTTACTATTGAGACAATGGTAATATTAAAACATCTATCTAGATGCATGTTCACTTCATTTAAATATAAATTCAAGTGTACCCACTACATATTTCGGACTGGTTTGAGTGCTATGGTGCATTTGATTGAGGATAATCAAGGTCTGCAGCTGGCACTCCTATAGTTAGTCATGACTCATTTATTTTGTTTACATATTTCCAGAACTGCCTACTTTTTTAGTTTGAGTTGCAACCACCCACAATATTTAGGAAAGACTTTATTTTCTTTTATATGTTTCTAGATAATAAACAATGGTTAACCTGAATATCATAATCATAGAAGGTTCAGCTTTTGTAATGTTTATTGTGATGCAATAAACTTGTCTTTAATTATCAGTTGAATTATTTTGCATTATAAAATAAGATTTCCAGTAGAATAACTGCTTAACATAAATAAAAAACTGAAAATAGACTAAAGACTAAGTTTGTTTTATTAAACTAATTTAGTTCATAAAAATTCATTTTAAACGGAAGTGGAAACCCTCTTTTAGTTTTTTTTTTTACTATCTTAAAAAAAATATATACATAATACCATCATCATACCATACAGGTATATTTTATTCATCCTTGTAAGCAAAGCTTGCATCTGAGATTATAAAGGATCTAAGTTGAAACATATTGTTTTTATTGATGCAGAGTTAATTTGGAGCAATGCAAGTGAATGTCTGTTTTTATGGATGGCATTTTTGGTGTGAGTCATGCAGTGACCTAGTTGACCTCCCTTTTGAGTAAACATGCAGTGAACTGACTCAACAATACACACAAACCCACATGCAGTGCCACACACTCGTAAATAACAGATAATGAATGAAACCAGCGGATACTACTACTACTCTAGTTGCACAAACATTTTACAACTTCATACTTTTAATGAGCCCATGTGCACACAATAACAACTTGTACTGTTATTATCTAATCTGATTTAAATGTGTTTGTTTTTACTAAGAGATGCATTTTTATTCTTCGACTGTATATGAGCTGTTTATATGGACATTATATACAATGTGTTACAACAAATACCAAAAAAAAGAACATTCTTCTTCACAGGCATTTAATCAAAATTTTCCCATCTCTAGTGTCATTTGCCACCTAAAATATAGACTATCGATTCTCAGAACGGAAAAGTATTTGTACACAATTTATGCCTACATTTTTAAAAGAGATGTACTTAAATCAATTTATGTTAGAAAACATTTTCTTTTTTGCCTTAATTATCTTGTTTACGTATTTACAAACATTTACGTCCTTAAAGACTTCAATAGAACTAGGAAAGTACGCGAGCATCTTTCAGGCGGAAATCTTCGCTATACTAGAATGTGCTCATCAGATCAAAAATATGGGAGATCTACAGACTGACACTGTAGTAATATACAGTGACAGTCAAGCAGCTCTTAGGGCATTAGATAAACCAGTGACAACATCGGCGCTGGTTAAAGAATGCAAGTCAGCACTTAATCTACTTGCAAATAAAAGTAGCGTTACTATCGCCTGGGTGCCTGGACACCAAGGCACCGAGGGGAACGAAAATGCAGATGAATTGGCCAGAAAGGGAGCGGATAGTACCTTCACAGGTCCTGAGCCCCGCCTACCAATACCACAAAGAATTACAAAAGGAGTTATTGAGAAGAAAACAAGAGTAGAAACCAATGCCAGATGGGAGAAGGCCACCGGATACCGGCAGTCGAAACTCTTCATCAGGACAATTGATCGCAGACGAACTAAGCACCTACTTCAACACAAGAAAAAAGACGTCAGAGTCATCACAGGTATAGTGACAGGACACTGCACGCTACAGAGACATCTCAGCATCATGAAGAGAGCAGAGAGCCCCTCATGTCCAGAGTGCGGCGAAGATGAAACAAGCTTACACTTCCTGGCAGAATGTCCGATGTACTCACTGCCGAGATGGGAAATACTAGGAACAGACAGCATCGAAAAGGAAGAACTGAGCAATCTGTCATTCAAGGACATACTGAGATACTGCAAAGCAACAGGCAGATTTGAGGGGGCCATCACGGAGGAGCTACAGTAAAACCAGTACTCCTTCGATGGGTGCTCCGAGGGTGGGCGATGGCAGGCCCGGCCGATTGCGATCTCACGGGGGGAGAACAATCGTGTGGGGGAACCCGGTATTCTCGAAGCTTAAGGCGTGGGGGGCACCGGGGCTCACGCGGCGCTCGGGGGGGCTGGCTGGTAGTAGCAATAGCCGTTGCCAAGCTGGCTCTCCTTGAGTAGTCGCTGGGGCCACTGGGTCACCCTATGCCAGAAGCGGAGAGAACAAGGGATAGACCTAACACTACTCACCTACCACGAGTATCACGCGATACGGCTGAGCTGATGCGGCGCTATCATGAAAGGAGCATCCATCAAAACTGGGATTAAGGGTGAAATAGTTCCTGTATATGGAGCAGGTCACCCGTCTGCGCTCCTCGCAGACGTCCCCCTTATACATACATACATTTACAAACATAAATATTATTTTGAAATATTTAGTTCATTATTTCATTAATTTATTATTTCATAACAATGATTTAACAAAGCTTTTTTTTATTTATTTGTAGTTTTTTCATTTTACCATAAAGGTAAAAATAGGCACATTGACCTAAAATTACATATCTGGTCCGAATATTCTTTGACACAGCTGATCACTAGAGTTGCGAAAATTTTAATTAAATGCCTTTAATAAAAATATTCTTTTTTTTTTTTTTTTGTAACACGTTGTAAAGTATTTAACAACAACAAATAAAATGACACATTTTTATTCAGAAACATAAAAAAATAAAAAACATAAAAAAGAATTTAATCGAATTAAGATTTTTACAAATAATTTTTCGATATCAAAGCTATCATGGATGGCTGGAAACTATTATTCTGTTCTATTCTTTTACAATAATAATACAAATTTGTTATAAATAGAGATAGCTATCCCAGAGTATAATTCTAAAATTGTGTAAAGGTAACAAGGAGCTTCCCCGATATTCTTCTCCACAGACGAAATCATTTGCCAGTGAACATTATTAACTGATTTCTGTATCTTGAAAGTGTCATTATGGTAATGTTATGTTCGGTGATGTAATAGGTTTACATAAAATGTGTTTAATCATTTTGATTTTTCTCTTTTGGCTTTAATGATAAAGTAGTAATTATTAAGCGGCCCTGTTTACTTTTAAACTTTAGTGTTTGTTTAATATCCTGCTAACAGTATTTTTTTTAAATAAACATAAAACAGCAGGTATGCGCAAGCTGCGCAACATAATGCACACACTTCCTAGGTATTAACCAATAACCTAAATTAAACTCATTCTTATAAAATGTATATTTTGTAAAAAAAATACTTTCTTTTTATTAGTTTTTCATTATAATATGGTAGTTTCATACGAACTCTGATCCTGGAATAATCACAACATAATATTTGATGATCTAATCATGGGAGTGTCGTTGGTCTAGTGACTAGGGCCGATGCCTTCCGTTCGAGAGACGCGGGTTCGATAACCCCACCAAGTACCAGTGTGTTTTCGAATTTAGAATTCATATGTACCATTTATTCGACGCCCTTACGGTGAAGGAAAACATCGTGACGAAACCTGCACACTCCTGCGAAGAAATACAGAAGTCGACCAACCCGCATCGGACCAGCGTGGTCGACTAAGGCCTAATCACCCTAATTCAGGGTAGGCTCGAGCCCCTCGGTGGGGATGTATATAAGCTGTTGATGAATCATGTCATTCATAGTTATCAGTGTCAAAAGATTGTACGATTTTATTTATGCAAATTGAATCATCAAATTAGTGGTCCACTAGCACTGCTCTGACAAGTAATGCAATAACAATCTATTTTTCTGTAGTGTGGTGTGGGTAAAGCCTATCTACAATGACGTGCACATATTTTTTTTTATAACTACAAGCGCTCTGCCTGCAACTTCGCTTTCGTGATCACCTTCGAGATGAACAAGTTATCTTAATTTTTGATAACTTGGCTTCCGGGCGACGAATCTAGATAAACATGTTGAAGTTTTTAAGTTAGACCACCAGCAATACATACAACTGTAAAAACCGCATCAAATTCCGTGCATTGCGTGCGTGATGCGCGAACGAATATACAGGTAGACAGACACACAAAAATTCTACAAATAATTATTATTGCATCTATTTTACACTTATAAATACCGCTGTGTGAATCAGTGTCAGTTAATTTGTTATTATTATTCTGAGGTTATAATATAATATCATGCGTGCTCAGCGCAGAGGATTCTTGTACAAAAAAGAGGTCTAGGTTTCTTGTCTAATAAAGGTATCTTTTCTTATCGTGCCGATATTATGGCGTTTAAGTTTTTTTTTTGTTTTATTTGCGAAGTTTGTGCAAACCAAAATATAGCTTCTAAAATTGTCAAGGTATGATCGTGTGTAGGTGCCAAGATTTGACTAAGACTGCAGGGCAAGACAATAAGTGCTTTGTCTGACGAAAGACATCACACCGATATTCACAATCCGAGTTATAGCCCTGCACATATTCGCCTTCCTTCGGCTGAATTAGGTCCAGAGTCTGTTTAAAGACTTCCACGTCGGTGGGAAGGTTATGCTCCAGCACGGCACAGGAAACATTAAACATATTGATCAATTATTGTAAACAAACATTTTTAGTTCATAAAAAAGGAAAGTACATAAGATACGAATCCTGTGGAGTTTGCGCACTCTTGTAGTGAGCGAGCCATCTTGCTTTGATGTCAAAAAATTAATTTGTTAAATCTTACTTCGAATAAAGACACCAGATCTTTGACTGGTGGGGATCTTTTATCGTTTTATGATCGTAGGTAGCGTTGCCTGCGTTCGGTTTCCGGTTTTTTGGTTTTAAGACCTGGCAATCCTATCCATATATGTTTAGTAAGTTATATATGTTGTGTTGCAGTGAGGAGTGGGTGGAGGCGATCCGCTTCGTGTCGAGCCAGCTGTCGAGCGGGCCGAGCAGCGCGGGCGTGGCGGGAGCGCTAGCGGGGGCCCTCGAGCTGGGCGACTCCGACATCGCTCAGCAAGGAACCAGCTTCAGGGACCCGCGACGCATCGTGAGTCAAACACAGGCTTAGAGCGGTTTCGCACTATATCAAATCCCAATCTGTGCATCCCAGAATGCATGGACTATTATGTTTTATCTGTCATGAACTCTTATATATTATAGCAGGATTTATTTAATAATATATGTTTAAGTTTGTTTTTAACAATGTTTATTTTTCTATTTTTAAGCTGTCTGGTATTTTTTTATAAATTTGTATGCTTCTGTAAAGTGGGCTATTTCGGAACATTTCCAACCTAGGAATGGGGAGGACTAATTTGTTTTTGCGGCGGCCGCTTTTTACAAACTCATACAGATCCGTATGCTGTCTAACAAACATAGCGGTCTCTAGTATGTAAATGCATGGCAAGGTCAAGATTTTATTATTTTTAAAATGAGGCCTGCAGGAAGCTCTAGGTTTTATATTATAATACGTAAACATTTTTTTTTTAAATGAACAGGTCATTTGCATCCGTGCTATGTTCCCACAGCATTACACCATAGCGGAGCCAAGCATAAGCGTATGCGTAGTAGGCTATATTTAAATAATAGAGAGACATCATCTGCAAATAGTACACAAAGTGGATTTGAAATATTGGGCAGGTCGTTTATATAGATAAGAAATAAAATATATCCTATAACGCTTCCTTGAGGGATAGAACAGTTGGTCTCTTCAACATCAGATAAAACACTTTTTAGCTCACCAGTGTCCTCATCAAAATGATCTATCTGAACACATTGTTTTCGATCACGTAGGTATGATTGAATCCATTTATAAGCACTGGATCTTATGGCAAAATAATATAGTTTGCTGAGTAAGATTGTGTGTGAGACTCTATCGCATGCTTAGCGTCTATAATAATTGAACTTGAAACCAAGTAAAGCTATGTCACTAAATCATATAACAATATCGGTATCTATATTGGCGACAAGGAAAACCTATCGCGAATCGTGTGTCTACCAAAACGCGTCAGGCGTGAGTCAGCGCGTTCTCGGAACTCGGCCGTTAAACGCTTGTTTGCGTGGTTTGTTGTTGTGACTATTGCGGGGTCAATCGCAGTCGCAGTATTTAGGGTACTGACTTCTGTAGTTATGCCACAAACTTGATTAGTGATAAAGAATGATTTCAACAGCCTCCGTGGTGGAGCGTTCCACTCTTATTCATTACAGAAGTTCCGGATCGACTATCTTTTATATTATTTATCTCGGTGGGGATATAAAGAAGAAAAATCTTTATTTTATTTCATAGACGTACACAACAAACAGTGAACAATCCTAGGTATCTTTGTGATACTTTCCTCAGTTTGGTTATAATTTTGCATTGCAAGCTGAATCACATGACTGTCTGAAAAGTAGGACGATTTTGTGTCCTCGTTAGTCTCGGCTATCACCTGGAAGTAGTCGATATTGTACCCGTCATGTAAAAAGAACGCTCGACGAAAGGAAAATGTGATTACTTGCACATGCGCATAGTCGCGTACCAAAACACCTTGTATAATGTTTCTGTTTCCTACATGTTATGTAATAATGATGTGTGAAACAATAGGTAAAGTAGTTAAAATTCTATCTTATCCTGGGACCCCCAGGCCTACATACAGGCTTGTCTACAGCGGAGACCACAGCCAACCTAAGTTACAACGCAACAATGTGTTTGTAGCTTTTTAACACATCAATGTATCACTTTACACACAACTGTCTAAAAAGGAGTGTAATGTGTTTAAGGTGTGTATGTATGTGAGTTTCTTTATTCCATTGTAACTTCTAAATGCCTGAACAGATTTGGATATCGTTAAAATCCTTACATCACAGCCCGAGTGACACTGACTATAAATTGTTTGGCATGGCAATCATGTTTTTAATCTATGGCTGACTAGCGGTCTGCCCGCGGCTACGCTCGCGTTGTGTAAGATTTTCCCGTGGGAATAAGACTTTTTTCCGTATAAAGTATCCTATGTGTTAAATGGGCGGACGGACCTACTTACATATTGGTTTTTGCATTTATCATTCTTGTTTTCGTGCGCAGACGCTGGAGAAGTTCGAGTTCGTAAAGGTGCTGGGTAAAGGCACGTTCGGCAAAGTGGTGCTGTCGCGCGAGAAGGGCTCAGGCAAGCTGTACGCGATGAAGATTCTGAAGAAGCACCTCATCATCCAGAAGGACGAGGTGGCGCACACCATCACCGAAAACCGCGTGCTTAAGAACACCAGCCACCCCTTCCTCACGGTATGCCACTATATTTTAATTTTTTTTTTTATTTATTTATAAAAATGCCGCGTTGTGACGGCAGAGTAGAATACATTTGTCACCAACCCCTACTCTTCCCGTGGGTGTCGTAAGAGGCGACTTAGGGACTACACATTGAACATGGAACGGGCAGCAGCGCTCTCTGATACAGTAACCTTTAATCTGCGATCTCCAACCCGCCTGCCAAGCGTGGATATTATGGCAAAACCCTCCTTAAGTGGAGGAGGCTCATAGTCTCGCAGTGGGCTGTAACGGGCCGTTGATTAATTTGATTGAGAAAAAATAAGTAATAACGACGACGACGGTAAGTAATAAATAAAAAAACATACCTATAAAAATTGCTCTATCTGTTACCACGAAAAAATAAGGTACTAAATAAGAAATTTTAATTTCTGTCATTTTTTTATTTAAATAACTAAATAAAAGAATTAAAAAATTAAAAACAAACAAAAAAAGAAACACGAACAAAAAAATAAAAAAGTATATTCATGTGGATTCGATCGTCTGACCTTCGGCTTCATTGCCTCCCGGTTCCCCAAGTCGATATGGATAGCGGTGAAATTAACCTTCTCTTTTAATGATATGGCGTACAAATTCTTTTAAGCCCGAAAACATGGGGAAATCCGGTTTTACCAAAAACAAAAGCTAGCTAGATCGATTTATCGCCCTCAAAACCCCCTATATACCAAATTTCATCGAAATCGTAGCAGCCGTTTCCGAGATTCTCATTATATATATATATACAACGTGTTACAAAAAATACCAAAAAAAAGAATATTTTTATCAAAGGCATTTAATTAAAGTTTTCCCATCTCTAGTGATCAGCTGTGTCAAAGAATATTCGGACCAGATATGTAATTTTAGGTCAATGTGCCTATTTTTACCGCTATGGTTAAAAATGTTTACGTACTACTTGTACCATAACATTCACATTAGAACAATTAATTTCAAAATGAAAAAACCACAAATAAATAAAAAAAGCTTTGTTAAATAATTATTTTGAAATAATAAATTAATGAAATGATGAACTAAATATTTCAAAATAATATTTATGTTTGTAAATACGTAAACAAGATAATTAAGGCAAAAAAGAAAATGTTTTTTTAACATAAATTGATTCAAGTACATCTCTTTTAAACTTATAGGCACGAATGGTGTACAAATACTTGTCCGTTCTGAGAATCGATAGTCTATATTTTAGATGTCAAATGACACTAGAGATGGGAAAATTTTGATTAAATACCTGTGATGAAGAATATTCTTTTTTTTGGTATTATTTGTAACACGTTGTATAGGTATATACAAGAATTGCTCGTTTAAAGTATTAGATAAACAACGCCGAGAGCAGTTGTGTGTGACAGCGAATGCGTCAAGTAAATTGGTACAAAAAATAATCATGTATATGTCTAGTCTCCTAGTACATAATGAATATTAAAACGTGTGCGCGGATAGTCGAAATAATCGTATATAAGATATACCCACAAATAAATACTACAAACCTACAAATGTACGTAGGTATGTAAATAATATAGTAAATAAAGTAAAATGGCATTTGTTACGGTAACTGTCTCGCTACTAAACCACTGTAATCAAGTAAGGTACATAACTGGAAACTTTTATTTTGTTGTGGCTAAATGCGGGAGACGCGAGTTCGATCCCCACCACGTACCATGTGTTTTCCAATTTCAAATTCATATGTACGTCTATTCGACGCTCTTACGGTTAAGAAAAACATCGTGAGGAAACCTGCACTTTCCTGCTAAGAAATTCAAAGATTGTGTGTAAAGTCGACCAACCCCTACTGGGCCAGCGTGCTTGACTAACGCCTCATGATCGCCCTTCTCTTGGGTAAAAGATAAAGATAAAAACGTCTTTATTCGAAGTAAGATTTAACAAAATCATTTTTCGACGTCAAAGCTAGCTAGTTAAAGGACAAAAGAAGTTTGTCCCTGGTTGGCACGTTCACTACAAGTGTACGCCGAGGTAGTGTCGCCTCTTAAAGGCGAGGGACGTCTCCAGCGGTAGAGCAACTTCATACAATAATAACAGCTTGGCTATGCTTGGTTTTTTTATTCTTCATCAATTCTTACTACAACATCGTAGACTGAAGATCATTTTCTGACTTTTCAAAACTCATACTAGATTTTTCACCCACATAAGGCTACTCTCAAGTGCCAGTAATAACTAAAAAGTATCAATACAAAAGAAGAAAAGATCGCGGAGTTTGCACACAGAGCAAACAAACTCCACAGTAGGTAGGCTTGAGTCCCTCGGTGGGGACGTATATCATCATCATTTCAGCCTGTCAAAGTCCACTGCTGAACATAGGCCTCTCCAATCGCACTCCAGCGCGACCGGTCCGTAGCCACCTGCATCCAACGAGACCCAGCGATCCTCACCAGGTCGTCGGTCCATCTCGTAGGTAGCGTCCTACACTGCGCTTGCCAGTACGTGGTCTCCATTCAAGGACTTTCTTGCCCCATCGGCCATCCGACGTATGGGGACGTATATGAGCTGTTGATAATAAAATGTGTTTGTTGATTTTTTGCAGGGTCTTCAATGGTCGTTCCAGACGGCCGACTGCGTTTGCTTCGTGATGGAGTACGCGAACGGAGGCGAACTGTTCTTCCACCTCTCCAGAGAACGGTGCTTCTCCGAGGAACGCACTCGTTTCTACGGGGCAGAGGTATGATTTATTTTTATTTATTAGGATATCCAACAGTTTAACAGTAATACATTTAACATTTAGAATAATACATTTAACATTCCGCCATCACCTTTTTACTATCGGGAGTCCAGACGAACTGCAGCATACCATCCGCACTTGGTCGACATACCCCTTTGCCGCACGAAGCGCTTTCAATCATCTTTTATTATGCGCTTCTGTTTTTCCGAGTGCTTATAACCCAAGCATTTTCAAAGCTAGAGTGAACAGGCACCTTCTGGGCAAACTCGTTCCATCATCGACCACATCTCGTCCCTCGCGGACCTAAATTGTGGTCAAGAGTAAGCCCATCAACTAATAAAAAAAAAAGAATGAAGACTGGTTCGCCAATCACAGGATACCACAGATAAAGTAATGTGTGGCACTTAAATTATACAATGGTTTACTTACTACATTAAAAATTAAGAAATATGTTCGATAAAGAATCTACTTCCAAATAAAAAAGTGTTAATAAATGACAAACTAACACATAGGTAGATAGAACACCAACACAATCGCTAACCACGGGAGGAAAACAACATTAAAAATATTAAAACTATTAAAACATGTCCATCGTTATAATTTCGCAAGGATACGAGATGATTATGATTTAGTGGGAAGGGATCGGGCAATAATGTCTTGATGACCTTTGCGACCCAAGAACTGTGAACCCTACTGTAGTCAGCCGTTCGGTGTTAGATAGCCTCCTCTAGACCAACAGCATTCTCTCTCCTCTTGTTATTACATGCCTGTTGTTTTATAATAAAACTATCGTTTGTTATTTGTAATCGAGTTTTAATCAACATCCTCATAGGTTAGATATTTTCCCAAACCTAAAGGACATCATAGATGTGCCCAGAAGTAAGTAGGAACTTCGGCAACATCACAAAGAAACTAACGATCTATAAGGGGCTCAAAGCCTGGGCTTCCTGGGAGACAATTTTGTGTCCTCCCAGCACCCGGCTTCTCTTATTGACAAGGGGATCGCACTCACATAGGATGTGAAGCGGAGTCTCTTCTTCATCTGCTCAAAATCAAAACAGTAAGGGTTCTCAGATAGGCTCATTATGTTTAGATGCTTGGCTTACGATGGCCCGTGAGGGCTCGGATTAGTATCCTAGTATTTGGCCGGTTCAATTTGAGCACCTCGGCAGTAAATTTGGACAGGAACCCCGGGATCTGTTGCTTGGAGTGCGTTAGTCCAACCGCTCGTTAGCCTGGTATCGCTCCCAAGCTAGAAGGATCGGGCCCTTTTAAAGGACCTTTCGGCGCGTCTCATCGAGACCACTGGTGACCGCAGGGCTGGCAGCTTCCTGGCTCAAAGAATCAGTCTAGCCATTCAGAGGCAGATGCCAGTATCCTGGGTACCATGTTTGGCGGGGACGCGCTGGACGAGTGTTTTTTTTTATTATTATCTAATTGTAATTTACATGAACTAGTAGCGATTTAAAAGTACCTATACCTAAGCATATTCCAATTTAAAAAATCTTATGGGTTGTGTAGGTTGTAAGGTCGACAAGTGACCCACTAACCCTGGTGTCACAGTAATGGACCGCTAACTAACCGACTGTTAAATTGTGCGTAGATCGTGTCGGCTCTGGGCTACCTGCATTCAGAGGGCATCATCTACCGCGACCTCAAGTTGGAGAATCTGTTGCTGGACAAGGACGGTCACATCAAGATCGCTGACTTCGGCCTCTGCAAGGTACTACACACACTTAACACTTTGGCTGCTGAAAAGAAAAACGCAATAAATAAATATGTGGGGACATCTTCACACACGGCCATCTGATCCCAAACTAAGCAGAGCTTGTACTATGGGTACCAGACAGCTGATATACATTACATAAATAGATAAATACTTTTTTGTGTACAGGTGAACATAACTTACGGGCGCACGACGAAAACATTCTGCGGCACTCCGGAGTATCTCGCGCCCGAAGTGCTGGAGGACAGCGACTATGGACCGGCCGTGGACTGGTGGGGCACGGGCGTGGTCCTGTACGAGATGGCGTGCGGGCGCCTGCCCTTCTACAACCGCGACCACGAGGTAACTAGGGTTGTACACTAGGCCCGTGGACTGGTGGGGCACGGGCGTGGTCCTGTACGAGATGGCGTGCGGGCGCCTGCCCTTCTACAACCGCGACCACGAGGTAACTAGGGTTGTACACAAGGCCCGTGGACTGGTGGGGCACGGGCGTGGTCCTGTACGAGATGGCGTGCGGGCGCCTGCCCTTCTACAACCGCGACCACGAGGTAACTAGGGTTGTACACAAGGCCCGTGGACTGGTGGGGCACGGGCGTGGTCCTGTACGAGATGGCGTGCGGGCGCCTGCCCTTCTACAACCGCGACCACGAGGTAACTAGGGTTGTACACTAGGCCCGTGGACTGGTGGGGCACGGGCGTGGTCCTGTACGAGATGGCGTGCGGGCGCCTGCCCTTCTACAACCGCGACCACGAGGTAACTAGGGTTGTACACTAGGCCCGTGGACTGGTGGGGCACGGGCGTGGTCCTGTACGAGATGGCGTGCGGGCGCCTGCCCTTCTACAACCGCGACCACGAGGTAACTAGGGTTGTACACAAGGCCCGTGGACTGGTGGGGCACGGGCGTGGTCCTGTACGAGATGGCGTGCGGGCGCCTGCCCTTCTACAACCGCGACCACGAGGTAACTAGGGTTGTACACTAGGCCCGTGGACTGGTGGGGCACGGGCGTGGTCCTGTACGAGATGGCGTGCGGGCGCCTGCCCTTCTACAACCGCGACCACGAGGTAACTAGGGTTGTACACAAGGCCCGTGGACTGGTGGGGCACGGGCGTGGTCCTGTACGAGATGGCGTGCGGGCGCCTGCCCTTCTACAACCGCGACCACGAGGTAACTAGGGTTGTACACTAGGCCCGTGGACTGGTGGGGCACGGGCGTGGTCCTGTACGAGATGGCGTGCGGGCGCCTGCCCTTCTACAACCGCGACCACGAGGTAACTAGGGTTGTACACTAGGCCCGTGGACTGGTGGGGCACGGGCGTGGTCCTGTACGAGATGGCGTGCGGGCGCCTGCCCTTCTACAACCGCGACCACGAGGTAACTAGGGTTGTACACTAGGCCCGTGGACTGGTGGGGCACGGGCGTGGTCCTGTACGAGATGGCGTGCGGGCGCCTGCCCTTCTACAACCGCGACCACGAGGTAACTAGGGTTGTACACAAGGCCCGTGGACTGGTGGGGCACGGGCGTGGTCCTATGGGAAATAGTTCTCTTATTGATGTCTCAGCCCCAGGTTTTGTTTTTCCTGATAGGGCGCCAAAAATGTTTCGCGGTTCATAATTTTGCACCAATGCAGGAAGTTTTGCCATCCGTATATCAACATCGTACCCAGCCACGGTCTCCGGTTCATTTGACGGTATACAATTCCGTGACAATTTTTAAAACGATCTATCCATGCATCTAGAAAACGACTAGCTAGTATTATTTTTCTATGATTGGTTGGACGAATGAAGTGACACGGGGGGAATAGTGCGCGATTGCTCTCGCTCGCGTTTTGAACGGGATGACGTTCGTATTAGGCGTCTTCTTCATCGTGTGGGTTGTAAGGTCGACAACCGACCTCACAAACCCTATTATCAGTGTTATAGACCCGCCAAAGGCCACTGACATGGCTCGTGTAACGACTAGATAGTAGCCGGGACCAACGGCTTAACGTGCCTTCCAAAGCACGGAATCATCTTTCTTTTCGGACAATCAGGTGATTCGGCCTGCAAAGTCCTAACCAAACTGGGGAAAGTCTCACAAAGAGGTTTTAGCTTGACAGTGCACCCACTGGGAATCGTACACGGAACCTCCGTAATGAGCGGCGAAGTCTCGACCACTCGGCCACGGAAGCTATTATTGTATGAAGCGTGACATAATGTATGAAAACATGTCTCAAGTTTGCCGTTATTTAGCGTGTTAGCGCGAAACCGTATTAAACATGATCGTATTCAGCGGGGTTTACTGTAGTTCTCTAATTAACGCCTCACTCCCCAGGTGTTGTTCTCCCTGATCGTGTCGGAGGAGGTCCGCTTCCCGCGAGCATTGTCCGCCGCGTGCCGAGCATTGCTCGCCGGCCTGCTGACCAAGGAACCGGCGCGGCGACTGGGCGCGGGCCCTGATGATGCGCTGGAGATCATGCACCACCCCTTCTTCGCCACCGTCAACTGGGCAGACCTCGTCGCCAAGAAGATTCCGCCGCCGTTCAAGCCGCAGGTCAGATAATAATACTATTATTTAACCCGTCGAGCGCTTCGGCCCGCCAAACGATAATGTGCCTTGAGTGTCTAGGGTTTTTTGAAGAACTAATTCCTAACACTTCCCGCGTCAATTTTATTTGCACACACGTGTGATCAAATAATATTTTATATGCGGCGCGCGCGATATTGTAACATTCCTTTGACTGCGGCGCTTAGCGTCGCCTGCGCCGCTGCGTCAATACGTCTTGACAGCCGCATACAAGGGTTTACTGTGTTTGTTTTGATGTTAATTTTGTTTGAAATAATAATAATAAGTGTAGTGAACCTTCGAAAGTAACCAAGACAAAAAACAACTATTATAAAATGAGTTATTTCAAAGTATAAAATCACGTGATGTGCTCCAGTTATGCAGGCAACTACAAATTTCTTCTAGGCAGGGTTTTATACCAGATTACGGTGGTCTACGGCGAGGTAGACCGTAGATGTTGGCGGGATGACTTGGACGCTTACATTTAATGACTGATCCATATTAGGTTGCGATCGAGATGCCTGGCGTGAAAGAATGGAGACCTTTGCGCCCAGCAGTGGGACTTAAAATAGGCTATCGTTTTGCCCTGCAATCCGAGTCACACTGAAATCGATTTTAGCGCACTCAAAGCGCGTACCAAATACCGGTCAGCGGCCGAAACCCATTCAATTTTTCTTTTTTTTATTGCTAAAGGCGCTGACAGTTTGATTCGGAACACATCCTCAATTGGAGCTGTGTTTTAAGAGATGTCAGTAAACCCCATTGTGTGTACAGGTGGAGTCAGAGACAGACACCCGCTATTTCGACTCAGAGTTCACGGGCGAGAGTGTGGAGCTGACCCCGCCAGACGAGCCGCAGCTGGCGCGCATTCAGGAGGAACACTTCCCGCAGTTCTCGTACCAGGTGAGAGCTTCCTTACTTCCCGCAGTTCTCGTACCAGGTGAGAGCTTCCTTACTTCCCGCAGTTCTCGTACCAGGTGAGAGCTTCCTTACTTCCTGCAGTTCTCGTACCAGGAGAAAGCTTCCTTTCTTCCCGCAGTTCTCGTACCAGGGGAGAGCTTCCTTACTTCCCGCAGTCCCCGTACCAGGTGAGAGCTTCCTTATTTCCCGCAGTTCTCGTACCAAGGGAAAGCTTCCTTACTTCCCGCAGTTCTCGTACCAGGCGAGAGCTTCCTTGCTTCCCGCAGTTCTCGTACCAGGCGAGAGCTTCCTTGTTTCCCGCAGTTCTCGTACCAGGCGAGAGCTTCCTTGCTTCCCGCAGTTCTCGTACCAGGCCAGAGCTTCCTTGTTTCCCGCAGTTCTCGTACCAGGCGAGAGCTTCCTTGCTTCCCGCAGTTCTCGTACCAGGCCAGAGCTTCCTTGTTTCCCGCAGTTCTCGTACCAGGCGAGAGCTTCCTTGCTTCCCGCAGTTCTCGTACCAGGCGAGAGCTACCTTGCTTCCCGCAGTTCTCGTACCAGGTGAGAGCTTCCTTACTCGTCAACAGCATTCAGTAGATTTTAGAACAAGGGCACCCATACAACCACCAATAATAACAATAATAAACTGTCAACTTATTAGCATCGCGCGCATTTTACTATCGAGTAGTAAGCATTTAAAACGCGGGGGTAGTATGGAGCAGCCAAGGGGTACCGAGGGGCTTGAGCTTACCTTGAATTAGGGCGATTAGGCCTTAGTCGACCACGCTGGCCCAGTGCGGGCTGGCTAAAGTACCCGTCAATAATAATCGCCTTGTTGTTCGCAGGACATCTGTTCGTCGGCGCACTCAGCGCTGTCTCACCTGTCGCAGCCGTCGGTGCAGCGCCACTAGTGCCGTCCCGCTCGCACGCGGCCCACGCGCCGCTAGTGCCGTCTCGCTCACACTCACTGAGCCATTCGTAAGAGCATTCGCACGAGGCCAAATGACAAACGGGCTTAAATCTGAGAACGTTATGGCGCCACTGTTGAGTGTTTCTGAAGAACACATCTTTTTGACGTTTTACTGTCGAATTGCACATTTAGGAACACTCAGCAGTGGCGCTATCTGTTCTGTTTTTATCCCTGTTAGGGATTTTCTGACTAAAATAATAAAAAGTTCTAACCAAAAAAAATATAGGCGCTGAAAAATATTGGCCTCGATTCGGGATGTCACGCTCTAATCCTTAATTTAAGTTAGTCTGTCCTTTTTACCTTTTAAAGATTGAAAAGAAACAGGAGATAGCCATCCTAATATTAGAGCTGTCAAACATCGAATTTTAACCTTATGGCTGTGTCGATTGCACAATTTTAGAGAGCACTTAAAACATGCAACTTAAAAATTTCTTAACTGACAGCTATGCCCTTATTTTAGGTTATCATTCGTTCAAATTAATATCATTCGTTCATCACCTCTCTTTCATTGGTCATAAAATTGAAGGATAGCTGGATTTTAAAATTAGGTTTAGAGCAAGCATGACATCCCGAATCGAGACCATTAGCTCTTTTTTTATGAACTACCTATATTTTTTTTCGTCATAAAACTCCTCTTTATTCTAATTCGGTGCTTTGTTCTTAGACAGTTCATGGTATGAATATTTTTATTTCTCAGAAGACACGTTGTAATTGATTATCTCTATTTACACATCGCAAATATTCATAGTATTGTCTTGTCAGTTGGCCTCGTGTGAATTTTCTACAACGGGCGACGCGCCGCTAGTGTCGTCCCGCTCGCACACACCGACCGACGCTAGCTGCGTCTCGCTCGCACAACTACATTACTGAAGTACTGATCTTTGGTGCACTCACGGGAATTAATTGTTTACTTATTTTAAAACTTTAATTCGGTAACATAACGATAACAAAATGAACTTTATTATTATTTACGCTAACAATTATGAAATATCAAACTGGTGAGCGATTAATTTCTTTGTCTGTACAGGACTAGTGCCGTCTCGCTCGCACTAGCGGCGTCTCGCGTGACGTCACACCCCGCGTGTATTGTACAGGACAGGTTCATAAGTGGATCCATATTACGTGCGTCTATACTTTGTATTTTCTTTTCAGTCTTGTTATATATAAATGAAGTGTACGGGACTGTATCCACAAGAATAAAAAAATACGAAAAAGGTTATATTAGAAAAATAATTCAAAGTATAGACGGACGTAATATGGATCCACTTACGAATCCGACTGTGTATCGGATAAGAGAATGAACTAGTAACGTATAGCGCAGGGGGGGGGGGCGCACTTGCGTCCGATAAGCCGCGACCGACCGACTTAGATATTCCTATAGAATAAATAACATTTTAAAATCTCGCGATTTCTATACGCTTTAAATGGCGAAGCGGAATCATGATATAAGCAAACCATTACGAATATATTCCTGTACCGTTCGTTTTCAAATCCATGAACTTACCAGCCTGATTTATTCTCTGAAAACACGGGTCGAACGGTTTTCTTTTTCTAACGATCGACGTCTTTGAGCGATAGAAAGAGATAGAAATAAAGTTGAATTGGCCACGCCCTAAACAACAGCAATATCGTCGTCGGTCGGCGCGCGGCCTCGTCTCTCAGATAAGCTTTATCCTCAGGTTAGTTCCTGATCCCTATAAGTAATTAATTATGTTCGTGAAAATATAAACTTCAACATGTCTAAACTTGGCGAAATGTCTTTTTCGATTACTATTTAATATGATTTTTTGTATTGTAACGTATTATGCATTTGTGCTCCGCATTTCGCATTATGTTAATATTCATCCGACATTTTATTTTCTTTAAGATAAACGAATGACTGTCGTTTGAATTAATCTATTGTGTATTTTATTTTAATTTTCGCGTTATCCAGTGACTACATTGCTTGCTTAAGTAAATAGTAAATGAAATCGATAAATAACTATTACATATAGCACCCAAATTCTTATGCCAGACACGTTTAGTAGAGCCTAGTTTAACTGGACTAAAATCTGGCAACGTCGCATGTGAGAATAATGAACTTATTTTTAATGTCATAGAAGCGTTTTTAAATCATTGTACATACATACTATGTTTCTATGATCTAACTGCTAATGTGTTAAACTTACGGCGCGTGAAAACCATTAAGGATATTTTGTATCATGTAATCTGTAGATTAAATACCTGATATTTTGTTAATCGTATGTTGACACAACGGCGTCCTGCGTTGATGTTAGTAAAGTTTGTCAAAAAAGAGAAGAAATAATATGAGAGCAACACTCGTTCACGGCAACTGTCAAAACAATGAAAAATCTAAATTATAATTAATGATAACCATCATATATCATAGTATTTGTTTCCGATCCAAGTTGTCCTTAAATTTCCTCTTTTTTGACAGACCGTACAATAATCGGAACGGCAACGTCGCATTCACCTGTCCAAATAAAATCTACGATATCAATTCTATTATTTCCATTGCAACTTCTGTTACGTCTACATTTCCTAACTTACGTTTATCTCTAAAACAGTGCAGAATACGTATTTTTTTGTTTCATAGTAAAATCGAATGCGGTGTTGCCGGTTACAGGTTATTGTGGTGTTGTAAAGGTGCGTGCAGACCGGAGGCGACGACGCGAATCAGCTTAGTGTTCTACAGTGTACCTTCTAGTCTTAGTAGTTGGGTGTTTTGTCCGATATCAAACTATTGCTTGTTTTGGGTACTGGACAAAATAAATGAACTACTAAGCGGCCGTATTCACAACATGGACGGATTCGATATCTCTCTTTTTTGTCTGTTTTTTTGTATCGCCAAGACTGAAATGCGGATATTGTTCCAAATCGAATCCGTGACGAAGTCTTAATTCGGAACATGAAACTCACTGAAAGAAAACTTGTCTCGGCGCTCGCTTCAAGTTCGCACGCACTGTACCGAGGTTCGGTTGTAGTGACGAGCTAACACTCGGCTCTAGCGCGAGGTACATTGCTGGCTGTGCTAAGCGTTGAAGAAGACGTCTTACATCGAACCCAACAATGTATGAGCGCTAGCGTCGCGGTGTCCCCGTGACGTCACCCCTCCCCCGCTTGCGGTCGCTCGCCGCGACGTCTTTTGTATATAAAATATAATAAAGTTAGGATTACACATCATGGTGTTTTATTTTATTACCTTTCCTCTAAGTATCATCATGTTTGGCTGTAGCTGTAAGTGATGTATCAATAAATAAATAAATAAATAATGTACACACTATTACACTTCATCATCGTAGATGTGATGATAGGTTAGGACGGATTTTACTTTCCAGTATAACAGTATTTGGACGATGGGTATTATTAGTCCTTTTTCATCCCAGTGATTCTGTTGAAGTACCGCGAGGCTCCAATCTGATTATTTGGCTGGGGTACACGGTATAACCGCACTCGCACCCGCATCTATTCAGTTTTTGTTTTTTTTTTTTATATCAGGTGATCCAAGGGAAATAACTGAACTACCTCATTGCAATGAGCTACAACGTTGGGGTTTATATAAAAAACTATTAACTCGATTTGTTATTTTTTTGTTATTTTTTTATAACAGGTAAACCCAACATTGTAGCTAGCTGCGTAGACGATTTGTTATCAAAAAACCTTAAGCTATTATGTAAGAGAAGGGAAATAAAAACAATCGAATAATTAAATTTCTCAATATATTTTTAATAAAAAGACAGCTGTCGCTTAGCGAAGAACTAGTTTCGTCGCCATCATCGCTCGGCGAGTGTGGCGCGCGTCTTCGGATAAACTTTCAAAACTTCAACAATACGAGTAGCTCTGTATGCTAAAAACGCGCGCGGTCGGGCGCCCCAGCCCGCCCCGCTCGCCCCGCCCCTTCCCCACCAATGCTGGCTTTCTTGCCGCTTATAAACTTCTACAGTGCGTTCTAAGACGCGGGATTCACTCTGAGTGATGGATTTTTCACTTTTTCAAATCGTGGGTAAAAGTGAAATAGACTGTCAAGTTATCGCTGTACACGTTTTGAAACGCACTCCTAGTATTGTCGCCTGCGCTATGGCTACTTTGGTATAAAGTAGGGTTCCGCTGACCGCGACACTGCAAAAAGGGGTAAGTACTTCTTTTTAACTAAACTTTGTCACGTCATAACAACCCATTAAAATTTTTTATATTGCAATAATATTATTTATTAAACTAATGATAAATATTTTGAAATACCTCCCATTTTTACAGGCGGTAGTCGTTGCAATAATATGAAGGAGAGGAAACAGGAGACCTTTTGTTTTTAAGCTTCACTTTGTTTTTACTGTACTCATAATAAACGTATTATCTACCTAGACTCGTAAAGAGAGAGAGATGGTTCTTGTCATACAGAAGGTGTCGTCAGATGGAGGAAGGAGCTTTCGCTTTAAGAGGACTAAAGTCACATCCTATGAACTCCACTCCAAAGTCAAGATCAAATAATAAGTCAATAAAAATCAGGATGAAGCGGTTTGTCAGGATATGGACTATAGTGTCTTACAGCTAGCTACCTTTGCCTATTTAAAGTAATATTCTATTGTAAATATATGAAACATTTTATTAATACCAATAGGGTATTTGGCTACTTTTATTTTATTTTATAAATCCAAACTTGTTACTGCTATCGAACACTTAAAAATTTTTAGCTCGTCTTTAAAATTGACCTAGTTATCATCTACAGCTCATATACGTCCCCACCGAGGGGCTCGAGCCTACCCTGACCTAGGTATAAAGGTTCGAAATTCAAGATTAGACAGAGAGGCACATGCTTGTGACGTCTCAAGCAATTAACGCCATATAGTCTCCATACAAAAAATCGTTTTTGAAAGAGACAGGCATATAAAAATTACTGTAAATTCGTTTCCCAACCGATTCTGTTTTTTTCTTCACGAATTGTCTGCTACTAATCTATATTTATAGTTAATTCTTAAAATATGGTAAATTTAAGAACAGCCAAATACCCTATTGCAAAACAACAAAAAAAACTTGCCAATAAATTTATAATTTTCAAATAATGATGATATCTTACAAACTTTGGTTTCTGTGCTTTGGAAGAAGAGGTACAAATAAACTATTTCACATTTTTAAGGTAGTATTATTTTCGTCTATATCTTGATAAAAAATATAAATTATTGAAAGTTATTTACCCTGTGTAAAGAGTAGAGTAAAAGATAAGCCAAGCTTGTGGAAGGCTGAGGGACCATGGGACAAACCCAGGTCAATAAAATTGAACAATATATGGTAAAATTGACGTAAATAAACTAGTAACAATTTTATTTCATAGATGGCGCGGCGGGGTGGGCGGAGGGCCGCAAGCGCATGACGTCACAACTCCTCACGAGCCAAGTTCTTGAAAAAGGAAGTTCACTTTCTTTCTCAATAAATGGCGTCAGGAGTAAACTAAAGAGATAGTAAATATAAGGCAGATTGTAAAGTATAGTTAAAATATAAAATAAGCAGTTGTAGACTGGCTCTAGGGTCTTAAATGTGATTAACCTTTATACCTATTGATATATCATAATATTTACAAGTACGTGGTTTGTAATAAACAGTAGTGGGGCAAGACTCAAAATGGAGGAGACTGAAAGATTGATGCTTGCGGTAAAGCCGTGAAAGTAATAACAACTATGAAGCTAATTAGTTCGTTTTCTCTTATCTTTCTCAGTCTATCGGTCAAGTTCATTTCGGGTCTAATGGCATTAGTTACATTTCGTAGATTTCTATTGCCATCTATCAAGCGATTTGCGATTGCTATTTTTTAAGAAAGCGTTTTCTGAGTATTTTCATGTTCATCATGATTGTATTGTTAGCCCAAGGCTAAGTCAAAAGTCAACGGAAAAGCGAGATCGCCCTGAGATCAACATGTTCACACTTTGTCAATTTGTTGGCATGATTGACACGGATTATTCAATTAAATAACAAGAACTTTTTTTGTTGATAGCAACGTAATAATTTGATAGAATATTTATTTTCTTAATTAACAACATTTGTTTGTTTCTAATATGGACATTAATATTATACAGTTATTTTTTTATGTTTGGCAAAACAAAACACCAATCATAAGTTTTCAGTAATTGTAGTCCTACTTGTACTACAATAGGGGATTGGACTACTTTTTTTTTATAAATTTAAACTTCTTAGTTTCTGCTATCGAACACTAATAGAATTTTTGCTCTATCTTTAATATTGACCGAGTTATAAAGGTTTGAAATTCAACACTTGTGACGTCATTTGTTAGTAACGCCATATAATCTCCATACAAAAATTCATTTTTGAAAGAGACAGACATATTGAAACTTTAAAAAATCACTGTAAATTCGTTTTTCAACCGATTCTGTTTTTTTTTCGCGAGTCGTCTGCTACTCATCTATATTTTAAAAATAATTCATAAAATACGGTGAACAGTCCGATCCCCTATTGTGTAGTTATCCTACTTGTTTAGTTCATACACTTTATCGAAGTGTGAACTGTCAGTGTGCCTATAGGCGGACTCTCGCGAACACAAGTAACATTAACTTTCTAGAAGTCTTCGTAAAGTGATCACGAAGCGAGTATGATATAAAATTAGTAGCAGTCGCAATCATATATAAATAGTTGGTCGTTGGTGCGCCGAGGCCGAGAGGGTGAATAACGTGAACTTATTGCTCCGAACGTGAACGTGGTATCTACATCGTCAATGTACACGCCCTTAAAGTTACTTTACAAACTCTTATCGCTATGAGTATCACTAGTAGTGTGCCCGCGGGTTTCCCGCGTGCTGCCGAGAGATACACGACTATCGATGAATAAGTAAGAATATCGAACTTGATACTATCGAATATCGAGCCTATTATCGATACTATTGATTCGGTAGCGCAGAAGCTATTGATATCAAAATCTATCTATTGGTATCAAAGAGTATTCTTTTCATTCTAAGCTATCGATAACATCAAAGAGACAAAGGATATAGTCAGGCCAGGCCGCTTGAAACGGTTTGAATTTTCTCAAGAGGTTTTTTATAATTTTATATGAAATGTTTAAATGTATAGTTTACCAAACTGCACAATTATCTATCACGACAAAGCATAAATAATTACCACAGAAAATTTTATCCGTTTCAAGCAGCCTGACTGTATGCTTTGTCCTTTGTATCAATAATAACGATACAATTTAAAAGTCACATAACAACTTGTCAAAAGCTAAAGTTCCACTGGCGGCGGCGTCGTTATATAAAAAGGTTCAGCACTGTACGAAATGACGAGCACTATAAAAGAGGAACAGTCGAAATTAGTTTATTTGCCACGTGCGAACTTATGCTACTACTGTAGTATCGATATTCTTACCAAAAGGGATAAAATTTTTAACCTAATTGCGTCACTGTTGAATGTTCCAGAAGAATTACAAAAAATCCATCTGACATTTGTTTAACCCAAGGTTAACCAACGTCCTTTTATTACGTAATATAATAAATACGGATTGTAGAGTTTGTTATTTTAAAAACCTTGACTGATGGACAAAATAGAATATCATTTTTCAGGCATCATCTTTATTGCGAATACACAAATGCCACAATAAAAAAAAAAACTCAACAGTGGCGCCATTTAGTTCTGTTTTTCCCCGTTCAAGGTCGGGTATCGTGTGATCCCCCGGCAGCTCCAACAGGTTCCCCTACGGGCAGGTGTGTGCGGCGCGCGGCTACTGTGGGGGACACGGCTCGCCGGGCGCCGCCGCGCGCTACACGAACTCGCGGCGCCGCGCCACGCCCGCGCCGCTCGCCCCCGCGCCGCCCGCCGCCTCGCCCGGGCCCTCGGGCGTGGTTGGTGTGGGCGCTTGCGGCGCGGCGCCTTTACTCCGCGCCTGCAAACAACAAAGTTACTCATTATTTTTAGTTAATTATTTTTATAGTAAGTTAAGTAGACAGTACGAACAAAACGCAAAATACAAATCCGTTCTATTTTGACAGCTCGCCGGAAGCCCGGTATATTTTGACAGCTACTTACCATTTACCGAGTTTAGTTGACGGATTAAGTTAACTCGCCACTGTACTTGAGCAAGTATAAATGGGCCTTTATCAGAATTCGCTAATGAGCAGCTTTTATAGAACATGAATTCGCAGAAAAAACAATTATATCTTATTCTTACGTATTAGAGAATGGCTAGAAACAAAGCCTTTTTTCCATTGACCATTGAAAGAGGCTTTTATTTATTACGAACGTTCAGCCAGTATTATCAACATCCTTTCCTTGTCAATAAATTGTTGTTATTATTATATTTTTTTAATTATCAGTGTGTCGTGTGGTGACGGCAGAGTAGAATACATTTGTCACCAACCCCTACTCTTCCCGTGGGTGTCGTAAGAGGCGACTTAGGGACTACACATTGAACAGGGAACGGGCAGCAGCGCTCTCTGATACAGTAACCTTTTAATCTGTAGTGTAGTGACACACTCTCCCTACGTAAGCTAGTTTGTAAGTTAGATATAAGGCATTACAGCCTGCACTCGCGGGCATTATACGTCTGAACGTCGATCTAGTCGTTTCATTCACGAGCCCTCTACAGCCCACATTGCATGGCGACCCTGCCAGTACTGCCTTATCGGGCAGTGCTGAGTAGTGGGAACCTAATATGGGTTGTATGTATGAGGTGTTCCTTGCGTCGCGCGATGTGCACAATGTTGTTTAAAATTTTAATAGAGTGAAATATAAAAAAGTGAACTATTGGACTACAGTTATTCGGCAATATTATGTGATGATTTAACGTGAATATGGATGAAGCGATGATGAATGATAAACGAATTTTGATTAAAACTGGAGGAGATCTAAAGTAATTTTGAAATAGATAAATGGAATTAGATAAAAATTTGACAAGAGCTAAAGAAAAAAGCAAGAGAGCTAAGAGTAATATGGAAAATGGACAAAAGAAATAAGGAGTGTATGCAGGGCGCCGGGAGGTCGTTGGAGTCGAGATGAGAACATGAATGTGAAATGCAGGCGGCCGGGAGACGATTGGTGTCGAATGGATGATAGATGATGAGTCGCAGGGCGCTGGGCGATGCTCGAGTCGGAAGTGGATGGATGCAGCCGGGAGTAAATGTAGGTCCCGTAATGAAGTGCCACACGTAGGTCCATCGTTCGTAAAATTTCGTCATCCGTAAAATCGTATCACCAACCAATCCAATCCGGTCGAAGTGAATAAGTGCAGTGAATATGAAGAAGTGCTCGGAATGTCAAGTAAGTGATGTGTTTAGGGAAAGTAATTAGTTTTAAGTAAAATGTTTAATCAAAGTTTAGAAATAATTACATAATTAGCTGCCAAGAGCCTTTATTATTTTTAAAGTTCTAACTTATAATAAATCTGAGTATAATTTGAAAAAAGTATCTATGTATCTGAAATCAAGTATAATAAATTGTTACTTGAAATTAAATTTAGATATTAATTTATGAACATAATGTTTAATTTTGTAAGATGTCAAGTATTGCAACGCAATATTTTCCAGTAAAGGAAATTTGAAACTGTTCATTGTCCAAGTACACAGGATGTAAGAAGCAACGAACATTACCTATACGTATTTAGAATGCTTATATTTTATAATAAGTTAAAGAAAATGTTCCTCAAAACCTCATTGATAAATTTGTTTATATTTATACAGGTTAATTTTAAGCAACTATTCGACTGGTCACCAGACCAGGTAAGTACATTTTGAAATTGCATATTGTATAAAACTGATGAAAATGTTGTTGTAGTATTAAACAAGAGTAAAATTTTAATTTAATCATGAATAACAGCAAAGTTAGCAAGTGATCATATTTATTTTTCTTCGTATCTCTTATGGAATAATTGAAGCAGGTATAGAGATCATACTGTACAACAACATGATGTTATATCAAAACCAAATTAGTTAACACTGTTTTCAGTTTACGATTTTTTTTTAATAAAAAGAAATCCTAATTCTCGTATTAATAAATTGCGTCTTAATTTATGAAATTTTTTTTTTCTAATACACAGAATAGTTAAAACTCATTTTCATTTGTATTTATGTAAAATAAAAAATAACCATGTACGAGTAATATATAGTATCATGATCAGTATTACATAGTGTCCAAATTCTATATTAAAAAAAAAAAAGTTATTTATATGAGTGATGTAAAACTTTGTATGTTGTAGCGTCATGTAAAACCATTTCTTTTCAAATTATTTCGTATTGGAAATATTATTCATTTAACCAAAAATTGCTATTTTACAAAAGAAATAAATAAATAAACTTTTACTTTATTTGCTAAGTATCAAGACTGTGTGTAAAATAATGTACCAACTAAATTTACTGCTATATTAATTCAATAATTTACAGAATCACTTTGAATCTACCAAGAAAATTATTATGACATCTAAAACCAAAAATTTTAGTATAGTAAATTTTGCGAAAATGTTTTTTGTTTTTGTTCAAATCATTACATACTTGTTTATAAGAAAAGAAAATCTTCAAAGATAGTCATTAATGTGTTAAAATAAGTATCGGTAGCGTATCATAATTTGTAACATAATTAAAATATGAAACCAAGTAGCAACACGGCAGGAATTCACATCGTAACCATAATTGTTTAGTCTAGAAGCAGTTTGTATTGTTATTATTACAGGTCCAAGTATTGCAATCCTCTTACCTTGCGTTTAAATGATGATACACGTGAAACTAACCAATGCCATAGTTCTAAGAACAGATGTAAAATGAGCAATGTATTTTTTTTATTTTAGCAGAAGGATCAATAACGAGTTTGACATAATTTAACATTACAGACATTTGTTTAATTACTTACATAGAGAAGAATAGGTATTTTTAGTGTCAGCAAAGTGTCTGCGTACGTCTTTAAGATTATGAGCGTGATAGGTGATGAGTTGTTGCGTTATGCTCGAAATATACTTTTGTACAGTTCCATTAATGTACACCTTTACATTTTCTCGAATATAAAAATTAATAATTACATGTGTGTACAATCAAGTACAGTCAGCAACTAAAAACAGTTGAGTATTTAATTTATTTTTGTGATAGTCGTTTTATTTTAACAACGTTTAACTTTATTTTATAAAGATGCAGGAATTCTATATTTTTACGCTTTATATTTACATTTCAATAGTTTGGTGACAGATGCGTTTGTTTTTATTATATTGCAGATTTGTATAATAGTTGCAGGGCGTAGGTTTCAATTTACAGTGTTGTATTAATGTTTGTTTTTTTTTAACAACATGACTGTACACAATAATAAATTTTATACATGAGTAACAGATATGTTTTGGGAATTTAAATGAGCTTATCATGACCGTCAGACATCATATCATTATCATCACCTATGCTGTCTATAGGTGATTAATAAAATTTTGTGATATATATATATTTTTTTAAACGAGTTAGATAATTTGTGAATACGAGTAAAACAAAGAAACAGGGTTTAGATGGAATGGAAAAGCAAAGCGTATTAAAAAACATTTTGAGATAATATTATTATACTCAATTTGGTACGTGTTTGTTTGCTTTTGATTGTATGGTTTAGTTAGCAAATAGCTTAATTTGAGATTGATTATAAGGTTGATAGAGCAAGAAAGTTACGAAAAGTTAGCACAGTTTTTAATATAGAGATAGGGTTTATTTTGGTTGTTATTATATCAAAATACTTTTGGATTGATCACCCAAATGTTAAGACAATGTAATAAACAAAATATTCAATCATGGATAGAGAAGTAAACTTAGGTTTTTGTATGTGTAGGAAAAGCACAAGTTGCTATAAGTAGAACACAGTCAACGAGGTTTCAGATCCTTCTTTTGATCATGGCCGAAACGAGTTTTCCCCGTGAAAGATGTTGGAGACGTTATAAAGTCTTAAAACATGACCTTGGATAATGAATGCTGAAATGCATTTCATTAAATGGACCACGATTCTTGACTGACGGAGGTGCGCGAGCTACGCAACGTTAGGAGATCTGGTTTCATAATAAAAGACTAAAGAGTCTAAAATAAAGTCGCGATTAAGTAGTCGGTAAAAATGCCTCACTAAAATAGTAAGTAAATGATATTATATAAAATAAATAAATAACCGACTTAATAATGGCTGGCCAGCCCATGTTATAAAAGTGTGCCTAGTCCTCCAAGGACTTATGATAGCTAGAAGCTATATTATAGGTGTTCTGTTGACTGAAATGTAATGTGTGTGATGTTCTAGAAAATGTATTGAATGAGATAGATGAAGTTTTTGATTAGTAGAGAAAGATAATAAATAAAGAATATTAGATTCAAATTGTAATGAAAAAAACAAAATGTGAATAATGAAATTTTGTAATAGTATGGTTAATAGAATAAAATGTCAGAGATCTTTATACAAGAAAAACAATAAAGAAATGTAACCGTTTAGTAGAAACAGGAAAAAAAAAAAAAAACTAAATCTATTCAAAAATAATTGTATGACGATTGATAAACAAAATTAATAGACGTTTATATAATGCTGCAATAATGTTAATGTTTAATGCTTTGAGTATTTATGCGTTAGCAAGTTCGGTACATAAAATTATGTTCAATTGAATATAATATTAGGAATAATGAAAAATTTTGAAATTAAAATATATTAATTATTATGAAAGTTAACAACATAGAAAATTGATAATGATGATGATATTGTATTATTTACATTAAAAATAGAATTTATAAATAACTATAAATTTAAAAAATAAGATAAAGGCCCTTGGTAATTAAGTAATATAACAGCTAATTTAGTTAGGTATAAGATATTAGATGATAAAATTAAATGTAATTTAGAATAACAGTTTTAAAAATGACAAAACAAAAAAGATGCCTTTTAATAACTTTTTACTATTATGGTATAAATGAAATGATAAATACTGAATTTTAGCGATCAGAATTAAAATGATAAAAGCAATGTTAAAACAAAATTTTTAAACTAGTAAAGATTAACTATGAAAGTACTTACTATTAAGTAATAAGTATAAGCAAATTAATATAATTATTAACAGTTTCTATTTCAATGACTGAAAATATATTTACTGTTATTAATTGTCATTGAAAGCAACCTATTTCAATAGTACTAGTGTAAGAAACGTATTGTAATCTTATTCGATGTAGTGAGCTAGGTATAATTTTAAAATTAATCAGGAAATTTTAAATAATAACATTTTTTGTTTGGAAACTAGTTGAAATATGTATAGGATTTTAAAGAAGTATTTCTTTTTTTAATTTTTGATTAAAATTGTTAGTCCAAAAATATATTTTTTCAAAAAGATTACATTTTGAATACTAATGATTTTATTTTTTGGTAGATTGATATAATTACATATTATGATAGTATTAATAAAAGGTATTTTAATATCTGTTTTCAAAGTTAATAAACTTAGCAAAATTATAAATTGTATTAAAAATATTATAACTATGTTTTAGGAAATATTATAAAAGAAAAATTAAAAATATCAATAATTTCTAATTTTAAAAACCAAGGGGGGTGGTGTAGTGTAGTGACACACTCTCCCTACGTAAGCTAGTTTGTAAGTTAGATATAAGGCATTACAGCCTGCACTCGCGGGCATTATACGTCTGAACGTCGATCTAGTCGTTTCATTCACGAACCCTCTACAGCCCACATTGCAAATCTGCGATCTCCAACCCGCCTGCCAAGCGTGGAGATTATGGCAAAACCAAACACGCGGAGTGGAGGAGGCTCATAGTCCAGCAGTGGACTGTAACGGGCCGTTGATGAATTATCATATTTTTTTATTTCTTTGTAAATTTAATCCAATCCACGTCACTCACTAGGGAGACTGAGTACCGACTAAGAGGTGCACAAAAGACCAAGGAGCGCACCATGCTAGGCATCAAGTTGATGGACCGTACACCGAACACAGACCAAAGTTCAAACGTAGCAGTAAGCAGAACGTAAAACTCATACGGAGTCCTCAAGTGGCAGTGGGCAGTAGGCAGGTCATGTGGCTAGATTCAGAGATGGCAGGTGAAGTAAGTCCCTAACAGAAGTCCCTATGCAGTGTTACCTTGGAGCGCCGCTTCCTGGCGAGCGCGGCGATGTCGGCGGGGCGGGCGGCGGGGGCGGGCGCGAGCGCGGGGGGCGACTCGGGAGTGGCGAGGGGCGCGGGGGCTGGAAGCGCGGGGGCGGCGGGCACCGGCTCCGCCCCTAACCGCACCGCCAACGCTGTCAGTAACTCCTCTACTCGACCCAGCTGGAAACCATCCATAGGACACGAATGAGTAATGAAAGTATATTTCAATCTTTGGATGTTTGATCCGCTTTTACGCCTACTACTAAACGGATTTGGAAAAAAAAATTAGAATGGATGGATGGATGGATTGTTTGTACCCTGGATTAAGATATATCGGGAAAAAGTCTAATACAAAAAACATATATGTGCTGCTTACAATGCGGGCGTAGCCGCGGGCGAATAGCTAGTAGTAGAACTAAATGGCGCTAAAAGGGCGAAACCTCTTTCTCTGTCATTTTATTAAGATACTATTCTTCTTAAACTCTATTACAATGAAAATAAAAATTAATTAATTTAAAAATAAAAGGAACCTACATAATATTTTCAAATAGAAAACATCTTCCAGTGCGTCTCCGCAAGACAAGGTGCCCTACAGAGTACCAGCCTTTCCTCTCTAAATGGCCTCTCTTTCAGTTGCTCAACTTACTTTCATAGAATTTGAAGGAAGTGCGAAAAAAAGGCTACCCAAATTATTTTCGGGGTTATTTCTGTTACCCCCCACCCACATCATAAAGCTTAGGAAAACAAATTGGAGATGTAAGCATTACCTTCTGCTGTAGCCTCTGCACCTCATTCCGGACGTCCTTCCTCAACTCCGCGAGCGCCGCCTCGTGCGCCGAGTGCGCGGACGTCGGGGGGGCGGGGGGCACCGGCGGGGGGGGCGCCACCACGGGAGGGGGCGGCAGCGGCGCAGGCGCGGGCGCGGGGGGCGCGCGCCTCTCTAAGTCCAACTCTTCTTCTATCGTGTCCTGTCGTGTGGTCGACACCATGCCGAGCGCGCTCGACGCACGCGCCTTGGAGAACGCCATCTGTGATGAGATGGAAGTCGTGGTTATAATGCCCGCACTTATGAGAGGCATACCATTTGAGTAAATAGGGTATTTGTCTGTTTCTAAATTTACCATATTTTATAAATTAATTTTAAAATACCTATAGATTAGTAAGCAGACGATACGCGAAGAAAAAAACGGAATCGGTTGAAAAACGAATTTACAGTGATTTTTTTAAAGTTTCAATATGTCTGTCTCTTTCATAAACGATTTTTTGTGTGGAGATTATATGGCGTTACTAGCAAGTGACGTCACATGCTAGTAAGTGCCTCTCTGTCTAATCTTGAATTTCAAACCTTTATAATTCGGTCAATTTTAAAGATAGAACAAAAATTATTTTAGTGTCTGATAGCAGAAACTAACAAGTTTGGATTTATAAAATAAAATAAAAAAGTAGTCGAATACCCTATTGGATTCACTTTGAGCGCGGACGGTCCACTATTTGTGGCGACTGGCGCAGGAAGCGAGGTGGCATTCCTCGAGGGTATTGCGCATGGCGTGAGGGCAGCCGCAGGGGCGCGCACGCTGTGCGACCCGTATCATCATGTCAGCCGGAAGACGTCCATTGCTGAACATAGGCCTCCCCATAGGTTTCCAACGTGAACGGTCTGCGCTACTTCCATCCACCGGAGCCCTCCAATACTGCGCCTTCCCCGTCGTCGCCATTCGAGAACCTTTCTTCACCGACCCGTATGCCTATAAGTAACTATGAAATTGGACTCACTTTGAGCGCAGAAGGTCCACTACTGGTGGCAACGGGCGCGGGAAGTGGGGCGGCGTCCGTTGAGGGCACTGTGCATGGCGTGGGGGCAGTCACGGGGGTGGGAGCGGGGGCGGGAGCGCGCACGCTGAGCGAGCGCGTGAAGGCGGCGCGTGGGGGGGGCGCGTCTCCCGCCGCCCCCGCGTCTAGCGACCCTCCTGCCAGCAGCCGCCCCCACTTGCCCCGCGCCGCCATCGTGCCGCCCCGCCCGCCGCCGCTGCCGCCGCCGCCTTCTGACATAACATTCAAGTCAAATATCTTAAGTCATTTTTAAGTTATAGAATTCATAGTGACCTGTCAATACGTTGCGTAAGGGAGATGAACCAATCACGACGTGTTCCCCGCAATTTTTTCCTAATTAGTTTGTTAGTAAATTATAGAGAATGCGGTGGATGGTTGGTTCGGGAACGAAAGTAAGCAAAAATATCAAAATTCGCTTTGCACGTCAAAAAATCATCGGCGTAAATATGTAAAAAGGTCGACTCACCGTTAGGCGTAGTCGTCGTAGTTCCGGCTGTAGTCGCTGTAACCGTGCTAGTGCTAGAGAGAGACAGACTGTCAGCCCTCTCGGGGTCGAGTTCCCGCACGGAGACGGCGGGGGGCGTGGGCAGCGGCGGAGGGGCGGCGGCCACCGAGCGCTCGCGGCGGAAACGGGAGAAGATCTTGCGTACAAGGTGGTCTTGCGCCTGCTCTAACGCCGGCTCGCGTTTACGCCGCTCCATCAGCTCGCGCTCGCGACGCACGTCCGCCACCTGTATCGACATTCATTTATATTTGAAAGATTTACAGACTAATAATCAGAATAACATAATAGAAGAGTAATGCTAACAAGAAATCGTCACCAACAGAAACACAAATCATAACAAAAAAGAGGTAATTGAAAAGAAAAGTATAACTGCAAATCACTTCTCTGAAGCTGTATCCAAGTAAATTTTGGTCAATTTAGCCCAAAGTCGTCCACTATTGGAGAACTTCTGCCACCGGAGTACGCGGCGCCGGGGGCGTTTCCACCCTCACGTGGTTGAATTTCCCGTAGTCCGCACTAAACGTTTTGCGTCGTGTTTTTTTGGTGCGTACAGCACGAGAGTGGAATGCTCTTCCGGCATCTGTGTTTCCGGAGTCTTATAATCTTGGTGTATTCAAGCAAGAGTGAATAGGCATCTTTTGGGTGAGCGTGTATCATCTTCGACCTCGTCATCACTTTCCATCAGGTGAGACTGTGGTCTAACGCGACCCTTTTTTACACAAAAAAAGACCTTCCCCTCAAACAGATACTCTCCTGCCATCTTACAGAAACTCTGTCCAGGCTTGAAAAGAACTTAATGCATAGCACTTCCGAAGTTGTTTTGATAGGAGAAAGGCGCCAAACGATTATCGAGGGTGTAATTTCGAAGCAAGTTGGAGAAAAATGATTAAAGGTAGCAGTCAACCACTCCTCGTAATATTTTCAGAAGGCGGGCAGTAACATAAGTAGAAGGTGCCGGTAGAAATTTAGGCCATAGATCCGATAATGATGTCTGACAGTTTGCCCTTAAAAGTAACTTTATTCCGTAGCAGTAGGGGCGGTATTCGTAATCCGTATTCGTGTCCAGCCGCATGTGCTGGCTACTGCACGTCCTGATAGAACTGTCTTACCTTACGGAATATAAGGCGATGCCGCAGGTTGTATGTCAGCGTCAGGTTCCGGGCGAAGGAGTTGGCGAAGGCCTGGTAGAAGTCCAGCACTTCCAGCAGCCGCTCGCGCTTTATCGTGTGCAGGTCGCAGTAGGTGAGCGCGCGGACGTTGGCGGCGGACTGGCCCACCGCCGCGTCCTTCCAGAACGAGTCACCGAACACGTCGCCCTTGCCTGCCATCGGACGAACATGGGTTATTGATTTGATACGTGTAGTTAGCTCATATTCGTTCCTACCAAGTTCTAGCCTACCCTGCATTAGAGCGATCACACCTTATTTGACCACGCAGGCCTAGTGTGGGTGGTCGACTTCATATAGGTATTGAAAATATTGAAATAATGATACACGCTGTTTTAATTCGACTCGCCACGACGAATTCGAATCGGACTCTTCCTAAATTTACCATATTTTATGAATTATTTATAAAATATAGATTAGTAGCAGACGATTCGCGAAGAAAAAAACAGATCGGTTGAAAAACGATTTTACAGTGATTTTTTAAAGTTTCAATATGTCTGTCTCTTTCAAAAACGATTTTAGGAGATTATATGGCGTTACTAACAAATGACGTCACAAGTGGGTATGTGCCTCTCTGTCTAATCTTGAATTTCAAACCTTTATAACTCGGTAAATTTTAAAGAGAGAGCAAAAATTATTTTAGTGTTCGATAACAGAAACTAAGAAGTTTGGATTTATAAAATTAAAAAAAATGTAGTCCGATACCCTATTTAAAGTAGCAAGCGTTTCACACGTGAGCCTCACCGAGTATGGCCACCACTTCATCGTCCTGTATGACCTCGAGGCTGCCGGTCACGATGAAGCAGAGCGAGTCAATGCTCTCGCCGGTGTGGTACAGCAAGTCCCCCGGCGCCGAGTGCGACATGTGGAAATGCATGGCGAGAGCCCGGAGACAGCCGTCCGACGCCAGCCGGAATGCAGGGTGCTCGTTGAACACCTCCGAAAGGGATTATTCAACAAAAATAAACGAAATTCTTTATAGGACAGGGTGTTCATATAGCGCCAATTTGCAGACAAATCGGATTGCGGACAGCCACAGCAATAAAAATTAAAATCACGAAACATTTTGAAATAATGTAAGTAAGTAAGTAAGTATTTTTATTGTCAATTGTATAATGAATTTAGCCGCCTATATGGGAGTATCAAAATAAATGTAAAAAAATAATGTTTTATAAGACTTTCAATCGATTGATAACGCCAAAACTAGTGCTACCAAACATATTCTGACGAAAGTAATATCAATAGTCAATATTATAATAATGTTTTCATGTTCATATTGAAGCCCAAACATTTTGGTTTCTGTCTTTTCCAGTTTTGTATTGCACGCGAAATATAGCAAAAGTACGGGGGGGTATTTAGTGTGTATACTGACACACACTGCTAGCAAATATTTGTCAAAACTTTCGAAATTTATTCTTAAAAAGTAAACGCTTAATATAGGAACAATTTTAAGTAACAAAATTATTAAATAATATAAGTACCTTTCGGTTGAGGTGAACGCAAATATCAGCTTTCATATCTTTCGGGCAATAATTCAGCACCTGAAACATGTTTCGATTAATTTCAGGAACAATAGCTGATAAAGCTATACCTTGTTTAATATTCAATCTATAGTTAGCAAATTAATGCATTATTATCTATTTTTGATTATCGTAAATAATAGACCATCGTTTCAGTCGAAAATCACGACTAGACAGCAGCGGCTTCTAAGGTTGACATGCTGAACGTACTGTCCGAACGTACGATCAATGGGGCGGAGTTTCCGGAGCGATGAATACATAGACGCAGCGTGGGCAGGTGACGTCACAACCGCGCTGGATGCAGCAGCAATGTAACCCGCTCATTGACGCTTTATGTTTGCCAATAGGGAATATGCACATTATTTTAAAATTCATTAATTAATCGAAATATTTCCAGTTCCAGATAAACACATAAAAAAATATTTTTTGCAAATATCTTGCTCAGAAACAAAGTTATGAGGCTTCAAAGTTGATGGTTAGACCGAGAGGTTCGAGGTGACCTGTGACGTCATATATGTCACGCGGGCCATACATCCGCCATAGAAAATTTTGTTTTCGTAAGACGGACATTTGACGGACATTGGACGGATATTTGTTTACTAATGTTGTATCTAGTTTGATTTTCGATCAATTTCGATTCTGTTTTGACTGTCAGTATTCTATTTTCGTATCTTCCAGATGAACTATAAAAAACTAATAATTTTTTATGCATATTCCCTATTCTTCAAAGGACAAGATACTAGAAAGAAAAAAATCGTTGGAATCCGACAAACCTTATCAGTGTCGAGTCCTTTAGTCATGGCCCAAGTGGAAACCACATAGTCCATCACGCGCTCACTCAGAGCTTTGGGCACTTCATGCAGCTTCATGAATTCGCGCACATTGTTGAGCATGTCGTGGTACTTGGCCGTGGCTGACGTCATCTGCTGGATGATGGTGGTCACGTGGCCGAAGATCGTCGCGTACAGCAGCGCTGCGCATACGCACACGCCACGTCAAAAAGAGGCTTCTGGTGAGGCTCAAAGAGTTAGGAGACAATAGACACAATAAAATTCTATCATAAACAAATTAAGAACTTCTTTATACACCGCGAATTTTCATTCGTTTAAAACTAGAATGATAAAGACGAGAGTGTTTGAAACAGAAATAAACTAAAAAGCCCATAGGACCAGACACGGACAGACTATATAAAAGTAAGATTAATTTAACAACTTTATTGCCTTTTTTTAAATTTTTTTTTGCAATTTTTTTTTTCGTTTGGTTATCTTGAGTTTCTTGGGAAATGTTGATCAGTTTAACTTTTTGAAGGAGAAAACTAAAAAAAAAAAGGTGTATAAATAAATTACTATGAAGGCCATAAACGATAGCCATTTAACACAGACTGTGCCATAGGCCACAGCACCTGCATTACTAACTGCTCGACCCAGCAGCAAATTCGAAATCTTATCGAATAGATCTACTTCTACTTTACAGACTGTGTTTAAGGAAATGAAAATTTAAAAAATCTGAATCGTGTTGGTAAATCTTGACACATAAGTTGAATTTTCATACTGATACTCACCATAGAAACCACATTAATATAATTATCTCCATTCTTTCTAGTCGCTTTTACTATTTATAAAAACGTACACTCACACACAAAACCTAGCCTTTACGAGCACAAATACCACTCACACGAGTGCGGGTGCTACAGTATACACATTTGATGAAGTCCGGGTTACACATCCATTCGTAGATAGCTTGCCGCTAATCTATTTACAGAAGTGTAACCGGCTTTGGGGGTCCAAAGACGAACAAACACTGCTAAAATAAACACATAGATTACAGGTCTGTAAGCCCTTCTATTGTCGTTAAACACATAATAATTTCGATCGAAGTCACTAACAATAAGTAAATATGATTTATTTCAACTGGTGGCGCTACTGCAGCTGATGTTCAACCTTAAGATTAACTAATTTGATTGTCTGTCGCATGAATGATGTTAAATTGGCTTAACTCAAACCTAAAAAAAATCTCTATGCAGTCAAATTGAGCAGTGTAGCCGTCTTCGGACCTCTTAAAGTGCCCACTCACGACACACACAACTGCTGTTCAAAGAAAGGGATGTAGCTAAGCGAAGGAAAAATAAAGTGATAGGGCTTCCTTTTCTTTCGCATAGCTACATCCTTCTCTGCAGTTTAGCAGATTATATCGTAAATAGACACTTTTAACAACATAGCAGTGACCGTGGGCTTGCACGCGGGGCGGGGGCGGGGTGGGGCGAGGGGAAGGGAGGGATGTACCCGCTAGAAACTTCCATGCGCGGACGCAGCGAGTGCCGGCGTGGAGTGTCGCTTCCATCGCCGACTAGATCTTGCAAGGAAAGTTGCGTGTATTCTGAGGTAAGTGGGTGGTTTAAATGGGTCATTCATAGTGACTAACTCTCTGAAACTATAAGACATAGAAAGATCTGTTCTAAGGAACTATATCATCGATTTTAATGACAAGAAAAACTGCATTCCGAAGAATCTTAATCTAGGAAAAATGTAATCTATTTGGTATTTTTTCAATATAATGTAGTGGTGCTCGCGTGTGCACCGACTGCGTCACGACGTGTATTGCGTGCGTTAGCAAAGTTAGTATTTAAGCGATTACTATAGTATACTGAATGTTCGCTCGCCTCTTACTGTTAGCCATTCATTATACTTTCAACTACCAACTTGTACGTTTCTTTCTTTACATCTCCTGGGCACCCTCTGTTTCTATTGCATGGCGACCCTCCCATTCCTGAACTGAGTACAAGTTTGTTTTTAAACCGTAAATGCAGTTTTCTTGTCACTAAAATCGATGTCATGGTTCCTTAGAACAGATCTTTCTATGTCTTATAGTTTCAGAATTACCCATACTGACCCATCTAAATGCCAGGGTTTGACGCTCATGCTTCAGATTCTTACGCAACTTTACGGCATTTAACTGTTAGAACTCGGCTCTATGTATCTATCTATGGTGGTAATTAATTACTTAGGTACTCGTACCGAAAACATTGGTTAGTGTCACAATAGTGAAAAGTATTTTAGAAAGGAATGGCATGTTGAACAAACTACGTTTATGGCACGTTTTGCCACTGATCTGTATTTCTTTACTTTAAATTTCACATTCTACCACTATTTGTAAATCTATAAAAATATAAATGAAACAAATTACACGCGTTAGAACTAAAATAGTCAAATACCGCGCAATAAACGTGATCGGCGATAAGATTTATATCTCGACATCGACACGCGACGTCGCCAACTCGGAGCAAAGGCACGCTTGAAACCAGCTAACGGGCGTTAGGGGAGATTGAATATAGCGATACGAAAACCAGAAAATATACGAGTAACTAGCACAGAGTACAATACAATAAGGACACGTGTGATGTGTGAAGGATTCACATTGTCAAATTGGGTGCGGTGTGTTCTTGCAGCAATTTTGATTTCAATAATCAAAAGAGTAAATGGAATAAGATGTCAGCGGTTTTTTTTATCTGCCATACTAATGGCGTCCACTGATCAAACAGGCTCGAAATTTCTGGTCAGTTAAGTGTTGCAAGAGCAAGAATAATACCACAATTTAATGTTGTAAAAAATTAAACTGTGACACATGTAAACATTGTACACACGGTGCTGACATAAGAACAAGGAGGTAGTTTTGGAAGGGCGGACGTCACTTTCAAAGAGGAAAGAAGGGCGGGGAGTCTTTGTTCTTAATCGCCTTAACAACGAAAGTATATAAGAAAAAAATTATCTCAACTCGTATTTTAAAGTGGAGGCAATTGATTTCCATATTCTTTGGTCATAAAGCACCTTAACTTACTGATCACTTTGCTGTGGCGTCTTGCCAAAAATGTGCAAGATGCATTCTGAAAAATTACTTATTACTGAAAAATTTCAACGTGCATCTTGTACGACATTATTGGTAGGATCTTATAGCAAGATGAAACGATTGTAAGACCGGGCCCACACTTGTATAATTTCGGCGATTATTTTGCTTGATTTATTTTTTCGTTTATCGCCAGTTTTGACGTTTATATAAACGCGTTCAAGGTTAAACATCAGCTGCAGTAGCGCCACCAATTGAAATAAATCATTTACTTATTGTCGTTAAACACATAATAATTTCGATCGAAGTCACTGACTTATTTGATTTATAATTTATTTCAATTGGTGGCGCTACTGCAGCTGATGTTTAACTGTGTCACGTAAGAGCTGTGCGAAATGATTGGATAATTCATACAAGTGCAGATCCCAGGTGCTAAATCCACCAAGGATTCCTAACGGGGCGATCAAAAACAAAGTCCAGGAAAGGTGCGTGCCGGCAAATAACAGAAGAGTTCCGTCACCTGCGACAATCATCATGCAGATGGTGAAGATCTTCTCGTTATCGGTCTCGGCGGCGACGTTGCCGAAGCCCACCGACGTCATGCACGTCATCGTGAAGTACAGGGCCGTCACGTACATCGTCTTGCGCGACGGCCCGTTCACTAACTCCGGCCCTTCCGACTCATTCGACCACACGTAGGAGTAAGGGGCTTGGGTGACGTTGGCGAGCTTCCAGAGCCAGGAGTATTGGAGTCCGGAGTCGGCGTCCGACCGGCCGATGCTGTACCAGACGCAGGCTAGCCAGTGCGCCACCAGCATGTAGAAGCAGAGCAGCAGGATGAGCATGGCGGCCCCGTACTCCAGGTAGCGGTCCAGTTTGCGCACGACTCGGCCCAGGCGGAGTAGACGCACCACTTTTAATGCGCTGAACAGGCTGCCGATGCCCTGCGGTGGAAAAGGACAGGTGAAACTCAATAAAAGCTTGTAAAAAAGGGTCTTGTGACCTTATAAATTCTAAATGCCACATGTGTACCAAATTCTAGCCCTCTACACCACTATTAAACTCCAAAATTTAAATACTTCTCTTATGGTTGGCAATTATGCTATAAAAGGCACCTCCACGGACCCCCTAGCTGGGCAACATTTCCTATATTGAAGAGTACCTTTCAACCAATATTTACTGCAAAGTGGATATCCTAAATTTTAAATATTACAATACGATTCAAAAGCATCACATATATTGAAGATACTACGATAATCGCTATGATATTTTAAGAAACTGGTAGCCTTGTCTACTAATTTATATACAGATAGCAACCAATCAACCTGATCGCCATCTGCAAACAAATTATAGGCGATGAGAGGTCAACAACTCCTTTCAGATCTTCGATGTCAGGGACGCTCTTTAAGGTTAATGGTGTCCGAAATAAACAGTTCATTCACATTTCATTTATACCGAATTAGTGCGACATTGCAGCGAAATGGTTTATAAGCAGTCGACTGTACGCCATTGCAAAATTTTCAGTTCAGTTCTACTTATAGATAATTCGTTGGGTTCTACCACGGACCAAGTAGGAAGAGGACTAGGCTCTATGAACTAGGCCGCGTGATAATTTAGTCGGCCATGACGTCACGGAGGGGGCGGGGCTTAGCGGCCATTACGCTATTTACTTGCGACTAAAACACTTGTCGTCGTGCGGTCATAAATTATTGAAATTTGAGTAAATAATGCTAAAAATATGAAGTGTTGTGTACCTATGTGTCGAAATTGTTCTGAGAGGCAAGGAGAAACAGCTGAAAAGTTATCATTTCACGTGTAAGTGACTTATTTCAGTATTTTCATCCCAACTTTTCTGTAATAATTGATACGAGGAGTAAATTACGCTTTGTGCTACTAGATGGCTAATAAAGATTGGTTAATAAGTAAGTGTAATTGCGACTATGTGAGCTTTAATGTTTATATTTCATTAGATTCTATCATGAAATTTAGAAAACTTATTAATTTATAAACTAGATTTTCTCGGAAAAATCCCCGCAGTCAGATGACGCGAGATCGCCATCTAGCGTGCAGAAAATGTACTAGTAAGAAAAATATGTGGTAGTGTTATAAATTCTCCCGATTTGTCGGGAGGATTTTAAACACGGACCAAGTAAATATCCTAAAATGTCGATATGCTAAGATAAGAGGTTCTCAAAATAATCGCAATTATTGGTGTTACGTATTACTGATTTTGATTCTACACTAGCTTTCCGCCCGCGGCTACGCTCGCGTTATGTAAGATTTTCCCATGAGAATAAGACTTTTTTCCATATCCTATGTGTTAATCCAGGGTACCAACTATCTCCATTCCAAATTTCATTCAAATCCGTTCAGTGGTTAAGGCATGAAAGCGGAACCAACATCTAAACATCCAAATATATTATAAATTTTATAATATTAGTGTGACGCACGCTTTTATTAAGTAAACATGTTAATTATGTAATAACCCGTGCAGTCATACCTATTTGGAATTGTTTACTTTCATCTTCTTAGTTTTTCATCTTAATTATTACATATCTTTTGTTTTTAAGTGTAAAAAAGACAATATTATTATTTCAAAGTGAAATATCCATTTTCATTGAGGTATTAATTTATAATTATAATCTGTGCAAAATCTCCCAACCTTCCCTAAAAAAGGGCCGCATTTAGAGAATGAATTTGTGAGAATATTCGAGAAACGAAAAGTCAGCAGTTAGATAAAATTGTTCCATTTATGGGTGATTAAATGAATTAGGTACAGGTTTTAAAAGTAGCTTATTAACGTCTATATACATCCATACATCCAACCAAACAACCATACATCCAAACATACATGCATATTATTAGTAAATAGTACATTAGTAATATGTACTTACATCAAAATGATCTTCACATAAATGTCTTGTATTGTAGCCTAAGCAGAGGGTGGAGTTTTATCAACTCTGTTTACGACGGAATACCATTTTTTACGAAGTTTTGGAAGAAAGAAAGAAAGAATTGTCCTTATTTCTTTATTATTTCTTGTACCGATTAAAATTATTTTTTGTTTTAAAAATGTGTTTGTAATCTGACCCACGCGCTAATTTTTCCAAGTTCATCACTGTACACGATATAGGTACTTTGATCTAAGACTTTGAGCGAGAGGACGTACTTATTTTTAAAAATAAAATCTCAGTACGGCCCTATATAAGTATGTTTTTAACACGTTTCGCCCTCTAGTGGTGAATAGTGTAACTATCCGCAATATGAACGTGACTGTTAATTCTGGTTTTCGCCACTAGGTGGCAAGAGTTAAAAAGGCGGAGTCACCCTCTCCGCGTCTCAGACTTCGACCCCGCGCGATGTCACACTCAATCTGTATGAAAATGTTTATAGCGCCTAGTCCTCTTCCTACTTGGTCCGTGGGTTCTACACAGTGACGTAAGCACTTGGTAGATACATTTTATTTATTTAACCATTTATTGTACACATTAAAAAAGAAAATGAACACAAAGAAAAACGACACAACAGGCCTACTTATTGCCAAAGAAATATCTTTCAGCAGACCTTCGGAAGAGAAAATGGAGATAACAATAGACACGGACAAAACGTGCACAACTTAAGAAATTAAATATAATGATAATATAGGAAGAAGAATTTTCTTGAAGGTTTAAGAAAATCTATCTGCTTTTTATGCTTAATCTGACGCAGCTAGCATTTAAAATTATTTGTTTGAATAGATACGTGTGCCTTCTTCTTCATCATCGTGTGTGGGTAGTAAGGTCGACAACCGACCTTACCAACACCAGGGTTACATATAGCCGCCAAAGGCTACTGACATGGGTCGTGTAACGATTAGACAGTAGCCGGGACCAACGGCTTAACGTGCATTTCAAAGCACGGAATCATCTTTCCTTTCGGACAATAAGGTCCAATGCCTGCAATGTACTAACCAAACTGAAAGTCTCACAAAACGATTTTTGATTGACAGTGTCCCCACCGGGAATCAAACCTGGAACCTCTGTAATAAGCGTCGAAATCTCGACCACTCGGCCAGGGAGGCTTTTGCGTATGCCTGATTTTGGACCACAGCACTTACGTCCTCATCATGATCGAAGGCGTTAAACACGTCGTACGGCAGACACGACAGTAGGTCTATCAGAAACCAGGACTTGAAGTAGTTCTTGCGGATGATCTTAGGGTCTGACACCACCTCTCCGCCCGGACCCACGAACGTCGTGTGGAAGTTCAGCACGATGTCGATAAAGAAGATCACGTCCACGATCGAGTCGATCACCAGGAGAGAGACGTCTTCTGAGGTCTTGTTCTTGAAGGCCACGTTGTAGGGTACCTAGGGGAGAACGTAAATTTGTATGAAAAAACAACATTGAGTCCAATCATCAACGTCATCATTGTTTCAGCTTGTAGACGTCCACTGTTAGACGAAAGTCAGGGTCTTGTGCTGCAAGCGTACGCATTAAGTGCTGTCTAATAATTTATTTGTTTTGTTTGTTAGTTTGTATTTTTTTACTGTGCCCCCGAGTTATGCCCAAACAGATTCATAATTTATTTCAAAGTGTGAAATTCTTTATTTTAAGTAACATTCTACAGAATATTATTTTTTTAATCAAAGCTAGCTAATAATCAATTTTCGCTTGGATATTGTGCATTTAAATTATATCCTTTACCGTTCTCTCAATGAATCCTACCAAAGGAACTGAACAGTCCCCTTTACTCTTAGAGAATCCGATAAAAATAAGCGGTGGCTTAGATATAAAAATAAAATATTTGGAGAAGAGGCTGTGAAAACAAAAAAATAGTTCCTAAATAACCCATAAACTAAATTGAGGACCATCTTAAAAAAAACTTGCCTTTTATTTCCATAGCAAAAAAAAGAAAAAGTGTACATGGTACATTAAAGCCTTCCGAAAAAATACTGGATTCTCTGACACTTGACTTAATACAGCACCTTTTATCTTCATAAAAGGTGCTGTATTAAGTCAAGTGTCAGAATAGTGTTAATAGCGCTTCCGCTATCAACACTATTCTAACACGACTGTCTAAAAAAAGGAATGTGTTCAGGGTTCATGTACATTATGTATGCATGAATGTGAATTTCTTTATTCCACCATAACTTCTAAATGCATGAACAGATGCCTGTGGGGGGTATTGTAAGAATCCTTACATCAGACCTTTTCCCAATCAAGTTCTGCATAATCCTGGAAGACCCCGTCAGGGTCATTCCTCTCCCGCGCGCTTCTCGCCATGGCAACGTCCTAGGCCGAGGTCCGTGCCCCCAAGTGGGCGCCCTTAGGCTGTTGCTATAATACTAGGGGTAAGAGCCTTCCGCTCCCCCAAAAGTCCGGTTACGCTTGATACGTCGATTTTGCGACACAAGCATTAGGTCCATGTCAAAAAAAAAAAAAAAAATCAGACCTTACAAGGCAGTCGTGTTTTATAATTTTAGGTGATTATTTAAGTTTGATTTCTAATATAAAATATAAATAAATAAAAATGTTATTTATTTTCAAATGTTGCTGGACGGCCTTTTTAATTAGTTTTAAGTAGACATGAATTTTATGATTTGCATTATGTATTAATTTGTGACAATTTCAAAGTTAATTCTTACAATAGATAGCGTTGAGTCTTCCCAGTAAGTAACCTAAAGATACTTGTAGTGTAATAGCTCTCCTTAATGTGTGTTTCCCCGACTAACCATGATGGCGGTGTAGAAGGTGAGGCAGAGGATGATCCAGTCCCAGATGGCCTTGAATGCGCAGTAGTGCAGCAGGATGTGGGGCGGAGTCTTCGGCGCCTCCTGGCGGTACTGAGGTAGCACGTCGCCCGACAGCGACATCACCTGAGAGGAGGGACGGTACATACTCACGTCAATTCATAACTGAGCACTGTCTATAAAGGTGTTCCCGCACATCGGTATGTTGCATAACATTAGTTGTTTAATTTCTTTTATTATATAGCCAATTATAAATTTTGTTATAAAACATTATCCGAGTGACACGTGAAGCGTGTGGGCGGAGGGGAGGGGTTGCTCCCGCGCGCAAATTATTGGTTACAGTATGTTATACGATGTTATACAACAAGTTGAAACACTGTGCGAGCGTTTATAACACATCAAAATCTCTAACATATTGTAGAAGAATGTTACATAATATCAAAGAATGTTATTGTGTTACAATATGTTTTATAACGTTATATGCTGTGTGGGATCACTTAAACGTCAGGATGGTGAAGAACTAACTGACTTGCTTTAAAACTTGTTGAGTCAAATAACGCAAAATCTCTCAGTTAATAACTTAAGGTGTCACAACTTAAACTCGCGTTTTTTTTTTCATACAGATTGACTCAATCGGTCAATCAGTTTGTTGCGATTTTGATAAAGTATTGGAATAAGTTTCTGAGCTGAGGACTGAGCTATCGTTTAAGAGGATTTGCATCATTTAACTTAAAACGTTATATAATGCTTTGAACAATTTCTGTTGTTTTTAGAGTGCTTTTAAATCCTAAATACATATCAATATTAATACTTCAATTTATTATGAATTATGTTGATTCAAATTGCACCACCGAGCAACTCTGGGACTAAAATAGAGTGCGTACATTGAAAATATTAGTTCCTTGGGCGATAGATAACATCAGAGCTTTCTATATTCAATAATAGTCCAGCTTGCTACTTATACAGGGGAATGTTAGTAGCTAACCCTTACTGAAGAAAGCTACCTAGTTTTTACCCTCCAAATCATCTTAGCGTAACCTAAAAAGGGAGGTGCTATTGTTAATACAAAGAAAAAGAAAGAGAAAGAAAATTAGCAGAAAGCTGTCGCAGAGATGAAAGAAGTTAAAGATAAAGATCAGAAATAATAAAGTTCATCTTATACCTAAGTTTGTTTAAAAGGCGAGTTGAGGAAGTTACATAATAAGATTGTTCTAATACGTATAAGTAAAATATATATAAATAAGGAGTGCGAAATAGCTACATATAATATAAACGGTTTGAATACCAACCGGTATTCAATACAATACAAAATATACTCTAGCATAGAAATCCTAGGAATATTTTATATTACTTAATTTATGCTTTTTAATTTACACATTAAGATTATTCTAAGTATATAGTACATAAATAAACAATAAATAGCTATACACAGTTGGTGCACTAGTATAGAAATACTGGGTCGAATCAAGAATATATCTCTTTAAGAATTAGTCCTTTCTAAACAAAATATATAGGTAAGATAATGAATTCACGACTAATTTTGCGAAGTATCATAAAGTAATACACAAAAAAGGTTCTCTAATTAATAAATATTACGTGAATATTTTTGATTCAACTCTAGAAACCGGGGACCGGACGGCTCTTTATGAATTTAATGATTTAATAGTCTGCTTTTAAAATGAATGGGGGATTTTCCGACACCCAATCAAAAAAAAAAGTTTTAAATCTTCAATAGATGGCGTTGACGATTCGTGGATCCGAAGAAATCCGAAGAGTCACCCAGGCCATAAAAGGATTTAAAAAAAGAATCCACGAAGCACATCTGGCGCCATCTATCGTCGATTAGAACTATTATTTTTATTTTTTAAAGAGCTGTCAGATAATCCTCCATAACTGAGGAAGATTAGTTGAAGAAAAAGTGAGATATATAAATACGAGTCACGGAAGGAATAAAAGGGATATCGACTAGTCTGAACTCTAAACGGATCCACCTTAAAATGATACTTTACACTGTCATTTTAATGTCGAATTTTATTTGATCTCACACATGACCTTAACCTCTTCTTAATTTCACGGTGAGTGGTGCTTTCGAAATGAAATTTATAAAAGATAAAAATTAAAGATAATTTATTAGCCATAAGCAAAATCAGTTTACCGTGGGTATTCGAAACCAGTATCACGCGTCCGGTCCCCGTAAGAAAAAATCGCAAGAGAAGAGTGTGTGCGTGCCTTGTTGACGTGTTGCGGGGTGGTGCGGGGTGCGGGGGGGTGTGCCCCGGGGGCGGGGGGTGCGGGGGGGGTACTGACGTGCGCCAGGTGGCTCTGCCGCTGCGGCTCCTTCAGCGCCGGCAGTGCTGACACCAGCACGGAGCGCGACCGCGTCACCGACCGCGCCAGCTTCGCAAACTTCGACAGACCTACATAAATAAAAAATAAAATAAATATGTGGGGATATCCTCACACACGGCCATCTGGTCCCAAACTAAGCAGAGCTTGTACTATGGGTACCAGACAGCTGATATACATTACATTAATTAATAAATACATACATAAACATATATAGATAAAAAACAACCAGACATAAGGCAAACACAAGTGCTCATCACACGAATGTTTGCCCTGGGCGGGATTCGAACCCGCGACCCTGTGCGTCGGAGGCAGATACACTACCACCTGGGCTACGGAGCCGTCAATTCATTCAACATAGCACTCTCAGTAAAAATGTGAGTGCTGTAATAACAGCTGATAGGGATGTATGGAAGAAAAAGACATAATGCGCTGACCCCAATTAATAGGATAAGTGCAAGCGAATGATGACACTCAGTAAAGGTTCAACAAGACACCGTGGCAACAATTGAAGTGTTAACATTTATGAGACATTTTACGGGCTTACCGTGATATGATAATATTTTTGTTGAGGAGACAAAAAAAACTCCTATACAAAAATATTATCACGGTAAGCACGTAAAATGTCTCATAAATGTTATGATAATGACCGTGAAAGTTTAATAGTAGATTGTTAACCAAGGGCTGTATGACATCAATTGCATACGAGGTTTTTGGCGCCTGAGCGCAGCGAGGGCGTTAATTAGCCCGAGTATTCAATTGATGCTTACACCCGAGATAAACACTCTGCTTTACATGTCGATTGTGAGGTAAGTAAAAAAACAAGAAAGCAGGTTTCTATGAACATTTATTAAAGAGAAACATGTGTATTTAATTAAAATTAATAGTAAAATTAGAACAATTTGTAAAAGATATGGTCAAGTTCTTTTTAGGAATATTTACAGTTTGAGTATGAGTTTGTGATGATAAGACTTGAGTTTGAGTGACTTGAGGTTCTTGCATCGTAAATGGCGGCAGTTGACTGGTACTATTTTCTTCGGTAAAAAATGGCTCAGATGATGTGCTTTGACGTGGCGATTTCAAGTTTATATTTTCTGTTATTTTAGAAGTAATTTTGCTTTTGTTTTCCACCGAATCTTCGATATAACCTTCGGCCACTTTGCTGGACTCCCAGCCGCCGTGCCTTTTTAACAGAGTGAGGTTGGCGCCAGAATCAGCCAATAGAGTCGCTGATGTTCTGCGAAAGCAATGCCCGGTGTATAACTCTACGTTACTCAGTTTTAAATATGTGGCTATTTGCTTTGGCATGCCTGTAAATTTGTTTTTTCCTATTACTTGTCTGTGGCATTTTCCTGTACTGTAATTAAGAAAAAAACTATTTGTATCCATGTTTTCAGGCCGAAGAGCTTGATATTTTTCAACATAATTTGCAAATTCTTCATGCACAACAAATGACCGGTCAATTTTAGTTTTCGTGTTAGGCAGTTTTATGAGTAGTAATTTGTTATTTTTCTACATTTTCTATGTCAAGTTTGTCAATTCCACGGTTCTGCAGGCACCCGATATCCCAAAAATTAGAACAACCTGTAAAAAAAGACATAAGTTGTATTATATGCACCAAATCCGCATTGTATTTTTATGAAATATTTTGGTAACTTATTAAAAAGGGCAAGTAAATACGTACCTTTATAAATACAAAATACAAATACAAAATACAAAATTTCTTTATTGCTAAATAAATTTAATCCGGAGCTTCATTTAAGCATTTTTGTACTTCTTTTGCAGTAAATACCTTCGATTTCTTGCTGTTAAAGCCGTCTGACTGCCTTTTCAAGAAAGCAGTAAGTATAGAAAAATCTTTCAAATTCACGTCTTGTTTTGTCATCATTGTAGCTTTTAGCATGGAATAAAAGCACCATAAACTGGAAGGTTGTAGCTTCTTAGATAATTCATTAAAATATGATATAAAAACACTTTCAGAAAGAGATTTTCTTTTTTTTCTAACCGCCACTTCATAAATTCGTCGTATGCCTTTACATATCTTTCTTTCGAGTTCAGCGGTAATATTGCTTGCTTGTTCTTTTATAAAATCGGGGGTTAGATCCATGTCTACGTCACTTGACATTTTTCAAAACTTTTGAGAAACAACTCCAAAACACGAAAAATATTTACTTTCGCGCCTAGCTGCCTTTTTTACTCTTCACGATTTTATGGCACGCAAGCGCGTCAAATCGTGCTGGCCAGTTTGATTTTTAAATCGATTTCAACTAACATACGATGTGACTGCGATACAAATAGTTCGATATTTAAAATAAAATCTTAATAAATTCTAATATAAATTGTCTCGATTCCGATTCGAGTAAATAATCGATACCGAGAAAAAAAATTATTAACTTTTTAAAAAATTTCTTCTTGCAGTATGAGTATGACAGTTCTTTTTTCAAATTCCAAAACCTATGCTGTAATGTTAACATTACATGGTAGGTTTTGAAACCTATGCTGTAATGATATCCATACACCCCGGCATTCAAGGAAGTAAGTGACTACTTACAGAGCAAGAGATATGTAAAATTATATAATTGAAGTGTTCTTGAAAGTGTATCACTGTTTTGGTAAATAGTTGATCCAGCGAGCGCGAAGCGTCTCCCTTTCAGCTTGGGCAAGATTGCTTTCGAAGTTCCGGATTTTCGGATGCCCAGCTGTTCTCTTCTACAGGTCGCATTTCTCAACCAATTCTCGTGAAGTTTCGTGAGTAGGTTCGATGAATTATGGATGTTTATGTTGATACAGTTCAGTGAAATTTTTCAAAATGGTGGAGATATGGGGGTTGACAACGTAAAAAAATATAGCATATTTCAGCCATTTCGATAAATGTCACTTAACTATTCTGTTACTCTTATTAAGACGCATAAAGAGGTTGGGGGAGTAAAAGAAATTGTGAGCCATTAGTTTTAGAACTAATTTAATAGCTATCGAATTCCTTAATAAATATTCCAAAACAATTATATACTTTGGCAATAGGTATGCACTTTTGCAGCTGACTGTACATCGGGTTTTCTCTTTAAAGCTTCAGATTGCAGCAAAAAACATCTTTATCCAAACATCTCCACCAACTTAAATATCTGATGAGGATGACATCATGAAGTATCGTGTGATACTATGAAGGTACGTGAAGATCATGACATGAAGGTATCGTTGTGTGATGTCTCTAAAGATATCGTATAATGAGATGAAGGTGTCTTGTCGTTCTTTCATTGTGTGGGTGATGTCAACAACCGACCTCACAAACCCTGGTGTCAGTGTTATAGAGCCACCAAAGGCCACTGACATGTATGTATGTATGTATGTAAACACTTTATTGCACAATAAAAGTGACATTACAATAAGAAGTCACAAGGAAGGTTTACAGTGCAAAGGCGCACTTATCCCGTGGCGGACATGCCTCGTGTAACGACTAGATAGTAGCCGGGACCAACGGCTTAACGTGCCTTCCGAAGCACGGAATCATCTTGCTTTTCGGACAATCAGGTAATTTAGCTTGCAACGTCTCAAACTGAGGAAAGCCTCGCAAAAAGATTTTTGCTTCTCTGTGTCCCCACTGGGATTCGAACCCGGAACATCCGTAATGAGCGGCGGAAACTCGACCACTCGGTTTTATTTATGATGTGTTAGAATTGAACCAGATCTGGCCACACCGAATCGCATTTTTTATTCCGCCGAGTGCGATAGCACTCCCGCTCTCTTTCCCACTCTAGTAAATGACGATTCTGAGTGACAGAGAAGAATAGAAGCATAGAAATGTACACTGATGCTCCACAGTAAGCGTACACTTGCAGTGAACGGGCCAACTTGGTTTGTCGTCGAAAAATTATTTTGTTAAATTTTACTTCGAATAAGTATAAAATACATTTATATCATTTCATCAACAGCTCATATACGAGGGGCTCGAGCCTACCCTGAATTACGGCGATTAGGCCTTAGTCGACCACGTTGGCCCAGTGCGGGTTGGTCAACTTCACACACAACCTTTGAATTTCTTCGCAGGAGTGTGCAGGTTTCATCACGATGTTTTCCTTCACCGTAAGAGCGTCGAATAAACGGACATATGAATTCGAAATTCGAAAACACATTGGTACGTGGTGGGGATCGAACCCGCGTCTCCCCGACGGGAGGCAGCGGCCCTAGCCACTAGACTACCGACGCTCTTATAGTGTTTTTATCATTTATAGTTTTTTATTGCGCGATTCGACGCGGCCAGATGTGGTTCAACCCTTAAGGTAAGTATGTACTGGCCTCCTTTAGGGTCATCGGCGTCGATGGGCTGCTTGAGGGCGGTGATGTCTCTGAAGGTCAACAGGAACAGCACCACCAGTTCGCGCTCGTTGCGGATCGGAGCCACCTGCACCAGCAGCCATAGCGGCGTGCCTACAACACACAACTTAGTTAGTTTCTGGATCTATAAGAAAGACAAGACGTTGCTGTAACATAGTTTATTTTGTAAGTATAAAAGTCGCACAAATCTTAAATCCCATTATATCAAATCCTATTATCTCCATTAGTCTCCATTATATCAAGTCTATAAATCCTACTGTGATACTGTGGACATCTGTCATTCGTCTGTGTCTCGGCTCAAGAACGCTGAACTTGAAATTATTAAAACACCAGCGGTCCGCCCGCGGCTACGCTCGCGTGTTGTAAGATTTTCCCGTGGGAATAAGACTTTTTCCCATAAAAAGTAAAACGGGGTTTTCCCGTTAATCCAGGGTACAAACTAACTCTATTCCAAATTTTATTCCAATCCGTTCAGTAGTTTTTGCGTGAAAGAGTAACAAACATCCATACTTACAAACTTTCGCGTTTATAATAATAGTACCTGGTTGACCGAGCTTAGCTCGTTTATTTTTTTTGTAAGACACCTACGCATTTCGATAAACTCTACTTTCTTCATACGTTCAGAAGAAAGTACACGCGGCTAGACATAGTAGCACCACTCTTAACGATTGCAACTCTGCAACGATTTCGCAATTTAGTTTCGGGGGCAATAAATCGATCTAGCTTATAAAATAGATTTCCCCGTATTTTCAGGCTTAAAAGAATTGATACGCGATATCATTGAAATAGAAAGGTAATTTTGGCTCAGTCGGGACACCGCGAGTTTGCAGTTTGAATCTCGACAAATATATTTTTTTTATTTCTTTGTTCTTTTTTCGTTTGTTTCTTTTTTTATATTTTTATATTCTTTCATTTAGTTATTTAAATACAAAAATGAAAGAAATTTTCTGATAAATTTTTTGGTGGTCTGAAAGTTTTCCATCAGATGGCCCGAGTAAAACGAGGAAAAGAATATATTATGTATTATAAAATAATAGGATGGGACTTTTGATAGGATTCAGAAAGGATTATTATAGGAAAATAAATTATTCCCATACCAACTAACCTACCAACTTATTAGCAGTAGTTCCAATATTGGCCATTTCACAGATACAGTGGTAAAGGCGGCGCTAGTAGTAATATAAATTTGCATTTATTGAGGTTGCGTGGATAATTTCGATGAAATTTAGCAATACATGGGGTTTCGGGAGCGATAAATCGATCTCGCTAGGTTTAATTTTTAGTAAAAATAGATTTCCCTGCATTGACAATAAATAAGGATCGGAATTTGGATAGAATTCAGAAAAGAAAATAAATTATTATTCCCATGCCTAACAGTGGTAAAGGCAGCGCTAGTAGTAATATAAAATTGAATTTGTTGAGGTTGCGTGGATTAAAAATAACGTCTCCGTGGATAAAATAGGATTTTCCATTTCTGTGTTACATATCTGAAAAAATAACTGAAAATACTTTTAAATGCTTTTTTAGAAGAAAATTTCGTCACTATGTGAGTACGAAAAAATAATGTACTAAATAAGAATTTTTTATTTCTGTCATTTTTGTATTTAAATAACTAAATAAAAGAATTAAAAAGTTAAAAACAAACAAAAAAAGAAACATGAACAAAAAAATAAAAAAAGTACATTCATGTGGATTCGATCGTCTGACCTTCGGTTTCATTGCCTCCTGGTTCCCAACAGAGCCACCGCGTCGTTATTGATAGCGGTGAAATTAATCTTCTCTTTTAATGATATGGCGTACAAATTCTTTTAAGCCCGAAAACATGGGGACATCCTGTTTTACCAAGAACAAAAGCTAGCTAGATCGATTTATCGCCCTCGAGACCCCCTATATACCAAATTTCATCGAAATCGTAGCAGCCGTTTCCGAGATTCTCATTATATATATATAAGCTAGGATATAATATTGATGTTGCTCAAATGATTGTTGTTTGTTATCAGCTCATATGAGTCCCTGCTAATGAGCTGGAGCCTTCACTGTTGCTATTTTTTTTTGCCCCATCCAAAGGTTGTCAGCTCATCAAACAATGTGCTTGACAACGATCGCAAATTTTAAAGGGCTATATCCGAAAATGACATGTCCAGAGTGTTACTTCGATGGCTGTTTTGCACTGCAAACGTGCCGATTATGATTTCATAAATGGTGATTCGTAAAATCCTATTTACTTTCTCATTTAAAAAAAACTTTATATATAATATTTTGTGTCAAAGAAATGAGGTAAGTAGTATTGTGTGATTTGTGTGTGGTTATGCTGCAAACTTGACCGTAGAGATTGCACGCGCTTGGCTTCTTGCGCACAGGGCCAAGGTGCAAAGTGCCAAGGTGCCAAGGTGCTAAAGGGCGAGACGCGCTCCTGTAACTAATCCCGACCAACGTAAGGACGGCTTATTGCAATGCTTTTTTACTTAAATTGACGCACATATTGCAAGGTAATTTTTGCCGACTACATGACAAATATTGAGTTGGTAATATATTTTGTCTTTAGCATTATTTTAATTGCTACAATGCTAAGTTTATGAAATACTAGCGGCCCGTGGCTACGCTCGCGTTGTGTAAGATTTTTTCGTGGGAATAACACTTTTTCCCGTAAAAAGTATGCTATGTGTTAATCCAGTGTACAAACTATCTCTATTCCAAATTTCATCCCAAGCCGTTCAGTAGTTTTTGCGTGAAAGAGTAACAAACATTCGCATTTATAATATTAGTAGTTTTGTGTTTCATTCCTATCTTAAATGTTTGAGCCCAGTTAGCTGGAGTTGGCGAATGAAAATATCGCTTTCAAGTTCCAAGCACACCCAAATAAAATGACCCTTTTGATGTAATTTAATTTCCCTGCAAAGTACAGAGTTATTATGAAGGTTAGGTATGAAGGCTATATCCGTTCTGTAAGTACTCATCTGTTTATGGTTGAGCGTTCACGGTTTCCGATTTCACTTTAGCAGTCTCCGCGGACCGAAAAACATTATTCATAAGTACCGCAATAAAGCGCAGGCAGATGTCGTATTCATGACGACATAAGATTACTGTATGTAGTTCTAAAGGCAGCAGAGTAGCCAACACGTAGCCTTTGATTGTAGATTACATTGTTAGAGCGTCGGTGGTCAGTGCCTAGGTAGGGCCGCTGTCTACCGTTCGGGAGCCGCGGATTTGATCCCCACCACGGAACAAAATGTGTTTTCGACTTTCGAATTCATATGTAAGTTTATTCGACGTTTTTACCGTGAAGGAAACCTGCACACTCCTGCGAAAGAATTCAAAGATTGCGTGTGAAGTCGACCAACCCACACTGCGCCAGCGTGGTCGAGTAAGGCCTAATCGCCCTAATTCAGAGAGGGTTCGAGCCCCTCGATGTGGACGTATATGAGTTGTTGATGATGATGATGATTATTATTATAAGAGAGAAAATCACGCGACTCATAAAAGAGAGGGCGCTTAGAGCGACGACGTATTTATTAAGAAAAAGTAATAAATCGATAAATGATATCTAAAGAAGTTCGGTATAGAAGGAAACACGACTCTTTGTTTTTATTTATTTTGCGATTTAATATTGCGACTATTGTCAGTATAACAATTATTTTTTCTTAGTATTACTTGCATTAATTTGAACAGTAAAGCCCGTCACAAACGGAGCTATAATATAGCCAGCCCTCTCATCACCATTCACTTTGTGTACAAAGCGGGGGTCAAGCAGAATGGCCGGTCACTGATTGATTCGCCATTTTGTTTGACCCCCGCTTTGCGTGAAAGTGAATGGCGACGAGAGAGCTGGCTGCCTCGTGCTATAATATATATTATAGCTTCATCTGTGACGGGCTTAATAACAGTATATATGTACGGAGCAAAATCTACCTTACAGTTTAATAATAATAATATCATATCTTTTGGCCATTAGCAGGAAAATCTGTCTTTGAGCTGGCAACACCGGAGGTTTGTTCAGCGCAAGTCAATTACCGGTGAATGTTGGCATTATGGCAGTCGCTCATTCCGGACGACATCAAACAACCTAACGAACAAATTTAATCATCGGCGGTGTTGGACGACTGTCGGTCAGGTAGCCAGGGACCATGGCAACACAGCGAGTTACACACAAAGGGATAAACTTGTAAATAAACGCGACTGCCAGAGTGAAGTGTGTTATAAAGGGTGTGAGTACATTTATTTAGGTCATCATCACATCACACTGTAGCAGTATTGCTATCCTACCTTCTTCTGCTATTTTGTTTCTGGCTATTCAGTACTTTTAAGTACTGGCAGGCAGCCTCATCATTCATTTTCAATTTATTTTCAAATTTCGAATCCATCCGTTTCGGTTCTGTCATTTTCATAAAAATTTCCTCCAGTTCCTCATTCCACCTCAAGACATCAGACTGTACCGACCTTTTAACCGGATTTTATGTATCTTCATTATTAGTAGCTTCTAAAAATTAGTGCTGTTGCTTCTTTGTTGTTCTAATAAAACCCGTTTGTGCAACAATTACCCATTTTTTTGTGTACGTTTATTCTGGACTGGACCCTGTTTCCCTGCCACGCTACCATACTTCTATTCTACATCGTGTGGCAGCTGCTGGGCTATAACACTAATATTATAAATGTAAAAGTATAGGTATGTTTTTTTGTTTATGTTTAATGCTAATGCATAATGGATGTGCGTTCCGCTTTCACGCCTACTACTGAATGGATTTGGATGAAGTTTGAAAAGGAGTTTGTACCCTATATTATAGGATACTTTTACGGGACAAAAGTCTTATTCCCACGAAAATATCTTACATAAAATGAGCGTAAGCGCGGGCAGACAGCTTGTTTATGTTTAAAGAAGAAAGTTTAGTTCTAGATTTTTTTTTATTTGTTTGTTTTTTGTTTTTGTTTATTTTTTGAAGATTTTGTTAATAGAAAGAAAAATAAAATAATTTTGGTTGTGTGTGGTGTCTTAGTATGTATAGCTCTGACATTGAAGACCCAACTTCACTTAACCGCCAAAAAGATATTAACTACAGTTTAATAATGTCACACCTCGACGACATACAACCGTCATCGCGTTTTAAATGCTTACTAATTGTAGCTGGGACTAACGGCTTAACGTGCCTTCCGAAGCACGGAATCATCTTTGTTTTCGGACAGCCTGCAATGTTCTAATTAAACTAGGGAATTTCTCACCAAGAGATTTTTACTTGACAGTGTCCCAGGAATCGAATCCGGTACTTCCATAATGAGCGGCGAAATTTCGAACACTCGGCCACGGAGGCTATCAAACCTCGTATTAACTCTGTGGTAATATGCGTGTGTGTCTGATCTACTGACAGTTCTTCTTCTAGAACAGGATCTCGAACTGGTCCACCCGCTACACCGCCTTGCTAGCTACAGTGGGGTGAATGGGATACAGTGGGGTGAGTGTATGTGTATTGACGGTTTTTCTTCTAGAGCAGGATCTCGAACTGGTCCACCCGCTCCACCGCCTCGCTAGCTACAGTGGGGTGAATGGGATACAGTGGGGTGAGTGTATGTGTATTGACGGTTTTTCTTCTAGAGCAGGATCTCGAACTGGTCCACCCGCTCCACCGCCTCACTAGCTACAGTGGGGTGAATGGGATACAGTGGGGTGAGTGTATGTGTATTGACGGTTTTTCTTCTAGAGCAGGATCTCGAACTGGTCCACCCGCTCCACCGCCTCACTAGCTACAGTGGGGTGAGTGTATGTGTATTGACGGTGATTCTTCTAGAACAGGATCTCGAACTGGTCCACCCGCTACACCGCCTTGCTAGCTACAGTGGGGTGAATGGGATACAGTGGGGTGAGTGTATGTGTATTGACGGTTTTTCTTCTAGAGCAGGATCTCGAACTGGTCCACCCGCTCCACCGCCTCACTAGCTACAGTGGGGTGAATGGGATACAGTGGGGTGAGTGTATGTGTATTGACGGTTATTCTTCTAGAACAGGATCTCGAACTGGTCCACCCGCTACACCGCCTTGCTAGCTACAGTGGGGTGAATGGGATACAGTGGGGTGAGTGTATGTGTATTGACGGTTATTCTTCTAGAACAGGATCTCGAACTGGTCCACCCGCTACACCGCCTTGCTAGCTACAGTGGGGTGAATGGGATACAGTGGGGTGAGTGTATGTGTATTGACGGTTATTCTTCTAGAACAGGATCTCGAACTGGTCCACCCGCTACACCGCCTTGCTAGCTACAGTGGGGTGAATGGGATACAGTGGGGTGAGTGTATGTGTATTGACGGTTATTCTTCTAGAGCAGGATCTCGAACTGGTCCACCCGCTCCACCGCCTCACTAGCTACAGTGGGGTGAGTGTATGTGTATTGACGGTGATTCTTCTAGAACAGGATCTCGAACTGGTCCACCCGCTACACCGCCTCACTAGCTACAGTGGGGTGAGTGTATGTGTATTGACGGTTATTCTTCTAGAGCAGGATCTCGAACTGGTCCACCCGCTCCACCGCCTCACTAGCTACAGTGGGGTGAGTGTATGTGTATTGACGGTTATTCTTCTAGAGCAGGATCTCGAACTGGTCCACCCGCTCCACCGCCTCACTAGCTACAGTGGGGTGAGTGTATGTGTATTGACGGTTATTCTTCTAGAACAGGATCTCGAACTGGTCCACCCGCTCCACCGCTTCGTTAGCTACAGTGGGGTGAATGGGATACAGTGGGGTGAGTGTGTACTGACGGTTCTTCTTGTAGAGCAGGATCTCGAACTGATCAGCGAGGTGATGGTCGAGCGCGCGGTCCACCCGCTCCACCGCCTCCTTCTCCGTCAGCTCGCCGTACATCCACGTGCATCTGCGGATAACGTTACATTGTTACATAATCATATAGTCTCCATATAGTAAGCTTGAGTTTATTCTAAAAGGCAATCAGGACTTAGTCGACTACGCTGGCCCTTGGTTGTTGGTGTAAAGGCGAACGTAACGGCTCAAACTACAGATGAAAACACATGTTTTCAAATTTCGAAATCAATTCAATTCAATCAATTATTGAGTTTCTTTGTAAATGCAGGTTGAATTGTGGATCTATGACATTTATGATGATGAAATTATACGATTATAAACGGGAAACCTTCATGGCCGCCCCTGGTTTTGTACGCCACGTTTTTGGTGTACATGGTTTACAACGAATACGCATTCATTCAATACGGGGATGCCTAAAAAGTTGCATCCAAAAACAGGTCTGTACAAAAAGTGCTCGTGCAGTTTTGAACGCAACTGTTTTGGTACGCCGCGTTTTTCTAAGCCACTGATTACATGTCAAAATAATGGGTCGACTTTAGTAATCTGTGTTTTTTTGCTGTTTTTTACTAGGCAGCACCAGAACGAATACACTTCGGTTAGGTTATACTGTTGTCAACAACAGGCGGAGGGAGACGACCGAGTGGAGCGAGCGTACCGCGGCAGCGGCCGGTGACCGCAGGAGATTACTTCTCAAAAAGGCTAATGGTTGGAAAATTCGAGTGCGCGTGCATGGACGGAAAAAAAATGGCTGCAGAAAACGGGTCGCTCATAAACTGTTCGCACAGTTTTTCCCGTCCAAGGTAACACGAAAAACGGTCTGTACAAAACGGAAACAAGCATGACCCCACTCTTATAAACTTTCGCGGTTACTTTTATTACATCACACACACATCACATTTTCATTACATTTTTTATTTTATTTTATTTTACTTTATTTGGAAAACTTACAGCTAAATAATACAAACAGAGGATATAAAAATAAATTCACTTGTGAATGGCTTTGTAGCCATTAACAAGTTTTCGCCTATAGAACGTTTGTAGGTCCGCCAATGCACAAAGAAAGTAGCCAGAAGGAAGTTAAATAAAGTAAGATAGTACAATACAAATAAACGTTCCAGAGAGTATGATACTAACGGTAAGTATGACAGTAGTTATGATTCAAAATAATTTAACTATTAGTGTATAATTTGTATCCTATTGTAAATCACTAAATGGGTCGTTGCCAAAAAAACCATCGTTAAACAGACGCCTTACATTTTCCCGTTTAGAAAAGAATAGGTCAAGTGTTTTAGAGTAGGTATCGTTAAACTTTTTGGTTACTCGCCAAAGAAAGGTGTTTTTTCTGTAATTAGTTCGTGTGAAGGGAAGGTTTAGTTTGAGATCTGTGCATCTTCTACTCCTGTTGGTGATAGGGACACTAAGTTTTATGGATGAGAGCAGATCAGGCACGTCGAGTTTACCTGAGAGAATGTCATGCAGAAACAAAAGATCTGCAGAATCAAATATGATATGATCAAATTATCACATATATTGTTGACAGTGTAGCGTATCAAGTGCAACTGTTTGAACTTTGAAAAGTCTGTATCCGACAGGGAGGGAAGTATAGTAACCGGACCGGATCATAAATCTTTAAAAAAAAAGTCCGTCCGGAAGACACGCGTTCGATTTCCACCACGTACCAATGTGTTTTCGAATTTCGAATTCATATATGTACCTACCTACGTTTATTCGAATCCTGCACACTCCTGCAAAGAAATTGTAAAATAGACCAACCCGCACTGGGCCGGCGTGGTCGACTAAGGCCTGTAGGCTCGAGCCCCTCGGCGGGGACATAAATATATATGCTGTGGATGAATGTGTGTGTGTGTGTAGTATATTTGTATTGTGTTGTATTAGTAGTGGTTACCTGCAGGACTTCTGCATGACTTCCGCGCGGTTGTAGCCGCTCATCTTGCAGAAGGTCTCGTTGCAATACACGATGGGGTAGTCCACGATCTGCGCGTTCGCCAGCAGGAAGCTGCTATCTGCTGTAACACATGCGTGGATTAGCTACACTCATACCCCGAAGCAAACACCAACATATTTATTAAAAAATCTTACTTCAAAAAAAGACATTTACAAATTTTCATCTTTTATATCATACGAGTAAAGATCGTCGGTGGTGTAGCAAGAGCGTGGATGGTGTAGTGGCTAGGGCCGCTGTTTTCCGCCCGGGAGAGGCAGGTTCGATCCGACCACGTACCAATGTTTTTTTTTAAAATTTCGAATTCATATGTACGCTCTTGTGAAGGAATACATCGTGATGAAATCTGCACAATTCTGCGAAGAAATTCAAAGGTTGTGTGCGAAGACGACCAACCCGCACTGGGCCAGCGCGGTCGACTAAGACCTGATCGCCTTAAGGGTAGGCTCGAGCCTCGGTGGGAACGAATATGAGTTGTTGATGATACCCCAATGCATTCACTTATGTATTTATTTTAGGGCTAGCGGTAGCCACGTCATTCAGGTTAAAAAGAAATAGCTCGAGTACGAGTATGATAATGGTGGATGATCATCATCATCGTGTGGGTTGTAAGAGACAACCGAACTCAAAAACCCTGGTGTCAATATTATAGAGCCGCCAAAGCCCACTGACTTGAGTCATGTAACATAGTAGCCGGGACCAACGGCTTAATGAGCTTTCCGAAGCACGGAATCATCTTTTTTTCGGGCAATCAGGTGATTCAGCCTACGCAATGTCCTAATCAAACTGGGGAAAGTCCACAAAGAGATTTTTGCTTGACAGTGTCCCCACAGGGAATCGCACCTCCGAAATGGGCGTAGAAACTCGACCACTCGGCCACGGAGGCTGTTATCGGCCATGGTGGTTGATGAGAGGTTACTAGGCTAAAAACTGTGGCTAAGGCAGGGGAAGCTAGTCATTACACAGAAAAAGCCTACAAAGTGTCGTCAGTGACAACTAAGATGCCGCTACAAATTAACTTTTTATGATTATTTTTATAAATATTCAGTAGCAAACTCATTCAAAAACTTTGTTCTTCTTCGTCCTAGCGTTTTCCCGGCCTAGTGCTGGGGTCCGCTTTCCCACTCAATCTTCTCCACTTTGCCCGGTATTCGGCATCCTTAGGTGTGAGATTGTTCTCCTCCATATCCGCTTTCACGACGTCCGGCGCTTTTTAGGCCTCATTCAAAAACTTTAAGAAAAAAATTAACAACTAAGGACGACTTGACGCCTAAAATTACAAGAACTTGACCCATCGATCCCATAGTAGCTCTGAAGACAAATATACTCATATTTATTGTAATTTTCATAATTAGTTACCTAACAACTGGAATCAGACAACACATCCTATACTCCGTAAAATACTTAAAATGCAATCAAATTCCTTACTATTCTAATATAACAGCACATTTTTTTTTCCAATTGGATCTTGAATACTCCGTAAAATACTTAAAATACAATCAGAATCATTACTATTCTAGCAGCTCATTTTTTCCCATTAGATCTTGAATACAAAGTTCTATTTGCAGTAGTAAAAGTGTGAAAATCTAGCTTTTATCGACATGTTTTGTGCATCGGGATCGTCGTAACGTTAAAATATTCACATTGCTACGATTGTACCTACGCCGTAGCCCGTAGCAGTTACCTTCTGCTACGGGCTACGCAACTGCTACGAGCTACAGCATAAATCAATTGCTTCAGATAAGTAATTTACCGACAGCTGATAACTACGGTTTTGATGATTTGTCAAAAAATACCTTAGGGATAGAAAGAAAGAAAGAAAGAAAAACCATTTATTTCAATTTTACCACACTACACAATAAAGTACATCGAGAGATAAAGAGTACAATTGTAATGACAGTATTTAAAATAGTACTTCCATGTGCAATGTGACGCAATATTAAAAAAGGCTAGCGACTCAGCAAAATGTCTATCTCCAGAGAGATAAACGCTGGTTTTCTGTCGCCCCTAATATTTTTCCGTCGACCGGATCCCCAAGAGGAGCAGGCGCGCAATGCTACTGATCTAGACCTCCGAGTTTAGAGGTTCTAGAAGAAAGAAAATAAATACATAATAATAGATACTTAATATATATTAATTGTATACCAGATTATAATAAAAGACGGAACATAACTTAACAATAGGATATGTATGCCAGAGATATAAGATGAATGATAAAAAATAATAATAAAAAAATAATAGAAAAATAATAGAAAATAAAATACCAGTATCAGGACATCTGCTGCTTTTTCCAAAAGTAAATTTTTAAGATGTCTTTGCTTTGAAATGGGCTTTGATACTGACCTTCTAAGAGGTGGCGGAAGATTATTCCAGCACTTAGAAGCCTGATACCGGAAACTTCCCTCAAATGATCTTGTTTTGTGAAATGGTATAACAAGTAGAAAACCATCTTTATTACGAGAATTAAAACTATACGTTGCCCAATTTAACTTAGCATGTAAATAGGGTGGACTTTTAAATTTGGTAATGGTATGAATTAGATTACAGAAATGTAAATGCCTCCTAGATTCCATGTTTAAAAGTTTATGTTGATTTAGCACTGGTGTAATGTGACTCCTATAAGGAACTTTGTAGCAAAACCTCATACATGCATTCTGGACACGTTGGATGAGCTTTTTCGAAGAGGACAGCAAACAAGGTCCAATAACCACGTCGCCATAATTGAGTCTGGATAGAATAAGTGACTCACAGATCTTTAGTCTCACCTCAGCACTAAGTAGGTCTCTGATCTTATACAATATTTTTAAACGATAAAGACATCCCCGAGCAAGATCCTCAACATGGCTCTCGAACCTTAATCTACTGTCCATTACGATACCTAAGTTTCTTGCCTTTGATACTAGTTCTACTGCTATTTCGTGTATGTTAACATTTGGAGATTGAATAAGGCAATTGGAAACTTGTTTTTTAGAGCCCAGAACCATGAATTTTGATTTGGTGGGGTTTAACATCAACGCGTTTCGGCTGGACCAGTGAGCAATGGATTCCAAATCTGAATTTAGTTTTTGAATGGCAATAGAAAGATTTTGAGGCTTGGTGTGTATATATATTTGGACATCATCCGCGTAAAGGTGGTAGTGGCAGTGTGTTATTTGTTTAGTAATATCAGCGCTATATAGAATAAATAAGATAGGCCCTAAGATTGATCCTTGATGAAGACATATCTACGCTCCCATCCGATTTTTGTACTCTAACGATTTGCTTTCGACCAGTAAGATAGCTATGGAACCAGGATACAGATTTTGAATCAAAGCCATAGTACGTAAGCTTGGCAAGCAAAAGAGATATATTGAGCGAATCAAATGCACGAGAGAAGTCTAATAGGGCTAGGATAGTAGCCATGTCATCGTCCTGTGCAGCCAGTATATTGTCTACGACTTCTGAGAGGGCTGTTGCAGTACTAACGCCTTTTCTGAAACCAGATTGAACATTAGGAAGGATGCCATTTGATTCTAAATACTCAGAAAGCTGCCAGAAGACTACCCTCTCCAAAATTTTCGATAAGTATGGTAATAGACTTATCGGTCTTAAATCCTTATAATGCATAGGGGAGGAAACTTTGGGAAGAGGCGGGATCGTTTCCTTAAGGATAGTTCTATATAAAATTGTTTAAGAATTGGTGGTGGGATTCATGACATGACTTTATGGTAGAATAAACCTATTTTTGAAGTTTTTTTTTCAAAAAAGTCTTTTAGTTAAAATGTCCGAACATGGATTACTGCAAGAAACGGCTGTCCAGCAGTGTTTAGCTGTGTGTAAGAAGGCACTCACGCTGGCTGGAGGAGCGGCGAATGATGTTCTCGAGGAAGGTGTTCTGGGGGGCCACGAGCCCCCGGCGGCCGCCCGGCATGGCGCCTCGGCTCACAGCCACGCCACACACGCTCTGCAAATATGCATACAATGTTTCAGTTTATTGCACACAAAAGGAACAACTACGCTAACGACTCGCAACTAAGCTTATCAATCCATTATTAGTACGACTCATTTACGTCACATTCTCGCCTGCCTACTGTCCTTAACGTTACACTCTTGAATGAGTAAGCTCCACAGAAAACGCCGTAACAGATCATATTATTACGAGCAATCGATACGGAGAAGATCTAACCTCTATTTGATTATCTTCTATTGGCCATCATTAATATAGGTTCTCAAGTCAATGACCAACATTCTTATTCACAAATAAAATAAAAAATAAAACATTAGGGACCCTGGTGCCTAGTTTTTTAGCCGTCAAAGGCCTCGGACATGGCTCATATAACGACAATTTCTGTAGATAATAGCCCGGAGTTGGTCCGGATTAGCATGCTTTCCGATGCACGGAATAATTTTACTTCTCGGACAAACAGGAGTCAGTCCGCAGTATCCAACCTAACCAAACAGGGGATTGTTTCACAAAGTTTTTTTTTTTCTTTTAAATTTATTGACTCAGAATATTGGCGCTGGCTAGGCCATTGACGCTGTTATCCTGCCGTAACCATGATGTGACATCTCACTAGCCGATCTGATATAGCTTATACTATCTATGGGTATCAGACGGCTGATATACATTACTTACATAGATAAATACATACTTATATAGATACACAACATCCAGATACAAGGCAAACACAAGTGCTCATCACACGAATGCTTGCCCTGGGCGGGATTCTAACCCGTGACCCTGTGAGTGGTAGGCAGGCGTACTAACGACTAGGCTATGGGCCCGACAAAGTGATCGAGAGCCAACCATGGAGGTCTTCTCTTTGAATGAGGTATATAACCACTTTACTGGACCATTCATTTTCACAGCACTGAATGCGTCGGCTGAAATCTAATCTAATCCATTTAGCAGTTGCGCTGAAGGTTGTCACAGAGTCAGACGACCAGACGGTGACTCACATTGACCACTTACAGCCGCATGTTCTTCAACAGCCCACAAGCCAAGTCAGCTGTAGCCTGTTTAAAAGCTTTGATAAAGTGGTTAAGGCTGTTCTTGGTCTGAAGGCAAAAGACAAAACGGCATGCTTCCGAGATAACTAAAAACCCATCGTTCTCGAGTAGTCGGTTCAAAACCTCTGCATAAGATAAATGAACATCATACATAAACCTTTTTAAACTATACCCTGTTTCAGATAACATTGAAAAGATCTTTTATATGATACATTTCCAGACAATGTCAATCTCGATTAGCTGACAAGTGTGAATCACGAATAACCTTTTTTCTGCCATACATATTCTTTGTCTTTTTTCAATTGTTATTTGAAATGAAGTACCTTGCAATATTACAATCATTTGGACGTTGTTAATAAGAATAATACCCTGTAAAATAGACCCTGCTGCAATCGGGTCTTTCTAAAATACTTATATACCTATTTCTATTAAACGAAAACAAAACACTTTCGTTGCAGTGTTCGGCAAAGATTGGCCAATGGGCGCTGTTTTTTTTTAATCAGAAAGCTGATCAATTATGTACCGCCGCCACACCGAGGAGGGAGCAGGGCGAACCTTCATGCATAATGCCTGTAGGCGCCCTAATGTAAACCAGATGTTGAGATTAAGAAATCGGGAATGTGTTGTTGTACCGCAATTAAGTTAGTCCCACTAACCTACAATTGGATAAGTGCTTACTTGCATAAAATCATGCACACACATCTCTACGTCGAAAAAATAGAAAGAAAAGACTTACTAGCACTATTTTGACTTTCCATGAACTAATTCTTACTTTAACCCATTCGAATCTCTTAGTTCACATCCATGCATGCCTCTAGGGATGTTGGGACCGGACGAATGGAGTAATGTTTCAATTGGGACATATTGGGACCACACATTCCAAATCGTTTTGTTTTGCACATCACTTCATCGCAATTTATTTGAATGGGCCGGAAACGGAAATTATTTTACTTCAGATACCTCTCTATGTTTATAAATGTATCTAATATTATTAGACTCTTCTTTTTAATTAACACAATACTAGAGAACGAGAATTTCCATACAATGACATGTCTGTATTAGAAAGTATCTTTCGACAGCACTAATGCAACTGCAGCGAACAATTTTTCACAAAATATTCATAGATAAATTGGACTGATCGATGAACCTGTCATACATCATGTAAACAAACACCGAATTTATAGAGTATCGTTAACTTACCAATAATGATAGCTTTATGAACCATAATTACTACAAAAACCATGAAAAATTAACTCTACAACCCTTAAAGTAAGCGTTGCATATAATATCGATAGCGTAGAATTCGTGTTCTACAAAGATTAGAGTTAGACCACTTTACCCAATTGATTCAGGGAACATATTACTGAAAGGTTAAGTTAAGTAATCGTTGAAACTAATAATAATACGTATATACTTACTGCATTAAAATCCTTTAACCCGTTTAGGGGGCGGCTGAACACGCGCGTGCTAGCCTCAACACTCCACGTAGGTACTACCTATGTTGTGATGGGTAGATACAGGTAGGTGTTATACAAGTAATAGTGTCTGTGAATATGACGTCCACTCGAAGACAGGCAAACATGGAGATACTTAAAACCTTAAACCCTGTTTGTCTGCCGCAAGATGACCTGACCTAGATACTCGTGATCGAGTCGAGGGACTCACATACAGAACGTTCGTGGTTAACGTCTGTTGCGACTAATTAGATACGTTTTCAGTACGGCCACATTTTCTATCTGTGTTATTGCATAAGCTGGATTTCTTTGTTTAGCATATTGAGTGTTGGGGTGTCTTTTAAATAAATAATGGACATGTAATTTTAATCCTGAGCGCCTTTGGTTGGGAATTATGTAAATGTATCAAAGGACATTGGTGCCGCAGACAGCGCGGCGGCGGCGGCGGGTCGCCGACGGGACGGTGACGACGGCGGCCGGACGGTCACCGCCGGAGGTCACATCGATCACTCGCACTAATGTTCCGCTTGGGGCCGCGTGCTTCGATCGATACTGTTTACCGTTCTGCAAGACCTGAGGGATAGGGTTTAAGGCACTGGGACCTACCACCTACCTACGACCGCACATCGGCGTGGTCGGCTATGTCGCGGGTGGTCGCCGCAGTGGTCACTGTGTGCGTGTACGTTTGGGGTGGGAGGTCGGTCAGTTGGGTTGGGGTCGGTCGGCACGGACGGGCCGGAGCTTGGCGGACGCAAGCATGACCGCGGCGCCAACGAGCGTGCGGCGCAGCGGGCCCCGCGCGACTGACGGCTAGGGCTGCCACGAGGTGCATTATCGATAGTCCAGTTGGAATATCAAGCGTCCACAGTATCGATACTGTCAAAAACTTCTTAGCGTGAGTTTTAAAATTGACAACCAAGCTCACAAATCCTGAGTTAACTTTACACCGAAGGCCTCTACACCTGGCTCATGTAACAGCTATTTTCCGTAATAGCCGGGACCAACGCTTAACGTGCCTTCTGAAGAGCGGAATCTTATAGTGAAACCGGAACCTGAAAACAGAGCTTTGAACTAGTCATTGCAGAGGGTGATCCTCGGACGAGGATTTTGTACAACACTGAACGTCTTTCAGCTAAAATAGCAAAGATGATGATCACCGAAATAGATTTCAAATATCACTTGTCCAAAACTATTATAACTAGCATATTGTTAAAGCTATTGTTATTCAATACTATCCATAGTATTTATTTTTGCCTATCAAAAGCACCGATAACAATTTAAGGTTACTTTAAAGCCATGCAATTATCGATCCTAAAACTATCGATAATCTGGCAGCACTAGACGGCGCTTTTCCCCCTTCCATCCCGTCTTGAAACACGCATGCGCCCTTTACCGCGCCCCAAACCACCTTTTGTTGCACGTCACCCCGATCGTAACGGCCGCGATGCGGAACTCAAATTAGGAAGTTTTCAAGGTAAAGTGAAACACGCGGGTCGCAAGAAATGAAACAGGTCAATCAACAGGAACATGTCGTTTATTATTAATGTTATTAAAACAAATACTTAAGTTATTTACCTATAAATTTAATTAAAGCAAAATATCTAGTTCAATCAATCAATCAGCCTATTGCAGTCCACTGCTGGACGTAGGCCTCCCCAAGGGTACGCCAAAGCGCACGATCACCCGCTTTCCTCATCCAGCCACCACCAGCGACCTTCTTCAGGTCAACAATCCACCTGGCAGGGGGGCGTCCCACACTACGTTTCCCGAGACGCGGTCTCCATTCGAGAACCCGTCTGCTCCAACGCTCATCGGTTCTGCGACAGATGTGGCCAGCCTACTGCCACTTCAGCTTGCTACATTTCTGGATAATATCCACCACCTTGGTCCTCTGCCGGATGATTTCGTTTCGGATTTTATCCCGTAGCGAAATACCAAGCATAGATCTTTCCATAGCTCGCTGAGTGACATGTAGCCGGTGGGCCAGCTTCACCGTCATGTTCCACGTCTCGGCTCCGTATGTCAAAACGGGTAGGACACACTGGTTATAAACCCTGCTTTTCAGGCATTGCGGTAGCGGCGACGAGAAGATATGACGCAGTTTTCCGAATGCTGCCCTCTTACTTAACTGTACTCTTCTTGCGATTTCATTCTTTGATGAAATATCTAGTTACTTCCGTACAAATTGCTGGTGGTCCTTTATAAACAAAAGGCACCGCCTAATGTGCCAAAACGCAGCAAGCAAATGTGTGCACAATATAAGCATCAATCATACATATGGTATCGGTTGTAAGGTCGAGGACCAACCCCTCAAACCGTGGTGTAAAAATTTTTGATCCACCAATGTCTTCTAACATCTTGTCCAGTTTTGATTCCCTACATTATACGTACATACTTACTTATATAGATAATTCAAAGCGCAGTTCGGTCAAATTAGCATAGCATCTCATCATCAACATCAACGGCCCGTTACAGTCCACTGCTGGACTAAGAGCCTCCTCCACTCAAGTGGAGGGTTTTGCCATAATCTCCACGCTTGGCAGGCGGGTTGGAGATCGCAGATTAAAAGGTTGCTGTATCAGAGAGCGCTGCTGCCCGTTCCCTGTTCAATGCGTGGTCCCTAAGTCGCCTCTTACGACACCCACGGGAAGAGTAAGGGTTGGTGACAAATGTATTCTACTCTGCCGTCACCACACGGCGAGCTCTTCTCCACAGATTCCGACATTGAGTTAGTGAACTCACCCAAAAAAATGTAATGACGGATCTAAGTGATGTAATAACATCCTATGGAAATAAATTAATTTGACTTTGACTTTCTCATATTAGAATAGAATTATACCTCTAATTAACGTAGCGAGCAAAACTGTCAAAACAAGCTAGAAATATGTGCCTTGCGAGGGATCCGTCAGAATCATTCGGCAGAGGACCAAGGTAGTTGATATCGTCCAGAAGTGTAGCAAGCTGAAGTGGCAACCGACGAGCGTTGGAGCAGACGGGTTCTCGAATGGAGACCGCGTCTAGGGAAACGTAGTGTAGGACCCCCCTGCCAGGTGGACTGATGATCTGAGGAAGGTCGCTGGTGGTGGCTGGATGAGGAAAGCGGGTGATCGTGCGCTTTGGCGCGCCCTTGGGGAGGCCTACGTCCAGCAGTGGACTGCAATAGGCTGATTGATTGATTGAGGGATCCGTGCGAGAAATGTGTGCAAGGGACGCGTGGGATAAGTACGGGTATCTGAAATGAGTCCGCTTCGCATCCTCGCACCACTCAAATCCAAAGCTGGAAACCGGTATTTTATTAACCTGGTGAATTTCGGTTTCAAACCAGATCCCAGGCGAATCACTCGTAAAGCGAAACCGACTTACGAGCGATATCGCTTCTGGGATAAGCCTGGTTAATCCCAAGCAGCGCGTGACGAGTAAAGCGCAATGCTCTATCTCTTTCTTTTTTGTGCATAAATTGTGAATAAATGCAGCGAAACCAAATCGAGGACCAAAGAGTAAGCAAATCAGTCTGATATTTGAGCAGGAATCAAAATGAAAATGTTTTATGATCAGAACCGAAAAAAATACCGCTTCTTGCGAGCCGAATTGTAATGAAAAAGCACTTCTTTAAATGTATGGACATGCGCGCAAACTGGTTTGACAATTCAACCAGGTATACAAGCCTTGCTCAAATCTACACACATTTCACAGCTTCGCTATGCAACCTCGCACCGCTCATCTTCCTTGCACATCTCTTGAACATTTTGACAGATCCGATTTGACTTGTGATGTTGCTCCCACAACTCCGGTGGAATCGCAGACTGAGACTAGTGTTTCACAAAGGAAACGCCATATTCTTCAAAAATTGAATTGAATTGAGACTAGTGTTTGATTTGAGGTCGGTCTTTAACCCTTACGATCCTCAAAATATGATAATCATGAACGGCGGAGGTACGTAGATATTTTGATTTTGTTTAAAAATCAACTTAAAACTATCAAGTACTTAATACAATTTTATTGAAAATTGGAGTTTGGTAAAAATGAGTTTGACGCGTGTATAACCCAATTTTTATAACTGTGCACCTGTCAACGTCATAATATTTGCATATTGGTAGATTTGGTATCTATTTCGATCTAGGAATAAGGAAATAGGCGTCGGTGGAGGTGAGGAAGTAAGCGGGCGGGTGAATTCAATGCCAACAACATGATGATTTTGACAGCTCGAAGTGCACAGTTATAATAATTGAGTTATAACAAATGGATCTAACTAAACATTTTAATTAGGTGCTTAGTTTGTTTGTTTGCGTGTGTGTCATTACTTTATTGTGATTATTGATCAGCGTAGCGGGCTCTTTTTCTCCAAACTCTTTTTTCCTAGCTGTAAATACAGTTCTTTTCACATAAGTGCGAGCGACAGCTGTCAGGTTCATAAGATTTCTTCATCCGTCTTCTTCGCACCCATTTAACACTTATACCACAGAATCTATTGATAGTATTAGCGTACGGTTTCGCTACTGTAATCTTGAAAAAAACCCACATTTAAACCTAAACATCACAAGAAATCGAAATTGGAACTCTTAAAGTATGTTTTTACATCGAACTTGTCACCAGCCACCCATACTAAGCTATTTGAAGCTATGGTGACAATGGTGGCGGTTCAGACAGTCACGCTCTAATCCTTAATTTAAGTTTGTCAGTCCTTTTCACCTTTTAAATATTAAAAAGGGACCGGAGATGGCCATCCTAATATTAGAGCTGTCAAACATTGAATTTGAACCTTATGGCCGTGTCGATTGCACAATTTTAGAGAGCACTTAAAACATGCGACTTAAGTCTTTTAAACTGACAGCTATGCCCTTATTTTAGGTTATCATTCGTTCAATTCGTTCATCACCTCTCTTTCATTGGTCATAAAAACGAAAAGGATAGCTGGATTTTAAAATTAGAATTAGAGCATGACATTCCGAATCGAGGCCAATATCAGTCGGGGTCAATGTTCGTAAACAGTCTATATAACACCTTAACACTAGCAGACATCCTTATCTATCACACTATATGAGCAGTCAACATAAGTCAGTGATTAGTCATTATCATCAACAGCTCATATACGTCCCCAACGAGGGGCACGAGCCTACCCTGAGTTAAGGCGATTAGGCCTTAGTCGACCACGCCAACCCAGTGCGGGTTGGTCGACTTCACACACAACCTTTGAATTTCTTCGCAGGAGCGTGCAGGTTTCATCACGATGTTTTTCCTTCACCGTAAGAGCGTCGAATAAACGTACGTATGAATTCGAAATTCGAAAATACATTGGTACGTGGTGGGTATCGAACTCGCGACTCCCGGACGGTAGTTAGTGTTCGCAGACGAACTAAATGCACCTTACTCTACTTTTTACACGATTGCCCTAAAAAAGGAGTGTAATGTATTTAGGGTTCATGTAAGGTCGACCAATAAATTGGTTTACCACCCTAAGGTTGAATGTCAGTTGCAAATTATAGAACAACAAAGATTATTTTCGTTTGCAGAACGATCTGTCAGATACCGAGTATAAATCTTATTAAAATTTTAGATAACTAGGAAATTGAATGAAAAATGGTAAACCACTTTCTCGGTCGACCTTACATAGGTATGTATGTATGTATGTGAGTTTCTTTATTCCACCATAACTTCTAAATGCCTGAACAGATTTGGATGATTGGGATGTCATTAGAATCATTACATCAGCCCTATGTCAGGCTACTTTTAGATGATTATTTACATTTTCGGATTAGTGCTGCCTGAATAGACCACATAGTTTACGTGTGGTCAGTGTTCTTTATGCGGTCGTCGTCCGCGGTTGACAACCTGCACGGCGCGTCTGAGCAGCAGCTGGCGCGGGCGGGACGCGGGGGGGTGCGCGGGGGCGTGCGGGGGGAGCGGCGCGGGCATGCGCGGAGGAACCGCCCCGCCGCGCGCGCCCCGCTTCGCTACGATCACGCGCGTGTATTTCAGTGGTCTGCTGCCCTGAGAATCATACGAAACATCGTGTTTTTTTTATCTTGTATAAGAAATGTCGTCCAAGAAATTGGTTTACCACCCTAAGACTGAATGTCAGTTTCAAATTCAACATGTTAGTAATTCAGCTTCTGACCTTGTTAAACATATTTTTGGCAACTGTATCTAATAAAGCAAAGCTTCGTGAAGACTCGGCCTATGAATTTGAATATATTGAAACCCGAAAAAAATAATTCAAACTGGATTTAGTTCTATCATTATTTAATTTGTACTTTTTCGTGTACCACTGTACCGAATGAACGAGTCAAAATAAAGGTTTTTTTAAAGGCTGTAAATAGTTTCAGTTATCCTCAGCTACCACCATAGACAGACATTGAATATCAAAACTTCAAAACGTTTCGACCAGCCCATGAAACTGCTAGTAATCTTCACGAAATGGTCATAAAAACAGACTTTCAGCTTTATGATCTGAACCATCACCTAAGCTTTATTCTGACATTAAAATAAAGCAGAAAATAGTATAGGTATAGTTGGGTTATTATAGGATGAGTTCTGACAGCTTCAAAATTCTTCATACGACGTTAACAACTTTTTTTATAATATTCAGTTTAAAAACCATGTTAGCTAATAATTAAAAATAAAGTAACTTCACGTCTTATTTTATCATTAAACAGTATGTAATTTTACTTAATAAATAAATAAGTAAACGACATAATATTAAAAAGTTTTTAAAATTTTAATCTGTCAGAGCTCACCCTACAGTAACCCAACTATAACGGAAAAACCTTTAATAATTTATAAGTCAGACGATGCACGACATAAATCGCAGTCAACAACTGCTGAAGTTATCCCTTTTTGCACAAGATCTTTATTACAAAGAGAAGCTCGGGGTTTAACTTGGCGGTTGTTGGCCGTAATTCTGAGTACTCACTCGTCCGCTGCCGCTTGTCACAGTAACAGGACTCTCCGTCGGTTCTGGAAACATTTCTCACATTATTAGACGCATATGTCTAAAGTTAACATAGTGGCCTCGATTCGGGATGTCATGCTCTAATTCTAATTTTAAAATCCAGCTATCATTTTCGTTTTTATGACCAATGAAAGAGAGGTGATGAATGAATGATATTCATTTGAACGAATGATAACCGAAAATAAGGGCATAGCTGTCAGTTTAAGAGATTTTCAAGTCGCATGTTTTAAGTGCTCTCTAAAATTGTGCGATCGACGCGGCCATAAGGTTCAAATTCGATGTTTGACAGCTCTAATATTAGGATGGCCATCTCCTGTCCTTTTTCAATCTTTAAAAGGTAAAAAGGACGGACTAACTTAAATTTATGATTAGAGCGTGACATCCCCAATCGAGGCCAATATGTAGTCTATTTTCTTGAAAATTTTACAGAGTGTAAAGGACTTCAGCAAAAAGTCTTTGAGACGTGAAAGATGGACAGACTTCCGCATTTATAATATTTGATAAATTCCTCTTATCCCCGTTATAACATTTAGTATGGATAATTCATTGCTGGGCTAAGACCTATTCCCCTTCCATACTTAAAGACTTTGAATCAGAGATACTAATTTCGAGCAATGTTATTCGATTTAGTATAGTAAAGATAAAATAAAACAAAAAGAACACATACTAACGAAAAAAGAAGAACTTTTAAAGGTGTTACCACACTAATAAACGCACGTATGTACTAGCAATCAAAAGTGGCGTTCTTTTGTTAAAAAGAAAGACCGAAGAAATTCCACAACTTTATTATAAAAATACTAATACTCAAAATAATTTTAGAAACAGTAATCTTACGTAGCAGAAAAGCAGCGTCCAATAATTTGTGTAAGTAGTATTTAGTAGATTATAAGTAGAAAACCATCTTACACACGTAATTATTATATTTTCACCAGAGCCACCAAAATTGGAGCGAGAGCACCGAGAGGATCTGTCAAAGTCTCCCCACTAGTGTTGTGCGCATGCGCTCTATGGACACAACCATTAGTGATGTAGCAATATCAATAAAGTTCGGTTAACAGTAGTTTCATATCATCACAACACGTCGTATTGTCAATCAAAGATGGGTTAACTTTGACAAGCATTATCAGAAATATTTTTGGCATTTCCTGATTATAAATGAAATAATTTAAGTACGCAATAAATAACATACGTTATATTAACAGTATGAAAAACCTTTTAAAAACAAAACAAACAAATTCAACATTAAAAAAAAGTCGGTAATAAAAATAAGCAGTAATCCTCAACATCTTCATAATATCAATTGATATTATTCTAGTACGTTTGTGGATGAGACATAAATAACTGTATTTAAGAAAAAAAAAAAAACTTCATATTAAACGATTTCCCAAAAAAAGAAGTGTAATATGTTCAGGATTCATGTATGTAGTATGTGAGTTTATTTATTCCACCATGACTTCCGAGTGCCTGAACAGATTTGGCTGTACGGGGTATCATTAGAATCCTTACAGGAATCTTGGCAGGATTGTGGTGTTTTTATACGACTGCCCAAAAAAGGAGTGTAATGTGTTCAGGGTTCATGTGCGTAGAGCTTGTCCAGGCCGAAATGACGCGCCCCACCACCACATTTACACACACAATTTTGTTGTTTTAGGTTTTAGTTTTTCTGTTTGACCATGATGTAGGCATACATCTGTAGTTCACGTAACAGTCAACGCTTCCACACGGATAAAGTGTCGTTGTTAATATTGCACTCGCACATCTAAAACAACTAAATTAGTAGTGGGGCGCGTCATTTCAAACTGGACAAGCTCTACATATGTTTGTATGTGAGTAAGAATTTCTTTATTACACTATAACTTCTAAGTGCTTGAACAGATTTGAATTTATGGGGTATGGTTAGAATCTTTACGTCAGCCCAAGGGACACTGAACCAATTTTGGATAGTTGAGTTTTTGGATTTTACAATGATTATCCATACTTTATCTTCTTCTACCACTTACCTGCGCTGGTCGGCGCTTGTTTCGGCGCCTGTAGTTGTATCGGCGCCTGTATGGGCGCAGGTACATCGTCCGCAAACACTATCGGCATCTGCATGATATCCGCGGGGGCAGGGGCGGGCGCGGGGGCGGCGCGGGGCGCGGGGGGGGCGGCGCGGCGCGGGGTGAGGAGCAGCGGGGTGCTGCCCGACACGCGGGATACTACGCGACCCTCTGGTGAAGAATGATATCGTAGCAGTAGACGTGTAGCAGTGTCGTAGCGGTTGTCTACGACGGCTACGATATTCGTAGACGTATACTTGTTCTCAAACACAGTTAGATGCATTGTACTGCTTTACGTATACAGGTAATAATAAATCGGTCCGGAGTATTCCTAGAACTATTTATATGGCAGTTCGGGTTCGGATGACGGATGGAAATCTGATCTAGTGCGTTAGAGCGCTTGCGCACTACGTCCGATCCTAATCAGATTCGAGTCCGTGAAAATGAAGGGAAGAAATCACATTGAAATCGGACGGATGGAAATCGTATCGAGCGCGTAATCTACCATACAAATAGTTCTGAACGGACGTAGTGCGCAAGCGCTCTAAATAACCATACAGATAGTTCTACGACCGCGCTGGACCTTTTCACGGATTCGGATCGGACGTAGTGCGAAATGGCTTTGATGGTGTAGCAGTCTCGTAGCGGTCAGCTACGGTATTCGTAGACGTATTCTTGTTCACAAACACAGATAGATTACATTTACTGCTGTACTTATAATGAGTGGCCCGAACTGATTACGAGTTTTTTTATTTTACTTATGAATGCAATTTTTCTTTGTCACTAAAATCGATAAACAAGGTTCCTTAGTGTCTTTTAGTTACAGAATTACCTATACTGACCCATCTAAATAGGCCATCCTGTATAGCTGCAATATGGCACTAAAGTCTAATTCAATAAGTACCACCAGCTACACTACTGCAACTTATTGTAGCCGTAGCTAATGGCTACGAAAATGCTACGATATGGCTACGAGACTCCTACGACATGGCTACGCATAGAATAGAAAAATTTATAGTTACTATTTTTGCACACAAGAAACAATTATTATATTAATTATATAAATTTTATCTTATCTTACCAGACAACCTAGAAGAAATTGCTGTCTTGGTTACGATATAAGTATTCGAACTGTTGTAGGAAAAATAGAGAATCTGAAAATATTTCTTACACTAAGTATATGTATATTATATCCTTATCAAACTGGAGAAAGTCTCACAGTCTTTTAAAGGACCTTTCGGCGCGTCTCATCGAGACTGGCGAGAGGGCTGGCAGCTTTCTGGCTCAAAGAATCAGTCTAGCCATCCAGAGAGGGAATGCTGCCAGTATCCTGGGCACCATGTCTCATGGAGACCACTGGTGACCGCTGCTGGCAGCTTCCTGGCTCAAAGAATCAGTCTAGCCATTCAGAGGGGGAATGCTGCCAGTATCCTGGGCACCATGTCTCATGGAGACCACTGGTGACCGCTGCTGGCAGCTTCCTGGCTCAAAGAATCAGTCTAGCCATCCAGAGAGGGAATGCTGCCAGTATCCTGGGCACCATGTCTCATGGAGACCACTGGTGACCGCTGCTGGCAGCTTCCTGGCTCAAAGAATCAGTCTAGCCATTCAGAGGGGGAATGCTGCCAGTATCCTGGGCACCATGTCTCATGGAGACCACTGGTGACCGCTGCTGGCAGCTTCCTGGCTCAAAGAATCAGTCTAGCTATTCAGAGGGGGAATGCTGCCAGTATCCTGGGCACCATGTCTCATGGAGACCACTGGTGACCGCTGCTGGCAGCTTCCTGGCTCAAAGAATCAGTCTAGCCATTCAGAGGGGGAATGCTGCCAGTATCCTGGGCACCATGTCTCATGGAGACCACTGGTGACCGCTGCTGGCAGCTTCCTGGCTCAAAGAATCAGTCTAGCCATTCAGAGGGGGAATGCTGCCATTATTCTGGGCACCATGTCTCATGGAGACCGCTGGCGACCGCTGCTGGCAGCTTCCTGGCCCAAAGAATCAGTCTAACCATTCAGAGCGGGAATGCTACCAGTATCCTGGGCACCATGTCTCATGGAGACCACTGGCGACCGCTGCTGGCAGCTTCCTGGCCCAAAGAATCAGTCTAACCATTCAGAGCGGGAATGCTGCCAGTATCCTGGGCACCATGTCTCATGGAAACCACTGGTGACCGCTGCTGGCAGCTTCCTGGCTCAGAGAATCTGTCTAGCCATTCAGAGGGGGAATGCTGCCAGTATCCTGGGCACCATGTCTCATGGAGACCACTGGCAACCGCTGCTTTTTTTTTGTGACTGTTTTTTATTTGATTTATTTGCATTTTATTTGTCTCACCAATAAACAAACACAATTCATTGTGCATAAAGTGTTTACATACATACATACACTATAAGAAGAACTCACCGACAATCTCAATAGCGCGCGGGCCCACTCCTGGCGGCGTACCCCTGGAACGAAAACACGTCAGACACATTCTACATAACTTTTAACAATACAAAATATATGAGCAAAGATAGGAACAATGGAGAACACCGATAGGTTCTCATTTCACTTTAAAACATGCCTTACATTAAAGTTTATATTTTGCTTATATTTCGCTTCAATACATGCAATATTACCAAAGTTACGACCGCGAGAAGTTCTGAGCGTGTGACGTCATGTGCAGGCGGTTGCGGGCGGTGTAATAGGTACGTTGCGTGCATATGACGTTAATACCACTTGCCTCGTGCGGAAGTGTGCACTCTGATCGTTAATAACTCAGTCATTTTTAAAGATATAAAAAAAATATAAACACTATATATTCAATTCTTTATAGAACATTTTGGAATTTTCACAAATAAAATACTTACAGCGCGGGCCCCGCCGGTGAGGAGGGGGGCGCAGGCGTGGGCGCAGGGGAGGCGGGGGGCGGCACGGGGGGCGCGGTGGCAGGGGGCGCCCACGGGGACGGCAGGTGCGCGTACTCATCGTCATCTTCAACGTCGATCACGTCACCGGAAAACTCTGCCAACACAACAGCTAAAGTTAACTTAATTAATAGTACAAACAATTAATAATACTAAAATGTAGTTTACAGGTCTCCACAAATAGGCACCAGAATATATAGAAAAAAAAATAAGTCATGCATTCATTTATTTATTTTATTTTGACAGAAACTGATCACATAGAAAAACGACACAACAAGCACTGCTTATTTCTAAAGAAATGTCTTACAGCAGACCTTGGAAGTGAGAATTTAGAAAAGAAGCGGATAGTAACGTGCACAACAATTAATAATATACCTAAATAAAAAAATAACCAAAACCAACCATTTTGGTTCAATGTGTGATTCTAACTATATTGTTTAACTACCACATTTAATACAAATAAAGATTTTTCTTTCTTTCTTTACGTACAAGATAAACCTACATAAAATAAAACCTAAAAAGTATAATAAATACAATATAACTAATAAATACACAACTAAATTACAATACACACAAATACATGTAAACAATTACATATACCTATATAAATACAAAAACCTAACACGGATTATTCGCACAGAGAAAGATGTTCCTTCTCATATGTCTGTTCGGTATTGCTCGCAAACGGATTGTTCCGTTTAGCAAACGTAAAACAAAAATAAAACGAACCAATGGTGTCGATTCGGCATACGCCCAACTAAACTAAACTTAAAATTAGTCCTGTTACTTTCTATCATTTTTCATTGAAAAGGGTCCGAAGATCATCGGTTTTGTTTTTGTCTTTGACTTCACGACTAACTGTCAATTTTAGTGGCTTTTTATTCGTCACGGTGTTAGGTAGGCACTAAAACAAGACTAAATTTGACAGTTAGTCGTGAAGTCATAGACAAAAACAAAACCGATGATCTTCGATCCTTTTTCAATTAAAATTGATAGAAAGTGACAGAACTAATTTTAAGTTTAGTTGGGCGTATGCCGAATCGACACCAATATCAAACAGGTTCAAATCAAGAAACGCAAAAGATGCGACGCATGTGGAGTTTCTTTGGTGAGTTCTTCTCCACAGAGTCCGCTTCGCACATTGTGCGGTGAACTCACCCAAAAAAAATGTAATGACGAAACTGAGAGATAATAGACTATTAATTAATAAACTATTAATTTCATTTCAATAATGGAACAATTTTATAAAATACTGTTTGCTAGCAGGTATGCGCGTACCCACGGTTCCTAATTTTAGTATTGTTCCTAATTTAGTAAAAAATTTGGAAGTAACATTATAATAATATTGAAAAAAGGAAGGAAAGGTCAGTTCCTAAAAATAACTTTGAAATCCTACTATTTCACGATTTTTTTACTTTAGCCCCCACCCCTAAGCAAATACTAGGTACGCCGACCGTGATACGCTGTGTGTGTATGTGTGAGCGTGTGTGAGTGTCCACTGACCGTTGTTGCTGGCGCTGTCATCGTCATCTTCGGCGTCGGCCAGCTCGTGCGCCCAGCGGACCACCTCCTCCTGCAAACAACACAACCATCATGTCACATACTTAATCCAACCGTTCACTATATTTAAAACCATGCTCTAATTCTAATTTTAAAATCCAGCTATCCTTTTCGTTTTTATGACCAATGAAAGATAGATAATGAATTCAGATGACCGAATGATATTAATTTGAACGAATGATAACCTAAACTAAGGGCGTAGGTGTCAGATTAGGAGATTTTTAAATCGCATAAGTGCTCTCTAAAATGGTGCAATCGACGCGGCCATAATGTTCAAATTCGATGTTTGACAGCTCTAATATTAGGGTGGCCATCTCCTGACCTCAATCTTTAAAAGGTGAAAAGGACGGGCGAACTCAAATTAAGGATTAAACGGGACAGTGAGAATTAACCTCATTGTGTGTGGCTTTCCAGGCGACTAAGGGAAGAGCCGTCATGTGGTTCCCAGCATTAGAATTGGATCAAACCATGTCCCGTGGGTGGTGTATCCAGTCTGGAAGACGCAAATTCGATCCTCACCACGTATCAATGTGATTTCGAATTTTGAATACATTATGTATGATTATTCGACGCTCTGTGTGACGCGCCGTGTGATGACGGCAGAGTATGTGCGGGTGTCGTAAGAGGCGACTTAGGGACTACACATTGAACAGGGAACGGGCAGCAGCGCTCTCTGATACAGTAACCTTTTAATCTGCGATCTCCAACCCGCCTGCCAAGCGTGGAGATTATGGCAAAACCAAACACGCGGAGTGGAGGAGGCTCATAGTCCAGCAGTGGACTGTAACGGGCCGTTGATATTGATATTGATTCGACGCTCTAACGGTGAAAGAAAACATCGTGAGGAAACCTGCATACTCCTACTAAGATATTCAAAGGTTGTGTGTGAAGTCGACCAGACCGCACTGGGTCAGTGTGGTATGCTTGAGCCCCTCGGCTCCCCCCCCCACCACTCACCAGCACGGCGGCGTCGAGCGCGGGTTGCGGCGCCCCCCCGCGGCCCACGCGCAGACGCAGCGAGTGGTCGGCGCCCCCCACCAGCACGAGTCTCCGCGCCCCTCCCGACCCCGCTCCGCTTCCCAGACACGCTTCCAGGACTTGGATGCGGTCGCCGCCAGTCTCGCCTGCTATCTGTAAACCAAATCTTTAGGTCAGTTTGTACAGCGGAATGAGCCCCCTCCCCCCCTGTTCTCAGTATATCCCCTAGTATGCACTAGTTACCAGCAGTATGGGTGCGCGCGGCTCCAGCGTCTCCTCCCCCTCGGCAGTGAGCAGGGGGGGCGCGAGTAGGGCCAGCCCCCGCACCGCGCCTCCCGCGCCCCCCGCGAGGCCCAGGTACAGTGCGCAGCATAACGCCGCGCCCGCGTCGAAGCCCGCCAGGAATACTGGCCGCGAACTGTACATATAAACAAAATAGGGATGATGTCTTTTTTCTTTGTCTATTTTTTTTTATTATTTTGTATTTCTCTTTTTTTACGTTTACCAGCTGTCTGGTACACATCGCAAAGGTAAGCTTCACTTAATTTGAGATCAGACAGCCGTATGTGAGAAGTGTCCTTACATATTTATTTACATACCCGGCCTCAGCAAGCGCATCATCCAGCCCCGCGCGCGCATTAGCCGCCTGCGCCGCGCACCACTGGTCGGGGGGCGCGCGGGGGGGTAGCGCCCCCCCTCCAACCACCCTCGTAGGAATGAGCCCCCTCAAACGCCGCTCCCAACGCGCGTCCGCTGCAGCCCGTCCCGCACTCACCCACACGACCATCGGCCCGTGCGGGGTCACGCAGGGGGGCGGCGCGGGGCAGAGCGGGTCGGGGGGTAAACGCGCCCCAACTGCGGGTAACCTTGAAACTAGGCGCGGGGCCATGCGCCGTAGCTCTTCTAGCAACTGGAAAATAAAGTAGGCGTTGTTTTCGGTTCCTTAATTTTCTTGAGAATCTTACAGCCTTTACCACAGAATAAATGTTACATGCAGTTTGGGGGAGCGAGTTGGGAGTATCGAATCAAGATGGCCGCCCCGTGCCGTGACGTATGTATGTACCACTGTCAGTCAGTGGTGTTTACTAGCAAAGAGTTTACGACACTTCGTGAACGATACAGCCCTACCGCTATCTATGCCTCATGTGTCATAATCTATCATTCTTCACGCGTTGTTTGGAGTGTCCAGGATGTGCCTTGGCTTAAATAACATAATGGTGAATAAATTAGTCAATCACAGGCTTCCATTAAAAAAAAACTATGGACAAGTTGTCAGGAAACCCGTATCACTAAAGGTTCTGCGTAGATGAAGAGGAAAGTAAGTAAGTAACACTTTATTGCATAACACTTATGGGACATACACACATACGGGCGGAAACTAGCTTCACATTTCACGGCCTGTCTCTAACTAACACACTGTGTCTCTAACCACAATCTCAAACGTAAGATTCTTTAACGTGTCTGGAGAAGGCTATTAAAAATAATAGTTGGCCATGATAGACTAAAGCCGGATTCATGGGTAACAATAAATTTGTAATTTTTCGAAATGGTTAAAATGTGATTATTTTTTTCAACCATGTTTCCAACTATTTGAAAAAAAAAAACTATATGATTTATCGAACCTGCTTACAGAATTTCACGAGAATCGCTTGTGAAATACGAGCTATAGTGGAGAGAAGCCGAACATCCATCGAACAACCGGACATACGAAGCATTTTTGCCCAAGCTGAAACGGAAACGCTTTGCTCGGGTAATAGGTGATCGGACTACTTTTTTTTTTTTTACAAATTCAAACTTCTTGGTTTCTGCTATCGAACACTAAAAGAATTTTTGCTCTATCTTTAAAATTGACCGAGTTATAAAGGTTTCAAATTCAAGATTAGACAGAGATACCCACTTGTGACTTCATTTGTTAGTAACGCCATACTTGTATAATCTCCATACAAAAAATCGTTTTTGAAAGAGACAGACATATTGAAACTTTAAAAAATCACTGTAAATTCGTTTTTCAACAGATTCGGTTATTTTCTTCGCGAATCGTCTGCTACTAATTTATATTTTAAAAATAATACATAAAATATGGTAAATTCATAAAATATGGTGAACAGTCCGATACCCTATTATTGTACAGGCCATACCTCCTCCAGCAGCGCCCGCATCCTTCTCGGCAGATACGCGGACAGTACTGAGTAAAGCCACGCGGCGCCGCCCCCGCTGCCCGCGCCCCCCGCCCCCGACACGCTCCACGTCCACGTGGGCGCTAGGGCTCGCCGTAACCTGGATATAAGAGCATTGTTAGCAATCCAACTAACTTTGAGATGGCAGCGGACAACAACGAAAACGATGGAGAACACCGATAGGTTCTTATTTCACATTAAAACATGCCTTATATTAATATAAAGTTTAAAGATATAAGTTTATATCTTGTACATTACATAACTTTTTATTTCATTTCAATACATGCAATATTACCAAAGTTATGACCGCAAGAAGTTCCGAAAATTCCGCGCGCTTTTAGTATGCGTGTGACGTCATATTATGCATTGCAGTGTAGTAGTGTTTGCGGGCGGTGTAATAGGTACGTTGCATGCATATGACGTCACAGCTACTAATCTTTGATCGTTAATAACACAGTAATTTTAAAATATAACTTGAATGCTATTGGCGGTCGCTTGGTATGCCGCGCGGGTTTATTTTACACGTTTTTATTAAATCACTTTCTTGTTTGGCTGTTTGTTTTTTTATTTGTTAGGGTGGAATCTTGCAACCCATTTTGGGAGCACTTGCTGTCATTCGATTGTGCTGAAGGGTCATCAGGGTCTCATGATGGAGCCGGAAAGTAATCTCAACGTCACAACATAATCTCGTCATAATTGGGCTTTGCAATTTAAACCTACGTGATGTTCAGGGCACGGGGTCTCATTCCTTAGTACGGAAATTTTGTTCTAAATTAGTGATGACATCTAGTGACAACATTGGCACTACGTAGAGTCTAAGCAATCGTTATCATTTGCAGCGTTATCTATCGTCATATAGTTATATTGTTTGTGACATATCACACATACAGCGACATCTATTATCTAATAGTTGTAATATTTATCAAACTTGGCCCTTGACACAGCGATGTTTTGTTCTTGCAAACATTTTTAATGTTTTTGGATAGTAGGACACAGCGATGTTTTGTTCTTGCAAACATTTTTAATGTTTTTGGATAGTAGTAACGATTTTTGAAAAGATTCAAATAATAGCAAACAGAAAACAACAAAAGAAGTATATTTATAATAAAGGCGCTCTCAAGGGCCCCGTTTCACGAAGCTACAAGTAACAAGTTACAATTTAACAATTACAAGCTGAGAAATCTCACAATTTTCAATTATTAGTGTTTCACAAACCTGTACTAAAATCATCACAATAGTAAATTGTCTATGAATGCATCTGACAAGGAAAATTATATCGATTTAACAAGTGTGGCCCACATCCATATATATATATATATTTAATTCATTCACGCAGGCTGCGTTCCGAGACGCGCTGAAATCGATTAAAGTACCCGTAATCGCGTTCCGAATCATTCACCCTATTTAAATTAAATAATAATTTTTATTTAATTAAATGAAAACTAAGTTTGGTGTTTGTTTATTTCTTATGGATCATCAGAAAGAGCTCAAAATTATATTTTTGAGAGAAATTCTCAAAAGGAAAGGTATCCTTTTTGGGTACTTTTCACCATACATGTATGTCAGATACAGTAGTGTGATATTGTGCTCCGGACCCAAGCCAGTTCAGAGCTACTTACGCACAACTGCATTTTCACATCTAGTCCTTGAAACCTCTATCTGTTGGATTGGATGTAACATGGCCCCAGTATTCTGATCAATTCCCCCATCTTCTCTGGTTTCATCAGAAATCTTTCGTTGAATTGGTATTCGGATCGAAATAAAGTATTGATGCGACCTCGAAACTGACGGGAAATTATTGTAGAACAAATAAATTATTGTAGCCATATTATTGTATTCAATTAAGCTACTGTACAATTTGTTTATTGTCTTTAATAAATAAAAAAATCATCGTCCGAGTTCGACGATGACGAGTCCCACTCCAGCTGCGGGAATGCTGTTCCAGCATTGACATAATTTAATTTCGATTGTATGTTCTACCTTACGTTATTATTTATTTAAAAAATCGGATGAAATCCGAATGTTTTTATCACTTATTAATTATTGTTACAATTCTACCTAACTAAAAAGCTAGGTAGACTTGAAGCAAAATTGACAGTTACAAATAACAAAGTTACAACTTTATTCGTGAAACACTTGTTCGATATAGCGAATTTTGAACAATAAAAAAATAAATATCTATGACTTGTAAATTTTGTACTTGTTGTTTATAAAGTAACAATTGTAAAAAATAAACTTTGTGAAACACTTGTAGCCAATAATGTTGCCATTTATTTCTACTAGAATTGTAACTTGTAGCTTCGTGAAACGGGGCCAAGGTCGTCAACTTGGCACTAGATGGCGTATCTGCGCAATTTTGTAGGTCAGTGCGCACATAGCACCATCTAGTGAGCTAATAGAGGAAACAAAATAGCCCGAGTTTTGAGGGTACAGTTTTTTTGTATGAGATGAGGCATCTGTACGTAGTATTATATTATCTGTGTTCAGGGTATCTTGCAAAATGTTATACACACTGGACTAAAAAGCACAAAATAATTATTAAAGTAAAAAATATTTTTTAACATAACACGTTTTTAACACACTAAAAAAAAAAAATACTTTTGAATGATTTTATTGCTGTAGTACTTTTGTACGAAAAATGTGGGTTGCATGGAATAGATATTCTAAGTAGTAGAGAATGGGGTGATGGTAATGAATTAATTTGTTGGGTGATGAATAAATGTCTTCTTATTCTTATTAGTGCCTAGAAAACTTACAAATAGTTACTATTAGTATATGAGTATGTACGGTCAAAGTATCAAAAGTAGTCAAAGTTTTAACTAGGTTTGAGGCGACCGGCGCGTGTAACCTAGATTTTACATTTTTGCCGAATATGCGGCGCCGATCGGCTCGATCAATTTTACATATTTTTAGTTAGTTACGTCAAGCAACTCGAACAATTAACATATATACAACATTTTTATAACATTTTCTATAATTTTAACAGTTTATAATTTTACATTATTTTTAACATTTTATTAAACAGTTTATTCATAACAAATCTTTAAACAATTAAACATCCCATATACCACCCTCCAAGGCCGCTCGTAATATCGGTTACCGTCGCGCACTACGAGTGTAAATGATAGGGGTTGCTGTCCACTACAGAGTATTATCCTTCATTCTGTATAATGTACTCTATCTAAAGATACTGACTTGTAGGCAGCAGCTCGGGCCTGCTCCCGTCGGCGGTGTCGCTTGTCATTGGCAAGGCGCGCTAGGCGCAGGTCGCGCAGGATGTCGGCCGCGCGTTGTGCCAGCCGCGCGTGCGCAGCCGTCGGGGCCAAAGCCGCCACGCGCGACTCCCACTCCTCTTCCACCTCTTCTGAACATAGCGGCTCTTCATCCTGGAGTAAGGGACGCGAAGAGTACATGATTTAACTGTTTTCTAAATCCAAACTTGTTTGTTCCTGCTATTGAACAGTAAAATATTTGAGCTCATCTTTAAAATTTACCGAGTTATGAATATCAAAATTAGACAGAGACGACAATACTGGCTAGTGAAGTCACAAGCAAGAGTAGCGACACATAGACACAGACATATTAAAACTTAAAAAAATACTTCATCCTTCATCCATGATTAATCATGTGGATTATAAGGTCAACAACCGACCTCACAAATTGGGTGTCAGTGTTATAGAGCTGCCAAAGGCTACTTACAGGGCTCTTGTGATGACAGTAGCCGGGACCAATGGCTTAACATGCCTCTAACAGCTTAGTGTACATTCTTTGCATTCCTCTGGGCACGTAATAACTGCACCATTGTCACCTCACCTCTTCCGGCACATTATCAAACGGCAGCGGCGGCAGCGTGTCCACGGCTAACTCCCCCTCTTTTCCAACATCGATGGGCGCGTCAGGGTCGCAAGTGTCGTCGGGCGGCGCCAGCAGCGTGCGCGGCTCCCGGCGTGACGCGTGCTTGCTGGCACGCGCGTAAGAGTGTTCGCGCCATACGACGCCGCCGCCCACGTCGCTCCCGCGACCGCTCAACGCAAGCACGTATGCCACAAGCTGAGAATGCACGCTCGCATATGAACCTGACGACGCTTCGCTGGAGCCGCTGTCCTCCACATTTATCTGTGGGACAGATATTCATTTTGTAGAGGATTTGAGTTAAATAAACTGGTAATGTCTTGTAGTATACTTCTTAAAACCGTCGTAGATTATAGCTAGAAACAATCAGGGTTGAAGATGATAAAAGTTGAGATTGCTGCTACATATTGTAGCGTTGTGTTACGCTTCGGTGTTCGAAACTTTTTTCGTGTTCTTCTCAGTTTTTTTTCTTTTTCAAATTTCTAATTTTGAATTCGATTTTGAAAGGCTTTTGGTTGGTTTTGTTTTTTTTCGCATTCAATTTCTCGTCTCGTTTATGAGCTGTCGTATACGTGCTGCACAAATTGCTAAAATTGCTAAATTGCTAAAGTTTTGTGCAAATTCTATTTCGAATATAAATATTTATTACAATATTTGAAATTATAATAGTTTGAAGTGACAAAAGCTTTAAAAGCCGCTTATTGAAGCCGAAAGAAAGCCGATTGTTGGAGTGGGAGCCATCCTATAACCGATAGCCTTGAGGACGGGGCATCAGGCTCGAACGCGTACCCGCGTGAGCGAATAGACCTGGCCGAGTCGTCGGAGTCTGGCGCACTGGACCTGAGGTCGCTTCAGTGGTCGCACGAGTGACTGTTCCCGGCTGCAGACCCGCCGCTACATCGGAACCTGAGCTTTGGTGCCTTGGGGATTGCAGCAGTTGCACGTGCGGACTGGAAGTTTGGTTATAGTTTTAAAACTATAACCAAACTTCCAGTCCGCACATGCACCTAAGTGTACTTAAGTGTACCTTTTTTTTAAACGAACTTTTTGAACTCAGTTATGGACTTCTTGTGAACCATCCCTTAAATTGGTGCATCGCAAGTTTGGTTTGTTATTTCCTAAATTCAAACCGGCTCTCCACGCCACTGTTAACCACTCCTGGCAAAGACTTTTGGTACAAAACGTTTCACCTTACTTAGTCTATAGATTTGTTGCGCAACGATTCCCTAGACAGGTAGGGCATTATTTACTCCTCAATCTCTTACACTTGTTGAACCTTCACTAATTTTGGGGAACCATTAGACCTTAGTTCCAAATTATTTTTGTTATAGGTAATAGTCAACTTCTACCGTGTTACCGTTCTTTGTTTTCTGTTTTTTTTTTTGTTTGTGTTCTATTTTGGTTTTTTTGGTAAGTAACTTTTTATCGAATCTTGGCCTTTTTACCTTTTTCTAAAATCGAAATTATATACGTGTAAAGTAGTACTTTTCGGTTTTTATTTTTAACACTACAATATGTATAACCCTGCCTGACTTTACTTTATTTTACAAAACAAAACCAAACCAAACCAAAACCAAAGACCAAAACTTAAACCAAAGATATAGAATTTAATCAAACCAAACTATCAGAATCATTTGTTGGCACAAGAGCGTCTGGACAGTGTGAATACCCAGAGTTAACTGTTTGGCTGATTGGCTCGTGCTTGACTGTCCTGCCACCCGGTACATGGGAGATGCCAAAGACCAAAACATGGTAACAAAAAGGTATTACACAATATAATAAAATAATGTATGGAAAGTCATTAGTGTAATTTTTGTCTATACACTCATGCTAAACAAAGAGGCACAGTTAAGTGCAGTAATGAATGATAAAACCATAAGCTTTGGTTATAGCATAAGTAAATACATTTATTTGTTACGCCTTCCTTGCTTCTCATTTTAGCTAAAAGTTAGATAGATATTTGCATAGAGACAGATCTTCCAAAGGCCCTTTAGTTTGTAAATGAAACCCAAGATTATGGTATTATATCCCTTGCATAATACTCACTTCCTGGGCGAGCACCATTCTGCCGGCACCTCGCTAGTTTTTTCGAACTGAAACCTGATCAGCACCCCTAGACTACAGAACCATCTTCAAAGCGATCAGTACAAACACTATTCAGTCAGTCTGCTGTAAAGGTATGAAATCCTGTTGTAATTTATTGGTTTGGGGCTTCAGTATTTGTCACTTTAGGCGCACTTTCTTTCTTTATTTTATGAGGGCTTTCCTAGTACTTTAACAAAGCAAAATATTTCGCATTGCAATTCTCAAAATATACAAACAAAACAAATGCGCTTATTGTTGACGTTTTTTTTGAGGTTATAATTACTTTTTAAAACTACCTGAGACAGACAACATTTCACATACAGCCTTGTTCTAATACAACAAAACGCAAAGTAGCACGGATACGAAACTTTATATTTACGCTTAATTTTGATAGCTATAATATTTATCATGAACAGGTGTTGAACCCATGATTCTATGGAAACCACTTAGGTAAAACGTAAACGTAGATAATGGCCCCGATTCAGGAAGTAATGCTCTAATTCTGCCTGTCTAACCTTTTTATTTTCAGGAGATGAAAAAATTTCATTTTAATATTATAATATTCCCAAAGGAATAATCGAAAAAAACTGGGTTATGGCCCAGCGAGCGACAACTAGTCAGTTATAAAAAATAATTCCTTAACTTACGTAAAATCATGGTCACCATGTCAATCATGTCCACGCAATATTTATAGAAATTTGTATGGGAAAATAACAATGATCAATATCTTTGAAACTATGGGAGGGATCGTCGTCACATTTACAGGTTATCTTAATCGTCCCCGTCACTAAATGTTGAAGACAATTTGGAAGCCGTAGACCATCAGACAGCGCAGATACAACGAGCCAGCCGACCTGAACATCAGGCTGGCTGGCACCTAGTTTTCATCGATTTCTCGTAAACGCCTTTATGTGACGCCATGAAACAAACGCTATGACTGTCACAAATTCCGTCACTAAATGCTAGTAAAAAAACTTGTACGAAAACGCTTTCGTTGTCGAGTTTCAAAGGTGCCAGCCAGAAGTTTAATACGTAAGTTCAGGCTGGCTGGCCACGCTTTTCGTTGTTGTTTAGCTAAATGGCTATACGTATGTCAAAAATTCAAACTGGATGCCTGTCACAATTTAGGTGACGCAGTAAGCAAGAAATAGAATCCCTTCTGTTCGGAGATTGAGAGACCATGCGAAAAACGGTTTTCAAGCTGGCTGGACACGTTTGCGTTAGATTATCTCGGGTTCTCTAGCGTCACATAAACTGAAATAAGCGTGATTAGCCGTCACGTAAAATTGTGTATTGACCTACTTAAACGCGGCTCATTTGGAAGAATTGTCCAGCCAGCCTGATTCACATACTTCACCCTCACCCACACACTTCTAAACTAGTAATATCTCAATAAAAAACAATGCTATGAATATAAAACAATTTATTCGTGGCTGGCTTATAAGGTTTTAATTAAATAAAATTAAATGCTGTTGGTCGTGGCAGGCGTTTACTTGAAGATCTTGCCCTGATTGAATGGGCGCTCCTGCGCGTCCTTGCCCGACCAGCTGAAGTAGTCCTGCACCAGCTTCTTGGTCTCCGGTGAGGCGGGGTCCAGCTTCTTCCAGTCGTACGACTCGTAGTCAATCTGGTGATTGGGATAGGACATTCATTTATCAAAAATCCATTTTATTTTAACACGTTTTTATTAACTCGCTTTCTTGTCTCTGTTTCTTTTATTTGATTTTCTTTCAATAATTTAAACAAGATTTGATTTCCTATGGTAATACAATCTTAGGAAATACATACATAAAATGTAAGGGTTTTTGTAAGATAGATTGAATGTATGTTGGGGGTGGGAAGTACTTGCAAGAATAAATGAATGCGAGGTGTTTCGTAATAATAAATTAATGTGGGGTATGTTTCTGGAAGAATGAATGAATGTGGGTGTTTTGTGTAAGAATATAACGTGTTGCAAGAACAAATGAATGAGAGTATTTTAGTGTGAGAATTAATGAAGTGGGGTTTTGAGTGGGGTGTGTTTCTCTAAAAATAAATAAATGTGTGAGGGAGGGGGAAATTATGATCTGGGCGTGCTGATTTACTGAGTGTACCTATCCTGTGTTTTTTGTTACAATAAAATGGTCCACACTCTCTCTATATACTTTGGTAGAAATAGCGACTAGAACCGAAAAAAAAGAATCAGTTTATCTATGTACCTGCCAGTCGGGGCTGAGTGGGAAGGCGAGGTCCTGCCCGCGCCACACCCACACGCCGCTGATGCTGCTGTCGTTGTCCGCGCCGAACAGGCACACGGACGCGAAGGCCTGCTTGCGCATCTTATCCAGCCGCTGGAACATGCCTGCCAACATAGTAAGCTACCTCACTATTCCTGTATCACATCACACTAATATTACAAATGCGAAAATATATTTGGATGTTTGTTCCGCTTTCACGCCGTAACTACTGGACGGATTTGGATGAAATTTGGAATGGAGATAGTTTGTAATCTGGATTAACCACATAGGACAGTTTTTACGGGGAAAATTATTCCCACGGGAAAACCTTACACAACGCGAGCCTAGCCGCGGGCGGATCGCTAGCTTACCATATTTTTTTAATAATTAAATTTAAAAATAGACGATTCGTGAAGAAAAAACAGAATCGGAAGAAAAACCAATTTACAGTGATTTTTAAATGAAATTCAAGATCAGACAGAAGGGTAGACCCCTTCTGTCTGATCTTGAATTTCAAACCTTAATAACTCAGTCAATTTTAAAGATAGGACAATAGTTAATTTATTGTTCAGTAACAGAAACTAACATGATTGGATCTAAACATAAAAAAGTGGTAAAATACCCAATTATCATGTCAAAATTAATGACCTAAAAAGCCTTCTGACATGTCTCATATGTATAGTTGTTTACTGAACTCTGTATGTGTGTGTATTGCTAACACTAATAAACGTTTTTTCTTTCTTTCTATTATGGTCTTCCTTCAATACTCCAAACATGGTTACCTGTGATGAGGTTACAGCTCATGAACACTTTAGCGAGGTCTTCGGGATACTTGTACTGAGCGAACCAGATGCTGTAGTGTTCGGGGTCAAACTTCTGCCAGAAGTATGGGATGGATACAGCCTCATCCTCGTTGGAGTAGCAGCGCTTGAAGTCATCCATGTTGAATGTGCTGCAATGATAAGGATAATATTTATTGAACAATATGTGGTTTTTACACATTATTATTCATTTAAAAACGGAAACACTCACGTACAAATGGAAACTTCAAAAAGAAATAAATGGAAAAATGAATGGAATGAAAATGAATGTTTCCATTTTTACGTGTTTCCGTTTTTAAATAAAAAATAATGATAATATTTATTATTTAGACAAGCCTCGATCGCAACGGTTCCGAAACTCAGTTTCGATGGCGGCCGAAGGGTTAGTGAGTTAGGTACGGTCGGTAGTTTTCACTCAATCACAATTTTGAATTTCGTTGTACAGAGGTTTTCAGGTTTCCTCACTAACAAAGATAAAGAAAATAATTAAACTCAAGTGGTTGAGTGCAGTGCGTATGAGTGGGTGTGAGCGTGTAAGTATATGTGCAAGTGGGTGCAAGTCCGGAGTACCGATTATTTTCCAGAGATAATTAATTCGTGTATTAATTAGTTAAGTTACCCTTTGGGCATGGAGTCGAAGGGGTCCTTGGACTCTTTGGGCTTCTCGTCGAGCTCATCGAGAAGGTCGGGCTCGGCGGCGGCGGCCTCCTTCTTCTTCGGCTCCTTCTTCTCCGCCTTCTTCTCCTTCTTAACACCCTCGGGCTGCGGAATTGTAAACGATCATGCTGAGTATAAAACAAGCCTTAAGAAAACCCAAACGATTACTGTTAACAATGTAAAAATCTTCAACATTTTACTAAAATAATATGAGAAAATAAGAGGATATTACCTTCTTCTCCAGCAGCCAAAACAGATAAAACATGATAAGAATTTATTAAATACATTAATGAAAATGTTTAGTAGTAGGTTGGGTATTATTAATTTAAGAATAGAGAGAACTATTTTACAAATGTGTTTATTTAATAAATGCCGGACAATGTTCAACATAGTTGTTATACTGGGTAACATGTATTGAGTGCGACCAACACTACACAAAAACTAAGCTAATGAATTATAAATACAATATAAAAAAGTAACACATAAAGAAAATAAAACTTGAAAATCATCCATAACATTGTACATATAATAGTGTAATATAAATAATAGTAATAATTATAATTATAGATAAATAATAGTAATTATAATCAGAAATAACATGAATAAAATGTTATAAAAATATATTCAACTTATTTCAATTTATCAGCAGAGTAGTAAAATATTTGTGAGTAGGTAAGTAATAATCACTTTCACTACCATTCTCAAATAGATAGTGCTTAAAAAAAAAACTTAATTGTCTCTTTCCAAAAAAATAAAATCAAATATATTTATTAAAATTTACAGTTTGTGATAATTACAATGTTAGTATTTAAGTGCACCAAAAGATGGACGAACCCAAGAAAAGAAAAGGGTACAACAAAGTAATGAGATTTTGACACCTACACTAGGTAATCCTGTGTCTTTTTCACAATTATTTAACCAAATACAAAAATAAGAGGTCCTCAATTAGGAAATAACAAAGATTTATTTAAGCTTCTTCACTTTGACCTTAAAATTATATAATATTTCAAGACTTACAATATAGCTAAAAGGTAATTGTGAAGACTGGTGCCTGAAATAGACGGGAGTCTGTGTTTCAGGTCACCAATAATAATATGATACGGGAAGTACATCTGGAGCAATGAATCCTGTGCAGCAATTTATTCGAAAACCCAGACAACACTACGGCGTAACACTTCAATTTTTATTTTTGGACGCACTGTCTCGACTGGATTGCTAAAGGGCGGTATCATACCTTCTTGTTGGCCAGTTCGTTGTACTTCTTGGGGTCGTAGACGGGCGGCTGCGCGCACAGCGTGAGCGCGCCCACCACGCCCGCCGCCGCCGGCTGGTGCGCCACCGTCAGGAACCAGCGCGACACGTTCGCCAGACCACTGCGGAGCGACGGGTCCAACACGTGCTGGAAAACACGCAATAGGGAACATGCACCAATTTTTCAAAATTCATTATTCGAAATATTCCAATTTCCAGATAAACACACAAAAAATATTTTTCCAAATATCTTGCTCAAACACAAAGTTATAAGGCTTCAAAGTTGATGGTTAGACAGAGGTCCGACGACACATGTGACGTCATGTGTGTCGCGGGCCTTACATCCGCCATAGAAAATTTTGTTTTCGTTGAGAGGGACAAATATATTTGTTTAATAATGTAGTAACTAGTTTGTTTTTCTATCAATTACAATTCTGTTTTAACTATCAGTATTCTATTTTTGTATACTTTCAGATGAACTATGAAAAAATCGAATATTTTTTTATGCATGTTCTCTATGTTGTTGATAACAGATCATGTATGCTGCCGACCTTAACTAAAATGTCACCGGGGAAAGAATTATTTCGAAAAAAAATAAAACTAATGCCTGGATCTCGTTGCTCGTTGTGTGTGACCACATCGCCGGGTGCGCCACTTGGACCCTGTTCCAACTACTAGGCGTGTTCCCTGACTCGCTAGCTCACTCAACACGTCATATGAACATGACACTCGGATCATAACTGCCACTTGGCTTAGTAACGTGTCGTCGTCAAGTAAACTACTGACTGATTTGGCCGAGTCAAAAAATACGTGTGGACTCGTTCGCCCAGATATCTCGGCCTAGTATCATTGATGTTTCGCCCATCTACTTGTGGCGTGCGATCAAGGCATATATGACGGCAATATGTACTAATCTATGACCAAGGTTTGAGGTCGGCAGTCGACCTCGTAAATCACACGATGAAGAAAGACCGCAAGTTACGGCACGTAAATGATTAACCTGTTAAGATAAATACACCTTACAACTATATTAATCATCGATACTGGGAATGTGCCACTTGTGGAGAGTGCCAGCTTATTTACTCTAAAGGCCAAGTTTTGACAGACTATTGACTAGTCCAACTAACCCTTGACATCAGTTTCCAAGCCACAATGGCCTCTGACTTGTCTAGACAGTCATTTTGTTTAGTTTAGGTTAATTCATTTTGGTAGATAACGTTATATTGAATTTATTATTTATTTTATATACTATAAGGCTTTTATCTAACTAAAAACACTATGATTTTTATTTGCATAACATATCCCACTTCTGATTAGTTTTCTGAGCAAGATATTTACAAATTTTTGAAAGTAGAAATGATGTGCGGAGTTTCTTTGGTGAGTTCTTCTCCACATAGTCCGCACATTGTGTAGTGAACTCACCCAAAAAATGTAATGACGAAACATCCAAAGTTAATAAACGATTCATTTCATATGTCATCCGATTGTGTAAAGATTAGAAAGACTGTTCTTAGGTAGAATAAGAACCTGGTAAGCGTGAAGCAGCGTAGTGAAGACGATGATGTCAGCGAGTGTGATGCGCTCCGTCACCAGGAATGTGCGCGTGAGCAGGTGCGCGTCCAGCACGTGCAGCGCCGACAACAGGTCAGCCTTCGCACGCTCCACATTCTGGGAAGGTAACAGTTACAACATAATAAATTATTTCTTCTTATAACCAAAACTTACTACACTATAAATGAATATTTAAGTGATAAGCTATAAATAAACATAATAGTATTTTTTCTCGCTTGAAAACGTGATCATTACTGTAAAAAAACAGTACGCGAAGTGACTCATTTTTGGACGAAACATTGCCCCATACAAAACAGCGGCCGGCAGTGTGCCCTCAAACGGCCTAGGCCGGCAAAGTAACTTTCGTTCAGAAATTTCAATGTTTTTGAGTCTTTTATAGCATACTCTTCATAAGTTTTAATGTTCTAAATTCAAATTTTATATGAATCGTACCACAACTCGTAGTGATTTGAGTTGGCTGTATGCTCTGTATGACACTGGCAGACATCTAAATTCAAGGTACCACAATATTTTTAGTATTTTGTAAATTCCTTGCATATTTCAGAGAAAAGCACTATACAAGTTTAAAGTCAGACTTGTTTTCTAGACAAATATTATATTATTATCAGAAATATAACTAACCGCCCACCATTCTCAAGTGCCACTTTAAGTAGGTATGTACTAACTATAAATAAACCACTTAACATACATAATATTACCTTTATTTTAATTTAAAAAATCCGAGCCAATAGGGAATATGCACATTTTTTTTTAAGTTCATTAATCGAAATATTTCAAGTTCCAGATAAACACATAAATATATTTTTTCAAATATCTTGCTCAGATACATCTTTGGAAGAGACCTATACTCAGCATTGGGTAGTCATAGGTTGAAGAAGAGAAGAAGAAGAAGCTCAGATACAAAGTTATAAGGCTTCAAAGTTGACGATTAGACAGAGAGGTCCGACATGACCATTGATGTCATTGGTCACGCGGGCCGTAATTAGTTGTAAGGTGTATCCGCCATAGAAAATTTTGTTTTCATTGATGATGAAAAGAGGGACTGATATATTTGTTTAAGAATGTTGTATCTAGTTTGTTTTTCGATCAATTTCGATTCTGTTTTGAATGTCTGTATCCTATTTTTGTATACTTTCAGATGAACTATGAAAAAAACTAAATTTTTTTTATGCATATTTCATATTCAACATTATGACGAAAAATATTAAATTATACTTACTTTTTTAAATCATGAATAGTAAGTCTGCAGTTAGTTGTGTGTGAGTATAGTTTACAGCCCAACATTAAATATGAAGGTCTCGAATAGTTTGCAGAGTTTTTATCTTAATGAATACTGGCATCAAATATGATAGCCATATCAATATGGTAATGATGGTGATTAGAAGTGTAATAATATAATGAAAATGAGAATATTACTGGGCGACTGCAAAGTGTTGTCAATCTGCCAAATCAATACAAAAATACACCACAGCCCAAACTAGATTCACATGAAATTAACAAAGAGTTATTCTTACTCCAATCGTATTGTAGTTGCAGGACAAAGCTCAGACAGAAAAGTGGCAAAGAGATTAGCAGATGAGATACCCACCACTTTGTTGAATTGCATGATGCCGAGGTAGGGAAAGACCCAGGCGCAGGATGCAGGCAGCAGCTCAGAGTCGGCCCAGGAGGCCCACTGCAACACGCGCGCCTGCGTCGCCGGGTCTGAGCCTCGCAGCGCTGCATTTGCAACTGTAATCATTTTATACAAACAAGGTGAGTATAACTATATAGTACCAGCTCGGTACAGGAAACATTAACAATGTATATTGACTACCTACTGTAAACAATATTTTATTTAAAAAAAGAAAAGTACAAAAGATACCGCCGTTCTTCTCCACAGAAGGCGTATACTTTAGTGAACGGGCCATCTTGCTTTGACGTTGAAAAAATATTTTGTTAAATCTTACTTCAAATAAAGACACTTTTATCTTTTTAGTTAAAATAAAGCATGCGACATAAAACATAACCACCAATAGTAATGCAGTTCTTTTGTTCTTGCGACATACTCTTCAATACTATTTGGTGGTCACTTTGTATGTTCTGAGTGCAGTGCTGCTGTTGTATGATTTATCTAGATTCATTAGTAAATTAACTAGCTAATGTGAATAGACAGAATCAGTACCATATTGATTATACTACAGGGTTTGTAAGAAACAAAATATTTAGGTATGCAGACTAGTTCATTATGTACTAGTACTCTTTAGAATAAGTCCACCAGTCCTTCCCTGTCTAATGCAATTCAATGCAGTAAATAAAATTATAAATAGTAATTAAATTAAAAGCAATATCAAAGTTAATATCCGTAGAATAAACATTAGTGTTCACAGTGCTTTTCTTCTAGATTTAAGTCTCTATTAGAGCAGTTCTTAGCAAGGAAGAGGCGATCAGCTGATTTTTAGGTTAGGGTTATTTTGTGGCAATAATAACAGATTGCTGGTGCAAGGACTGACCGTAATATGCGATGGCATTGCTCTCTGATAGCAGGACCTTTCCATCGCCGCTCTCGTAAGCGGGCACCTAAAATAAACGAAAGAATTCGTTACACGTCACCCAGACAACATACGCCGACATTCCTTACAAGTTTCATCTTAAAACACAAAAGAACACTCACTTTCCCTGCAGGGAATTTTTTCAGGAACTCCTCTGACTTGTTGGTCTCACCGAACACAAAGTTGGGGGCTACTTTCAAGTCAGTCCCGGAATACTTGGCGGCGATCAGCGCCTTGTAGGCGCGGAAGTTTTCCGGATAAGTGTATATTACCTACAGAAAATAAATAAGAAACATATAAATAGATACGTTGGTGCACTTTATTAATTCACTATTCACACAAATATACACTGATTGATTGGATATTTTTCGCTTAAAATCCACCTACCCCGGCAGCCATGGTTGACTTTTTCTGAAAGAGAAGGGTAGAAGGGGGAGCGAGAGGAGGGGAGGAGGAATGACATTTTGATGGTTGATAAGACATTTATATAGCAAGTCGGGAGAAATTGAAATGTAAGAATATTGAATTATACTTAAATTTTGAAGATAAATAAAATTGAACTTTGGCATTTTAATTACACACTTTCATTTGAACTTTATATAAAAGATAATAAAACAAAGATCAGTATTTTTTGAAGATGAACAAAAACCTCGCAAAAGTTATAATTGCATAGCAAACCTTGTAAATGTTATAATAACTCTGATACATAAAAGACATTGAAATTTTATAAAAAAAATAGTTACCTTAAAATATACAAGAAATGTAATAATTTATTAATTAAAACATCATAATTTAGGTAAAAGGAAACTGAAGAAAATTTAAAGTATTCAAATAGACCAAGAAATAGCAAGATATATTTTTTTAAATTACTGTGTATCGATGTGGATTCGAATGTTTTATCATTGTCGGTCTTAGTAACCGGACCATAAAACTTAAAAAAAAAAAAAAAAAATTGCCTATGTGTGAGTGAGTGTGAGTGAATTTTGTAGAAAAAAAAATAGATCGATGGTGTATGTGACTGTGCTGTGAATATATTGCGAAATTATAAATTTTAAAGCGTAATATTTTCAGTGCCTTGATTATTTAAGCCATCAGGAAGTTTCAGTACCACACCGTTTTCACAAAACCTTCAATATGGTGAGTTTAGTGCAGTGTGCTAATTTTAACTTTGGTGTAGTACGCGCGGAGCGGGGCGAGGTGATTCTGTTCTCCAAGAATTGGCTCGTCTTTGGTCCGCAGCTGGCATGTCCCACGGCCCTGCTAATGCACTGTTGTACACACTCTGTTACATGTTTATGAATTCATGCTATAGACTTCCATGGGGACTTGCAGCCGTATCATATTTTATTGACTGTTGTTGCCGTGGCCTCGCGCCGAAACCGACATTACTTACGTACCTACCTCATAGTTTTGCAAAAATATTTCGCGTTTGTTTTTTTGTACAGATTGCTGGTGCAATCCTTTACTACTACTTTTAAGTTTTCTGTTGTGTTTAAATTACATGACATTTCTAATTGGAATAGGTTGTTGCTTTATAAAATTATGGTTAGTATTTTTTTTATTTTCTTCAAGTACCTACCTATGTATTTAGATACCTAAAAAGATGGTTACTTTTACACTAATTATAAAAAACCAATTCCTATAATATTACCATTTACAATATTGATCTAAAGAAGTCCAATGCTACACAAAAACCTCCACTATGCTATGAATTTATTAATTAACAAAACTCCTTTACTTAAACTATTCCTCGTTACAGGGTAATGAGAACTCTTTGCCGATGGAGCTGTGTTCCAACTGTGAGTATATGCACTTTATCCCACATTTGTTTACTTTTCTCTGTAACAGTTGTCTTTAACAAAGCCTTCTATAACATACTAACAAGTCTCCGCAGTTACTTGGTAGCAAGCCAATGTCTGCTGTACAATATCATGAAATTGTTTATCAATAATATAAGTACATATTCTTATGCTTCTGCATATAACTATAGGCATTTATAAGTATAACTTTATGCTTCATTTTATAGTTTTGTTGATCAATTTGTTCTCATAAAGATAATTATAATGAAGCCTCTATTTGAATAATATGTTAAGAAGCTGATTGGGGTGTAGAGTGTGAAGTTTTGCAAATGAAACATAACATGCGGTTTGTTTTCAGCGCGAGTAAACTGCCTTGATTTCAAGGTGGAGAACTGTGAGTGTGGTAGTGACAGCGCTCGCTCGATCATCGCTACGTTAGACCAACATTGCACTCACACAATTCAACACGTCCAGAACAATTTTTCTAAATCTTACTGGTCATTTGTGATCACTAGTTGATAAATTAAAAGATGGTATTTTGATCTTCCATTTCTTTGATTGGAAATACAAGTAACTTTAGGGTTCTGCTAACAAAACAGTAACCAATTAATTTCAGATCATAATAATGATCTATCTAAATGAAAATTGATGCTAAATTATTTTTAAATTTCCTGCTGCATTCTATTTATTTAGCTCTTCAAATCTTTCAACTTTCACACTATAATATTTTGTATTTTATGCATTGGGCATTGCGCTGAAAATTGGTTGCTTTACAGCAAAACCGCGGTTTATTTATGCATAGTTCCTCCACCCTGGTAAGTTGGTGTCAAAAATTGTTCTGGATGCACACTCGCATCGCCCATTGTTTGTCGGCTAGAGGCTAGTGCATCCGCCTGCGAGCCGCGCCGTGTCTAGTTGTCTGACTGTTGAGTGTAGTCTGTGAATGTTTGTTAGCGCGCCGCTGCATCGGGTGCGAGGAACCATGCAGGCGAGCTAGGTCAGCGCTTACCAACCCTCATCAAACACACGTATGTTGGTATTTTTAACGAACATTTGAGGCCGAACCGGAATTTTAAGCATTGACCAACAACGTGTGTCGAAGTTTTCATCAAGAAAATAGACTCTACAGGGCGCGTCTATTCGCAGCCTTTATGTCGTGTCTGACCTACTTTATCGCTCTAAAACGCGCGCCATTTGAACCTGATCATGTCGCGTATCGACAGCAATGTTGCTTTACCTCGTTGTTTACGAACTACAGGAAAACAATCGGCTATTTATAGAACTTTTTTTAATTAAGTCGCTGACCTTTCTCGCCATTATGGCAGTTAGTTGTTGTATATTTTTCTTTGAAGGCTCCTGCGTGGAGCCTACATCTTTATGTTATTTAGGATGTGATGTTGTTAATGACTTAATCAATATGTAGATACAATGGGAGGATAAAATATGGAATATGATTGGCTTTGTGCACCCGAAATACGCTTTTTATGTATAGAATAGTATTTATTTCTATTAGATTTTGTTGATGTTCGATCTTAAATATAATTTTATCAAACACATGTGGGGCACAGGACACTACATACAAGGCCGCTGTAAATACTGCCTCCAAGAAAGTATCACTGGGTGTAATTAGAATATATGTAGAAATTGAATGGAGAATGCAACTGGATATATCAATGTACCTATCCTCTGACTGAGTGTCCGACGAGCTCCGCCTTAGTGCTGGCTGCAGTAGGTTTGGCCAGTGTCGGGCTAGCAACACGAAAGCTCCGCCAATCGATAGGATTGCGTCGCGATCTCTTGATGTGGTAGTTTTTTTTTTAATAGCGAGCGTCTCCATATTATGATCCATGTAATAACTCTTTTTTTTTATTTAAGTCACTTTAAACCTCCCGAGCTTTGGAGGAGTTTGGACAATATGGAATCGCTTAAGTCGTGCGTGACATAGCCGCAGAACACGGTGTTATTTTAAAATCAGAGTATGGCTCAATTCAACATGAAATTAATCAAAAAATTAGATTTTTGATACTTTGATCCTTTCTTGCATGAACTGAGCTATTCTTAATCACAAGTCCTATTCCCTTCGACGATTCAACCAAGCGCAAGATACTGACAAATATTGATGTTTTAAAAACAAGAGTTGTTTCTTCATTCTGAGAAGCAGTAGACTCCAGTAAAAAAAACGCAAATTAAAGAACAGAGTGCACTGTCTAATCTCATCTCGGATATTGTTATTCAAATATTAAAAAAACTTAATTTGGAAACTATTTCAAACCTGAAAAAGTCTGTCCAAAAAAAGGTCGTGTATCATAGGCATTTGATTGATGAAACTTTTACGCTTGACTCGTCGTCGAAGAGCGAGGACATGTCGCTAGACTGCCTGTGACGCGTGTGTGTTGTGTGTAGTCGACGCGGACGAGATCCGGCGGCTGGGCAAGCGCTTCCGCAAGCTGGACCTGGACAACTCTGGCGCGCTGTCCATCGACGAGTTCATGTCGCTGCCGGAGCTCCAGCAGAACCCGCTTGTTCAGCGCGTTATCGACATCTTCGACGCTGACGGCAATGGAGAGGTAAGTAAATCGTTTATTTGTTACGCGCACGGCTAGTGTGTGGAATTCTCTGTTTTCCCAGTAGACATCAACAGCTCATATATATACGTCCTCACCAAGGGGCTCGAGCCTACCCTGAATTAGGGAGTCGACCACGCTGGCCCAGTGCGGGTTGGTCGACTTCACACACAACCTTTGAATTTCTTCGCAGGAGTGAGCAGGTTTCATCACGATGTTTTCCTTCACCGAATTAAAGAGCGTCGAATAAACGTACATACGAATTCGAAATTCGAAAACATTTTGGTACGTGGTGGGGATCGAACCCGCGTCTCCCGGACGGGAGGCAGCGGCCCTAGCCACTAGACCACCGACGCAGTAGTATACAACTTAGATTTTTTTTAAGACAAGAGTGAACTGAACAAACGCTTTCGGGGCTCGTCAGCCAGCCGGACCTGATTGAGACTAAGAGCCAAGCCATCCATGTTTACGTCCAGATTGCTTTCGAGTTTTCCCTTGGGAAAAACAGTGTCACTCTTGAAAAAAAAACCGTATAAAAATCACGTCGAATAAATTGCTTAGTTGTTTGCGTTTAAAAAGAACAAACCAACGAATACTCATTTGCATTTGTAATAATTAGTATTTATAGAACAAAGCACAGCATATTATAGGTAGTTAATACTAATACCTGAATATTGAGACCTTGTTTGTAAACCTATTCCTAAGCACATGATTTGATTTGAATGTTAGTGTGAATGAAACCACTCAATCACATTGTTTTGTTATGTTTTACTTGGGATCCAAATCAAGATTATGATGAATAGGTATACCTATATACTTTTACCCCTACCACTACTCATCATCAGCATTGGCTTGCCCTTATCCCATCATTTGGGGTCGGCGCCCCTACCACTACTGTGTCTTTAAAATCTACCAAACCCCTTTAGTAAAAAAAAGCAGTTCCGGTAACCCACGAAGATGAACTTTATGTGCCTCCGTCTACTCTCGCCCCTTATCATCTCATCTTCGGTCAGCATAATCTGATGCTTAGCCGTACTCTAAAGCCTTGGAAATATGTCGTTAGAGCTCGGAAGATAATCACGATAACATCAGACAGAGCTCGTTAGGAACGTCTCTTCACGTTTAACTTATGTACCTGCATAACTAGGTATAATCTGGTGTAACTACCGAGTTATCTGTGACCTAATCTAACGTGAGGTGACTTTAGTTTGACGATAATTTACATTTAACGACTTCGTAACTATTTTGAACTGTTGCGTATTTAGCTGGAGCTAATCAACTTGTGGAGTAACGTACAGAGGACAAAGGATATAGTCAGGCCAGGCCGCTTGAAACGTTATGAATTTTCTCAAGAGATTTTTTATGTTTTTATATGAAATTTGAACTGCACAATTATGCGAAATTTCATGACGAAGCATAAATAATTACCAGAGAAAACTTAATTCGTTTCAAGCAGCCTGACCTGACTATATCCTTTGTCCTCTGTACATAAACAAAACATAGTTTTTTTCTGTAATTCAGAAACGCACTACAGGATATAAGTTTTATATTTTTCCATTTCATCATCGTCACGTCTTAGCCGAGAAACGTTCAATGCTACACACCTTCTCCAAATATCCTCACAATGACCATTCCCGCCGTGTGGTGACGGCAGAGTAGAATACATTTGTCACCAAGACCCCTACTCTTCCCGTGGGTGTCGTAAGAGGCGACTTAGGGACTACACATTAAACAGGGAACGGGCAGCAGCGCTCTCTGATACAGTAACCTTATCTGCGATCTCCAACCCGCCTGCCAAGCGTGGAGATTATGGCAAAACCCTCCACTTAAGTGGAGGAGGCTCATAGTCCAGCAGTGGACTGTAACGGGCCGTTGATGACCATTTCTGCGCTGCCCGTAACCAGTTCTCCACTTGCTGCCTCTTTCACTTTTCACTTTCAATTGACATTCATCAGGTTTTTCATGCAGGCTTGTCAGTTCAGCTCGAGTTTCTTTGACCTGACCGTTCTTTTAAAGGCAGTTGTATACGCTATTACAATAAGGTCCCTACTGATATTAAAAACTTGCCTTTAGACAAGTTTAAAATAATTATAAAACAGAAATTGTATAAAAAAGGTTACTATAGGATATCTGATTACTTAGAGGACAGATGTCCATGGGAATAGATTGTTTGAGTAGCAGGCTTTTTCGATAAGTATATAATAATAATAATAAATGATTTATTTCGGACAAAGTCCATAAAGTGTTAGTAATACAGAATAACTTATATACTAGTGTTAGTAAGACATCATAAGCAAACACACGAAACACACGAAATATACACAATTAGGTATTGTGGAGCTCCATCCACCTTTTGAAAAGTGGGGAGTCCCACCTATCAGATAATGCTTTGAGAATACTGTTGGGGCTGGCTCGAGTTCGATTTAAAAGCGACGCACAGCGTTTTCGCACTATATAATAGTATTAATTTTGTAATTGACAATATTTTATTTAAAAAAGGAAACGCAAAAGATGCGACGACTGTGAAGTTTCTTCGATGAGCTCTTCTCCACAGATTCCGCCATTGTGTTAGTGAACTCACCCAAAAAAAATGTAATGACGGATCTAAGTGATGTAATAACATCCTTTGGAAATAAATAATTTTGACTTTGACTTTGACTTCTTCGAAACGTCCTCGATCAAGTCGTGGAACGTTTACCTTGCTTCACTATAATCATTCGTTGGGTTAAACAAACTCCCCTAATGTACTAGTCAATAATGAATATGATCGATTACAAAAAGTTAGAGACGTGGATTTGTATTTGCCAAAGAGCTCAGAAAACTAAAAATATCATATTAAATCCCTAAAAACACATAAACCTAATTAAAAAAATTGCGTAATTAAATGATATTCTATTTTAAACAAACTACAAAATAATATTAAATGGAAAAACAAACTAAGTTCTCGGATAGGGTTGGTGGCTTTCTTTGCCCTATTTCGTATTACAGGTCCTTACCTGTTACATAGATCCTGTTATACGAAATAGGGCAAAGGAAATCTTAAAAGAAGGTATCCCGAAGGTTTATCACCCAAAAAAATGTAATGACGACGGATCTAAGTGATGTAATAACATCCTATGGAAATAAATTATTTTGACTTTGACTTTATACCTTCAATAGAATCTAAAAAATCACAATGAAATCTAAATAAAACTGGGATTTGCTGCGAGCAATAATCCTCAGTGTTTATCGCTAGATTAGCTCGGTCGTGTATTGCTTGCTCGGAGTCGTAGATAAGCTGCGATATTGTTTGGTAAACAGAAGGAACGTCGCACTGCCGCCGCCGGCGCGCCGCCCTGTCGTCGTCGCGTCGCGCGGTCAAGGTGAACCGATCGACTTAATCGGCGAACATATCGTGAAAATAATCTTTTGGGTTTGATTTGATTGTTAGCAATAAATGCAGATTCTGTTATGAAAAGACGCGGAAAATCTTTCGTTAGCAGCCTGTCGTTGTGACATGTGAAGAAGATAGAGATCGCATAGAGAGCCATATGAGACGTTTTCATGCCTTTGTTTTATTATTTTCAAGCACTAGAAGGAAAATCTTTTTGAATAGCATAGTTATTAGTAATCATGTGTGTTCCGAATGAATGTCAGAAAGGAAAACCATTATCCACTTTCAAGAATATTATCTCTTTTTAGTAATTAATTAAGTAGAGGAATATCCGCGCCCACTATATTACCACTCTGGTATAAATAGTGATTAGGTCCGTCAAAAAAAAAAAAAAAGAAGTCGAGGAATTGAAGTAATGCCGGCTCCTGGACGAGTCCTAACCGGAGTACGATGACATATTGTATCCGTGATTGGTTCCAGGTGGACTTCAAGGAGTTCATCCAGGGCGTGTCGCAGTTCAGCGTGAAGGGCGACAAGCTGTCTAAACTGCGGTTCGCCTTCCGCATCTACGACATGGACAACGACGGGTACATCTCCAACGGAGAGCTCTTCCAGGTACACTTTATCACAGAATTAATATAGAACGGCCACTCACCCTGACATCTCCCTCCGCCCCGCAGCTCAAGGGCGAGTTGGGAGTATCGAAATAGAAAGGCCGCGTGCAGTCAGGCGTAAGGCCGTATTCTCGACGACGACAGCGGGCGGTGGCGACCGCGGTGCGGGGAGTGGACTTGTGCTTCGCTCGTCTCCGTCCATCTAGCAGCCTCACCACCAATTTTGATGGTTTTAACCATGTCAAAAAATTGATATAAATTTGATTAAATTTGTTTATGAATCTCAGAAAAAGTTTAATTGTATTTTGGAAGATATCTTAAAATAATAATAAATAATAATAATAATTTATTTATTATCTCACCACAAGTATATACATCAAGATCATAAGGGAAGTGACAATTAACAACTAGTAACATATGTTTGACATAAATACCAGTAGAGAGACGGGAGTCCCAAACTAGGAAAAACCCTGTGCCATGGGCCACCCGGTCCCCAACTCTGACATAGCAAGTATAAATGCAAAGACATGATCACAGTAGCTTAGAACAAACATCATTGGCAACAAGTGTTAAACATGAAGTTTAACACTTAACTAGATTAAAGACAATATGAATATAAATATGAATATGGTATATAATTATATAATATGTGTGTGTAGTGTGTAAGGGGGGTACGAGTGTATGTGGGGTGTGAGTGTAAGTGGGGAGTGTGTGTATGGTAGTGAAAGGTCTATGTAAGACCAAAATGTATCAAACGGCCAGAGATTTGAGAGATCTTATATCGTGCTGAGGCTTCTAGATCGACTTCTAGCTAGCAGCCTCACCAAGATAGACTGGCTCTACCTGGGCTGATTGATAACTGGCCGAAACGACGAACTTAAAAAAATGATACGCAAAAAAAAATTATTACATTATATTTTGGCATCTTTTTGAAAATAGAACTCCAAATTTGAATTTAATCGAACTGGTGGAATTTGTTTGATAGGACGTAGAACTTTCTCTGTCGTAAATTTTCTTAACTATGGAAAGAAACGAAATTCGTGCGGTGATAAAGTTTTACGTTTTAAAACAGAAAACAGCAACCCAGATTAAAACCAAGCTAGACAGTGTTTTAGGTAATTCTGCTCCTGCATTGAGTACAATTCACACCTGGGTAACTGATTTTAAACGTGGAAGACAGAGCTGCGAAGACGCCCACAGGTCTGGCCGTCCAAATGAAGTCACGAATCCGGACATGATAAAAAAAATTCACAAAATTGTATTGAATGATCGGCGCTTGAAGTTGCGAGAGATAGCAGAGATGGTGAGCATTTCATCTGAACGCGTTTTTAATATTTTGCACCAACATTTGGGAATGAAAAAGCTTTGCGCGCGATGGGTGCCGCGTTTGCTCACTGTTGACCAAAAGCAACGTCGAGTGGACGATTCATCGGAGTGTTTGGCGCTGTTTAACCGAGATCCTAACGAGTTTTCGCGGCGTTATGTAACAGTCGATGAAACCTGGATACATCATTATACTCCCGAGACAAAAGAACAATCTAAGCAGTGGACTGAGAGCGGAAGACCTGCGCCGAAGAAAGCAAAAACGGTTTTGTCGGCCGGCAAAGTGATGGCGACTGTTTTTTGGGATGCTCGAGGGATTATTTTAGTGGATTATCTGCAAAAAGGAAAAACAATAAATGGAGAGTACTACGCAAGCTTGCTGCAAAAATTAATTGAAGAAATCCAGAAAAAACGACCACATTTGGCCAAGAAAAAAGTTTTGTTCCACCATGACAACGCCTGCACACACGTCAATGGTTGCAGTCGCCAAACTCCATGAATTGCGGTTCGAATTGCTAACGCATCCACCCTATTCCCCGGATCTGGCCCCGTGTGACTTCCACTTATTCCCAAACCTGAAGAAATGGTTAGGTGGCCAGAGATTTTCATCAAATGAAGAAGTCATTGTTGCCGTGGACGAGTATTTTGAGGGGTTGGAGAAAACATTTTATCAAACTGGTGTAACGGTATTGGAGAAGCGCTGGACTAAATGCATCGAGGTAGAAGGAAACTACGTTGAGAAATAAATTTATTTTAAATAGATTTTTAAAGTTTTTCTTTGTCGTTTCGGAAACTTATCAATCAGCCCTCGTATCTTTATGATTTATATGTCAAAAATTTGATTGAAAATTGATTATCTCGTATACAAAGTTTCAACGAAATTGGTCCAGTAGGAGCCGAGATATTACACCCCCTTGGTGAGGCTTCCAGCTTGACGCTTGACGTGAAGGTATGTCCAAGCAAAGTAAATATACCAAAGAAATAATTGGAATTTGATTATCTTATTCCAGCAAAAAAACTTTCAATTCGTTAAGACGTTTAGTCCGATGATCCTAAACTTCTACATACATTCGGTTTTTGGTACCGTCAAAAACTTTAAGCTCTTACGGTACAGAGCTACTCCAATGACTGGAGTCATAAGGGTAGGAGTAACCCTATAAGCCAATAAACAAATTGCAAATCACTCGAAATTGTTGCATGTTCTTCATCATTCTAATTAGACAAATTGTAAAAAAGTCTGTGTATTTAAAATAGGCCTTAGATTGACAAAATCGTACCTACACTGCAAGCAACAACTTTTTGCAAAAATACACTGAAATTCCAATGAACTTAGTCATCGTAGAAAAATCTTTACGTTGAAAGGTACTTATAGTTCAGTAATAGTTGTTAGGGTCGGGCTACACTTATCGACGGCGATCGACGGTTTGCCTATACAAAACGCGCGCGAAGATACGCGGATTTCCATACATTGCGCGCGTTTTGTATAGGCAAACCGTCGGTCGCCGTCGATCCCGACCCTTAGTGTATTTGTGTGCGTTTAAATTTAACGAAGCGTCTTCCTCACGATTATAACGTGAAGCGACCGAAAATCACAATAACAAGACGCGCACTGCGGCGAGCGTCGCGTCGCCCTTTGTACGTCGCACGCACGACACGTATTGTTAGACGAGGCACCTATTAGCATATTCTATAATAAGTGCCTATTCTAAACTGTAAATACCTCGCCATTTTACTCGCATACGAACGAGTTAGACATTTAGCCAAAGTAAACCCAAAAAAAACACTTTTTGAGGACTTCATTGAAAAACATTTAATTTTCCGTACCATATTAAATCTAATTTAGAATGTTATGTACATATAAACTTTCCTCTCACGTCGTCCATTGGTGGAAACTGCATCAAAATTCGTTGCGCGGTTTAGGAGGAGTCAGCGGATATGCAGACAGACAGACACGGGAAACTACTTTGTTTTAAACTATGTAGAAATACAGAAATCATATCATTATCATATACCTATAGATTTAGCTTTCAGCCAGCAACAGCATACAAAATAATTTTGTTATTGCGACTAGGATTTGTGTCTAAGAAACAAAAAACACCGAAAATTTCATAGTAATAGTATTAAAACAATGTTAGTGAAGCAATATCAGATTTGGCATCAAAAGTGGGATATCTGATGCCAAAACAATAATGAACTGTGCAAGTGGTCATTAGAAAACACACTCTTTGTGTTTGATGTCATGGCAATAACAAAACGTACTTGCTTATACAGCCGACCGCACATCAAAGTGTAACATTTACATATCGAACCCTACTGCTATGAAATAAAGGCGTTCTAAAAGTTGAATTAATACGATTTTTCTTTGCGACTATTGTAAGTCGGATTTAGAATTTCTTAGGCCAATAGTTAACCAATCGTCAGCCAATGTTGGTGGCTTCCTATGTCCTGTATCGTATAGGTATTGTGACACAAAAGACTGGCCAAGTGAGCCATAGTTTGTAGTGTGACCAGTGTGGCTCCACATGGATTACAGTAACTGTAGCCCGACAGAGGTTGTCCTTGTTATCCATTTGGTTTAGAGATTTTCTTTAATCTGAGTAAAATACTACTACATAAACGAGTGGCTCTGTGAGCTGTAGACCTCGCGAATCTGTATATCTTTTCATATTTATTTTTATTTTTTCTCCACAAACATCCCCGCCCGAACCCTTGATTTTTTTTTTTTAATTTTTAAACTTTATTTTATTTTATCTTATTTTATTTGTTAAAAAATGTGACCTGTAGAGCAAAACAGCCTCAGCGGTAGACCTTGTAAGCTGGAAACCCCCATAAATCCGTAATTTTTTAAAATTTCCAAAAACTGACTCTACATAAAAATTCGATTAATTTATCGAACCTGCTCACAAAATTTCACGAGAATCGGTTGAGAAACGCGACCTGTAAAGTGAAACAAACAAACAACCAGATGGACATACAAAAGCAAATTTGGCCAAGCTGAAACAGAGACGCTTCGCTCGCTCGGTCAATAAGAACATTAAGCTAGCTTCATAGCTGTTTGCCATGGATAAAGACAAAATATAAAACAAAAGACTCCAAGACGTGATTATGAATAATGTATGCAAATCTGACTGGAATGTTTATTATGCAGGATCAATTACTCGTCTTCTTATTTTTACTCGTAGTAGACGCCCTATTAACAGAGCCGAATCTTTACATTACCATTACATTTACACATTCCATCAACATCAACGGCCCGTTACAGTCCACTGCTGGACTATGAGGGAGGGTTTTGCCATAATCTCCACGCTTGGCAGGCGGGTTGGAGATCGCAGATTAAAAGGTTACTGTATCAGAGAGCGCTGCTGCCCGTTCCCTGTTCAATGTGTAGTCCCTAAGTCGCCTCTTACGACACCCACGGGAAGAGTAGGGGTTGGTGACAAATGTATTCTACTCTGGCGTCACCACACGGCTAATGACATTTACATATTATAAATGTGAAATTGTCTTTTGATGTTTGTTCCGCTTTCACGCCTAATCTACTGTACAGATTTCGGTGAATTTTGTAATGGAGATAGTTTGTACCCTGGAATAACACATGGGATACATATTACAGGGAAAAGTCTCTTACACAACGCAAGCGTTGTCGCGTGTGGACAGCTAGTTAGTAGGCATAAATCGAAATATATTTGAGGAGTGTCTGTTCATTCTGTTCATTTACATCAGAGCAAATTTTACAGAAATCGGATAAAACTAAAAACTTTAAAATGTTCATTCTTATTCTTTTGCTCTGTAAATAGCATGTTTTAATCAAAATTAATATTTTTGGTACCGTTTTTGTGAATAGTTTTGCTTGGTACCAACTCCGGAAATGGATGAAACTCAGGTTCTCGAGCCCGAATCGACGAACAGTACATATGAAATCTAAAACACATTGGTACGTGGGTGGGGATCGAACCCGAGTGTCCTGGACGGGAGGCAGCGGCCCTAGCCACTAGATCACCGACTCTCTAATAACTAAAAAGATCTAATAACTCAAAATTACATTTTCTGTATACTCATCGCAACTTTTTGAAAATTAAATACCTGAACTACAAAAAGCATGATACACTCCACATGGCAGAAGCCTCACGTACGTACGATGCAGACGATATGAAGATGACGACCTTAAAATTTCTGTGTTCTCCATTACAGGTCCTGAAGATGATGGTTGGCAACAACCTCAAGGACACTCAGCTCCAGCAGATCGTGGACAAAACCATCCTCTTCGCCGACAAGGACGAGGATGGCAAGATCTCCTTTGAGGAATTCTGCAATGTGGTTGGCAATACTGACATCCACAAGAAAATGGTCGTCGACGTCTAGACGCGCCCTTTCACCTCCCCTCTACCGCCCCGCGTGGGAAAGAGACAGCCGTATCTTACGTCTCGTTCCGATTAGGTTTCGCTGTGTGTGTAGTCAGTGTTAGACCACTTCCGTAGCGTTTCGTCTTGAGCATGGTGTCAACTGGATAATTAACTATGGCAATTCCGTTTGTTAAAACCAGGGCATTATTTTAGGATCTACAAATCTACTTTTAGCGCTATCTTTCTCTACCTTTTCCTAACAACCAGATTTTAGAGATAGCGGAAGCTGGCTATGTCAACTTTTACTTTCGTTCTATCCAATCACACTGGAAAAGAGAGCGCCTATTAAAAGAGAGAGAGTTGTAAGTCTGTCTCGTTTATTCGTATAGGTGCAACCGTGACACCCAGTAAAGTGCATTGGTACGTCTGTCTCTTTCTACTTCTCGGATTTAGCGTTTCCGAGTCGTGTATTGACGCATGTGATGCGTTTGTATGCGATATTAGTGTCTTCAAAGGTGACTTAGATTCAGTTACGGAAAACTACGAATTTGCTCTAGAAATCGAACAACTGTGCAAAAGTTTAATCACGTTCCCCTTACATATTGTTTGTTGTCTTCTTGATGTTTGTAACTGTATGTGCTTATATTAACAAAGCCTTATAAGCCAATCGATGGCTAAGTCTTGCACCAAGATATTGAATACGGTGGGTTCAGTATTTTTATATTGTTTTATGGGGAAAGTTGTTAGTTCAATTTGTCGAGGTCTAGTTTTCCTTGACTGTTTCTGAGCGTTTGTCGTCGCGGGCGGCCTCTAGCTAGAACACTATTTAAATTGCGCGTGCGACGCTGTGAGGACCTTCAAAAGAATGCGGCCGAGAGTATTTCTCAACTGCAAACGTAACTTTGTAATTATTTCAAAGTGAAGTTTTTACACGACCGCCCCAAAAAAATATGTTATTTTTAGTACAGGGTTTGATACTTAGGTATATATTCGGATGTAAGTTTTCTACAAAATTTTTCTTTTATTACTTGCTGAAATCAGTCTAATTTTCTATATCAGTTCTAAACACGCTTATATTTAAAAGAAAACTCGTCGACGCAAATGACCCGCTTTACTTTAGGTACTACTTCATTTACAAAACTAAAAAGTCAGTTAAATAATCGTGATTACTTGATTGTATAAAAACAGTAAAGTAAAACTTGATTTATTAACCCTTCTAAACAACGTAAAGTTTAATGCAATTGAAGTGCCATAAATATATGTGTGAAGTTGCTCGCGCGACGCCCGCTGGATCGGGCTGTATAAGTTTTAAGTTTAATCTTTCAGCTTCTAAAGCAAGCAAACAAGTTTACCTAATTTATAAACTCTACTAAAAAGTTATTAATATCTGATATAATAACTCTTCTTAACACCTTTGCTATTATTTCATTAATGAGGGATTTTCTGACAACTCTTTAAAAAATAAATATAATAGTTCTAATTAAAACGATAGATGGCGCCAGGTGTATTTCGTGGATTCTTTTTTTTAAATCCTTTTATGGCCCTTGGTGACTCGCCGAATTTCTTCGGGTTCACGAATCATCAACGCCATCTAACGAAGTTATATGAACAATTTTTTTTTTAATTGGCTGTCGGAAAATCCCCTATTGAAGTAGAAATAACACGCGGCACAAAGTTGCGAACAAGTGCCATAACGACAACAGACGCTGGCGTATGTTGTCCGTCCTCCGTGTTTTACATTGATGATATTCTACAGTGTCCCTCACCACAATCGTCAATGTATCTGCAACGGAAGGCCGCATTCTTTCATTTCAATCTTTTTTTTAACCAGAAAAAGTCCTGTGCCGTCATTTGTCGTAAAGGTGGGCGTGGCAAAAAAACATTTCAGTCATTGACCAATCACAGATCAAAAATCGATCAGGTTATACTCCCAACGTCGCACGCCCCTCTTCATCTATCGTCTCTTCTATTCTTACTATAAGTCGTACTTTATCTAGGTATATTTAGACGAAAACTTTATCGTAGTCGAATCAAATGTAGATTTTTTTTTATAATTTTGTTGCGGTAATTTTAGTTGTTATTTAGTGTTTTACGTTACGGTACGACTTCGCGACGGCCCCGGTGCCGTCACTCCGGGTTACTTTCTCAAAACTCTCCTCATTACAACCAGCACTTTAGTACCTTGGCACATTCACTTCACCAAAATATTTACAGCAATTACAAAGGTTTCGCAGATGGTTGTAATGTGACAAGGTTTCAAAGTGCTTACACACGAAACTATCTTCTAACTAAAGGGCGTTGCGTACTGTTCTCAATAGATATTCTTATCCAGATAAATGGCTAATGGCTGCGTTTATTTGTGAAAAAAAGATACTACCATAGTAGAAAGAGTGGAAAGTACGTTATCTTCATACTATGGCACACACATACAAGCCGCGCGCGTCTCTAGTAAATAAAAGTAGTAAGTTGTTTGGGGAGATATTTATTTGGTTGTTATTGTAAGCCGAGTCATATCAGGTAGTTTGAAACAGTAGTGTAGCCGCACCCCCTCCCTTCCCCCCGAGAGAATCACATGTGGTCATACTACTCGTATAAAAAGAGTAGTAACAAGCTTTGTATCATTGTGCGGGAGAGAAAGAGATGGCATGATTGTCAGTTGTTCCCTCCCATCGCGCGGTTACCTAAGGCGCGGCATAGCTCTATTGGTCAAGTTATAAGTAACAATAATAAAACATATAGTTGCCCACATGAGATTATCTGGCAGGGTGGCGGGAAGGCAGCGGTTTTTAACCGTTTTACTGATCTTATTGCCTTAACCGAATTTTATACAAGTAACGGTAAACGTGTAATGTTAGCTTGTTCTAAGTATCTTTCTATCTGTACTGAGAACTGCGGTGACTGAGTGGTCGTTTCATGTTCCCTTACCCTTCGTACATCCTATACCGCCCTACCTTGACATACCCTGCTCGCTGGGAAAACTGGATTAGACCTGGGAAAAACATTGTTAAAACATTATTCGAAAATATCGATGGAGGTAATTCCCAACATCTACAATATCGATAGTCGATACTGTAGGTTTTAAACTATTGATCATGCACACTTATGGACTAAACCAGGTCTACCCCTGAGAGTCTGAAGTTTTTCATAGAAAATATTGATTCCAGCGAGGAGGTGCCTCCTTCCCTCATTCCCTCCTCTGTTTCAGATCTTCAAGACGGTGCACGCCATCTCCACCATGATGCCGCCCCCCGAACCCCACTTCTGATCCTCTCACCTCCACCAACCCTCCTCGACCCTTGTATAAATACGTATACATAGTTATACTGTAAATTCATAAGTTATCTTGTCCTTACATTTTGTTTATTTGTATGTATAACTTGTATTTTAATCTTAATCTTTATACTTCGATTTCATCTGTAAAATCATCAACTGAAGGAAACAGCTTAAACAATGAATGGATAAATTTGTCGACGACTATTGCGCCACCTGGTGGAAGCAATGGTTAGTGGGCAATCTTTGATCTAGTGAAAGATGTGGCTATCTAGTCTCAATTTGTCTAAGAATAGAGACCGTTGTTTGCGGAAACGCGGCTTAAAAGTATAATAAGCAAGGTCAAGAAATACGAGATTTTGAAAAAGCTCAAAAACAAAGTTGTTCAGTTTTACAGATTAAACAACTTTCCGTGAGGTATTGCATTATTTGCAATATTTTTTTTGTTCATTGTTTTGAGCTGTTTCGTGCAGTCTGTCACCTCTCGACCTGGAGCCATGTTATCGTAGCCAGTGCGTCATGTGTTATACATTAATGATAAATAGATGTTGTGACGACCGCACCCCACGGTAGACTACTGTAGCAGATCGCACGCGAACCTAATATCTAGTCACAGCTGTTGTGCATAATCAATATAAATCATATACATATTACATTTTACTATATAAAAGGTTACGTATCGCCCGCCGGGTATATCTCGTGCAATCATGTTGCGATGTTGATAGTGTTTATGAATTTACCTTTTTCTGAACAATTGTGTAAGTATTGTTCGCAATTTTATTAAATCGAATTTCAGTAGCAATATAAAGTTGATGCTACATTACAGGTTCGGTGACGTTCTTCACTCGAATCTCGGCTTTTTATCTGTTCTCGCATTTTATATTAACCTATTGTATATTGCGTCCAAATATCTGTGTGTTGTAAGTAACAAAGGGTTAGTCTTATCCAACTCAGCCTGACATTATAAGACTTACAAAGTCATACTCACACCTTCGCAACCAAATTACTTAATTGATTATGAAACCTATTGTTAATTCAATTAAAAGGCGTCTTTGTAGGCCTTTTTTGTCAGTTATCTATGATAAAATGCCCTTAAAAAAGCCGACAACGTTCGGCTGTCGAAGCCCCAACTACCTATCATGAAGGCACTTCCCGTCCAATCTGCGAGGCTCCGCCCCCAACTTGATCTGATCTGGAGTGAAGGGCGTCGCTCGACCTCACCTCCTAACGTGTCTTTACTGACCGCTCAAGTAAATCTTCACTTGTATACTCTTTTGTCAATTGTTAAACGGGCTGGTTTCCGCAACTCGACGTCTAATGCGCCTATTTTGTGTGTGGTTGAGAATGCAGTGTCATTCGAGCCAACCCAACTCCTCCAGGAAGCCCAGCATGCCCTTTACATCACCGGTTATACCTGGAAGGTCTCTCGCTTGACAAGAGGTGTTTAGCCCTGACGTAATACTCTTAGAGGCATTTATTTTCTTATTACTGCATAATCTACAGAGTAAAAGCGTAAAAAATACAACTTTCTATGAGGAATGTTGGGCATAACTATTGTTGTGATCACCTTCTATTTGAAAATATTTAGAATTGAATTAATTGGAGATTTACTTGAGCCGTCTCTTGTAGAATAATGGTTAATATTGTGAAATATTGATGTCGTGTCGTCTGCTCATCTCATTGATAGGTAGCGTGTTTTAATTAAGTGATACCTAATTAAGTTTTATTTATAAATTTTCAATTTCAATTTGTTTCTTTCATTTCTTTATACCTCCTCTAAAATCAATGAGACAACTTTTAACTAATAATTAGTAAAAATTACTAGGAGTTAGAAATGGTGCCTCTGGAATAAATAAGAATATCAACTTTAGAGTTCTTTATGAGGCGTTACACTTATTAATGAGTTGGGAAGTTTTTACCCATGAATCATGAAAATGATAAAACCAAATAAATTTAGTATTTACAGTCAATTTATTAAACAATTAAACTAAACTAAACTAGGTATGTACTTAAAATGATAAACTATTAAACAAATCTTGTTGCGATGGCCAGTAGCTTAGTGTAGTCCGCTCCTTTTGAGTGGGTGCGTTCTTTGAGAATGGTGCGGAGGACGGTGGGGATGGGCACATGAATGCGGGTGCCGAGCGGAGTGCCGTTGTCGTCGATCAGGACCACATTGTTGCTGTCAAACTTTGGCACTTTGGTATTCTGCGTCTGCTTCAAACCGACTAAGATACCTTTTTTCTTCTGACCCTTTATAGCCATTAAAACTCTGTCGCCGATCATACCCACACCTGTAAAAGTATTTGGGAATAGTTTCAAACTCATACTTAAATAGTTTTCAAAGTATTGTGGTTAGATAAACATTGTTTAGGTTCACATGACTGGCACTTATAAAATACAGAAAAAAGGTTCTTGTGCAAAACATATTTTTCTAGAGGTATTGTAGATTGAATACATTACGTCTTTTGTTGTAAACCATGATGATTCTCGGCGGTTTTCCCTCTGCCATGGCCCGCTTGCCAATTTCGGAGTTGTCGACGACGCGTAACCGCGTTAACAGCCTTACTTCGTTTAGACAAGCTGTTGTGTGGAAGCCACATGCCAGTGGCGCCTGGCTTAACTTGGTTAAAACACTTTTAAGCATAATTAATTAGATTTTAAGGGCAAAATAAATATTTTCGGAAAAGTAAGGTTATGTTGTATCTGACAGATGACACTTTGTTTTTTAAAGAGAAAGAGCGATCCTCAGCAAAAGATTTAAACTGTAAAGCCACAGAGTAAAGCCTTGTTTATAAGGAGATCGGATCGGTCGGATAGATCATCATCATCATCATAAGGAGATATTTTTTTATCAAGTCTCGGACCGTCCCAAAACACGCTCTACTTTTATTGCTACTAAAAAGCAAAAAAAAATTGTTACAAACTCGTTACAAATCACTAAACATGAATTTGATTCGTTCATTTTAAAGAAAAAGCAATGTTGAGAAAAAAAAGTAAGCTGTGAAACGGAACGACACATACGCACGCACACACACACCCGATTCTAAATCGTGCAACTACGAACGCATAGATGGCGCTAGGTAATAATGTTTTCTCCAGTCGGTGCAGCCTTCCGGGTTCGAATCCCGGTGAGGACACTGTCAAATAAAAATATCTTTGTGATACTTTTCCTAGTTTGGTTAGGACATTGCAGACGACAAACACACGTCTCGCACGGTTGTCCGAAAAGAAAGAAGTTTACGTGCTTTGGAAGGGGGTCCCAGCTACCTGCTATCTACCAACGGAAGAAGTTTATACGTCGTTATTTCAGTGGTCATTAGCGAATGTATAGCACTGACATCAGGGTAATGTGACCATAGATAGCTTAGCTATCTACCTATACATAAATATAACATATAGCGTATCGTATTTGAGCTCGTTGTATTTGAAGGAGGAGGAAGGATAGGAGGTACCAAATTAATTTCAGATTTACCTATTAAAATAAAGTTTTCTCGGATAGACAAACGGCTAACAGATAATTTAATTTCCTCATAGGGTCTGATTTATTACTCCAAATACACTTATTAAGAGGAAGAAGCCTTTACACTCATATTTCGTTGTAAATATAAAGACGCTAACGACATTGGATAAGATTGGAATAAGAGCCAAGCAAGATGAAATTTTCTCGCAAATTGATATCTGCGGGATCCGGCACCTTCCCAGATTCAATTACTCACTTTTTATTCGCGATTCAAAGGATATTGATTACACAATCGGCGAGGAGACGGAGGTGCGGAGGTGCCATTGATTGAGCGTCGTTAACCGCAATCGCGGTCTCGGCGAGATCGAGGTGAGTTCGCGTCAATGATTAAAGGAGGTAACCCAATAAGGAGCGGATTGCGAGCGTTTATCGGAAACAAAACAAAAGAGTTCGGCTCGACTTACGTCATTAGTGACGGGGGTGAGGGGCGACACCTTCCTTAAACACCTTTAAAGGTTCTTTCTCGTGTTCATAATGGCGTGTTGTCGTGGTCTTATCCGGAGCTTTGTGTGGCTGTCCAAACACCCCCTCCCCGGCTGCTTCCGGATCCATTACTATCATTGAGTTGTGAATGAGTGTCTGTCAATCCGTTGTCTTGGACAATAAGGCTTTTAGTCATTTGTGGAGAATAGCTGATGTAGGGTTTGTTGTGCTATGTCGATTGGATGTTGGCTATTGTTAGCTAAACGGCACACAGAGTTTATTAAACTTATTTTGGTAATTTTAAAACTTCTTCATCATCGTGTGGGTTGTAAGGTCGACAACCGACCTCACAAACCCTAGTGTCTGTGTATTGAGCCGCCAAAGGCCACTGACATGGCTCGTGTAACGACTAGATACTTAGTAGCCGGGACCAACAATCCGAAGCATGGAATCTTCTTTCTTTTTGGACAATCAGGTGATTCAGCCTGCAAAGTCCTAACCAAACTGGGAAGTCTCACAAAGAGATTTTTCCTTGATAGTGTCCCTACCGGGACTCGAACCCGGATCTACTGTAATGAGCGGCGAATTCTCGACCACTCGGTCACGGAGGCTATCGCAGATTCTAATACTAATGTGGATAATTATAATTAGGTAAGTATTCATTTAGGCGTGAAAGCGGAACAAACTTTCAAACATCTAAATATCCAAGAGTTAGTCTACTAAGGTCACAGTGAAAAAAGGTTACACGTATAATGTAAACATGCTTTTTATTGCCACCTAACAAAAAATAAATCTCAAATTATTTTTGTACAAAAAGTCAACGTTTTAGTCATGTTTGTTTGTTTAATTATCGAATTTTTCATATTAATTATGTTTTTTTTTTCAATACAAGGTTTTATCATATTTCAACCCATGTCTCTTGGGAAAAGTGGTTCAGTTTCAGGTTGGTACACCCTGTTTTGTTCTCTATAAGTATATATTCTAAAGTCGAAATCTAAATTAGCCTGTTGTGTCCCACTTGTGGTCCCACTGCAGGGCAAAGGCCTCTCTCCCCTTCTTCCACTAATACCTAGATATCTATTACTTCATAAATTATATTAGTTTTTTATAGGCCGGTAAAAATAAATTAACTCTATTTCAACGAAGAATCGATTAATGCTAATCGAATGTCGTAGAGTGGCTGAATGTTCGTGAGAGTTTTTCTCAATAATTAAAGAATTGAATTTCCTGTTGTTTTCCTGCTTTCTCACAAGTGCATTGAAAAACGTCTTACGGATGTAAAAAACTCATGATATTATAAAACCCTCGGTTACGGCTCGGACTTATGAAATTAAGCTCGTTTGTAAAATTCCACCTAGGATCCTCTTATCGTTGTATTAAGTACTATTATAATAACACAATACAAAATTGTAATCCTCGACATGAGAAGCATTAGGTCGGATCTACTTAGCGTCGCTTTAGAGTGAAAACCTCGTAAGTGTGTAAGAATCTTTTTTTCAAGAGGAATAAAAAAACAGCGTCGTGTAAGATAATTGGACCAATGTTTAAAAAAAGTCGTGTTATTAATTTATTATAGAATGCTATTAGAATATTGGATGATTTCATAAGAAAAAAAATTAGGGCTTGATTTTGTGAGTTCTTCTCTCCAAAAACAAAAGTCAAAGAAATCAGTTTCCGAGGTTTTCACTCTAAGGCAACGATAGGTAGATCCGTTTGGTCATACCCGTTTGGATATGTCTATACATATCCGACCAAATTCACTTTTTAGCAGTCTCGCAAATTAAAAACCCAAAGAGTTTTTTTTTTCTTACTAACTAATGGCGACACATCTTATATAGACGTATTTCGCCAGTGTCCAGTGATATTTATAGGTTCAAGATATATCCTTAGATGATTAGTAATGTGATAGTATCTGTGATCGAAGGTACTGTAAGGAGCGACCTCCTTTGAGCGTACTGGCTGTTCGTATAGTTCGATAGAGTTTAAAGATTTTGAAATACGAATGGTTCTTTTTTGTTGTGGTGACTCGGGACGTCAGATGGTCTCGGTCTGGACGTTCGGACTGTGTGATAGTGTTAAAAAGTGAATAAATCGTATTGCTATAATTAAACAGTGGTGTCTTTTGAACTAGCTAGCGCCCTTCTGGCTACTGTCCCCGTTTTACTGTACTATTACTGAAGCCACCACAAGGCCTCTTGGCATCATCTAAAAATGTCAGCAAAGTGTAAGCGATTCAATTGTTTTATTAAAGTTTATAGACCCGAAACATGCACTGGATAATGCACTATCGAAATTATACACTAAACACTTCAATATACTAAAATAAAAAAATTAAAACGAAGACACGTCCGCCATTGTCAGATGCTGACAAAAGACCAACCCAAAGAGTTCCATTTTTAAATTTCATATTTTTTTTTTTATTCCTTTAAAGATAAAGATAAAAATATTTTATTTGCGTAAAACATGGTATAAGGCTGGTATGTTACATAGTAAGTGCATTCATGTTTTGCTAAAATCATAATAGCATGCAATTTATTGTAGTAAGTGGCCAGATCCAGATACTTTCAGTATGCCTACCATGCTAAAAGGTTATTTTGGTCGAATATGTAGATCCGACCTTATGCTTCTAATGTCGAGTTCATTAATTCATCGTGTGACGACTGGCGCAATCTTATTAGATGATCTACTACTGGAAAATAGCACCATTTTAAAAATAAGTTGAAAACTAAACTAAAAATAAAATTTTGCTTGTTAATTTATTAATTAGGCTTATGATAACTGCTTAAGTATACATAGACTAATAAGTAGGCAGGAAACATGGCAAGGCACTTCCTAGGATGTTTGTACACGCCCCGTGCCGCTTTACCTACTTTGTGGTTTGTAAAAAGGTAAATACATTTTTTATTTTGCATGTAATTCAGGTTACAAACTATCTCCATTCCAGATTTCATCCTAAACCGTTAAGGTGGAACAAACATTCAAATATATTTTCACATTTGTAATATTAGCGTGATTATAATTAAAAATGACTAATAATATATTTACTAACGTCAAATATTTTGCCGTCGGAAAATATCGGGCAAGCGTACACACACAGACAGACTTACTTACTATTAATTGTATTTATTTTTTTAACCATTTATTGTACACAATAGATGACACAAAATGTAATGTTATAGTGGTTAGTAATTTGTTTTTAATAAAATTGTTATTGCAGATGGAATTGATGATAAAGAAGCTTGTATTGCGTGCAAAAATAATCGCGATTTTACAAAGTTTTTTTTATATCTTGCAAATTAGTTCTGTAATATTTGATTCGCTTTCTAATAAAACATGCATTATTTGTGCAACAAATACTCATAAATTCTAATCAATGAATAATCTACTTAATTAATTTATGTAGAGTTTACAAACTCAAATTACGAAGAATTAAGACTTAAATTAAGAATTAAGAAAAAGAAGAAGGGAAGAAAAGAAAAAAAAAACGAATTAAGAGTCTCTTTCTATCTTTCCAACAAAGTATTAGTTTTTCATTCAAAAATAGCTGTTACTTAGTTTCATTTACCATAACACAATGATTATTAATCAATTTAATCATAAGGCCAACACAATAGTTATAATAATTATATAAGAGTTTATTCTATTATAATAATAAATGAGTTATAATGATGTAGGGTAGAGTTCTGTTTTGTTATGTTACGATGCTAAGGTTTAAATTATTAGGTTGATATACAATAATATAAACACAAATCATCTACTTAATCCCTTATCGAAAAAAAAAACTAACACAGTTATTATTACAATTACCAGTGCATGATAATTTGAAAGGAGTGCATTTCACACGACGTCACTACCCACAAGCTCACAATGCGTTACTTACCGCCTCTAAAATCACAACATGCACTTTCCCTCCTGCGGTTTTTTTCCGCCATTTTGAAAGAGGTGGCGAATCAAATAATGGAGAAATAATTTAATCAGGGTCGCACCGTTTGCGTTTGAATTCTACGCTTAGGCGTAAGGGTTTAGTTTGGCGCGGCCGCGTGTGAGGGGTGGTGAAAAAACGGCGTGTGTGTCCCCCCCCCCTCCCGTCTTGAGCCAAATTGAAATGAAATTGCATAATTTGCGCCGACCGCCGGGAAAATGCCGTTTTTGCGCCTAACGAAGTCCATTTGAGACGGATTCGAGCCGGGGCGCTATTTTGCATCAAATTTCACCGCAATTCGAGGAAAGAAAATAGCACCCGCCGAGTGAGCCGGATTTGCATAAGTAATTTTATCAGCGCTCGTTCAAACATTGTAGAGCTGATTTTTAACTCTTCTGCGGGATAAATTGCTTTCCTACTTCTTACGAAATATATTTTTCTTTCTAAATAAGGGCGCTAGAGAAAATAAATAAACAATAACACCGAATTTTTATATTTGAATTCGTCACTTTAAAATCGTACCCGAGACCATGTACAAAAGAGTGTCTAACCAACTTGGCCATAAATATGATGAAAAATAACCAGTTTTTTTTTTAGATGAAAAAATAACTATGTTCAACTTTACTTGTAAATTGATTTGATTATGTTAATTGTATAATGTGTAAGACGTACATGATTAGTTAGGAGAGATTTCTAACGAGTTGTTATCTACTTTGCCTCTGCCGTCAAAAACTTTTCCAAAAATTCAATATTTTGGTTTTAGCAATAACTTATGCACCTATAATGTCGTCCAGGTGTTTTAAACCAAACCAAAGTAAACTAAAGTTTGCCGATGTCCTCATAGATTCCATTGTCAAATAGATTGTTTGGATTCCGGCTACTGTCTAGTCGTTACACGAGCCATATCAGTGGCATTTGGCGGCTCTATAACACTGACACTAGGGTTTGTGAGGTCGGTTGACGACCTTACATCCCGCACGATGAAGAAGAAGATAAAAAATATCTTTGAAAATATAATCTTTACAGGGTTACCTACTTACTTACTTTTCTGCTTACACTAAGCTGGCTGAGCTGGGGGTTTCTATTGACGTATTTGTTTGCAAAGACATAAGTTGTCTGCTGCGGGAAAAGCTTTTATATTAGTACTGTGGGAAGCATAGCCAGAAGGACTCTAAGCTATAAAGAAGAACATGCATAAAGATTCTAAATATTGTATTTATTTAGAGATTGTCACACGTGTAGTCTCAGACTTGCAAACAAAAAAAGACCAATTCACAATAGGCTATCGGACTGTTCCTAAATTTACCATATTTAATGAATTATTTTTAAAATATAGATTAGTAGCAGACGATTCGCAAAGAAAAAAACAGAATCGGTTGAAAAACGAATTTACAGTGGCTTTTTAAAGTTTCAATATGTCTGTCTCTATCAAAAACAATTTTTTGTATTTTTTATATGGCGTTACTAACAAAATGTCGTCACAAGTGGGTATGTGCCTCTCTGTCTAGAATTTCAAACCTTTATAACTCGGTCAATTTTAAAGATAGAGCAAAAATTATTTTAGTGTTCGATAGCAGAAACTAACAAGTTTATAAAATAAATAAAAGTAGTCCGATCCCCCATTCAAAATTTATAAAACTTTAGAATGAAATATGTAAACCGACCAACAGCCAGTAACAACACAGGAGGCCAATCCTTACAGTACTGTGTAATTTTATTCATCATCAACAGCTCATATACGTCCCCACGGAGGGGCTCGAGCCTACCCTGGCCTAGGGCGATCAGACCATCATAAAATTCGGAGATATTAAACTACTTCTTCTAGGGATAAAAACATTATGTTTTATGGAAGCTCAAAGAATGCTAAGAAGGTCGGCCACCTATTCTGAAGGCGCACCACTTGACCAGAAGTAAGTTTAACTTAGTTTTAGTTATTATATAATATTCAATATAGGTATGTTATACGCTGGCTAGCGGTTTACGCTCTCCTGAGCATAAACTTTGTATAAGTTTTTTTCAGTAGAGTAAGTTAATTATAAGCGAAAAAATGTAATGTCTTCAATAAATAAAAAATAAAAAATTAATTAAAAGAAGATAATAAATTAATGATGCATTTTCGTATCGTGCTCTTCTGCACTCCTACTCGTAGAGACGTCATATGGAAGCTTTTCCTCAAAACAATCCCAATTTTATTCGATCTTTAGTAGTGTCGAACTAACGTGTGTCGCACTAGCGTACAGTCGCGCATACCGTCCGTCGATCCTCCGTGTGTCGCACTTCAGTATATGAGTCCTAAAACTAGTGTCTTAGGTCAAGGAATATTTTAGGCCACAGAGTCAGTGAAAGAAAAGCGTTAGATTGTAATTATGGACTAACAACGGATAATTAAGTAATTTCCTATTACCCATATTTAATTAGTTAAAGTAAACGTAGGTAGTTGGGTAAGGTTGACGGCACATCAAGCTAACATTTTCGTTGCAATCTAGACGTTATCACCAACATGCAAGATGCCCCTGTGTGTGGCTTGACCTGCTGTCTACTGTACACAACATAGCATATTAATATTCATAATATACATACATCATACATCCTACTCATATTATAAATGCAAATGTTTTGTTTAGTATAGTTCAGATGTTTGCTTTGTTGCTCAGATGAGAATAATGATTAAAATATAAGTAACAAGTAATACAAATCATTTGTTTTGGATAGATTAATTCGCTCACCACATTTGGAGACTTACATCTCAAAAAAAAACTTTTTTTTTTTATTTATTTTTTTAATGAATCTAGCCATCTTCATATAGGGAGGGGGGGGGGGGGGCAGCTGGCCTTAGTCACCACGCCACGCCGCCGCCACCGATAACGCTTTCTCATCTCACGCACGTAATTAACAGCCTATGTCGCCTAACGGTTAGACGTTCGGATCTCGATTGAAAAGTTCTGGTTTGGGTTTCCGGGGGGATACTGTAAAAACTAGAAGAGTGTCGGTGGTCTAGTGGCTAGGGCCGCTGCCTCCCGTCCGGGAGACGCGGATTCGATCCCCACCACGTACCAATGTGTTTTCAAATTTCGAATTCATATGCACGTTTCTATACGACGCTCATGTGTAGTTCTTACAAACATCATGAGAAAACCTGCACATTCCTGCAAATAAATTAAAAGGTTGTGTGTGATGTCGACAGACTCGCACTGAGCCCCTCAGTGGGGACGTATGTTGATTATGAGGCGACTTTACCGCTATTTACTATTCTGTTCAAATATCGGAATTCACCTTTTAATTACTTCGTACTTACTCGTACCCTGCTAACTCCTACTCAGCAGGTGGTGGTACCACGGGTCCTCGACGCCTTCCCCTGTGATTAAAGCCGCGCCACTCGTGGTACCACTCCATTATGTGGAACTGTAATCATGAAACTATCTGAACACTGGATGTGCTGAATGTAAGACATGGCGCAGTCGGTTTGAGTCTCAGAGGAACAAAAGGCGATCGCTTCGAGGCGACGCGCATCTTTGGTTTGAGTAGCCTTTCATTTTAATGACAAAAACAGACTGTTTAAAAATCAAACATTTGATAAAAAAATGTACAGTTTTTGAGGCTTGGTCGAAGTACCTATGTCACAAATGCTTGAAAAATTAACGAAAACAATAAATTGATGAGTATTTCTTAGCTTGTTTTATTTGAAAAAATATTCAAATATTTTTCACGTGTTTTCAGAAAACTTTTTTTCTTTTGTTCCTAAATAATACTGTTTCTTAACTTATCATTAAATTTTACCAAAAAATTGTTTTTATATATTTATTTTTTCAAGATAATAATGTTTTACTGTAAATATCCTCAAATATCCATGGTTTTTGTACCCAAGTATCATGAAACTATCGTCCTTCAAACCGCGCCTCGGAAAATACAAAACGGGAAAGTTTACGTTACTTTTCCCGTAGTAACGTGACGTGGGGGAGAAAACGCGCCGTACACTCGCGTACAGTCACCGACAAAAGAAGTTAGCATAAACAATATATACAACAACGCAAATATTTTTCATTGACCGAAGATTTACAAAATACATATTTTAAAGCAAAACAAAAGTTGGGTCATTAGGCAGCCTTAATGTTAAAGTAGCTATCTCTACCAGACAACCTCTACGTCACGTTATGAACAGATCCTTTAGGAGCCCGTTTTACGATATTCATATCCATCAGACCAGCTAAATAATTAATTTCAAATGGTTTTTAGTGCTAGTAAAATGTTTTTATATGAAGAAACACTTTTTTACAGTGAATGAGAGTAAGGTACGTGGAGAAACATGGAAACGTAGGAAAAGAATATAACACACGTTCCGTCTAGATCTTGAATAGCAAGAAATGTTCGGATTATATTTTATTTAAAAAAGGAAACGCAAAAGATGCGACGACTGTGGAGTTTCTTCGGTGAGCTCTTCTCCACAGATTCCGCCATTGTGTTAGTGAACTCACCCAAAAAAATGTAATGACGGATCTAAGTGATGTAATAACATCCTATGGAAATCAGCGAAACGATTATTTTATTTGTAACTGTGTTCGTGTGTAATGCATTTTTTATTGCAAGGAGCTATCCGCCCGCGACTACGCTTGCGTTATGAAAGATTTTCTTGTAGGTAAAAGACCTTTTCCTGTAAAAAGTATTCTATGTGTTAATACAGGGTACAAACTATCTCCATTTCAAACTGCGAATTTCGTCCAAATCCGTTAAACAATTTAGACGTGACAAAAATAGTTTATTTGCTAGATTACAGTAGCAACAAATATCCAAACATCTAAACATCCAAATATATATTCATGTTTATAATAGTATTAGTGTGTGTGATACTTTGACGCTATGTTTTGATTCTAATACTATTATCTACTATATTTTTTGAAATGTATCAGAAAATTAAATGTTCTAACTGCACGCTACTCATCAAAACTTTTTTCTTCGACTGTACCGCGAGTCGGTCACATAATTATTTTTGAGTTAATGATATAACGTAAAAGATTTCTTTCATGTGTCGGAGCGAGACGTCACTATCCAGCCGCCGTGTGTGTGAGAGAGACGGCAATGGCCCAGGGAAGGGGTGCCCTGTACCTAGGCTTATGTACTAGTATAGGAAGTAGTGAATGTTTTCATCATATCAAAAAGGTTTGACTGAGAAGCTTTAGTTTTGAATTTTAATTAAATAAAAACTGTTATTATATTTTCATACTTAAATGTTTTGTAACAGCACTTATTGTACCTATTCCTGTAACTAGCTGACACAACAGATGCTGTCCAGTGAATTTGAACAAAAAAATTGAGATTGAAGTACTTATAGTTTTTCTCGATTTTTTTTACTATGAACCATATTTGGACTTTTCATCTATAGATAACTAAAACCAAATCGGTCCAGCCGTTCTCAAGTGATCTAACGAACAGCCTCAAACTACTAGCGGTCCGCCCGCGGCTACGCTTGCGTTATGTAAGATTTTCCCGTGGGAATGAGATTTTTTCCCGTAAAAGTATCCTATGTATTAATCCAGAGTACAAACTATCTCCATTCCAAATTTCACCCAAATCCGTTCAATTAAGGCGTGAAAGCGGAACAAACATCCAAACATCTAAACAGCCATGCATCCAAATATATTTTCACATATATAATTTTAGTGTGATGTAACACTGTTGTGTTGCATGCGAAATGTTTTGCAAAATGTTTAATTTCATTAAAAATGCAAAACAACAGCGTTATAGTGATTTTAAGTAAGTAGATAACGACAGTAAAATGATTTCAATCTTAAATTATTTACATTCTTTTCAAGTACTAATTGCATTCACACAAGGCCAACAGATTAACAAATTGACACTTGCAGCTTCCTTGTGCAAATATGATCATATTTGACACTGCATTAATAATCAATTGACAATATTGAAGCAGCTTTTCGCAAAACACATCCTACCCTTCCCTTCCTATCGTTATTTGTATTTTCTGGAACGTACTAATATTATTTCCATTATAATATTATTAAGTTTTTAGTTCTTACTGGCACTAGCGACTGAAAAACAGCTTAGCTAAGATATAACCTTTTCATCCGATGAAAAAAATTGTTATTTATTTACATTTCAATCAATAAACATTTTTAGCTATTGTACACCTACCGACCTACTATGGACCCACCCGAACCCGCGGCTGCCACATAATCCCGAAGAACAGTTATCACTGTGCTACGGGTGTAACAAGTATGCGGGATAGAGCCTCAAGAGTCGTTCACGTAACATCCATCCACTCCGAGCGCGCAAGGGGGCGAGCAGGCCGCTTCAAACTTCGCAAACAAGTGTCTGCAAGAGGAAGGATTCTTCACAATGCGTTCAATGTGAAGTGTCTTTTAACAGTTTAAATTATCATTGAATGCTGCAGGATCTCTAGTGGTAGTAATGGCGTGTTGTCGTTATGAAGTTTTTGTAATAATAGTTTGTATGAATGTCATTTTGTTCTGCTATGAATGAGATTTTTATTTGACAGTGTCCCCACCGGGAATCGAATCCGGAACCTCCGTTATTGAGCTGCGAAATCTCGACCACTCGGTCACGGAGGCTTTTAAGCTGGTCATCTTGCATCTTCATCAATCCAGTATTGCAACCTATTTACTACAAATCAGGTATTAAGTGGTGTGTAAAAAGACAAATCATCCCTGTCAATGTTTAAAAGCTAATTTTTGTGTTAGATACTAAAGAAGGACCAAAGTAGAAAAAGAAAATTTTGTATATAAGATAAGTATAAAATGAATTGCCTACCTATTTAAATGTTGTATGAGTCTCTTTGCTACAACATTTAAATAGGTAACAAGGTACCGGACACTACAAACAGTGCATTAGGGTAGTTTGAATTAAAATAAATGAAAATGTTTTTATTACCTCAAATCAAATCAACGGCCCGTTACAGTCTGACTGGACTATGAGCCTCCTCCACTTAAGTGTTTGGTTTTGCCATAATCTCCACGCTTGGCAGGCGGGTTGGAGATCGCAGATTAAAAGGTTACTGTATCAAAGAGCGCTGCAGCCCGTTTTATTACCTACTTGTATTCATTTAGGAAGATTTAATAAAAATATGGTCTAAAATTACGTTGGTATTAACTAGCATGGTATTAGTTAGATAAATAAGTACGTTAAATAAAATAAAGTAAATTGCCTTTTATCTGATTTTAATTCAGGAAAAAAAACTAAGAAAAGTAAGTTTTCTTTTAAAGAGTAAATTCCTCTTCATAATAATATGATCCTGTCTCTTGATTACTTGTAGTAATAAAATGTTCATAAATGATCAACAATAAAACTGGAAATACATTATTTATTGCATGATGCGATGTTAAGGCATATATTGAGTGAATAGTGTGTTATTATGCGCGTTTCAGGGCTGAAAACGCATGGCAAGTGGTGCATATATGAATAAGTAAATGAATTGTACATGCGTTGTTGTGGCCGCGGGTGCGAGGGCGAATATTGTACCCACTACAAAATTATATTATAAGAAAAAATAAGGAAACAACACAACTAAAAACAAGTTCATAAGTTTTTATTGGGTTGAAAGAAATATTTTAAAATATTCTTCTTCATCTTGTGGTTTGTAAGATAATCTACCGGTATGTCTTAGAAAATTATTTTACCCCTTCTTTATTATTATTAGCCTGAGGTGTCGGTGTCGCCTCCTTCCACTATTCAGATCCTGGGCCAAACTTTCCCACTCGCCACAGTTGGCAACGAGCTCGTCTCGCCACCTCTTGCGGGGCCGACCATCATCTTGCTATGTTCTGGGGAACCCAGCTGTTAGTACTTTTCGGCCACAGTTCATTAGGCATTCGGGTGACATGCCCGCCCGCCATGTTTATAGCTTTTTTTTTGTAAATCATAAGGTACCTTATGCATTCAGAAAATTCCATATTAATCATCAGACATTGTGCAATGCATCTAAAAAAGCCGTACAAAAGAGCTGGATGTTGCATCACACTATAAATGCGAAATTTATGTTTGGATGTTTAATATTTGGATGTTTGTTCCGCTTTCACGCCTAAAGCATTAAACAGATTTGGAACGGAGATATTTTGTAGTCTAATATAGGATTCTTTTTACAGGAAAAAGTTTTATTCGCACGGGAAAATCTTGCACAATACAAGCATAGCCGTAGGCAGACAGCTAGTTATCTATAAATAGAATAGAAAAGTATGTAGGGACATTTTCACACACGGCCATTTGATGCCAAACTAAGTAGAGATTGTACTATTGGTATCAGAAATACATTACATAAATAAATCACACTAATATTATAAATGTGAAAATATATTTGGACGTTTGGATGTTTAGATGTTTGGATGTTTGTTCCGCTTTCACGCCTAAACTACTGGACTGATTTGGACGTAATTTGAAATGCAGATAGTTTATAACCTGGATTAACACATAGGATACTTTTTAATGGGAACATTTTTATTCCCACGGGAAAATCTTACATAGCGCGAGCGTAGCCGCGGGCGGGCCGCTAGTACATAAATAAATACTTATATTGATAAACCACTCATTACACGAATGTTTTCCCTGGGCGGGATGAACCCGAGACCCTGTGCTTCGAAGGCAGGCCTATACCAACCAGGCTACTTAGGGGAAAATAACATTTTTAATCAATATTTAAACTAATGAAAGGAATCTGTTGCAGAAACCTCTAAATAAATATAATAGGTTTAAGATATCACAATACCTAAATTGAATATTTTCCTATATTGTTTAAAATATGTAAGACACAAATACAAACTCCGCAAGGTTTTGTTTCTGTCCGTACCAGCCTGCGAGGTCGGGAGGGGCGGAGGGAGGAGGGAGGTCCCTCAGTGGCGGGGTACATTACACCTAGGTACTACTCTTAGTATTCCTCTCGTTGAATACTTAGGGACCATCCATAAATTACGCCTGTGGCCTATGGCGATTCTATAACACTGACACCAGGGTTTGTGAGGTCGGTTGTCGACCCTTAGCTTTGACGTCGAAAAATGATTTGTAAAAATCTTAATTCGAATAAAAAATTTTGACTTTGAATTTGACTTTGACTTACAACCCTCGCGATGAAGAAGAAGATCAATAAATTACTTCACACTTTAAGGGGGGGGGAGGGGGTGGAGGGTCGAGGGGTGGGAGTGGTCGTTTTGAGTTGAAGTTAAATGTTCCCAACTCTGTTTATTTCATTAAAAAATAATTAAATGGAAATAAAGCTAATTTATGTAAATAGCAAAATATGTGTCTTCACACTCTAGGAAGAGGAGAGTCTCATCATCTCACATTATGTGACCAACTGTGATAAGGACGTAGGGGTTTTGTGAGACGTAATATATGGAGGGCCCCTCACGAGTACCTACAGGTTATGTACTAAACGCTTATGTGTTGTACCCGTTTACTGTGGTTCGCTATGAGAGCTTTAAGAGAGGTTTTCTGTTTTGTAATAAAATTAATCTATGATTATTTTTAATTTGGATGTTTTTTAGGAGTAACTTTATATTTTGTAAGCCTTAAAAATTATGTTGCATGATTAAAGGTTTATTGTTTTGATAATATAATTAAAAGTATGGACATTTAAGAAATTAATGTTTAGAAATAAACAAACAAAGTAAATAGTTACATAAAAAAAATACAAACTACTACTAAATACTAAAAAAACAATAGAAAGTGACTGGATTAACTCCAATCCTAAATAAAAAACAACAAAAAAATCTACAACTATAATAATTATCACTTACTAACACGGAGCAGAAATCCTGCCGTCAAAGACGCGTAAAAAATATTTTTTTCCCAAAACGTTTCATGTTGATGCTTTTACCGCAGTCAGCGTAAACGATGAACAAACGGAGTTAGCCTCAGAATAATTAGATGAATTTCCTCCCCCACCCCCCTTCCTAATTCACCTCTGTAGTCACTCAATGTCCCCGTAATCTACCATAATCTACTTCGAAACATTTTGGTTTCTCTAACCAATTTATGTTCACCGTCAAATTAAGGAAAGTGAACCTTAAGATTAGGATGAAAAAGCAGGCTTTGAAAGCAGTGGAGTTTGGTTCCGAGATGCAACAGTTAGGGCTGTCACAGGAGTAAATTGCTTCCGATCTTGTTAACTTTTATGTTAGGGGTGCTGTAACGATCAAATTCAATTATTTTGGGGTAATCATGTGTCTGTAGAGATAGTTTGAGAGTAAGGTAAAGATATGATCTTATCTGTGATTGGTTGAAATTCGTATTGCTTCAAATTATGTACCATTGCAAAATATGTCTGATCTGATATGGATAGGCACATTTGAGTTCTGTTCTAGGCTCGGCCTCTTGGAGAGTATAGGCACTGAATATTATATTGGTCGGAATAAAAGAAAAGAGAGGAGTAACAATAATCGATCACAACTCAACTATCATACCGACATTACAGGACAGAACCTTTGTACAACAGCAACACTATCTAACCATAGTCGTTATCATGAGCGATCGGGACCGATCACACCCTTAAAGACAGCATATTTTAGGTAAGTACCTACTTGTATACAGTAGGTAGAGGTACATTCATTTTCTTTCTATAGGTATGACGTGTGACGTCCATGCCTATCTTACTGTGTTACTTGTATTTCACGAATATCTATGTATGTAATACTGTAACTATTAATTGTGTAAAAATAAACGAGTATGAATTTGAATTTGAATATATAGTTTCAAATATCGTTAAGCTCCAACCCTACGTTTTAATCTAGATAAAGAGTCTCGTTTACCGAAAGTGCGAAGCTAAAGGCTGTTAGTTCATGGCGGCCATGAGCTTAGATTACCCAGTCAACGTCGCACGTCCGAGCGCGGCAAATCACCGCTTAACGTCATTACTTGACTTTTCATCGAAGAAAACCCCTATTTTTGGAGGTTGATTGGTATATGAAATGAAATGAAATGAAATAAGTTTATTTGCATGAACACAGTAATGGGATGTTACAATTATTGCGGTCCTTGTATTCAACCTGTGTGCAGGTGTGCAAATTTTACATTACATTATAGTTATTTATGTTAATTATGTTTATATTCTAAAAAATCTTTCACACTGTAAAAACATTTGTCTAATAGCCAGTTTGTCAAAGTTATTTTAAAAGTCTTATTTTCTAAGGTTTTGAATTCGTCAGGAAGATTATTAAAAACAGTAATTGACATATTATAAACATTCTTTCTATAAATGTAAGTGTGACTAGGAGGCTGGTATAACTTATGCTTATACATTGATCTGACTCGCCTTGCTCGCGTGTCTGAGAGCTTCTTAAAATATTCCGGATGTAGTTTTACAAAGTAGCATATGTCACGAATATACAGACAAGGAAGTGGTAGAATTTTTAAGTCCTTAAATAAAGGTTTGCAAGAATCTAAAAACCAAGCATTACATATCGCACGTATACATTTTTTTTGCAACCTAAAAACTCTTTCAAAATCGACTGAATTTCCCCAGAGTATTAATCCGTAACTGAGGACTGACGCTACATAGCCATGATAGGCTGTTAATGCTGCTTGTTTGGAAACCGATTTTCGAAGGCGCTTTAGTGCAAATACAAATCTGTTCAATCTATTACAAATTGCGTCTATATGACTCTTCCAGTTTAAGTTCTTGTCAATATTTATACCTAGAAATTTAACCACGTTTGTAGTACTTACGTCCTTTTCATTATATTTAATATTTAAATCTATGTCATTTGAATTATAGGATAAGAATTGCATCGCTTTTGTTTTATCTATATTTATCTGTAACTTATTTCTATTTAGCCAGGCAATAACATCAGAAAGGGTATCGTTTATTTGTTGCTCATATGAATGTTTGTCGTCACATTTAATTATGAGGGTTGTATCGTCCGCAAACAAAATAGAGTCTTGTGGTGTAGCAAGAGGAAGATCGTTAATATATACTAAAAAAAGCAAGGGGCCAAGTATACTACCTTGTGGTACTCCATTGTTATTTAACATATAATTAGATTTATATTTACATTTTAATGCAACATTATTCCTGACCATAATTTTTGATATTTCTGTGCACTGTTTCCTGTTACTCAAGTAACTTAGCACCCAATCATACGCTATCCCTCTAACTCCGTATCTTTCCAGTTTTTTTAACAAGATGTTATGATTAACAAAGGCAAAAGCTTTACTCATGTCAAGGAATATCGATGTAGCTGGAGTCTTATTATTAATAGATTCTGTGACATTTTTAATTAAATTAAAACAAGCGAGCGTAGTTGAGCTGCCTTTACGAAACCCGTATTGTTCTGGTCGTAAGATATTGTGTTTTGCAAAGAAGCTATTTAACCTGCTACACATACACTTCTCTATAATTTTAGAAATGATTGGCACTAAAGCTATGGGTCTGTAGTTATTAGGGTCTAGAGTATCACCCTTTTTAAAGATTGGCTTGACAACAGAAAACTTTAGTTTTTCCGGAAATATCCCTTGCGAAAATGACAAATTTATTATATGTGCTAGCGGTGCAGAGATAGTACCAGCGCACAGTTTTAGTGCTTTAGTTATGATTTCGTCACAACCACACGCCTTACTATTTTTAAGCGACATTATAACCTTATACACTTCTCTTTCGTCAACCGGATTTAGAAATATGGTATGTATATTATTAGATATTGAATCAGATTGTATGTCCTGTGTGATTTTGCTATTTTTAGTATTATTGGATAAATTTATAAAATATTTATTAAAAATGTCACTGATTAATTGGGGGTCGTAAATTGTCATATTATTATAATTTAAAGCATTAATGTCATTTTTGTGATTATCATGTGAAATGGTAGTAGAAATTGTGTTCCAGACTGCTTTAGAATTTCGTCCATTTTTGTATATATATTTCCCATTACTAATTCTCTGCGATATGTTTATACATTTTGTTAACAATCTATTATATTTTTTAATATAACTCTTAGGCGTATTCTTATTTAAGTGTAAATTACGTTTTATTTTACACGATTTTCTTATGCCTTTCGTTATCCATTTTAATTTCGAGGGCCTGTTATTAATTTTTACTTTTATGATGGGAAAACACAAATTGTAAAACAAACACAAAGTTTCATAGAAATAATCAAAAGACTCTCTAGCATCACAGCTGTTTAGAACTTCCGAAAAAGAAAGCGCAGATATACTATTAACGAATTTTCTAAAATTATCTGCACTGAAGTCGCGCTTGAACTCGAACCAAGTAGCGAAATTATTTTGCTTATTTTTTATGTTAAATGTTATTGTTTGTGCTGTCTCATGATCGGAAAGATTTAAAAGATGTACCTTTGTATCAACATTTTTAATATTACTTGCAATTTGATCGATGCACGATTTTTTCCTAGTTGGTACCAAGATGTGTGCGTTAAAATTAAAATTATGTAGGACACTTAGGAGATCCACAGACGCGTAGTTCTGCTTCAAAATATCTATGTTCCAATCGCCAGTAATAACTACCTTTTTCCTTTTATATTTCTCAGTCAAAACTTGTAGAAGTAACTCAAGTTTATGCAAAAAAAGTCTAATATTGGACTTTGTATCCAACGGTATTCTATATATATTAACAACTATTAGATTCAGTCCTATCAGTTCCACACCGCAACATTCAAAATAAAATTTACTTGTCAAACCCTCAGGTATTTGTAAAGGCTTGGTGTTCAAAAATTTTTTTACTAGAATACAACAGCCTCCTCTGTTTTTATCTCTACAGTAGGAAGATGCTAATTTATAATCATTTAATTTGATATTATCTTCCGTTCCTTGTTTGACAAAGATCTCTGTAAAACACAAAATATCAACCTCCTGACACTGATTTCTTAAGTCTAGTAAATTTAATTCAATTAAGTCGCTTTTGTTGCATATACCAGCTATATTTTGATGAAGAATAGTCAATTTATTATAATTATAATTAAAATTAGAAGATATGTCGATAGGTATGTTAGTCAAATTGTTATTCTCGTTTACTAATATGCTTTGATCTCGCATCGTGGAGTCACAACCAACTTTACTATAATATGTCAAATTATCAACGAAAAAATATATTTTGTTTATTTATTGTATTTGTATAATCCATCATTATCATATCACGTATTAAAGCTCTACATGAATTAAGTTTGTCCAACCGATTTCTCTTAAAATAATATATTTCAGATAATTGTACATTAGAATATTTTGAGCATATTAGTCTCATAGTGTCATTTTTATACTTGACAAAACTATTATATTCGTATTGCAATGCAACTAATACATTTACATTCGAAAAGGTCTTAATAAAATTATGCATATTTGACTGAAAATCCTGAAAATCGCTGTCATGCTTGCCTGCCAATATAATCACATAATCGCTTTTTGTAAAAGTTTTGCACATTGAAATGAGATCTGCCGTAAATATACTTGACACCATTGCATAAGGCTTAATTATAGAAGTCACGTCGTAGTCTTCGCCTAATATTCCAGCCAGAATATTCCGCATGTTCCTTCCCATCTCATCAGCGAGAAGGAGTACTTTTCGTTTGGGGGCTGAGTAATTAGTCTGAAAGGATTTACATGTTGGAGATGCGTCCTTATTAGCGTCGGTATTTAATGATCCACTTTCGTTGACCATTACATCCTCATTGGTATAAGAAACATCACTTTGTTTGTCTTGCTTATTTAGATGTTCAAAGCTTTTTCCAGTGGACAATAAGGACTCTGAAAACAATTTGCTTTTGCCGAGGCTTTTCCGTGCCTTCGTTTTTGATGATGGTGGTGTACAGATCTTCTTAAACTTTTCAGCTCTCAAGTTAGCTTCTTTGAGCTGGTCCTTAAGTCTAGTGTTCTCTGTTAACAGTAGTTCAATTTCCTTATCAGCTGTAAGTAACTCATTCGTTAGGCTTGATATCCGAGTCTTCAATTTTTTTATAATATCTCCGTCTTCTAAATTAATGTCTGGACAACTACGGTTCAACCTATCATTGACAGAATTCGAGACTACGTCTTCTTCGGACTCTACCCCAGATAGAGAGGACTCTTCCAATGAATGAAAAGAATTCTCCGTTGGAATATTAATAACATAATTCTCTCCCTGTATTCTATCTGTGTGATCGCTTTCTTGAACACTGTCTACATTCTGAGATTTTTCTGTATTCTCAAGATTTAATTCTGTTTCAGTGTCTACACATTTAAGTTGCTTGTTACGTTTTGCTGTATTCACATTGTTAATAGAGGAACGTGCAGTGAGGGGGGAGATTCCACTTTTCTGCGCACTTGAGCGTGCATGACAAGGCCTGCAAACCCAGTTCTTTTTTTGGTCTTTTGTCATAATAAAAAACCTTTTTTCTCTTCCTGTACAATTAAGGCAATATTCATTTTTGCATTTGGCACATATCAAGAAAGAATTTTTTCCCAGACTTGCCCGGCATTTGAAGTTGTAACATTGTTTAGCCATCTTACACTACTTTGCCGTTTGCACTTTCACCACGACTTGCACCTTACCATCAGCGCCTCACTGTGGCTGGTAGGTGTAAGCTAAATTATTTTATTTATATCTGATAGTCAATTTCTTATGTATTTAAAAAAGTAGTCCGCGATACGTTTATTTATCACCTGTATCAATGTAGAATTCTGACAATGAAAATTTGAAAGAAATCATTTTAATTTCCTTTTTCATGCATAATAAAAGGGGAGTGGGTATTCGTTTATATCGATTAAAAAGTTTATACGAGCGTCTACGAGACTTCGTAGCCATGGTTTTGGTAATATGCAAACACTGCTACGGCGTAGCATAGCGTAGAGTAATTCTACAAGCTTATTCAAATTAAAATAATATTCTTTGCTGCACATAAAAACACTCATATAAACACAGAAGAATAAAAGCAATTGACGGCCTTATCGCTTTGAGCGATATTTTCCAAGCAGCCATTGGGCGAGCTTATTTGATTTCTATTCAAATCATTCTTTTTCAGCACCAGAGTATTCCGATTTGAATTTTGACTTGATTGGGGTGGTAATTGTTAAATAAATATCTGATAAAGTTTATTTTCCGTTAATTTCCATTGGCTGTTAGAACAGCCAGCAGATTAGAATCTACAAATGTACGCACATTTTTCTTTCTAAAGAATAGAATAGAATAGAATAGTTTTTATTTGCAATAAACATGGTGGGTTACAGGTGTTACTAATACTTATTCAGCGCAAACATGTTCAGCTAAAGTCAAGTAGCATGCAAATTATGTCACAATTTTATCTAGTCAAGTATGGCGGTCATCGAGGAACTCCTTAACACTGTAATAATTTTTATTTTTAAGCCATCCATACATTTTTTTTTAAACAAAGCCAGATTAAATGATTTATAATAATTTGGAATTTTGTTATAAAGTGCAAAACATTATGCCATAAAGTGCTCGTATGTGCATTGATAGTTGTCGCATCGCAACCTCCTAAAGACACAATAAATTCCTAAGTCGATACAGCACACCGCCACATTGCCGGCGATAGACGTCATCAATTCTAATAACAGCAATAGTGTTGAGAGCCCCTCGGTCGGTGCATTAACGTTAGTAGCGCGGGCGCAGTTAGCAGAATTATGGCCCCACCGCCCACTTGCACAAGATTGGTATTTTGTCAATGACAGCAAATGTAGATGTACAGATTTTAGAGTCAACTATTTCCACTATAAGTGCGGGAACCACAAGTCTCTCGTTTAGCAAATCAAACGCAGTTAGTCTGCGATCGTAGAAATTTCAGTTACAGACTGGTTTTTTTTTCATGTGAGTTTCAGTTTTCATCTAAGTACATCGTGTAAGTTGCAAGGTCGACAACTAACCTCAAAAACCTTGGTGTCGGTTTCAGATTTGTCACCATGTTTCTGGAAAAAAGTTATATTAAGTTTCATGGTCTAATGTGTCGGATCATCATTAACAGCTCATATATATACGTCCCCACCAAGGGGCTCGAGTCTACCCTGAATTAGGGAGATTAAGCCTTAGTCGACCACGCTGTTCCAATGGTTGACTTCACACACAACCTTTGAATTTCTTCGCAGGAGTGTACAGGTTTCATCAAGATGTTTGAGCGTCGGACAAACGTACATATAAATTAGAAATTCAAAATCACATTGGCACGTGGTCTCCCGGATGCAGCGGCCCTAGCCATTAGACCACCGACGCCCTCACTTGGCTAAACGTATTTATCCTTAAATGTAGGATCACTGCGACATCTAGTTATCACGAAGAAAAGCACCAGAAATTTTGATATCGGTTAGACGGGTGGATAGTCTATTAGAAAACACATTAATGTTATCAGCTAATATAAGTCCCTACTATACTCTGAAATACATTTCAATCTCAGATAAAGGGTTGGATAACTTTGAGCAATTTCTTTCAAGCAACCCAACTTTGAAAGGAATGTGCCTTGAATTGGTAATTGTAATCGTTTCCCTCCACCCGCCCCCCCAAGCGAGAGGCGAGCGGCTGATTGTGGCGGGTTCGAGTGATTGAGGCAGTATTTACCTCCCGTTTTACAGGGCTGGAGCCAGGATGGAAGAATTCCAAGAATAATGTTAAATATCTTGTAGCGATATCTACAAACATAGAAGCTCGGAGCGGAACATAAGGGGCAGCAACTGACCAATCACAACGCGCGGCCTGTAACGCGGTTATGAATCTTCTCGCGACAGTTGGACAAATACAACTAATAAGTTACACAAGTAGGACTTTGGTGACCATACAACCCGGGCAGGCGGGTGACCATTCTATTCCCGCAAGACACTGTTCCGCCTATTGGTGTACCCTATCCATCACCAAAATATCTACTGAATCACAGAGCTCAATAGCATTATAATTGGTATAATGCGCCTGTGTCTGGCTGGATAACCGGGGAGATAAAGGTTCGACTCCTGCCCAGGATCGACTTTATTTTATATTTTTCGCTTTATAAATTATAAGAATGTCTTATAGTTAAGTCGTCGAAGTTTAGCCGTGTGGTGACGGCAGAGTAGAATACATTTGTCACCAACCCCTACTCTTCCCGTGGGTGTCGTAAGAGGCGACTTAGGGACTACACATTGAACAGGGAACGGGCAGCAGCGCTCTCTGATACAGTAACCTTTTAATCTGCGATCTTCAACCCGCCTGCCAAGCGTGGAGATTATGGCAAACCCTCCACTTAAGTGGAGGAGGCTCATAGCAGCAGTGGACTGTAACGGGCCGTTGATGTTGATGTTGATGAAGTCGTCGGGCGTATCAGGGCAGGTTTGATTTTATTATATTACAAGCCAACGACGGCTCTGTCATCTTCTTTCTTCTCCCCCCTAGCTGTTTACCCCCCTCCTCTCCCCGCTGTCACCCGCAGGTATTGAAGAGGACCACTCCACAAGACCACCGCTATTTAACACTAATGCATTGATTTTTGTACGTATTAGTAGATATAATTTCGCTTTCGGATTGACTGATGATAAAGGAATGTTTTCAGTATTATGTTAGTAAATTGTATTGAGCAGAGTTCTGTTTACTTTTTTTTATTTTTACTTTAATATACCCTGAAACATTTAGATCGGTCAGTATGGGAAAGTCTGAAACTATAAGATATACGAAGATCTGTTCTTAGGAACCATGTCATCGATTTTAGTAAGAACGAAAACTGCATTCATAGCATTCATGTTAGATATCACAAGTACCATGTGATATCTAACATCAAGAAATTTTGGTAAAATGTAAAACTGTATTTTTTTTTATTTCTTACGGATATATGCAATTATATCAACACGCAATGCGTGATAATAAGCTTTTTGTAACGTATTACAAAGTATGTATAATATATATATATATTTTAATGTTTTTTTTATTGTGCAATAATGTGTTTACAATACATACATAATATTGCTTGTTTAAATTTTATTATAATATTATTATACCTTTGTAAGTTTTAGTGGCATTTCGTAATAAAACTATCGTTATAACTATTTAAATTGGTTTGTTTGTTTGTTAAGTCTAGAAGAGTAACAACCTAGCAAAGCCCGCTAAAATATGGCACCTAATTAATTTTGACAGACGACGACGACGACAGACAGGCAGATGATGTCGCTGCAGTACATTGAAGCTTACTTTCGACGTTCTTACAAACCGAGTTATATAAAACATCATTGTACCGCGTATTCGAATGTGGTATGTTATAGTTAGACTATAGATAATTCGTTGAGTCATTTAAGAAGTAAAAATCATTATTCTTATTAAACTTCACATTTCAAAGTAAATAAGGAGGTATGTTTTGCCTACCTCTATCCCCCCCCACCGCGGCGTCTACATTACTTGAGAGTGCATTTCTACCTATATATTTTCTCTCGCACATTTGTTCGGAGCGCTCATCACGGATGCATTTGCTAACAAACGAGCCCCCGACTACATTACGTAGTAAATAAACTGTAGAGTAGAGGCTGGTTGTAATATGTCGCTTTAAAAAATATTTTACAGACTTCTACTCTAGTATTTTTAAAATAATGACGTTTTGAAAAGACGACATCAAAATGCAAAGGGAAAGTAGGCATTCACAAAGATATTAAATCGGTTTCCTGACGATATTACTAAAGTGGACAGTTTTACTAGTTTTAATTATACATTTAAATTAAAGAAATGGCTATCAAGCAAGCGTTCTATTCTATAGATGATTTTTTAAATTTAAATTGACTAATGTTACCTGTAATGACTTATAAACTATCTCTGTTTTCAAAAACTGTTTTATATAAGTTTTTGTTTATTTATGTATTTGTCACATTGTATTTTAATTAAATATTTTTGACATGTAATTTAATATTACCAAATAAATGATATGATAGAAATGTTTGTTAAAAAATTCCGGTTGCCTATTTATAACTAATGGTTTACTTATGACAGTAACTGTATGTGTTTTTTTTATTTATTTACAGTTAATTCTACACAAGTAAATTTATTATGCAAGCTAAGTGTGCGCAAGCGATTATTCCGTAACTATTACAGATATAAAAAAAAATTATGATATCGAAAGTACGTTACCTTATGAGTAAAATGTCATCAATAACTTTAAAAAATAAATCGAGTAATATCTAAAATTTTGGTATTAAATATATGCCATGAAATTAAATTCATTTTTACCATTTTAATATGAGAGTGTTCAGGCAGTCCATGAAATTGACCAACTTTCCCCAGGGAACGTAGGCAACACTAAAAAAACCCTTTCATACTGTACTAAATGAACGTGTGTACTTTTTAATTCTTCGGGGAATGTTGAAAGAAAGAAAGAAAGAAAGAAAATAATTTATTCATAACACAATGAAAAAGTACACACAAATAATGATGTTAAAAGGTTTACATCGTGCAATGAAAGGTACTGGGCTCAGCATTAGATTGTTTAGTTTCATAGATGGATTACTTTCCTAAAACGAATACATTTTTAGAGTAAATAAGTAAAAACCCCTACTCTTCCCGTGGGTGTCGTAAGAGGCGACTTAGGGACTACACATTGAACAGGGAACGGGCAGCAGCACTCTCTGATAAGTAACCTTTTAATCTGCGATCTCCAACCCGCCTGCTAAGCGTGGAGATTATGGCAATACCCTCCACTTAAGTGGAGGAGGCTCATAGTCCAGCAGTGGACTGTAACGGGCCGTTGATTTGATTTGAAGTAAGTAAAAACACTAGAGTGTACATTTTAAATATGAAACTTCGCGCTCTCGGTCTATTTTCACAAAAATGGCCGAGTATATAGCCTGTCGAGGCTTTGTCTATAGCTAACGACGTAGTTCCGCTTCGTAATGATCCTCCCCTTAATGACGCCCCCTCCCTCAGACCCTTCACCCCCTCTCAGACCCAAACTCTCATTACTGTAACCAGATCTTCACACTTTTCAGGAATTTGTAAAACTGATTACATACCATCTATGTAACTAAATTGATATTGCCCGTTAAATCATAAGTTTTTTTTTATTAAAAACATAATAAAAAATGATGTTTTCTGTACCTAAAGGTTGCCTGGAAGAAATTGCTACTGTACACGTCTTCCTGTTCTTACTTTCAATCTGATGTTGATCTCACGAGTATGTGTGAAACTAATGCAGTTGCTGTAGCCGAAACCGGCCAGGATATGATCGTGGTGGTTAAGTATTCATTCATTCATTCAAAGTTTGCTGCGAGGACGCTTCTTTCAATTTACGTTGATGAGACAGAAACTTGCTGTAGTTGTGGCCATTAACTACTAAGTTAAAGCGAGGCCCTATTTGAAAAATCGTTCTTGGGCCCCTTTTTGAACTCGCGTATCTCACGTCTCGGAATATGTACCAAATCAAGAAAATTACAACCAACAGAAGAGTTTATCATTTAGCGACGTAACCAAGTAAATTGTACATCAAGGAATAAAGCAAAAATAAATAATTAAAATCACCGAAATATTTAATATTTTCAGCGACAACAACATATTTTTTTGTATTTTTTGGGTGGCTATATTAATATCTAAACGGCAAAACCAGCAAATTTTTTAATTCGTTCTATATTTTTCACAAAAAAGAGAAAAGAGTTAAAAAAAAACGAGTTTTTCGCACGATTCCTGCGCAGTGTCGGACGTAACCTCCGTGAAGCATCGCACGCTAATATGAACGTAATTTCAGTAGAGCGTCGGTTGAACTTTCAACTAAAGCGCGTTGAGTTGCTAATTTAGAATAGGGCCTCGCCTTAAGTAGGTATGCTACATCTACTTTCACGCCCAGCTTTTCCCAGGGGTTTAACTTTAAGAGAGGCATGTGCTGCCAATAAAAACACCATGGAAGTACCCAAGTATTGGCAAAACAAAATTTCACGACGAAGAAGAAAGTTGTCCTGATCTACATCTTATTATGGCTACACTAGCGTCATCTTTTTAAACAATGACATTAAAGCAAGTAGTACGGAGGCGTCGCAGGCGAAGCCGAGGCTGATGGTAGTTGTAATAAACACAGTGTTTCTATAATCACCACGATGAAGGGGTTTTAACAGCTCTGTAATATCCGCTAGTGCTTTTCGCCGCAGGGGAGTGAGGGAATTTTTAATCACTATATTTTTAATGATAAAGAGTATATAGAGCTCTATATTATGTAATATAATGCAGAGAGTATAGCCAACCTTACAAAACCTGGTGTAATGGCGGCGGTCTACAAAGTTAATTCACTTAATAATAATGTAATAAATAAAATTATTTCACTTTAATGCTCTCCATAAACAAGAACATCCCGTATCCTAACAGCGTGCCTGTTCATATAATATACCAGTTTGATATTGTAACCCATACTAAAGTGATAAACACAAAAACCAAACCCAATTTAAATCCTATTTCATGAACATATATTTAGGTTAAGTTTGTATGTATGTATTACGTAATTATATTATATTACATCTAAATTATTGTGCACGTTTTATCCGCTTTCATTACCAAATTTCTCTCTTCCTAGGTCTGCTGGAAGACATTTCGCTAGAAATAAGCAGTGCCTGTTTGTGGCGTTTTTCTTTTGTTATGTTCTTGTGTACAATAAATAATAAAATAAATAAACAAAATAAACATTTATTTAAAAGTTTTATACACTAAAAACCACCTCAGAATGTGTGTGAAATAAAAATTGGTACCTACCATTTAAGTAAATCTGAAGAACGCTAAATTTTATGTAGCAACTTGTTAAGTCCAAGTTTGGAGATTGCGAAATGACATCAGCATATAAAATGACGCCCAGTCCGTCGTCACAATGGGCGCCCGCGCCGGGAGACGCCATTTGCAAGTTATTCCATTTCTCCATGAACTCATCGCATATTCTTATCGGTGTTGCCAGGTCAAATTGTATTTTATTCGTTTTTCCCCGTAAGAAGTATCCTATGTGTTAATCCAAGGTTCAAACTATTTACCTGCATTCCAAACATTTAAATTTGTTCAGTGGTTTAGGCGTACTACGTATACTTTCACATTTATGATAAACTAGAGTTTTTCCCGTAAAAAGTATTCTATGTGTTAATCCAATTTTCAAACTATCTCCATTCCAAATTTCATCTAAATCCGTTGAGTACTCATAAACATCTAAACATAAAAATATATATTTTCACATGTGTTTCTAATATAAGGTTGATTAGTGTGATTATTCTTCTTATCGTTTGGGTTGTAAGTTAGATGATCGACCAATAACACGTAACGACTATTATTCAAAAACATTTTGACATGATTTAAGTACCTAATGATCTTACTTTTCTCTTATGTCCTCCTTCACGTCGGTGTGTTTTCCGGGTCGTGATCGCTGTGAAGGTTTCATATCTGTTTTATTTTTTATGCTTTTTACATGTTTCAAAGTTCTTTTGTTTGGACAAGTTTTGTTATGTCAGTTGTCAGAAAATAAATTTGGTTCGCTCGATAACGTTTTTTGTGTTCAATTTTAAATAATATATTTCTTTGGCTCTATATAACCTTACACCAAGTGGTTATAATCGCCATTGGACTTTCATTCCATAACTTCAATAAAATGTCTAAATTCACCGTGTTCAGTACGATCTGGCAACACTCTAAAGCAAATCTTATTCCAATGTAGTCCTCATAGGAATATGGAGTTATTCTGATCACACATGCATCTGATCAGCGCGTGAATCATTGATGGAGTCGGCGGCGGCGCGGGAGTTGAATGCTGGACTTATTCAAACAGTCTCCTATGAATATCTAAGAATTCGCATTAGATTTTTGCGTTTTGGCACACATGTTTAAGAACGAGAAAGTATAGAATCTGCCGAACTAAGCAGAGCTTGTACTATGGGACACTCTGCTTAGTTTGGCAGACAGCTGATATATTACTTAAAAATATAAATACATATATTTGGATGTTTGTATGTTTGGATATTTAGATATTTGGATGTTTGTTCCGGATTCACGCTTTCAGTACTCAACGGATTTGGATGAAATTTGGAATGGAGATAGTGTAACCTGGATAAAATACTTTTTAAGGGAAAAAGTCATATTCCCACGGGAAAATGTTACACAACGCGAGCGTAGCCACTTGTGATTTTAAACTGTAATGGTCTCTATCATAACCTTAGACCGTATCATAACATTCAAAGATTAAAAAAGATTGAAAATCAATCGAGCAGTTTTTGAGATTTAAAAATGTTAATTTAAGAGTTCGTTGATGCTTACTTAAAAACTGACGTATTTTGTTTATACATTTACTATAGATTTTTTTTAATCTAAATAAAACCATAGCAAAAGATTACTCGTTATTTTTTCATAAACAATCTTCTCAACATCCAAATATAACAATCAAAGAACGAATTATACACCATCTTCAATAAATCCAAAAACATAATAATGATAAAATTCAAAGTCCTCATTAGAATCAATAAAATTCTGAAAAAAAAAAATGTGATTCAGTCGGCGAAGAACAAAAGACATCAACGAGTCGGTCTGTATCTCGTTAGCGTGTCGTAATGACGCCATTACGGTATCATCGCATTTCTCTCTCTCGGTGTCAAAGCTTTATGTAAACAACCTGGCGCCTTCATTATATACTCCTTTCTGACGAGTAAATAAAAAGTGGATACATAATTCAGAGGATTTGCAAGAGACCTGTATAAAGGAAGGTTTTTTTAGGTTCATTATGCTTCATACATACAGCTCCTCTCATTAAAATTATCTGTACAGACAAAACACAAGGACGTTAATTCATTCACCACGGCTGGGAATCGAACTCGACGCCACCTACAGGGAAGGCAGATGCACTGTCATTTAAGCCACTAGTCGGGCATTCAGTATTCTCCACTTCATGATAACACAGTGAGTTAAAGTCGTAGCTCGTAGCAACTTTGTGGACCTTTGCTACGGCGTAGCAGTGTATATGATGTGAAATGCGTTCAGTTGGTGAGTTAATTTTAAATCTGGATGACGCGGATGTATAGATGGACTGGACAGACTCTTTAAGGTGGACCAACAGTCACGGAAAAATTATGTGGGATAGCTCTGGAGATCTTTAGGGAAGGAGTGGACGTCTTTTGGCTTGGATGATTATGATGGGCTTGTTACATCTCAAGGTCGCCAGGAGGGCATTCTACTATCTTGGACAGAATATAGTTATAAACATGATGTGTTAGTAACGGTGTCTTCCAATTCAAAGCGTTTTTATATTTCATTTAGGTACTTATCTTAAAAAGGTGTCTAAACTCAAAAAAGTAAATCACACGTTTAAGCGTCACATCGTGTCTACACATCGTTTATTACTAATATAATTGTGGAATTGATTGTGACCATTAAGTTCGAAGCTATTTATAAATGAAACAAGTTAACATAAATATTGTGTTTGATTAAATACTCATGCTCTACAATTTGTAATTTTAGTGTAATTCTCGTTTAACAATTTAAGTTTTTCGTTACTTACCATAACGAGTTTTTGTTAACGGATGTAATCGCTATTTCTATCAAAATGGTAATATAAAGAGCGTGGTTTTGAAAAATAAGATTCAATCTCAATATAATTTTAGGGGATCCAAAACTCAGAGCTACTCGTCAGGTCAGGATATATTAAACGCCTCAAGCTCCAAGTCCACAGCCTCTAACTCTACTTAAAACATCGTCCAATCCCTATAGAAGTCATCGAGGCGAGTGGTTGCTTTGATGCTGCGCGGGGGCAGCGGGGTTGGACAGGGCAGTGGGGGAAAGGGGGGGGGGGGGGCACAACAATAATATGGAAATGCGAAATGAGGATGAGCCGGCTGCTGATTGGAGTGGATCGCCCACAATACCCCCGCCGAACGGTAAACACTCGCAGGTATTACATTACGGGACAAAATAAGTACTTTATCATGAAAGAGATAGATTTTATAGATAGAGGACAATTTAAAGCTGATTTACACTTCAGCAAGTAGTAAGTTCTTACTTGTCCAGTAAAAACAAAACACAAAATAGAAGTGTTCTATTTTGACAGCTTGCCGAAAACCATGTATACTTTAACAGCTATTTACCACTTGCCGAGTTTAATTGACGGATTCATCATCATTATGTGGGTTGTAAGGTCGACAACAGACCTCACAAACCCTGGTGTCAGTGTTATAGAGCCGCCAAAGGCCACTAACTTGGCTCATGTAACGACTAAATAGTAGCCGGGACCAACGGCATAACATGCCTTCCGAAGCACGGAATCATCTTTCTTTTCGGACACTCAGGTGATTCAGCCTGCAATGTCCTAACCAAACTGGGGAAAGTCTCACAAAGAGATTTTTGCTTGACAGTGTCCTCACCGGGAATCGATTCCGGAACCTCCATAATGGGCATCGAAATCTCGACCACTCAGCCACGGAGGCTGTACTTGACGGATTAAGTTAACTCGTCACTGTACTCGTGCATGTATGTATACCTACTATAAATGGACCTTTAGAGTAGATTCCAGTTTTTTTTCGAGGTTTATGGTTAGGTATATCAAATCGATTCACCAATTTAAATTAAACCGATTAAAATTAATATTATATGATGATTCGTTTCTCGATTTTAAATAACTTAAACTTAAACGTACAATGGCCAATATTTGGATTTAGCGTCACAGTCTATGAATAAGAGGTAAGTACATAATTATTATAATGGTTTGGGAAAGCTTATATGCAAAAAAAGCCATCTCATGCGCCATTTATACAGTTCTCTGCAGTCTATATCCGTAGAGATTTTACGATAGAAAATCGTCTATTACGTAACTAATTTAAATTTACCCGCTAAAGATGTACTAAACAGATGGAAACATTTTCTCTTTCTTTACATAATAAAAACTCAATTGTGTCCAGCAGTGTTTACATTAGGTATTACGGGCAAACAATCAGTATTGTGACGGGTACATTGTGATCCTCCATCAGCAAAGTGGGTTCCCCCCTTCCCCCTCTTTCGATGCTTGCTTCCCCCCCTAAGATCCGTTTGAACTTTAATCAGAAGAATGTTTGATATCCCCAACGAACTAGACGTCGAGTAATGAACAAATTGGAAAAAAGTCGGCGACCGTAGAAGATTCATCTGCTGAGTACATGGGAGCAGCTCTTTGTGAGAAGATATTGTGTATTTTATGTCAAACATTTATATACCTATATTTCTTATTATAATTTATTGTAAAAAGAGATATTTTTTTGCAACAATTTCGTCTTTGTCCCTTTTTTATTTTTTGAAATTCATTTAGAATTTTATTTCAAACTTTCAAGCTGATGAAATAGTTGCAGCAAGACTGAAAGCTTGTTAGCTTGGCTATAAGCATATTTTAAGCCTGACATTGTTACTTGATAATTAGAACCAATATTGCTAAGGTATCTAAGAGTGAACTTAGAGGCTAAGTTGTGGTTAAAGGATATATATAACACAGATATATAACAATATTTAATTGTATGCGATATTGTGTAGATTTGTGCCGCTATTTTGGCAATTGTATACGCTATTAAAATAAGGTCCCTACTGATATTTAAAAAATGCCTTTAGATAAGTAAAAAACTATAATAAAACAGGAATTGTATAAAAGTAGGATATCCGATTACTTAGACGACAGATATCCATGGGAATAGATTGCGCGCTTTTTCAATATTCAATTGGCATCAATTTTGTAATATTTTATTTTAAAAATGGAAACGCAATAGATGCGAGTTTCTTCAGATTCCGCCATTGTGTTAGTGAACACACCCATAAAATGTGATGATGAATCTAAGTGTAGTAAAATCTTTAAGAAAATAAATTTTTGATTTTTCTTTGACCTAGACAACCTTAATGCACAATTTGTTTTGAGATATTCCATCAAAGCTGATTATTTACAGCCGATACATTCAACGACACATACACACAGCGCGTTGTAACAAAACTACCGTCAACAAAGGTGTCCCCTTACACAACTCCACGGTATTAGTCACAATCATAACAACTGATGGTGACTGATGTAAAAACTATGGCGGCTGGTGACAATGTACGGGTTTTGAGACGTCACGCCTCCTGTCACAACGTGACACAAATGGTATAATGAGAATGAATATTGAAGAGAAACCAAAATAGAGACGAATTTCGATAAAAACATATCTATGAAACGTAATATATATAAAACAATATAATATATATTATAATATATATAACGTAAAGCTACTGAGACTTCTTTTAACTGTTGGACTAGTCACACTAATTAATTATAATTTGAAAGTATATTTGGATGTTTGTTTCACTTTCACGCCTAAACTACTGAAAGGATTTGGATAAAACTTTTAATGGAGATAGTTTGTACCCTGGAGGTTGATCCAGGGTACAAACTATATATAATATTATTTTGACGGGAAAATGTCTTGTTCCCAGTGGAAAATCTTACACAACGCGAACGTAGCGCGGCGGGCAGACAAGACAGCTAGTGGAAGATAAATTCTCAATAGTTGTATGTTAGAACTGTTCAGTAGAATTATTAAGAACAAACCGTCAACTCACGTTTTTTTATGTATTTATTTATTAAAGTAACATAATTTCTCATGGGAGTTTCACAATTTTAAATATATTTTATTAATTTGTAAGTCGCAAGCTAAAACGGTCGCTTGTGGTGGCTGGATGAGGAAAGCGGGTGATCGTGCGCTTTGGCGTGCCCTTGAGGAGGCCTACATCTAGCGGTGGACTGCAAAAGGCTGATTGATTGATTGATTGATTGATGCTAAAACAGAGCGACTAAAGTATCATAAAAAGTAATCCAGGACTTTTATTACACGAATCGTTATAAAATTTTAATGATTACGACGTAACTAACTGGTTTCTAAGCGGCAATTCGTTTTTCCAACTCATTGCACTTAAGGGAGGAAACTGTAAAAGTAGGAGAGTGCTCGTGAAGGAAGGAGCAGGCAGTTACCGAGTGTAAAATAAAAGCCAATAGAAGCCTGACTTCGAGAGCCTTACCCACTCGTTACAGGCCGGCGCAGATATACGTGTCTGTTTAGGTTCTGTCTGTCTTTGCTATAAGGTCTTCTTGAGTATGTGGTTGCATGTGGGTTCCCGTACGTGGCTGCAGGAAAGAGTTGACAATCGGCGACCGTTCTTCGATTTAATGGATTTTCCCAGACTCGACTACGGTGAGCTTAGAGCTTCGAATATAACTGAACTTAAAATACTGAAACGCTCAAATCAAATATTTTTATTTGAATTAAGATTTTACAAAATAATTTTCAACTTTCGCGGTCATTATCATAACATTTATAAGACATTCTACGGGCATTTTATAAATATTGTCGCGGTAAGCCCGTAAAATGTTTCGTAAATGTTAAAATAATTTTGGACGTGCTAGCAAATACCAAAGCAAGGAACTTGTTCATGGTTGACGTACGTTCACTTCTATTAGAGGAAGGGGCTGATTACTCACAACACAGGGTATCCTAGTGTGAGAATCAGTGTGCATTGTACTTAATTGAAGATGTTTAGCTGAATAAATACTTTTATCTTTATTTTTTTACTTTATTAGTCTACGCTCACTGTGGAGAAGAACAGCCGGAAGAAACTCCACAGGACTCATTATCTTTTGTACTTTTCTCAAATTATTATCAAATTACTTTGGCGGTTTAAAAGTACATAAAATTAATACCATTTTAGGTGTCTTATTTGGTAAACAAACCACTCACCTCGACAAAATCTCAAGTTTACGTGCTAATCACACTATAGAACTAGCCCAAAATATTAATACACCTGAAACAAACACTTATTAAGCATTCACTCACAAATTCTGTTAGAATTAATCATCGAAAACCTAAGTTTTTCGCAAAATTATCAATAAATCGCTCTAACCTGAAACCATATTTCAATCGGGTATCTCTACATTATCTTTGGATTTTAGAGATGAGGTATATCACGCACTCATACACAATTCAATTATTTAATCGGAATAGACAAAGGGCGTATTCCGAGTCAGACTTTCAGCACCGTCAGCGATCACAAAAGCCAAAAAACGTATGAGTTTTGACAGCTGACAGTAATTCGAAACGCGATTACGGATGTTTTAATCGATTTCAGCGCGTCTCGAAACGCAGGGTAGTTGAATCTTTAAAAATATAAGTAGACAAAGAAAAATAGATTACACAAATAAGTGGTCAGATGTGACGTCTCTATCCATTGCAATTAAAAAATGTATGTTAAATGTTATAATGAATGAATCACGGGCGCGTTCCGATACGCGCTTAAGTGTCTTTCGAATCAAACAGTCAGCGCCGTCAGCGATCGGATTGTATGGGTTTCGCCTGCTGACAGTAATTCGGTACGCGCTTTGAGTGCGCTAAAATCGACTTCAGCGCGTCTCGGAACGCAAGGCACATCGATTCCTTTATTTGCGCGACCGCTTATATCAGGGCTGCCAGGTGAAAAGTTTAAATAATATAATCGTCTTTTTATTACCATTATATTTTTATTAATTTACCTAGTTTATATTCATTCATACTCACTCATATTTATTTTTAGGTCAACATTCATAGGTCAATCAATCAATCGTTCAATTGCTTGCTACAGCAACTGACGTGTTTTACGGAAATAGGACATAATTTAAGGGAATCTATGGCCTACGACAATAAATAGTTTTTTTTATTTATTTTATTTGCCATGCCACCAAAAATGGCAGTAAAAAAATTGTCGCTGGCAACACTGCGTTCAGTGGTCAAATGGTCATTCGTTTCTTACGCTTCGGTTCGGATGTCTATCGTGTGTTACGGGTTCTTTTGTCTCGACTCGATCGAAGTCGAATAACGTGCGCGCGCACTTCTAGCAAGTCACACTCACGCGCCGCGCCGCCCGCCTCGAGTCGAGTCAACTCGAGTTGGCTACCATTTCAACTCGACCTACTCTAGACAAAGCGAGTTAGCTCATCGCTACAATAAATACGTCAATGATTACAAATTAGAGTAAGAGATATACGAAGTAGGATATTCCGAAATGCTTGTAATCACCAATTACAATTAATCACCAATTCAATTACATTCAATTAAATCAATGAAATCTATTATTTGGAAGCACTATTTTGTGTCTATGGTTACCTGATCGCCATGTTTGTTTACCAAATAAGACACCCAAGGTGATACTAACTTTAAGAACAAAATTACAGTGTCAGTAATAGTTTTTATTTAATAAGTCTTTTTATCTTTTTGTTCTTCTCCAGCACTTATTTCGCCCACCGTTGGGCTGCTTCTCCAGAGCACTTCCACTCGGCTCGATATGATACCCTATATATATGATAGTCTTTTTATACAAAATTGTATTTTTATTTTTTTATTTAATAAGTTATTGTGTTATATGGGTAGCTGTTTAATTTTATGATGCAACAAGACTATCAAAAAATATTTAATCATTATACACCAATAATAAGATTAGAACACATAAGTAATAATATCAGTCTTATGACGCAAAACATATCAAAAGTGAATATTTCTAGTCCTTGAATACAAAGAAAGAAAAACATCAGTCGAAAAAAAAATACTTGTCAATCAGCTCCGTAAGTCCACCGAGTCAGTCCTTCTAACAGTCCTTGCTCTTCTTAGAATCTTTTCCTTTGGCCCGATTTGCGATGTGCTCAAGAGTGCTAGAGAGTGCTCGGAGCTGCTAAGCACCCCTCGGCGAGGCGGTGAGGCTCCGGCCTTTAATCGTCGGCGGTTCGAGTCCCGGGTCGCGACAATGCTCCGACTGGAGAAGGTTCAAGCCGTTATTGGTTTTTCTAGAGAGTTCGTGAGCTCGTGTGTTGTAATGATAAAATTGATTGCGAAAATTGACGATCGATGTGTGTAATTGCGGCGAGTAGTTGAGAACGTAGTTGTAGCCGTGTGGTGACGGCAGAGTAGAATACATTTGTCACCAACCCCTACTCTTCTCGCGGGTGTCGTAAGAGGCGACTTAGGGACTACACATTGAACAGGGAACGGGCAGCAGCGCTCTCTGATACAGTAACCTTTTAATCTGCGATCTCCAACCCGCCTGCCAAGCGTGGAGATTATGGCAAAACCAAACACTTAAGTGGAGGAGGCTCATAGTCCAGCAGTGGACTGTAACGGGCCGTTGATGAGTTGAGAATGTCGAGGAATATCTCTTATAAGATAGCTAGGTGACTGAAAATTAAAATATTCATTGACGATTAATTTCTTGTTTCTTGAATTCTTTCTTTATTTGTCTTTCTTTCTTTTGTTCTTTACTTTCTTCTTTTTCTTTCTTATTGTTATGTTCAGCTCGAAATAGTTGTTAGTTATATTGTATTTACCGTGATATATTTCTATATTCTACTTTCATATTGTTATCTGTTTGTGTTTGTGTGCAATAAAGTATACAGTAATTAAATGCAGGTAGTACATGGATATAACATTACATTCATTCATTTATAAATAATTTAATAGTAATGAATGCTTATAAAATTATAAAGCGAAATCTTGAACAGTATAGAATAATGGTGGTCGGAAGTTGACACCGGTTGTTGAAACTGATAAAGTTTCAGCTGCAACAAAAAATAAGTAGTACGCCTCAATTTACATTATATATCTACGCATTCAATTTAGGCATTCATCTCCCTCCCGAAACGCAGTTACATAAAAATCAGCGAATTACCAACCCTGCAAATGCTTCAGTGACTCCAATTTTGTCGAATCTGTGGATTGCGAGCGCATTGGCTCGGAAAGCGCGTTCGGTACACACGCACTTTTCTATAAGCCGATTTCGGCTCCCCTCCCGCGGTTTTTCCGCTGATGAGATGATTCGATTGATGATTCAATTCCGCTCGAAGATGATTCGAGATCGTTTTGCCGCGGGCGCAGGCTGATTCGTCATCAAAATGCTGGTATATACGTCGGATATTCATATATGGAATGTTATTTGTATGGGATATCATCAATTTGCGCGTAACTATTATTTGGAATATCAGCTGAGTGTTATAAAGATAAAGATAAATTTATTCTGTGAAATCTTAGGCTAATATAAACATTGTACAGGACTACTAAGTAAAACTTACAATTAATATTATTTTTATCAATTTACACAATAAGAAAATAAAAACTAAGTTGTAAGCATTAATATAAAACAATTTGCTGAGTTAACAATTTGATTCCTAAACTAAGTAAGTAAATACCTGTGTCTTAGGAATCAGGTTAGTAAGTGCTTATAAAGTAAGAGTTAATCAAAGAGTTTTTAAATAACAATGATTTAAAATAAGGTAATTTGGTTAACTAATTACTGCTAATAGGTTTTCAGTCTCCTCATATGATTTTGTTACAGTTTTTTTGCATAGTATTAAATTCATAGAATAAAGGGAAAAGTAGAAGTTTAGCCTATTGTATAGGAAAGAGCCAAGAAAACAGAAAAAAATTATGTGAGTGGGCAGTGCGAAAACGTTCACTTTGACAAACCCTATCTATCCGGCTGTGATGGTTTATAAATGCTGGATCGAATGGAACTAAAGGATTTATATGAAGGATAAGTATCATATTGTTAAAAATACATGCATGTTATTGCGTAGCATCTCAGCTTAAAAAGACGTCCACTGTCTGATGAGGGCCTGCAAGCAAATTATCTGCTAGCAAAGGATAATGTGTCTATTTGCTTTTAATAGCGAGAATAATATCAAGAGATCTAATACAATAATGGTTTCGTAGTTCCTAAATAACTGAATATAAAAACACTCGAAAAGCTATCATCCCGCCCAGCGAGTCGACGTTGTGAGTCGTAGGCAGATGACCTCTGTAAGGTTATAAAACCGGATTAGTTTTTTGTAATGAATAAAATAAATTGTAATAAAACAAAAATACGCACTTTGTGTTGTGTAGTGATTGAGCGAACGCGAAGAGCTTTTTTACGGACTTAATCGCAATAACCAGGGCGCAGAATTTAAGCGCGATGACTTTGAGTTTGAAGAATCTCCGTTTCAGTTTGGGCAAAAATGCCTTCGTATGTCCGGAGGATGTCCGGCTGTTCTCCTCTAAAGGTCGCATTTCTCAACCGATTCTCTTGATATTTTGTAAGCAGGTTCCATAATTATATAGAATTGTCAAAATGGCGGAGATATGGGTGAAGTTCTCCACAGAAGGCGTACACTTGTAGAGAACGGGCAATCTTGCTTTGACGTCGAAAAATGATTTTGTCATATCTTACTTCGAATAAAGACACTTTTATCTTTATCTGAGTAAAGGTAAAAAAAGATATTTCAGCAATAAAAAAAAACTCGTGAAACAGCTCACAGAGCCATTAGTATATAGTTAGTAGGTAGTTACGTGTCGTTGATTGAGCGAGGGATGTAAGAGGGTGACCTCTGAAATTGCCAATAAACCTGATTATCGAGTTACCGACCTGAGTACTGACAGCCTCCCACGCACCCTAGCGGCGGATAATACAACGAACCGTATTTACTAAACGTTTTTTTTTTTTCAATTTTTGTTTGCGCTGCCATTACATGGAGACAGTCTAATCATTGGCAGCTAAAAAAAAATGGTCACAGTCGTAATCAGTTGAAAATAGCACTGGTAGAAATAAAACTCTCACACCAGGGTTTGTGAGGTCGGTCAACATACAAGGTCACACGAAGAAGTGTGAAGTAGTTTTCATAGAATACAAGCAAATTGTAAATCGTTAGAAGTGTTTTTCGTAGCAATTAGAATGAAACAGTTTCTGCCTACCCTTCTAAGAAAGATGCGTAACTTTTGTTAACATATTTTTGAATGTATTTGTAGGCCACAATCTCACCAATTTTTAATATATTTTTTTTTATAAAAAAGCGTTAAATTAATAGTTATAAAATACACTATGTGGTTGAAAAAAAGTTAAACATACGTACCTTATACGTTGCAGAGTTTATAGACATTGCTAAAGTGGTTTTGATTACAACAGTGGGTAACAATCTGAGATTTTAATGAGTTACTGAAAAAATAAACAAATTTATCACGAATTTTTAGTTAGCTGGTAAAAAATAAGTAATAAAACATTTATTCTTATTAAAAACTAGTACAGCAGCGCCGCTGCGACTGCGGTTTTTGATAATTTGAATAGCAATTTTTCATTATTTTTTTGTCATATAAAAGAACACTTACAGTTCAATAACAAATAATAATAAAAAAAAAATACAATTAAAAACCATCAATAACTATGTCATCATTTTGATTGCTATTGTATGCATTGAAAAATAAAAATTGGGTGTTCTTTTTATTACCAAAGCTACATTAATCATCACGAAGTCTATTCAAAGTATTATATCAAATCCAAACCCAACATGCAAAATTAAACAAAAAAGAGTTAAACATTATCGACTTGTTCACTTCAGATTTCCATAATCCATTGGAATAGAGTAGCTTTTTGTGTTTCTCCAGCTGCAATCCTAAGTTCTATCAAAGTATTGTCATTGCGGACTGTGTTTCGGGTTCGACAAAAGGGCCTTGTCTGTCACTACTTATGTATGACAAAATGTTTAATACGAAAATAAGTTGGAAGAAAAGGGTTACGTTATTGTTATGCACAAAAGAAGCGAACCGTACATACACGTTTGCTGGTAGCATAATTTTAGACAGTTGTAGGTAGAGTCTGTCTGAATAAATATTCACTATTCAATTTTAATTATTTTCTCTAGTTACCCAACAAATAACATCTTCGGAGAAACATAATCACAAAATATTCAGCTCGTAGCACTATTGTGGCACCGTCTTCGTAGCTAAGTGCTACGCGTTCTGTTTGCTACGCCAATGTCTTTCTTTAGCTTGGTTTTTCTAATTTATGATATCATGTAAAATGAATTGACGTTGCCCTAAACCTATTAAATATTGATTTTTGTGAATTTGTTAATCATTCATCACCATCATCATCATCTCAGCCGGAAGACGTCCACTGCTAAACATAGGGCTCCCCCATAGATATCCACCGTGAACGGTCCTGCGCTACTTGCATCCTCCTGTGCCCAGCAACTTTCAACAAACCATCTGTCCACCTTTTGGGAGGCCGTCCAACACTACGCCTAAATTACTACTACGTACTAACTACAGCATGAAATTTACATCGTTTTGTTCCCGCCGTGTAGTGATAGTACTCGTCAAACTGAACAACTTTTCACGAAAAAATAATTTCCTGTTACAAAAAAATTTTTGGTCTCTCCATACAATTTGGTCCATACGGTCGGGAGTCTCACTTTGTATGGAGAGACCAAAAATTTTTTTGTCGCAGAGATTTTTTTTTCGCGAAAAGTTGTTCAGTTTCACGAGTACTATCACTACACGGCGGGAACAAAACGATGTAAATTTCACGGTGTAAGTATAAATAAACATTTCATAACCCCATTTTGTTTTACACATTATATGATAATCTCTACATAAATCTCTATTGTAATTGCCCCTCGTGCTTATTTATTAAAATCATTACTTTTCAACACAAACTACTATAAAAATACCCTTCAGTTAAAATTATTAAAATGCTTATCACACGCGAGCGGCCATTGTGGGCCGTCATTATGTAAATACAATAATAACTAAATATAATAAATCTGGCAGCTGGTGACGTTGTTTGTTAGCCTCCCCCTTGCCTCCACAAGCACGGTGCGGTAACGTGACGCTTGTTAGAACGTGTCAAGATCCGTGATAAGTATAAAATGGTCGTTACGAGGGCGTAGTGTTTGTTTGTCGCTCAAATTACATAACAATATGATGTGATGTTTTGTTTCCCTACTTATTTATTGTGATTACAAAAGTATGTTTATAATATAATAACTGTTAGCTTTTCGCGGTTGTAAAATCGTGGTAATAATGTGTGTTATTAAAAAAAAGGTAGTATGAATTAAATGTTGAATGATTTATTTAAAATTATTACCAAGTTAAGAACGGTGGGCGATTAGTTGTGTTTTACATACAAATTAAACTACCAGTTTCAACAACGTCAATATTACTATAAAACTCGTGACGTCATGTTGAAAATTATCTAATTCAAAACATAAGACGTATTAAGGGTGCAGTTACTGTGGGATAGCTCAGCCAAATATCAATTGGAGGCATTGGACTCGGTACCTCGGTAGACCGTCGAGCTAGGAGCCTCTTTGGCAGCGTTGGACTCCAGCTACGGAGTCTGGAGCATCACCGCAGAGTTGCAAGTCGCTCGGTATTCTATAAGGTGCATCATGGCAAGTGTATTGGTGAACAACACGAACTCGTACCACTACCTTCATTCTACTACCGGACTACCAGGGGGCCGTTTCACGAAGCTACAAGTTACAAATTACAAGTACAATTTGATGTACATTGCGGAGACAAAAAGATAAAACGATAAGGGTATACAGTTTAGGCGAATTGGCTACGCAATGAATATAAAATTGTAACTTGTTGCTTCGTGAAACGGGGCCCAGGCATCGAGGGCCGTTTTCATCCTCACATGGTCAAATGCCCTCGAGTTAGTACAACGTGTCCCATCTTCAGCCACAAGCAAACAATAAGTTGAGGACTAAACTGAATTAGGAAATGAAAAAATACATTTAAACCGAGAACCATTCATTTAAAAGAGAAGCATAAATTCGGATATTAAAATAAAAATAAAGTTAAGGACATATATTTTTCCTACCCCTTTTCTTTCAAATGACGTAACCCATTATATTTCTAATAAAAGCTTTTTAAAAAAATAAACAGTACTTAATGTGATCTCGTCTTAAAAACCAATCGACATCCGTTAAAAACCGTTTTCATTTGAGTCAATTGATCATCAATGTCCGGTGTTTTGTTTGTACATAAACAACACCTGACAACTAAAACAAACATATAAACAAACATACAAACAAACAACCCCTTTAAGATGTGTTTTGATTTGTATTAGCAGGAAATGAGTAATTGAGCCAGGGATAGCGATATCGATTGATCGATCGATCAAAACAATCGATCGATTGGAAGGAAGTATCATGTGACGAGGAACGCGCATATTTTTAAAAGATTTTTGCTTGGTTTTCAAGTGGGGTAGTGATTAAATTGTAGTGTTCTTTTATGGTATTTTGTATAAAAAATTATTGACAGAAGGATTCTTACTCTATCTTGTGATACTCTATCTTGTGTTTTAACTCTATAAGTGAAAATATAAATAAAGATGTGATGTGTTAAAATCTCAATTGTAGGTAAATAAGAGGCATAGAGAGAAAAAAATGAAGACCAACTCTGCGTTGGAAAACATGCATTAAACATAAAATCACGTTTTATCCCTAAAAGCATGAGTAGAGCTATTGTTGGCTTCCAAAGGGTACAGACTGACTAAAACCACGTTTGTCAATTTTATTGGTTAAAAAATCGGCATATACTTGTAGCAGTACTGCTATCCTACCTTCTTCTGCTATTTTATTTCTGGCTATTCAGTACTTTTAAGTACTGGCAGTCTCATCATTCATTTTCAATTTATTTTCAAATTTCGAATCCATCTGTTTCGGTTTTGTCATTTTCATCAAAATTTCCTCATTCCACCTCAAGTCTTGCTCAAGTCGTCAGACTGTGATCATCTTATTAACCGTATTTTATTGATTTTAATTGAAAGTAAGCTTTTTAAGTGTTACGTTAATTTCTTAGACTAATAAAATGTAAGTGCAACTATCTGGACTGAACCCTGTTTTCTTCTACCATGCTACTTCTCTAAAACTGCATCTTCTACCTCATCTTCACCACCTTCAAACTACTATCTATCATCGTGCGGCCACCAGTCCTGTGGTGGCAGCTGCTGGGCTGCATACTTAATTTATTACACTATACCAGGGTTTGTGAGGTCGGTTGTCAACCTTTCAACCCACACGATGATGATGATGAATTTATTAATATAAAGTACCATATTATAAACCAAATTGTAAAAATGGTACTTACTTATTAATATTGAAGGTCTGTTTATCTATTTAATCACATTGCCCTCATGCAGCTACAAAAGCTTCGCCACAAAATGGACAATTGGACAGTCAACACCTGTCCATTACCGACCCGTCACAACTACCATCCACAATCAAAGATCTGGAGAGTTCCGACTGCAAATAATGTCATTATGTTACGCTATTATAGAAATAATTCTATTAAAACTGTACAGATATGGACAGATGTTCCCAGGTATGAACCTTTGTTCAGTTTTTTGCTTTTATTCATGCTATTGTCAAAGATCAATGGTAAAAGATGTGGCGAGTCATCGTTGAGTGCATGCCACGTCTTGTATCGCGAACGGTTATTTGCGTGTATTATTTTGGACCATACATTGCTGCATGTGTAGGGAAATATTAAAAAAGAACTGTACAGTGACCGCAATGCTTCTTAAAGTTGATAGTTTTTTTATTTCGTATGAATTGAAGAGAATATTATGTTGTTTGATGGCTAAATGGTTGTAAAGATGTCGCGGTGATGTGTCGTGTCATAATTTGAGTCGTGTTGTTTGGACAGATTGATTGAGTGGTAGATAGTAGATAGAATTCGTTTCGTGTTTGCAAAAATGTTGATGTAAAAAGTGACACTCTTAAAGTCAGTAAAATTATAATATTTTATTTTAACCATTTAGTGAATTTTCTGCTGTGTTTTTTACGTGTTTGTTAAAGTTTTAAAATGTTTATTCATCAAAGTCTAACTAGTATTTAAAACTTAAAATTTATAGATTAGAAGAGACCTAGACTAGTTTTTTTTTTACCGTAAATCAGAAATAAATAAATTCGTCACGACTAAATCGATTTCATAGCATCTTCCCTAAAATTCAAATTCATTCCGATAATTTGTACACCCCTTGACTTCAAATACAAATTCTTCTTCAGTCCGCGATTAGATTACCCATACGTTTCCCTCGCGACGCCATTTGCAATCTGAATTACAATTACTGAACCCTCTGTGCCTCAGCTCTGTGAACTTCACACTCCAAAACCACTCTAATATAACCCTTAAACCAAGTGAAAAAAGTCGAAAGTGGGTCGCAAAACTGCGGTTGAAGTTTGCAAAAATTCGTGGCCTAAAGCCCGCGGCTTCAAAATGCGAAAGGCTCTCCACTCGAGCATAATTTGAAGTTTCTTTTCTGGAAACTAGCGCGCTGATTGGCGGAGGTGCGCGCGGCGCTGGCTCGTGATTGGTCGGCGCGGCGCGGGGAAAAAAGCGTGCTTTGTGCCGAGTCAGCGATTTATTCACGACTATTAGTTATGGTTGGATGAGCGGACGCCTGCGGACGATAGGGATGTGATGCACTGGTTTGTCGATAGACTGTTTTGTTTTGTTGTTTTAGAGTTGTTTTGGAATGTTTCATGGAGAAATAGTTAATTCTCCGTAAGACGAATTTTTTTTTTTAGTTACCTCTGTTACCACTTGACAAACACTTTTTCTTCCAACCAAACTAGTCTATTTTATAAAATCATGCAATAAAAAAACAACTTTGGAAAAACTATTCAAATATATAAACTACACGTTACTTTTATGCCTATACCTAAGCGAAAGTATTGTTTAGATTATTATGCAATATCTACTAGCTATACGTCTCCTCCTGAGTGTAATAATTTAATAAAATAGAGGATATAGTTTTTTGCAAAAGGTAGTATTAAAGAATAATCATCTAAAAATTAAAAACACGACTGCGCTGCTAAAAAATTTATAGCCAGTGTTACTCATTTTAGAATTATTAAAGAATATTTGTATTTGTATTTTGTATTTGTATTATAACGATACATCTTAATCTTTCAGGCTTTTAGAAGTTATGGTGGAATAAACTCACATATATACATACATAATTGTACATACTTACATACATGAACTCTTAACACATTTCACTCCTTTTTTGGGCAGACGTGTACTTTGACGTGTGACTTCTAAAATAAATATGTATATTATACTAACCACTCTCAATTTTATCAGTTTTACTTTTAAAATTATTGTATCGTATCGATATTTTTTTTATCGACAACACCAGCCCTACACTAGTGGTGTTTACTATTCCCGAGGTGTATAATGGGACCAGTGGCAGTTGGCAGTTACGTCTCAATCTACCCACCTTTTACTTACCGCGAGAACGAGACGGCATCAATTTTTTTCTACGTTAGAAAGGTACAGAAAACTCGCATTCAACCCGATGGGACTGAGGGTGCACGAATGTTGCATGGAACTGCAAACGATACTGAGTTGTATGTTAAGGTTAATAAGGATGAAAGTTGAATGGCGGTAACATGTGAGGGTTTAACTCGCAATATTTAGCATGTATGTTTTCTTTAGATATGAATGCAAATAGTAATGGCGCATTTTTATCGAAATGTTTACATAGAGGGGTCCCCCGCTCCCCCGCGGTAAATATGGCCGCCATTTTGTGATAATGTACCGTCAGCAAAAGGGCAGAACTCTTTCCGATGTAGAGTAGAGTCAATATTAGTGAAACATTAAATATAATAAAAATATTGACAAACTAGATCTCTGGCTGCGGCACAGCCTACCATTTCTGAATTTTCCCGTAGGAATAAAATATTTTCCAGTGGAAAAAAATAGCTTAGCTCTATTTGAGCTACATTAGCTAACTATATTTTTTTTAATTTGAACACAGAGTTATGGTCATCACATTTCAGTTATGAATATAATCATACTCATATCAGGCTTAAAACACAAACATTATAAAACGTTAATAAAGATGTCTGTATTTAAGAAGGATGCTTTTTTAAATTAAGATTCGAATATCAACATAAGTATAACATAACATAAAATAACACAAAAACATAACATATATATTATTATATTATTTTTATTTCTAATTATTATAATTATTATTATTATTATTATTGTTTGGTGTTATTTTCATTTTATTTATACTTGATGTGATTGTATTGTGTGTACATATTGTTTTTTGATGTAAATTATTGCATATGGGCCAAGCTGCCTGGAATAAATGACTATTATTATTATTATATCATCATCATATAGACACATTATATATTTGTATGTCCGGAAGAACACAATGCTATTTCCTAAGAATTCTGATATACATAATATAAATACTAGAAATAAAAATAAAATAGCGCACCCAAAGTTTAGACTGTGCACAGTTAATAATTCATTCATGGGGAACTGTATTCGCTTCTATAATAAAATACCAGATGATATTGTAAATCTGTCCGATAGCCAATTTAAAGCTAAAATTAAAACTATTTTATGTTCTAAGGCCTATTATACGATAAATGATTACTTAGATGATAAAAACGTCTGGTCAACTGTTGTTCCAAATCAACGGAGTAGATTGTAATTATGACTCATGTATGATTCTTTATATATTTAAAAGAAAAGTACAAAAGATACAATTCCTGTGGAGTTTCTTCTGGCCGTTCTTCTCCACAGAGGGCGTACACTGGTAGTGAACGTGCCATCCATGATAGCTTTGACGTCGAAAAATGATTTGTAAAAATCTTAATTCGAATAAAAAAATTTTGACTTTGACTTTGACTTTGATGTATGTAAAAATTTAAATGTTTTTCCCTGAAAACTAATAATAGCAGTAAAGTAACTATTTAAAAAAAGTTATTGAATAATGTAGAGCAATACTTTAATTCTTTTTAAAAATATTTTCATTTATTAATTTATTTAACCATTTATTGTACACATTAAACAAGAAAATGACAATAACACAAAGAAAAACGAAACAACAGGCCTACTTTTTTTCATTTCAATTTTTCTTACATTATCTATTTATCTTAAAACTAATAAAATATCAACCATTAGAAATATCAATAAGTAAACATAATAAAACCGAATGCCAACATGAAGATTTGGTAGAGTTGCATTACGAAGAAATATAATATGCATTATATTATTATGCACGCATGCATTATATTATTAATTCCCTTAATAATCTTAAAATTACTTACAGATTTCAAAATAAATAAATATAATGAATATAAAGTACTGCAGGAATATATTTTTATTCACGTTTTATGTAATAATTTTGTTAAACTATAGGTGTGATGATTTTTAATTTTCAATAACCATTTTGCAGCTGTACCATAATGACGTAGTCTGAATCAACGCAGACAGTCACTTCACTGAAGCATAACAAGTTTAATAAGATATAGAGAATAAAGAAAATAAATATTAAGATAAAAATCACACTGGCTGGGTAGAGGAAAATATAGAAATGAAAAAAAAAAAAAATTTGATTCGAAAACCAAATGATAAAGAAAATTATTATGCCATTATTATGTCACTACTAGTATTCATTTGGACGTTTTCTTATTTTAGTAGTGGCCAAATTGTTTTTGATAACTTAACAAAATGATAATACCAACTTTATAGGTCTACTAAGTTCTTTAAACTTAACTTTGAGGAGCTTTTTTATTTACGAGTACTTATCCAGAAGAAAAACTGGAAAATTCTTTACTGACTTCAAATTCCGGTTGGATCTTGGCCTTGTAGTTGTTATAACATCTTTTATAACCATGTGGATTGCAATATCTTCTTATCTTAACTTTGAAGTAGAATATATCGACAAGGTTTAATCTAATTTTTCCGCTTCGGCCGTCTAACGAAACCACAGTTTCGTAACCGATTTCGATGAAGCAAATTTTATTCCTTATACGTAACTGGTTTGCCGTGTGGTGACGGCAGAGTAGAATACATTTGTCACCAACCCCTACTCTTCCCGTGGGTGTCGTAAGAGGCGACTTAGGGACTACACATTGAACAGGGAACGGGCAGCAGCGCTCTCTGAAACAGTAACCTTTTAATCTGCGATCTCCACCCATTGGCATGACAAGTGTGGAAATTATGGCAAAACCCTCCACTCAAGTGGAGGAGGCTCATGGTCCAGCAGTGAACTGTAACGGGCCGTTGATGAACTGGTTAACCGTCATTTCGTATAAGGAAATTTATTTTTATTGAGATAATATAGGTTGGGAGAGCGAGACGGAGAGACATAAGGAGAGAGGATCAACGTGGTCCTCCATCTGGTTGCTCGGGCTTCGTCTTGGATTAGTTACTTCAGTACCGCGGGGCTTCAACCGAATAAAATTATAAATTTGTATTGAAAACGCAACTTCAATTATATCTTTAGTTGACATATGCGAGGGCATTTATTGGTTTGATATGATATAAAAAAATGTTCGAAAAGGAACCTTCTGCCCGCCTTAAAAGTCTGTGTCACACTTCCCTTGGGCCTATTTAATAATACTTACAAATTGTAATTTACATTATAAATTTTATAATTCGACGTCCATTGCGTTACCGATGAATATAGCTCATATACGTCCCCACCGAGGGGCTCGAGCCTACCCTGAATTATAGCGATCAGGCCTTAGTAGACCACGCTGGCCCAGTGGGGGTTGGTCGACTTCACACACAACCTTTGAATTTCTTCGGTAATGCAATGTCGACCACATTGCATTACCGATATACCAATAATATTATTCGTTATATTTGAAGCTAATGACTACGCAATGCACGTCGATTAGTAATTATAAAATAACAAATTTATTAAATAGGTATATTTACAATTTCAAACGAAAAAGCTCGTTGCCGCGCCTCGAAGGAAATTTTAATCTACGCTTGCAATAGCAATAGAAATAAATGAATTCGCGAGAAAATTTAAACACGGTCGCTATACTGCCTATATATAAAACTTTACCCGCGTTCTTTCTATACGCACTTATTTCCTCTCAGAATTTCTAAACAAGATCATGAGTATTCTCGTCATAGCCAGTTGAGAGCCAGGTCAACACAGCAGAGCCTGGAGGGTGCTCGAGGGTCGGAAGGTGGCTTTGAAGCTGGTTGAAGACCCTCGAGCTCATACTCCAGTCCCGATGACTCGGCAAATGAGATGCGCAGGTACTGATTTTATTAATGGTAATAAGGTAAGTACTTATACTTGCTGGCTATAGGGGACTCAGGTATACGGGTTATGGATAATATAGTATATTCTTTATTGCAACAGTACCTACACTACACCGTGAAATTTACATCGTTTTGTTCCCGCCGTGTAGTGATAGTACCCATCAAACTGAACAACTTTTCGCGAAAAAAAAATTCCTGTGACAAAAAATTTTTGGTCTCTCCATACAAAGTGAGACTCCCGACCGGCCCATTTTGTATGGAGAGAATTTTTTTTGACACAATTTTTTTTTTTCGTGAAAAGTTGTTCAGTTTGACGGGTACTATCACTACACGGCGGGAACAAAACGATGTAAATTTCATGCTGTATACAGAAATAATATTATTAATAGCTTAAATGTGTTGTTATTAAAAGTGGGATGACAAGAATATGGAATTTAACATATTTAATAGGGGATCGGACTACTTTTTTTTTATTTTATAAATCCAAACTTCTTAGTTTCTGCTATCGAACACTAAAATAATTTTTTAAAATTGACCGAGTTATAAAGGTCTGAAATTCAAGATTAGACAGAGAGGCACATATACCCATTTGTGACGTCATTTGTTAGTAACGCCATATAATCTCCATACAAAAAATCGTTTTTGAAAGAGACAGACATATTGAAACTTTAAAAAATCACTGTAAATTCGTTTTTCTTCCGATTCTGTTTTTTTCTTCGCGAATCGTCTGCTACTAATCTATATTTTAAAAATAATTCATAAAATACGGTGAACAGTCCGATCCCCTATTAATATAAATACATACATACATACATACATGTCAATAGACTACATTATATACATTAAATATCGAATTGAGCAATAAAATAAAATAAATAAATAAAGCTCCTAAAACAGATTACATATTAATTCAAAATGACATAAATAACTTTATGAAAATGTCGTAACTAAAGCTTAAAAGCTATTATTATAGCTTTTCACTTAACACAGCCTCATCGGTATTGTAGGCCTTGTAGCTTGAATCAAAATCATGAAATAAAACTTTTTATATAAAAAAAACTTAAATCTGAAATTAAAAAACAAACTTATCTACCTTAAAGGAAGCAAAGTTCAGCATCAGCCAAGAGCGAAAGTGGCCAAGTAGGTGTCGGGTCGAGCGGGTCGAGTTACCGGGTCGTGACAGCGGCACTCGACTCATTAGCGACTTGTCCAAACTCGTTATAACTTGTCCCGGGTTGCCTCCTCCCCTGGACCATGCTCCCCGCGATCGACTCGCCCGGGGCGCTGTAAAACAAAAACTAATTCGGAGATTGTTACTCTGTTAGGGTTGACTGTAGGACTTAAAAACCAAAATGGGAAGGTGATTGATTACCACTAAATAGAAGGTGATAGTGGCTAGACAAGCCCAATTATCGCGTGCGTCAGAATGGCGTGTGTGCAGTTACGAAATTTATTGTATACTCAAAAAAATATTATATGGCTTCCTCCTCGTAGCTTCGAGCTTTAAAGCATTTAGTCTTTATTTTAATTATATGATCAGGACGAACGGTTTATCCTTTCGAAGCACGGAATCGTCTTTTTTTTTTCGGACAATCAGGTGATCAGCCTGCAATGTCCTGAACAAACTGAGATACATCTCATAAAGAGATTTTTGCTTGGTAGTGTCCCCACCGGGAATAGAACCCAGAACCTCTGTAACGAGCGTTGAGATCTCGACCACTTGACAACGGTTACTATACTTTAATATAAAATCGACTTCCAACTATTCTAAATTTTCCAATTTTCCAATTATATTCGCCAATTTCTGTACTGGTGGCAGCCCTGCCGCGCGGCGCGGCGTATCGCCTGCGGCGCGCGCGCTGTGCGTGAGATCGTGACTTTAGACCGCCGCCCCCCCTCTCGCCCTGCCACCCTCCCCCGCGCCCGCCCGCCAATACCAAATTATTTTATACAATAATGTAATACCAATAATTCGCACCCAGTCCTGGCTACAGGATGATTAAAGAAAACTAAAAAAAGACGAAATAAAATAGGTATTTAATTCATCGACTTCACTCAGTGTCTTGACAGTTTTAAAACATGCTTTCAAGGATTGGTCGGAATTTCTTCACGCGTGTGTGCAGGTATGCTCTTAATTTTCCTTTACCGCAAGAGGGTCGAATATTTCGATTAATAATAAATTTCGGAGTACAAGTTATCTTTAGCGGTGGCCCCTACACTAGGTAACCTGTATCGTGGGTGACCAAGGGTTTTACAATAAAAGGGAAACCCTTTAGGTGTTATAATTGCACATAATAATTAATAACTAATAACATTATAATTCTATGAAGTGGCAGTGGGCTGGCCACGTCTGTGGCAGAACCGACGAGCGTTGGAGCAGACGGGTTCACGAATGGAGACCACATCTCAGGAAACGTAGCGTGGGACGCCCCCCTGCCAGGTGGACTGATGACCCGAAGAAGGTCGCTGGTTGTGGCTAGATGAAGAAAACGGGTGATCGTGCGCTTTGGCGTGCCCTTTGGGAGGCCTACGCTACATCCATCAGTGGACTAAAATAGGCTGATTGATTGATTGATTGATTGAACATTATAATTTAAGTGCGCATAAAAATATACTATAAGTTTTTATGTATGGATGTTTGTTATTTTTTAACGCAAAAACTACTGAACGGATTGGGATGAAATTTGAAATGGAAATACAGACAGGTTGTACCTTAGATTAACACATAGGATACTTTTTACAGGAAAAAGTCTTATTCCCACGGGAAAATCTTACACAACGCGAGCGTAGCCGCGGGCGGACCGCTAGTAAGTATATGAATAATTACAAATACGTTTGGTGCGGATTGAACGGACAGGAAGCAACAGCGGTTCTAGACACTACACTTTATAGTTGAATAAAATAAAATAAAAATAAATATTCTTAAAATACACATTTTTAGCCTTATTCGTAGGCGAGTTGAAAACCACCCTGTATCGATGATTGCCGGTGTCGATCCAGATTGCGTTCGTTATGGCATAATAACGTCACACCCTACCCCCCTTGCCTCCACCCGCACCCCGCCGCGCCTCATTGCGCTTATTAGCATTTTAACATTCTCTGCGATACATCTTATTAGTGTTTTAAGTACCTATAGATGAAATAAAAAATAAATTTTCGTATAAAAATGCCCGCCGTGTGGTGACGGCAGAGTAGAATACATTTGTCATCAACCCTTACTCTTCCCGTGGGTGTCGTAAGAGGCGACTTAGGGACTATTACAGTCCACTGCTGGACTATGAGCCTCCTCCACTTAAGTGTTTGGTTTTGCCATAATCTCCACGCTTGGCAGGCGGGTTGGAGATCGTAGATTAAAAGGTGACTGTATCAAAGAGCGCTGCTGCCCGTTCCCTGTTCAATGTGTAGTCCCTAAGTCACCTCTTACGATACCCACTGGAAGGGTTGGTGACAAATGTATTCTATTCTGCCGTCACCACACGGCCGCACAGATCAGTTCGATGGCAGCAAATTATAAAATTGTTATCTAGATTACTTAGATGATAAGGAAAGACTTCGAAAGAGTAATGACCTATGGCACTGAGACCTAGTCACTTACTATTGGCTTCCGGTCCGAGCGACCGGTCGCTCAGCGTTGCGATGGAGAGATTATATGCTCGTAGTCTCACTACGTGATCGAATCAGAAATGAGGAGATACGTAGAAAGACCTATGTCATCGATATAGCATTCAGGATAACCAAGTTGGAAGTAAGTAGCGCCCGCGCTACCCGTGGTCCCGACCACTCACGTTGGAGGCCTATGTTCAGCTGTGGACGTCTTCCCACTAAGATGACGATGATGATAATGAAAGCAAGTCTTCTTGCTGACTGTTTCCAACTCAGTAGAATAGATAACTTATTATTATTTCTTATACAGACCACGCTGGCTGGACGTCGTGAAAGCAGAGACGGAGGAGAACCATCTCACACCTAAGGATGCTGAAGACCGGGCAAAAGATTAAGTAGGAAAGCGGACCCCAGCATTAAGCCGGGAAAACGCTAAGAAAGAAAGACTCAAAAGAAAACGCTAAAGATACGAATCCTGTGGTTTCTTCTGACCGTTCTTTCCCATAGAGGGCACACCTTTTTTTAGTGAACGTGCCATGCCAACCATGGGCAAGCTTCCGTTCTTGGTATTAGCAGCAGGCTTGGTATCAAAAATAAATTTTGTAAAATTACACTTTAAATAAAAAAGTGTATGTTTTCTAGGCCGCAAAAGCTTAAAAGGAGGTTCCAATCGACTATTTTTAAGGAAACTGTTTCAAAGAAATAAAGATTTATTTATTTATTATTATTATTTCTGATTTACAGTTCTTAGCTACAGGATATTGAGCCATGTGTAAAGTTTAAAGTCTCTTTGGCCAGAAGGACTCCTTCCTCTATTTCAAGGACCAACATCGTGAGGTTGGAAAACAAAGCACGGAATCATTAAATTTTCGGATAATCGGGTGATTTAAACTGGGGATAGACTCACGAGCGTTTTTCATTTTGATGATGGTGCCACCGGATTTGAACCTGAGATCTCTATTGAAAAGCAATCGTTTTACTGTCTGGCTACGGAGGAACGAAAGAAAGAAAAGAAAAAATATTTATTCGGAGGTTTTTAAGGAAGTTTTTTTCCGGAGAAGGGGCAAAGCGAGAACTTCGATACAAAAGACATCAACGCGTGCTCTTTTGAATATTTTTTCATACATTTTTTAAAGGACATTCTCAGCGACTTAAAACAAAAATCTATTAAGTTTACCTTTGATTAAGAACTTCAATTGGATAAATTTTGATTATTTTCATTTTGACTTATTCCTAAAAGTTTTTTTTTTTAATCAAATTTATGTTCTGATTTTGATTCTGAAAATAAGTAATAAAAACGCTTTTAAAAGATAATGGATCTCCATCAAGAAGGTTGTTATTTACTTTTGGCGCGGGTCAACAAACTAAGAAGTTCAAAAAGAGTAGGTTCGATCTCCACCACGCACCAAGTGTCATCGAATTTTTAATTCATATGTACGTTTGTTTGACGCTACGGTGAAGGAAAACATCCTGATGAAACCTGCACACTCCTGCAAAGAAATTCAAAGGTTGTGTATGAAGTTTACCAACCCGCACTAGACCAGCGTGGTCAACTAAGTAATAATCGCCCTAATTCAGGGTAGGCTCGAGCCCCTCGGTGGGGACGTATATGAGCTGTTGATGATGATGACTTTTTAGAGTAATTTTTCGGTCGGACTAGCTGTCATGAACACGAAAAGCTTATTCAAATTCAATCTTTTTATTTCAGACATAAGGTTGTGCCTATAAGGTTACTAATCTGTTGAACTTATTTTAAAGATATTCAAATTATAATATATAGGCAATGGGGATTATATAACAAAGTCCTTTAATAAGGACAAACCAAAACCAAGATAACCAAACCATAACCCTGTAACGAGGCATTCGTCCTCTTTCCTGTTTTATGACTGGCTACCTTTCTTGCTGGCAGTTTTATCTTTCATTTTAAATTCATTTTCAAATTTAGATTTCTTACATTTTGGTTTTGTCTTTTTTCTGCCAAATTCTTCACTTCATGTCCTGATCTCCAACAGTAAACGCTTATCCATGTTACTATTTTTCTTAAACTGTAAGACTAGAGAGTGATAATATAATAATACATAAAAACTTTTTTTTGGACTGTGCCCTGGTTATTGCCACAACCTCAACAACCCTCTACAACACTCTTCGTGTGGTGTTCAGCAGCTTGTGGCGGCTGCTGGGCCACAACCCTAACCAAAATGTAGATAAGTAATTGAGATAATTCTAGGTTTTTTTTTTATTCTTCATCGTGTACCTAAGTATAAACGTCGACAACTGACCCTCACAAACCCTGGTAAGTATCAGTTTTATAGAGCCACCACTGACATGGCTCGTGTAACGACTAGGTACTTCCGTATCTCAGACCAACCACTCACTGGACACCACATGTCAGGGCGCTACTTTCCGAACCGCATAGGTGCATTTGCACATATAAATATCTCTGGGCGGCCAATACCTCGCGGCTCACTTCAGTTTCGACCAATTATGAGACCTGTCAATACGTTGCGTAAACGAGATGAACCAATCACGACATGTTCCCCGCGCCCCCGCACCGCAACTTTTTCGTAATTAGTTAGTAAATTGTACAGGATGTGGTGTCCAGTGGGTGGTTGGTCCGAGTTCCGTAGATAGCAGCCGGGACCCACAGTTTAGCTTGCCTTATCTTCTTCTTCTTCAGCCATTTTCTACCGCAAGGTGTAGGCCTCCTCCAGGTTATGCCATCTATCCCACTTCTGCGCAGTTTCCAACCACTTTGTAACCGCCAGTCTTTTGATGTCGTCGTACCAACGCATCTGTGGTCTCCCTCGTGGGTATTTCTCGCCCCACGGTCTCCACTCCACTACCGCCTTACACCACGAGCCTTGCTTTCGGGCGACATGACCAGCCCACTCCCACTTCAATCTCGCAATCCGTTTAGTAACAGCTTGCCTTCAGTACCTCGAAATTATCTGTTTTAGAACAATCAGGTGATTCAACCTGAAAGCCCAGACTGGGGAAAATCTCACAAACATTTTTGAAAGAAAAGAAAGAAATAAATTTATTTGCAGTACACAAAAACATACATAGACAGAAGTTATAGAAGAAAGAGAAGTAGGTACATAAAAAAACAAAACTATAACAAAAAAGGGACAGATCGTATCGCCTTACGCCACGCCGCCACTACATACATTTTGTGTCATAGAGTTCCCGCCGGGATTCGCACCCGGAACTTCCATAATGAGATTCAAATGCTCGATCACTCGGCCACGGAGGCTGTTTGTATTCTAATACAATAGTATTTAGATCTAACGATACAGAACAAACAAAATGTCTGTTCAGTTACACGACCTGTACTTGCCCTAAAAACTCGTAAAATTACGATCCGTAAATTTTTGAAACTATAGTAATTCTTTACAATGTCACCGAAGCGTTTATAATAATAAATCACTTGATTGTGACTAAAAGCGTGACAAATGGCGATTAGCAAACGTGAATCAATTTCCAATTCACAATCACTGCTCCTATTTCGAATTAGAGTGCATTGAAGTCACCGTTCTCTCGGGATTGGTGCCTTAATTATACAATTACATTGCGGGTGTCCGCCGGCCTGAAGCGGCACTCAATGCCCAATCAGTAGTAATTAGCGCCCGCGTTTTGTTCCAATTCCAATTTCAAATTCGGGCCAATGGCCGAAGCTCGCTTGGAGCGTGCTAATCGCGCGCAGCTCTGATTGGCCGCCTGTCGCCGCCGCGACTAATTATTGGCCGGTGTGAAACAATCGCGCTGCTTGAATTTAGAACATGGCCGACGTGTGGAAGAAAGTTTATTGTTTTTGAGTTTATTAGCGGCCAGTTGCAATGGCGGTTCGCGGTTTGTTAGTCGTTCATTTTTGTCAGGCGATTGTTAGTTTTGTGGCTGTTTTTTGGCGGGCGTGAAAATTCCACAGATTTCTTGCATAATTTAACGAGTTATTTTACGTTCTCAGTAAAATTTTTACAAAACCCCAAAGTTAACTCTTCTAGATCGATTTTTCTTCAGTGACATTATAACAGTTTAGATAAGCTACAATGAATATTTGTTCAAATACCTAAGCAAAACATTGATTTAGTATACATGTGATCTATTTTCCTTAAAACGACGTAGTCTACTCTGCATAGTGATATCATTGGTAAGTATAATGAAAATATTTTCGTTTTTAAGTTTTAATAACTACTTTCTAAGTTTTCATACCTAATTTTAGTTTAAGTTCCAGTAGCTACTTACGTTTTTAAATATATTAGGAAAAATTTCAGATCAATATATAAATACAATCCACAGTGACCGTGACCACACGATGATGATGATGATGATGAATATACCTATATAAATAATACTGTTACAAGCATGAGTTCAATAGAATTTATATGTTTATATTTCAAAAAGTATCAAAAAGTTTTAGATAGAGATGTTATATAGATACTTTAAACACAACTTGCTACATTTTAAAATAATGTAAAAATTAACCTATCGTAAAGTAAAAAAATCGTTTGCCCTCAATAAGAAGTGACAAGAAATTCTTATCAAAACTTACCTACTTTTACATCTGCTACTTATTTTAAGTAAAAATGTATTTTTTCTATTTTAGCTACTTTTTTAAAAATAAAAACCTACAGGAGTGGCACTAATCTTCTAAAATTTATATTAGTAGGTCTGTGTGTTGTGCTTAATAATTTTTTTAACTGTTTATATGTTTTCTTAAAAATACGAATAGGGAATTGTAATAAGTAATAATCTTAATTCGAATAAAATATTTTTATTTTTATTTTGTACCTAGAAATAGCCTTCTTTGCTTTTTGAATAAAAGTTGCTTTAAAAGTTGTATTAATAATAGCTCATAAAAAATTAAAAAGTTAAACTTGTTCAAAATTCAGTGTTAACTTTTCTTTTTCTTTTCGTGTGTACTCTATGACCAGCTGATAGATGGTAGAAGACCATTCCTAAGGTCTTCATGTTAAGGGACAGGCTGGGTTAGCCATTCAGCAGGCAGATACACCACATGGACAATCTAAAACACCGAAAACACACCACGTACACCACACCAACAACACCACACCTACTTAAACATATCTACGATTCAATGTCGTTTCTGTTTCTCTAATAAATGTGGAAATACATTTAGATGTTTAGATGTTTGGATGTTTGGATGTTCGTTCCGCTTTCACGCCTAAACCACTAAACGGATTTGAACGAAATTTTGAATGAAGATAGTTTGTTATCTGGATTAACACATAGGATACTTTTTACCGGGAAAATTCTTATTCCCACGGGAAAATCTTACATATCGCGAGCGTAGCCGCGGGCCTGCTAGTTTTATATAAATCACAGCAATTATCATACTTCTCGAAACACAATCGAAGCTACAAACATGCATCACTCCATCTGCTAATGACAGCTTAATCATTCCAACGATTCCCTAAGTAATTAATAAGATTAGAAGTATAAAAACGCACATAATCTAATAAAGTACGGATGCAGCCCCTTGCGACAGCCCTACGGAGGGCCACGGGGAGAGGGAGGGGGCAACCCCGCCCCGTAACTTAGGTTTTTTAATCAACCGCCCTCTGCCATTACTATTCAGTATAATGGAGAGCTCTCTCACACACACACACACACACACACACACACACACACACACACACACACACACACACACACACACACACACACACACACGTGGATGTAGCTTAAGTGTGCTGTAAACGCGTACAGCCTACGAACACAGACTATCGACGGGCTTTTCCCCATATTTCATTATGTAGATTTCAGTGGAGACGCAAATGGTATTAATGATTTTCACCTATATGCGGAGTAAATGCAGGATATTTTGTGAAGTTTACGTGAGTTTTTTGTTGTATTTTATAATTAAAATTAATTAACTATACTGATGTAAAAAGGCACAATTTTTTAACAGTCTTAATAATTAGATCAGTACAGATTACAATGAAAAGTAATGAGTATTTTTTACTTCAAACATAACAACGTATGTTCATTCATTCGGTCAGTCATTTAAACCTAATTATATAAAAATATGAAGTTTACTATTAGGTACCTACTCTATTCAAGCAACTAAGTAGGTATATTTTTAAAATCAAATTCAGAATTATTCAAAACTGAAAATTATTGAAAATCGAAAATTGAAAATTATTCTTTAACAATTATATTCGGTAAGACATCAATAAATTGCTAAAAAAAAGCGGCAAAAAGCTCTAAAAATACGTATGGATTACTAAAAGAGGACATGCTTTTAGGTACTTGCTAGCTTAGTAAGGGATTCCCTGTATCAGGGAATAACAATCATATGTGTACTGAACGCCGTGTGGTGACGGCAGAGTAGAATACATTTGTCACCAACTGGGGTCTCTCTCTTCCCGTGGGTGTCGTAAGAGGTGACCTAGGGACTACACATTGAACAAGGAACGGGCAGCAGCGCTCTCTGATACAGTAACCTTTTAATCTGCGATCTCCAACCCGCCTGCCAAGCGTGGAGATCATGGCAATACCCTCCACTTAAGTGGAGGAGGCTCATATTCCAGCAGTGGACTGTAACGGGCCGTTGATGTTGATATTGTGTACCGAACAGCCTAGAATTATTAAAGCGTAGTTGTATTAGAATGTTACCTATATTATTAAAAACATTTAGGAAATAGAGGGGCCCATATTATTTTTTAAACTAAGCCTGTAAAAATATCAAAATAATAACACATAGAAACGATGAGACCTTCCCCAGTCTTTGTGAGACTTTTCCCAGTTTGGTTACAACATTGCAGGCTGAATCACCTGAAAAGAAAGATGATTCTGTGCTTCGGAAGGCACGTTAAGCCGTTGGTCACGACTAGATAGTAAGTCATTATATGAGCCAAGTCAGTGGCCTTTGGCAGCTCTATAACACTGACACCAGGGTTTGTGAGGTCGTTTGTCAACCTTACAACCCACACGATGATGATGATGATGAGAAACGATGACGTCACGCTCTGCTACTATTTGATCCAAAAAATATTTTTTTATACATTGAATTTCCAAATTATGATCTCATCAATCAGCCTATTGCAGTCCACTGCTGGACGTAGGCCTCCCCAAGGGCACGCCAAAGCGCACGATCACCCGCTTTCCTCGTCCAGCCACCACCAGCGACCTTCCTCAGGTCATCAGTCCACCTGGCAGGGGGGCGTCCCACACTACGTTTCCCGAGACGCGGTCTCCATTCGAGAACCCGTCTGCTCCAACGCTCATCGGTTCTGCGACAGACGTGGACAGCCCTTAAATTATGATCTATTTGCCTTTTATTTCCCATATAAAATTACTGTTTCCTTTCAGGACCACTTACCAAAATAAGGACCACTTCCCAAAAGGACAACATTTCAAATTGCTATGACGTTTCTAGTCACGGTTAAAAATATACTGACGCGGATGACTTTTCGTTCGCACAGTTTCTTTACTAATGACGAAGGAAATTACCTATAAAATCATTCTCGTGGACATTTTTTGTTATGATATTCTTGAAATAGTCTTATGCCAACTACTTTTACCTAGGGCTGGCCTCCCTCTCTTCCATCCTTACACTCACTACACAATCACCCTCCACATACACAGCACATACACCTTTATACTTACCCCCCCACACCCCGAAACATATTACTATGTATTTTATATAGAATCACTTTTTTCTTTTCTTTCTTTGTATCGAATAAAAAAAAAAACTTTCTCCCTACCCTTGATAAAATATAATATGTGATCTTCGTTATTGGCTATGTATAATTTTAATGTCACTTATTTAAGATGTGTTTATGTGCTGTGAAGTATCACTAATAATAAATAAATAAATAAATAAATCTGTGAAGTGAGGAATAAATACTGCCTTCCATTCGCAGCGATTAGACATAGAGAGAGACATTTACAACCATTTTCTTCCCTCATTTCAGTTGTAAATAGTGTAACGACATTTCGTTTGTGTGTCGGTAATTATGCACCCGCCATCATTCACTGCGCTAAGTAGAGTCGGCAAGAGTTTGCTGCAGTAGGGCTGCCATCTTGGAACACCACGGGAACTTAAGCAGACCGATAACAGCCTCCGTGGACAAGTGGTTGAGCCAACATCATCAACATTAACGGCCCGTTACAGTCCACTGCTGGACTATGAGCCTCCTCCACTCAAGTGGGGGGTTTTGCCATAATCTCCACGCTTGGCAGGCAGGTTGGATCTCTTGCGAATCGCAGATTAAAAGGTTACTGTATCAGAGAGCGCTACTGGGAACGGGCCCTGTTCAATGTGTGGTCCCTAAGCCGCCTCTTACGACACCCACGGAAAGAGTAAGGGTTGGTGACAAATGTATTCTACTCTGCCGTCACCACACGGCGTATTTTACGGTGGTTGAGCATTCGACGAATATTATGAAAGTCCTAGGTTTGAATCCTGGTGGAGACTTGTTAAACAAAAATCTCTTAGCCTCTTGTCTGTCTCGTCTATGAGATATCCAAAAAGTATTTTTCTGCGTCTGTTATCCTATAATTGGATAAATCTGTGGTCAAGCTCTATGGATCGTATTTACGCATGCTGGAATTATGAAAATATACTATAATAAAATACATTTAAAAACAATAGATGTAATAGTTAAGCTTATTTTGTAATTATCATGCGAAATAAAAAGAGTTTGAATTAGATGTAGAGAAATTCAACATTAAATAAAATTCAAACCGGGGAATTCCCCAGTTTGATAAGGTAAAACCAGCTCAAGGTCAGACCAAGCTAAGGTTACGTTTGGTGATTAGACCCGCTAAACCAGTTTTAAAATGTGATAGGCCATTGTAGACAGAATCACCTGTTTGTCTGAAGACACGTATCAGCTGCCATCTTCAGCGGTAGTCTAAGTACTACTGCAACAGTTTGTGTAATCACAAATCATGTAAATATCCTTTGATGGCGGTTCTATAGTACTGACACTAATCTTACAACCCCTAAGATTAAGAAGAAGAATATAACATTTAACAGCCAGGTTTTGAATACAAATCTAGGTGAAAACACAACAACAAAGGTATTTATAACATATATACAATATACATACACTTTGAAAGACTTCTCGGTTTGATTAGGAAGACATGTTCAGGCTGGATCAGCTGAATATTACCTAGCAAACAGTATAATGATTTGCTTTAGAAGGAACGTTAAACCTTTGATACCGACTATTTGTCAAGAGAAATTGTTCAAGCCCAATTTGCAAGCTCAATAACTTTGACTGTTACTAGGGTTTGTGAGGTCGGTTATCGAATTAATAACCTATAATTGAAGAATTGCCTTAATTCAGGAAAGGATCGAACTTCTGTAAGGATTATATAATCTTTCTTTCTTATCGTAATATGCTTTCTTTCTTTCATGACTTGTATAGATGCCGCGGGTGAAAATTGATGTAGGAGTTAGTCGACCACGGAAGAAAACGATATGAAAAAATGCTACAAGTAAAAATGGATTAAAAAATTAAGCGACTGTGGTAAAATTTTATATGAAAAATGCTACGGGTAAATACTGGATTAAAAAATTAAGCGACTGCGGTATTATTATATATGAAAAAATGCTACGGGTAAATACTGGATTAAAAAATTAAGCGACTGCGGTATTATTATATATGAAAAAATGCTACGGGTAAATACTGGATTAAAAAATTAAGCGACTGCGGTAAAATTATATATGAAAAAATGCTACGGGTAAAATATTTGGAAACTGCAGAAAAATGTGATAGGAAAAAATGCTAGGGGTTAAGAACCTGGATTTGGGGATCGCGGTAAAATGCGACTCGCTTTATATTATATATACGCTGGAAGGGAAAAAACTAAAATAATGCGATTGTGGAACCATTCTAACAAATCCATGTGTGTATCGGTGATTATAATTGTTAGGATAGCAGTAAGTATCTTCTCAACTTTATAGGTATACATGGTGTTACAAAAATAATAAGCGGAAAAGGGCTAACTTAGTCCATGAAACTGAATGACTTTCCTCGGGGAAGGTAGCCTGATAGACGACAAAAAGTTGACTCTTTCACACAAAATCGCCGCCTAACGATTTTTGTACCACCCTGTACACATCCTTCAGATAAAATGGATACAGAAATATAGCACATTTCCTTACTTTTTTATGAGTACCTACCAAAATATGTAACCTGCCCAAATGTTGCCTGGAAGACTACAAATTAAGCAAATGAAGTCTGTGTGTGTGGTCTTATTGCTACAACAACCATTGTAGTTGTAAAAATGATTTCCATCGCATAAAAAGCGTGGTTTAAAACATGATTAAGACATGGTTTAAATTCATAAGATTACTTTTCCTTAAAAAAATATTCAGATGAATGTAAATTCTTACACGTGAAGAATAGAATGGTCAAAACATAAACTTGAAAACAATTTTATTCATGAGTTATTCTAAAAACGGAAATATTATCAGAAACTTAATTTTTAATTTATTTCAAGAATACAAGCCTAACGAAAACGAAAACTTTTGATAATTTTTATTAGCAACATTATTAACGAAAAACTGAAGTTTCGTTAACGTCAAGTTTACGAAACGTCGCCGTGTCCTCGTTTCGGTAACGTCGAGTACGTTGACATCAAGTTCTGTTAAGTCGAGTCCGGCAGCGTCAGGTCTGCGAAATCGAAAGGTACGGTCAAATGCATACCTAAGTAATACCTAAAACTAAAATCAAAATATGCAAAAAATATACATGACTTATTTAAATCCATTTCAGTTAAAAATGTGTTTTGTTCCACTCTTTTTTTTTAATTATTTTGATTCCTGGTGTTGAAACGCTTTTTTACGAATTTAGAATTAGAATTATAATCTACATTTTATATCTTATTTTGACGTGAATATTTTGTATTAAAATTTATTGAACTCTTGAAAGTAAATAAATAAGTAGGTACGTAGGCAAGAGAGTTATTATCAATGATTTAATTTTATTTCTTTCGTAATAAACGATTCTGCCCTTAGGAGATTTTTTACCAAACAAACTGCATCCAAGCTGTTACCACGGTAAACCGGAGGTGTCAACCTTAGCCTCCAACCACGCCCCTCTATTTGTGTCCAGATCACTTTTACAGAGCAAGCAATTCCCACGACTACCTGCGCCTACGCCGGCCAAGCGTGTCACATTTCATACTCAAATCCAAACAAGCGCGCAAAAACGCGTCGAAAAGCGCCGCGCGATGTTGTGACAGCGCGCATTGTAGATCACTCACCGCGTCCAAAGATCTAATGACAATTGATCGCGCATTCGCACAGTTTTGTCCGAATTTAGAATGAAAATAAACGGACAATGATCTATAGAGAGCGTCAAATTGAAGTTGGATTGAACTGACATCTGCTAGATTCTTGAGCCGGGTTTTGTTGGGTTCTGTGATGCTATTAGAAATCTGAGGAGGATTGGTTTAATTTATCAATAATGCCTGTCTGAAATATCAGCGTGGGTTTAGGTTTCTGGACATAGACTAAATTTCTTTGATTAATAGAACTTAGACTTAGATTAATAGGACATAGACTAAATTTCTTTGATTAATAGAGATTAATAGAACTTTGAAAATACAAAAAAATGCAATTAACAGGGTGCAACAAAACAGGAGTACCAACCCGAAACACAACACAGCGACATAACTCATGAAACCAAACAACTTTTCCCTAGGAACATGGATCCATGAAAAAAAATTTTGACTTCCCATACAAATTGTTCAATCAACTGACACTTTTAGTATGGAGACTCATTTTTTTCATATTTAAACCCTTGGGAAAAGTTGTTCAGTTCCATGATACTGTCGCTGTGTTTCGGGTTTTAACCCTGTTTTTTTCACCCTGTATAAACTTGTAACTACCATCAGTTTAACTTTTACTATCATGTACATACCCGTATGGGATTGCAGTATCAACAAGACTCTACTTTGGATCCACACAAAAACATTGGAAGGCCTCCACATTTTAGCATAGTCACAGTGAGTTATGCCCGACTGGTCACCATTTTATAAAGCCATACAACGATGCCCGATTGGTCACCATTACAAAATAAGTACCTAGGTATTAATTTTTAGTACAACTTCAATTGAATTTTCTTTTGGCGTTTAGATATTGGACGGAATTTAAAGCATTTTCTGAAATGGAAAGACGCATAGCAGGATTTATGCTGTTTCAATACTTAAGAAATCTTAAAGTTTTTTACAACACAAAAAATATCGTAGAATGGTTTTACACATCACTTTGATTCGTCCTAGATTTGTCATTTTTTTGTGTGTTAGGTTGAGTTCTCTAACGACTCTAGCACGATGACGAAATATGTGGAGAACAGCTCACGGAAGAGTCAAGGGATCGCGATCTCTTTCAACTAATTATTAATACCTATTACTCATTCGCACGGCAATAGTAAATAGCATATTTATGTACTTAGCAGCAGTAAGTAGGTTTTTTCTCTAATAAAAAAATATTTGTAACATCTGCATCAAATCAACAAAATAACATTTTAAAATTAAACAAATAACAGAGGATTTAAGAGTCCAGGCTGTAACCTGCAGCAACAGAATTTGCCAAGATTTAAACTTTTCGCTACAATTTTAAAATAAAATATAGTAGGTAAAATAACTTATAAAGTAATCTATATATAGGTATTCATAAATCAATTGCTGTTCGTTTGTCTCGCTAAAACTCGAGAATGGCACGACCGATTTGGCAATTTTTCATCTTGAAATATTTGTGGAAGCTCAGGGAAGGTTTGAACGGTGAGAAACATAAATAATAAGTCACAGGAAATATTAAAAACGACAATTTAGTTTTCCAATACAAAATGGTCAAGAGTGGGTGTAGGGTAGATGTTGGGAAAAATGGCAGGACAACGTCTGCCGGATCAGCTAGTAACGTAATATTTTTACATAGGTTTTTACAAGAAAACAGTTTAATCAAAGAGTTTAATAGTTTCTACACCGTGAAAAAAAAAACTGTCATTCGTTTTGAACCCATTACGGGAGAGTCTAGTCCATGAGAGAATACAACTTTCAAAGTCAAAAATTATTTATTTCCTTATGATGTTATTACATCACTTAGATCCGTCATTACATTTTCTGGGTGAGATCACAAGCCAATTTTTTTGTCGTCTATCAGTGACGACAAAATAATTGGCTCTATCATACAAAGCAATGGTGTAATAGAGGTGAGTTTTTCATGTAAAAACTTATGTTCCCTAAGGAAAGTTATCTAGTAAAGGGTAGGTAAACAAATGAAACACGCTGTAAAAATAAACCATTCTATCGTTGTGTTTTGTTTTAAAGAGGTGTAGAAGTGTGGTTATTTAATCATCCGAATGTACGATTTTATTATGAAAGAAATAAGTATAATTCATTATTCACTTACTGTTTTGTTTTTATTTCCATTGACATAGTATATACGTCATAATAGATTATTTCATTTTATTGTATTATTTTATTATTTATTGTACACAAGAACATTAAAAAAAATACAAACATAAAGAAAAACGAACTTCTAACGAAATGTCTTCCAAAGCACAAAGAATTAAGCACATCTGTGGCGCCATCTATTGGTTTATTGCTCAAATAAATAAACAAGTATTTTTTTAATAAATAAAATTAGTACTTACTTACATACCGATTTATTGTTGCGATGAATATTGAACTCAGTCAAATTGTTACGTGAAATCCTATTTACGTTTTGTTTAGTTTTTAGGTAAGTAAGAGATGAAAATTACAAACCGCCATATTGCGCGCTCTTTCTTTTTTTGTTCTGTGCCAGTGTCATACAGAGCATACAGCCAAATCCAATAACTACGATTCGTGTACGATTCATATAAAATTTGAATTTAGTACATAGTAATTGTAGAAACATGAATGTTTTCAAGACTGGTTTCTAGGTATTATTATGTACCTAAATAATATTTGCACACAAAAAAAAAACACATTGTTTATTTATTGTTTAATATAATAAGATCCATTTTGGCAAATAAAAATAATATTCTATTCTAACCGAAACTTCATATGACAACTACTGTAAGCGCCAAAAATGATATTTTTCAGGAAAGCTAAAAAAATGTTTGTTGAAATTTTGGAACTGTATAAATATTTTTTATTTTGCAACTTCTAGGGAAATTCATTCAAAGCACCTTTATTTAATCATTTAACCAATATATTATTGCTTTGTAAATTTTTTTTTTCTTATTTATTAGTTTTACTTTCTTCGCAATTTTTTTATTTCTCCTTTTGTAATCTTAAATTAAAACAATTTCCTTCAGCCATTACAGGTTGGCAAGTGCTCTGATTAATATAATGGCGGTACATTATGCAGGTGAGTGAATAAGGTGGACGCGTAATTAATACGTCTCGCATTGAGTCCGCAAATGGCCAGGACGGTCTCCTTGCAGCACCTGCGACTAGTCCCGCCACGCTGCCCCGCTTGCCCCCACCGCCCCGCACCCTGCACCCGCCCGCAGACCGCGGACCTATTCATTTCTTACAATTAATCAAAATTAAATCAACCAGCATCAACGTAAAGCAATCTCATATCTACTCCATCACATTAGAGTCCTATTCGAATCGGCAGCGAAACGGGTAGGCGTGTCCTCGCGAAGAAATCTGGCCAATAGAGTGCGGTAACAAAATATCCGTATTGGCTATTAGCAGGCCCCGCCCGCGCGGGCTGGGGGGGCAGAGTGTTCCAATTTCATAACGTCATGTCTACGAACTGTCTACATGGAGTTGCGACGTTTTGAATTTGGAAACATTGCGTGGGGTTGAGTAGAAGAAGGTAGTAAGTGAGCGCGGGGGGTGGTGAATTAGGCTGGTTCGGTAGTGAGTGGTGCGAGCGGGCTCGAGGGGGATATTCTAGTATTTCCAAAATCGCGGGCGGCGCCGCGGGCAGACGCGCTCCGACCGCCGCGCCGAGCGATCGCGTCCACATTCGCAAACCGCGCGAATTTTCCGCCTTCTCGGAAAAACATCGCGGGCCTAAAATTATACGCCTAATTTTCCGAAACATAAAAAGTGTAACTTAGCATTTAGGACATAAAAGAGTGTTTTAAAAAAGTAGAGACTTAGACCTAAATTTAAATAAAAATCGCGACCTAAGTAACTTGTGATATTTCTTATAAGACGGAGTGATGTAAAGTAGAGCTGCGTTCACACTGAAGACAGAATGCAAGCGATGAGCGCGAACACGAGCGCGCCGCGTGCGCCGCAACGCTCACCCTTCGCGATACAAGAGCTTTTGGGTCTCTCCGACAACAGGGAATCTAGGGACCGGTACTTCGAGAACTCTAGAGACAATGACCGAGTGTTGAATTTGTCCGAGAGTCGGGAGCCGAGGAACCCGTACACGCCCCAGTTTCCTCTGCCAGCGTCAATGGCCAGCAGAGTGGCGTATGCTGCAGCCTTCAACGCCCAAGCGGCGGTCGCGGCCGCATTCCTGCCAGGTCCACCACTGCTGCATCCACCTCCTGGTGAGTCTACAGCCTTACTTTTGGTTCCTTTTCGGCTAGTTTTGTTATAAGTTTTTATAATTTATGGCTGTTCTATAGCACATTTTAGTGAAAGTACAAAGTCGTGGCGTCTCGTTTAGTATTATTTTAAATAGCCCGTGATATAGTGATCAATAACTTTTAATAACAAAATTAAAAACTGAAAAACTTTTTACAATATTTTTTTTTATCGAAACAGCGTTAATTTTTTACTTTACCATGGGGTTACATATATTATACTGTAACAAAGTCTGCCGATTCACTTATAAAAAAATATATAGTTACTTATTTACAGTAACTTAGTTTAAAGAACTGAAAAATAAATATCTGATCGTGTTCATCTAGACACAAACGTTCTAAGATGGCAATATTTTTTTATATATTTGATTTGATATTTTAAATATTTTATTTCGATCACACAGAAAAAATGCTCAAATGCCTATTGAAGCATGCTCGAACTATTATTAGTACAGTTTTTATAACAGAACTAGAGTTACAACAACCTCTTGACTGGAAGTGTAGAGTGTCGAAGCCGGCGCGGGCGTCGGTACCGGCAGACATGTCGCATTGTTCTGTTCTCCTTCATTTAATTAGCTTTTTTCTTTATAATTAGCGTGCCAGGACAATGCCATGCTTTTTAGGCCGCCGCCGGTCGAGTGAGCTCGGGTTACCGCCGCCGCCAGTCTGAACGCCTCTTTACACGGCTCTGTCAGTCAATGGCTTATTAATTTGCTCATCCTTTTTGTTTATAGTAAAGGGGATTATATCAACCTTCTTAAGAGGTCCTTACGTTCATAATTAAAAATTAACTCACGATTGAAATTTCTGTAAAAGTGAGTTTATTACGATAAACCATAATGTGTTTTAGATGTGTCTTACTAAACAACCTTATAATATTCAATTCATCTAACTAATATTCTTCTTCGTCCTAGCGTTTTCCCGGCCTAGTGATTCATCTAACTAATGATTGTTATAATTAAATTTAGCATAAATGGCTGAAATCATAGAGGAAATGTACAAATGGAATATAGAATAGTATTCTGTACATATTCATTGGTCTTTACCAATGTTCCGTATTTATTCTTTTAAATATTTTGTGAGAACAGTTTAAAAATGTGTAGATTAATTACGGATTATGGGAATAAGCTGCACACTTTCCAACAAATAACCTGATCTACATTTGGTAGACTTTATTTAATTCGATCTATGTAGTAGACGTGTAATCTTTGTAGTGTTTTTTAGAATTTTGTGTCAATTACCTTGAAATGTGTTAGGTATGTGTACATACCTATATATTAGATCGTTTCTTTTACCAATGTAAATAAGAATACGCTCTTTTCCGGAGGGGGAGGGATGTTAGGTATGTGTACATACCTATACCTCTTTGCCTCTTTGGCTGTTGCTGGCCGTAAACACTTGGATTTATTTGAATTAAGAAGATAAGTTTTGACATGAGAAAAAAGAGCTGATTCTAGGTTAGACTGCGCGTGTGAAAAGATCTTAGCAAATGAAAATAAATATGTCTCTCGTGTAATATCTATCTTTTAGTTAAAAAACCACCTCCACCTACGCTTTAAAATGTATGCTTGGGACCCTCGGTGGGCTGCAAAATTGTATTTTCCGTCAAAATATACGTAATCTTGTATTATGTTACCTATTTATTGGATTTCGAAAGCGCGCCGGCCGCCGCCGTCGCCGCCGACGGAATTAAAAGTTTACATGTCCATTTAACTTTTAAATAACGTATCTACTAAAACAAAAAGCTGTTTGTCTTCAAATTAATTCTTTGTAAATTAAATTACCACCTTTTTTCTTAAATTAATCTAAATATTAAATTGTTACGGGCCAATGTATGTACTTACACACATTATAATGAAGGGTCTTTATAAGATGAATAGAAGCCAAAAAATATTTTTAGACTTTTTGTTTGTTTGTCTGTCTGTCTGTCTGTAAAATTCGCAAAAACTTCAGAATGAAATTGAATGTAGAAATCAGAGTTATATTATTGGAGGTCTTGTTTAAACGGAGATAAAAGTTAGATCATTCGAGCGATGTTGCGCGCAGAACTATAGTTTCTAATCTAATGACTTAAATCTATATTATTACTAGCTGACCCGGCAGATATTGTCCTGCTATTTTTCCCAACATCTACCCTACACCTACCCTGTGTATTTTTAATTTGTTTTTCATTTTTTTTATGTAAGAACCTTCTAAGAAGTATTAGAAAAAAAAATTAATGAAATCGATACAGCCGTTCTCAAGTTATAGCGTGACCAGAATAAATAGGGGTTCATTTTTATATAATATATACTTATAGATATAGTTAGGTACTAGTTATCTAAAATAGCTAAAAAATAACAAATTTTACTCATGTAACGCGTTAACAATTAAATATTTTCCCATTTCTGAACATTTTAATTATATTTTTCTATGTACCATAACATCTAGTTCCATTTGTATGGTTGTCGTACCAATTTATTTATCTGTGCTAAAAAAAAAACAAAAAACAACGCAACATAAGAATATTGAAAAAAAAAAAAAACTGAAAATAATCAATATAAAAATTTTGTTTTTACTTATTAGGTAGCTATAATATTATTACTTACCTATGTGATTAATAGATCGTTTTTCAAAAAAATATAGAAAGTTGTACTGCCTCAAGGTATGTCGGTAAGGATGTGTTACTTAAAAAAATATTATTTTCTAATAAGAACATTACAATTTGTTTTTACTACTAGTAGTAGATGCAAACTTTACGAAACAAGTTATATAAAAATAAAAGTAGATTTCTATTGTACAGATAACATCTATTACGAATACCGTTTCATCAATCAATCATGAATTAGCCTATTGCAGTCCACTGCTGGACGTAGGCCTCCCCAAGGGCACGCCAAAGCGCACGATCACCCGCTTTCCTCATCCAGCTACCATCAGCGACCTTCCTCAGGTCATCAGTCCACCTGGCAGAATACCGTTTACTCGTACCTAATCCGAGCTTGTGTCAGACTCTTTGATTTCGAGATTGACGAGGAGATGCAAGTTTAAACCCTGTCCAAGATCGGCAATATTTTTCATAATTCTCATTTAAAATATTACCTTATTCTATATTTGAATTTGCCTCTCGTACCGGCCAGCATCTGGCAATATCGCGGGAGCTGCGCGGGCGCAGAAGCCGGTTGCGGACAAAAGATCCCGCACAATGCGCCCGCGACGCCCGTCGCGCCAAACCGCGCACCAACCAATTACTACCCGGTATTATTACCTGGCTACGATCCTTGCGAATATTATTTTGTAGATAACAAGGTTGATTAGAAGATGTTGCTGCCTTAGCTATAAGGCCGCCAATCTCACACTTTATTCTTTATTTATCACTGCGTGTGTATGTCCTTGTGTGCAATAAAGTACCTATATATTCTATTCTATTCTAAATTGTCATTCAAGGCACAATCTAGCGGTCAACATGACCAACCTGAAGTTTGAAGTGTAAAAAGCTATTGATTTGCCTCAAAGATTATAATCTATGATAGAAAACACATGATCAATGGATTAATGTATGTACTTTACGACAACATACCGAGCATCGGTGCATATAGAGCGTCGGTGGTCTAGTGGCTAGGGCCGCTGCCTCGTATCCGGGAAACGCGGGTTCGATCCCCAACACATACCAATGTATTTTCCAATTTCAAATTCATATGTACGTTTATTCGACGCTCTTACGGTGAAGGAAAACGTCGTGATGAAACCTGCACACTCCTGCGAAGAAATTCAAAGGTTGTGTGTGAAGTCGACCAACCCGCACTGGGCCAGCGTGGTCGACTAAGGCCTACTCACCCTAATTCAGGGTAGGCTCGAGCCCCTCGGAGGGGACATATATGAGCTGTTGATGAATACGACAACATACCTACTATTAAACTACATCCATGACCAGACCATATTTACTAGTGAGAACGAGGGCCACAAAACCACGATCTATATATCTATATGTTATCCTCTATATCTATAAATTTATAAGATTATCCTACCGTAAGAAATGTTTTTAAACAATGCATATCCTGAAAATTGTGTTTGTAACAAAATTGACCAGAATTTAGAAAGTCTTCTGTTCATGAATTTAGTATTTTATATTTCATGGAAAACCTAAGTGTTTCACTGATAAAAAACAGAGTCTTTAATTTGGTATACACTACATCTGGATAAACATTAGATTTAACTACATTTTGTAAGTAAATCTATTAAACTTTATTTATTATTTCAAATTGGCAAACAAGTGGATATTTGCCCTGATTCACACAGTCATGCTCTTATTCTTATTTTAAAATCCAGCTATCCTTTTCGTTTTTATGATTAATGAAAGAGAGGAGATGAAATCAGATCACATCAACGGCCCGTCACAGTGAATTCAGATGAACGAATGATATTATTTTGAATGAATGGTAACCTTAAATAAAGGCGTAGCTGTCAAAGATATTATCACATGTCTTGTTGTAAGTGCATGTCGCATTTTTAAAATGCTCTCTAAAATTGTGCAATTGACGCAGCTATAATGTTTAAATTCGATGTTTGACAGCTCTAATATTATAATGGCCATTTCCTGTCCCTTTTTAATTTTAAAAAGGTGAAAAGGACGGACGAAATTAAATTAAGAATTAGAGCGTGTCAGTGAGAATTACCCTCATTAACTTAAATAACAATTTGTACATAATGATGTTGGATATATTACGATTATAACAACTGACATACTACCTATATTTTGGTTTTCCACTTGGTTCATTTGTTTGTCTTTCAAGCTAGGCCTATATCACTTCAACGCTCTCTAACTTAACTTATCCCTCATCAAAACGACCTTCACACCCAGAATCATCTTCAAAACCTTCCAAATAAACGCTCCAGATCCGACCATGTCGTACAATCGACGACACCTCAACAAAACCCACAACACGCCCTCGAGAAGCCTCTTTGTACACTCACACCTTCCACAATAGCCCTTTTGTCAGTCAAATAAAGATGAATATAAAGAAGATTTGTTTGAGATTTTGTCAGAATGATAAAGGGTTAGTGGATACCCCACATCTCAAGCTTTTCTTTAGACAAATTAGTGGTCACTTGTTGGAGCCATTATGCCTTTGAGCTGCGCGTACGTCGATCGTGTTGTGGTTCAAATTACTCTGGTGTTTTGATGACGCTCTTTTGTTTCGTCTGAGTTTTTATCTGTGATTGGGTAAACATTTGGTTTGTCTTTGTGCTGGCTAAGGTGGTTTGTTTTGTTCTCCTGTAACAGTTAGTCTAAACCAAAAAGCTTTTAGGTTTATAATTTTACTTTGGTTCTGTAATTCTTCTAGATATTTAAAAATTACAAAGTGTCCGGCTTGAAATAAATGTTTAATTTTTTGCTGGAATTCGGGTCAGGTAGGCGTACAAATTACCGGGAGATATTAAAGTTTTAACCTCAAATCAGTTAAAGTGTTCATTATATAAATATTTATGTGGCAAAATATTGTATAGTGTAGCAGAATTTATAAAATAATGTTGTTTCCCATAAATTATAAAATTGTGCTTTTATTACCGTATATTGGAAGTAATTATAATTTAACGTAAGCCCACTAGATCAAAAATTTGCATACTAATGTCAATTGGTTAAATGTTTGATACCTTATAGTCATTAAGATCTTATCTGTACCACATTTACTACTAATAAAGATTTATTTATTTATTTTACACTTGTCTTTGCACCTATACCTATATTATGTCCTTTCTTTTTCTCGTGTACAATTCTTAGATCTACAACTGCCTTTTCAAAACGGTCAAACTCCTTTTGTATTTCATAGTTTTCCCTTCCATATTATAAATACTACGACAATAGGGGATCGGACTGTTCACCATATTTTATGAAATTACCATATTTTATAAATTATTTTTAAAATATAGATTAGTAGCAGACGATTTGCGAAAAAAACAACAGAATCGGTTGAAAAACGAATTCACTGTGATTTTTTAAAGTTTAAATATGTCTGTCTCTTTCAAAAACGATTTTTTGTATGGAGGTTATATGGCGTTACTAACAAATGACGTCACAAGTCAGTATGTGCCTCTCAGTCTAATCTTGAATTTCAAACCTTTATAACTCGGTAAATTTTACAAATAGAGCAAAAATTCTTTTAGTGTTCGATAGCAGAAACTAAGAAGTTTGGATTTATAAAATAAAAAAAAGTAGTCCAATCCCCTATAGTGCCTTCAGTCCTGTTAAAAGAATACATATTTATTCATTCATTCATATATAATTTTCCATCTTAAATTGGTGTATCAGCCAGTTATATTTAAACTTTCATGTGCAGGTCATAAATAAGTGTGAGGGTTCCACTTCCGCATCGATCGCAGCGGAATGCAGAACACGCGGAACAAATTGAACAGCACATTAGCAGGGTATTAGTGTTAGCACCCGCGCCCACGGTACCCTGCTTACAGTGTTTACTCTTTTGAAGGATGAACAATATAAATGATTTATCGACGATTAAGAAGCTAATAGATTAGACTATCTATCAGTGCGTTAAGTTGATTTGCCGGAACGTCTAGTCAGTTCGAAAAGTTTATCGTTAAACAATTTTCTTGTTTTATGTTAAATTCTTTTATTCATAAAACATTTGTAAAGTGTTTCAAACACATAATGTCCATATGGTAACAGCTAGGTATACTTTACCATTAAATTGAATCTTAATTTTTGCAGAAGGTCTAGTGTAGTCTTTTGTTTGATTAATAAAAAAAACATTTATACTCCTGATGTATGTTGCTGACTGAGTCATAAGGAAGCATATGACATAATTATTTCGATATTTCATTGAAAATAAGATACCTATTAACTGTTATGTGAGATATAGTCACATCACAGGAATCTAAATTCTGGTCTACTACAATGCGTCTATTCTTTCTAGACGAGAGTACTCGATTTATCTCTGTTAAATAACTCTCATTGAGAACAAACCTGCAACCACAACTTATAATATAAGGAATTTAGTAAGATAAGCCGTGTGGTGACGGCAGAGTAGAATACATTTGTCACCAACCCCTACTCTTGACGTGGGTGTCGTAAGAGGTGACTTAGGGACTACACATTGAAAAGGGAACGGGCAGCAGCGCTCTCTGATACAGTAACCTTTTAATCTGCGATCTCTAACCCGCCTGCCATGTGTGAAGATTGTGGCAAAACCCTCCAGTTAAGTGGAGGAGGCTCATAGTCCAGTAGTGGACTGTAACGGGCCGTTGATGTTGTTGATGTTGATGATATCTACTGCAGATTTATATTACCAAAGAAAAAGGAACATCGAACAATCCCACCAAAGAAACGATAATATTGTTTTGAGCCAAGTTCGATTCGCAGTTCTGCTCAAGGGTTGGTTATTGGTCGTCGCGACCGCACTCACACTGACACAGTGCACACACACTCACTGCGTGTACCACACACGCCATACGTCACGGCGCGTGTGTGAGTGCCGTTAACCCTTCCAATGTGAACCAGTTTGAATCGGTATAAGCTACGAAATGTAGCGAGGCTGTATTTTAATCTCGTATTTTCTATACCTTGACATAGATACTGTTTATTCTCTTATAAAATATGCGGCTTTCTGAAAGTTTGAATTAGATTCATTGATATTTTTTACGTTATTTTAACTTAATAGATATGAAGGAATTATTAGTAAAGAAGGATAATAAACCTTAACACATAAAACACTCCAAAAACCCACACAAATACACAGGATTTTCTTGAAGGAACCACATTAAAGTTTAATTCCCAGTGTCCGTAGCGGTATCGTAGGCGACGACGTAGCAAAGGTTGCTACGCCGTAGCACGGCCTCGATATGACTGAGTTACTTTGCATAATGTTATTGTTTTCGACATGCCTTTGTGTTCTGTGTGTCGTAATCTGTTTTTCTCCTTCGTCCCTAAACTGAGTCGGTCAGAAAGAATCATCATCATCAAACTGATGATGATGATTCTTTCTGATGATGATGAACTTAATTAATGCTAAAAAATTTTGGCTTTTGAATGCAATTCTGTAGACACAAAATATTTGATTTAATTTAATGTTTCGTAGACATTATAAAGTAACGTTTGGATTTACTTCTCATTAATATCTATACTTAGATTTATATATTACTATCTTTGTACTGGTATTAATAAAAGATAATACTAGTAAATTAAAATTGATAGCAATATGGTTTAATTTTTCGATGATGATGCATTACCTTACAAAAGTAGATTACTTATCGGATGTTTTAATAATTTATTTTCATCATCAAAGGCTCATATAATAAGATTCTAAGTAGGATTCTTAATTGATTATTTTTGAAATCGAAGCTAGGCTGGCTTTTAATAACCAATAAATATTTGTTAGTCATTCCGCGCATTGCGCGAGGTGTGAACCGTACTCTCGACGAGCGGCGACCGTACACTGCGCGTAAGATTATATTGGCGATGACTGTACATTACTGGCTGCGTGTATACAGTCTGATTACATATTGTAAGTGAAGAATTCAAAATAAAATATTGAAAAGAAATATGGAAATAAATAAAAAAAAATCACAATACAAATATTCTTTATTGACACCAATAACCATCATTCATCTAAAATTATTTTTTGAAATCAGCAGTATGTAAATGTTCAAAAAAAGATAAATATTCAGGATTATTTAGTTATACTTTGCATAATAAAATTATTACTGGCTGATGTCTACATAGAAGACATTAAAGAATAGAATAGAAGATATTCTTCTTTGCAAGTCGATGGTAACATTTAAATTTTCTTAGCCCAATGGGCAGCCACTTGACGAGAGTTGTTGGTAACCTCCAAAAAGTCCTGTATCGTGCAGGTGTTGGGACACGAGGAACTGGTTACCAATGTCATGAAAAGTTAATTTCGGAGATAAAACTTTCATGACGCAAGCGGGCGGAGCGCTAGTCTTCAATACTGAGGTTTCTTTAATCCAGCTTAGAAGCTAGATATTAGGACCTACCAAAGATAAGAATTAGGACACCCTGTGTGCTGTGGAGTAGGCAGAGGGGGGAGCGGTAGTGGGGGGGGGGGGGGGGGTGGGATCGCGGCTCGACACCTCCGGACAAAGCCGCGTGCTGCTAATAGCTAGTTTCACACCTCCACACTAGACTAGCACACGCGGGTTTGCTCACTCTAGCATTATGAGTATTATATCAGACCTTTTCTGTGAGCCTGGTATATGAAACTGAGATTAGAGGAAATATACATACATATATCATCACGCTTATATCCCCGAAAGGATGAATTCCAAGGAGCATATATACTAAACCACTTTTCGCAATATTTTATTTCCAAAATCAAATGTTATTTATTTCCATAGTGGTATATTTGTTACGTTGCATCTGGCAACACTAGTCTACAATAAACGATTGCAAAGGACGCACGTCTATTATTTACTACAGATGTTATTACATCACTTAGATCCGTCATTACATTTTTTTGGGTGATTTCACTAACACAATGGCGGTATCCCGCTTTATTACCACAAAGGTAATTTAAAAAATAAATCATCAGCTCATATACGTCCCCAAAAAAATATATTTTATTTAAAATATTGTCATTTTTTTATAACTTTCTCGCTTTGTGTAAAATTTTCCTGTGGGAATAACATTTTTTCCCGTAAAAAGTATCCTATGTATTCAGGTTACAAACTCTCTCCATTCCAAATTTCATCCAAATCCGTTGAGTGAAGGTGGAAGAAACATCCAAATATCTAAACATGGATTACATCCAAATATATTTTCACATTTATAATATTAGTGTGATTTCTTGGAGAGGATCCTTAATTTTTTGATGGAACCTATCCAGTAGTCTTAACGGATGTACAGAATATTTTATTTTTTATTTTCAGTACTTTGGAAAGTACGCTAGGTCTAATAGATAGAGTAATTTTTAGTGCAGATCTTTGAATACAGGGCTACATAAAGTTTGCTTGATTTTAGCAACATGTCATAAAAAAAATCTGCTATTCAATATAAGTTTATAACAAAAATGAAAGGAATAAGTTGATTGCAAAGAGATTTGTAAAAAAAATGCCAATGGTAACCAGCTCTTATTGTTTGGTTTTTCTCTGGTGGTAACACTTGAGCACTTTATATACAAATAGGGACCAGGATGCACTCGAAGAAAAACTAGAATTACGGACAGACAAACTAATTTCTTCAACTATTTTTATATATAATAAAAACATTCGTACACGTTGAACGTAAAATGATGTTTATTTACCACCAGTAAAGTTTAAATTTGCTTATCGGGTGAAAGCCCTCCTCTCTATGTTCTAATTAGCCTCAAATTGCAGATTTCTGCTCCAGACCGAGTGTAGACTTTACTGTGTGTGGTTAAGGTTGGTTTTGTTTGCACTAGAGCGCTCTTAGCCCGACACCCGGGCACTGTTTCTTTTTATTTGTATAACACCTTCCCTCTTATTAAGAACTTAGAATTAAGTATTTTATTTTTCCTTTTAACTAAAAATACAAATGGTGAATCGCAAAGAAAATATCAGTATTATATCACACCATTTAAAAGCCTCCGTGTCCGAGTGGTCGAGATTTTCCTGCTCGTTACGGAGGTTCCGGGTTCGATTCCCGGTGGGGACTCTGTCAAGCTAAAATCTCTTTGTTAGACTTTCCTCAGTTTAGTTAGGACTTTGCAGGCTGAATCACCTGATTGCCCGAAAAGAAACATGATTCCGTGCTTCGGAAGGCACGTTAAGCCGTTGCTCCCGGCTACTATCTAGTCGTTACACTAGCCATGTCAGTGGCTTTTGGCGGCTCTATAACACTGAAACTAGGGTTTGTGAGGTCAGATGTCGACCTTGCAACCCACACGATGATGATGATCTTATCGATGTTAAACATAAAAAAAATATATATTTGAATCAGTGACATGATTTAACTTTAAACAATAAATTATATTCCAAAAAACAGTCGCATTTAGGTTACTTACTGAAAAAATCTTCAGTTTACTGAAAAAGGACACTTAAATATCAATTTGAAATCTCGCGAAACTATATATTAAACTATTTTCCCGTAGGAATAAGACATTTTCCCGTAAAAATCCTATGTGTGTATTCTATGCGTTAATCCAGGGTACAAACTATCTCCATTCCAAATATCATCCAAATCCGTTGAGTACTTTAAGCGTGAATGGGGAACAAAAACATCCAAATATATTTTAAGTGGCGTGATTCTCACAACTCTAATTAATTAGTTGAAATAGTTAATTTCCAAAAAATTTGGAAGAAAAATGTTAAAATTAAAACTCGGATAAGCTCGTTTTTTACTGTGATTTCAATACAAACCTATAAAATTCTAAACATTGTCTTATTTTGCCCAAATAAACAACTAATATTCTCTACGTTATAATTTACGACGCCATATAAATAAATGTTCGCGATCCATCACCGCATTACTATAAAAACTCCCTCAGTGCGCGCGTTATAAGGCGTCAATGAACACATTCCGCGCTGAAATCTCCATACGCCAAGAATTAAATAACTCATCGAAAATAAGCGTCCAATTTGTATTCAGACCATTTTCATAATACAAGCCGTTTAGGGGGGAAAGAGATGGAGTATTGCAGAAATACTGTAGAATGAAAGAGAAAGATGTAGGTGGCGTGCCAAAATTTAAGAATATTGGAGTCTTCATTGTGTTATGATGTGAATGGAACAAACTACTTATCATTATGATAATAAGTGAATAAGGGGGTCGTTGCGAGATGCGAGCACTAATTTTGTATGCATGGATGGAAGTATATTTCCATTTTATATTTAGCCTACTTACCTTCTTAATTTATTTGTAGGAGCGGTTGCGTAGGCGAATAATAATTAGTTTTTATAAATTTAAACTTCTTTAATTTCTCACAGAAAAACAGTTCCCACAACCAAAATCGCCATCTTCAATCTATCCCTACTCCTCGTTCATTCCTCGATCAATCACTCATTCACTCCAACGTTCCATTCCCACAAAAATAATAGAATAGAAAAATCTTTATTTACAGCACACACAAAAAAAATAAAAAAATTTTTGATTTCTCCATACAAAGTGAGACTCCCGACCGACCTATTTTGTATGGAGAGACCAAAAATTTTTTTGTTACAAGATTTTTTTTTTCGTGAAAAGTTGTTCAGTTTGACGGGCACTATCACTACACGGCGGGAACAAAACGATGTAAATTTCACGGTGTATAGTGACAATAGGGGATCGGACTACTTTTTTTAAATTTTATAAACCCGGTCTTCTTAGTTTCTGCTATCGAACACTAAAATAATTTTAGCTCTATCTTAAAATTGACCGAGTTATGAAGGTTTGAAATTCAAGATTAGACAGAGAGGCACATACCCACTTGTGACGTCATTTGTTAGTAACGCCATATAATCTCCATTAAAAAAATCGTTTCTGAAAGAGACGGACATATTGAAACTTTAAAAATCACTGTAAATTTGTTTTTCAACCGATTCCGCTTTTTTCTTCGCGAATCGTCTGCTACTATATTTAAAAAATAATTAATAGAATATGGTAAATTTAGGAACAGTCCGATCCCCTATTCATTGCACACCACAATACAACGCTGATTTTCAGCTGTCGCGAGGACGCACCGTCCATACAGTGTGTTAGGTATGAGTGCATACCTACGCCTCTTTGCCTCCTTGGCTGTTACTGGCCGTTTACATTTAAATTATTTTCAAATAGAATGTAAGTTTTGACAGTAGTAAAAGGGCAGATTCTGTTTAGACTTTGATTGTGTAACATCGTCCAAAGAAAAATATATATTAATGCTATTAAAGATCTCGTGTTTAACTGATAGACGCCCACTCCACCTCCGCACAGTGTGATAAATACAAGTAACAAGTAATACAAATCGTTGGTTTTGGATAGATTAATTTGCTCACCACCTTTGGAGACTTAGATCTCAATTTAAATATAGTTATATAAATTGTAGGTCCACAAACATAATATAAGTTTAATTGTAAAACTATTAAAAAAGTAATTGTAAAATTGTTGTGGGTGTGCGTGTTTTTAATAAGATACCTGACGATATGAAAAATTTTAATTTAAGACTATTTAAGAAAAAAATGTATGAATGGCTAGGTTCCAAGGATTTATATGACATAAATGAAATAATTTGACAATTTGTAGTTTAGTTTACTGTTTGAAATTGATTAATATTTCACTTGTATTTGCATGCTATTTATCTTTATGGCAAAACATGTATGTACGTTATTTTTATTTTACCACCTTTTATACCGTGTTTTTGGCAAATAAAGACTTATCTTATCTTAAAAAAAATTATATAAGGTTACATTTGTTGAACTGCGATTCTATTAACAAGTACAATAAGATTAATAGAATTACACTGGTTGCATCAGTTAGTAGTATCAGTCATAAAAATAGTGTCATCATGTTAATTACTTAAACAGTGGCACATATGAAGCACACGGGCACCTCATCATCAGTTCACATACGCCCCCATCTATCAAACCTACCCTATTTTGTGAATAAAGTATTTTCTATTTCATTTTATTGTACCCTAAACAAGCGGTCAGGCCTAAGTCAACCACGCTGACCCAGTGCGGATTGGCAAACTTTACACAATCATTGATTTTTTTCACAGAAGTGTGCAGTTAATCGCTGTATTCTTAAACCATTTAATACTTTATTATTTATTTAAAACGGAAACACTCACATAAAAATGGAAACTTCGTCTTCCAACTACTTCTTTAAAAGCATTAATTAATCGCACGCGTCTGCAATGTTCCAAAAGGTTTCTTCTTGCACCGAGCTCCATACGAGTACCTCACTTTAAAGACTGACGTACCCCAAGCGTCTCCAAAAGTAATTGTTACCAAAATAGACGCGACCTGATTGTCGTATCGCTCCTAAACGCGCGTTTCGTTTTTGTTTTCGCGACACCGAAACGAGTCCCGAAAAATCTATACCACCCCCTCACCCCGGCCCCCGCCGCGGCCCCCCCCCCCCCCCCCTCGACCCACACACTCCACTTTCGGAGTTTTTAACCCGAGATGGCTTAATTTTCTTCTCCCAAACGGTTATTTTACGTTTCTTAAACTCTCTATTACGATTCGGTGGGCCACGGGTTGTTCCCGTATGCACCTAAATAAAAAAATAAAAAATAGTTCTTTTACTTATTAATAAAAAAACTAATGTTTTAAATTTATAAAAAATTCAAGTGACTAACGCGAATGATAAAAAACTGGAAAACACTGATAAAATTATAAAATCACTAAAATTTTGTAGTTACAGTTCTACTAGCTAACATGACGACATGAGCGCTTTATCGCTTTAAGTAGCTGGGCGACCCATCAGTGGCGTGCCTAGGGTCTAATAGTAGGGCATGCCGATGATATATTTTCGTAGGAATGAATAATACTACTGAATGAATAACATCATTTTGAATTTTGTTAGATAAATAACTTGGCCCCGGTTTGCCGCTATTTTGGTATTGCATGTGTTTTTCCAAGACGAGATCGTATTTCGAAAGAAAATATACTAATTCTAAGAAATTTCCTTTATTTAATTAAGTTATGGTCTCATCATGCCCTCTGAAAGGCAGTTCTTGTTGTGCTAAATGACAAACAATATCTACTAATCTCTGAAAAACACTACGATTGTGGTCGACGCGCGAGTTATGTTTTGAGATTTCGTCAGATAGATAACTGACGAGAGATAAAGAAGCTTCTATACGCTGTTTACCAAAATTACAAAAAGAAATAACAGTGTTCATGTGTTTTGTGAGTTTTGGTGCCTTTTTATGGCATTAGATATGTTATTTAAATCGTCATAACTAAACGTATTCCATGCATTTTTCTCGTTGGAAAAGAATATGCAACACCAACAATATAACTTATTGGAATGCGAGCATCCAGCTACCCAATGAGTTTTGTACACAGATCTATTAAATTGTCTTTTATGAGACTTACTTGACTGAGAAATCAACAAATCTGGTGTTGGTTTTGGCGAAGAAATAAGCTGCTCTTTATCGGGTAAGGTCAATGACTTTACCTTTCCCCCGCTTGTTATACTTTGCACACACTTCAAATCACTACACGGAACAATATCACCCAGATCTACACTCATTTTAAACGCAAATCCTACACAAAACTAAATTTTTTAACAAGAAAATAGAAATTGCACCAATTATCACCCGCTCAAACAACAACTGTCAAGTCAACAACAGAAGAATGCAACGTAACCGTCCCGAACATAGCTTCGCATCTATACTCAATTTACCACTACATTCAAATGCGGAAGCCTGGTTTCATGCGCAAGCCCGGCTTAATTTTTCCCAAAATCTAGTACTATTTTCAATATTGTTAAAAAAAGTTCATAACACAACGACGTCACAGATCTCCATAAGATTGCGTAAGAGTAAAAGAGACGCAAAAGCATGCCCCATAAAAGCCCACGGGTCGGAGTGAGATGGCGGCGCGGCGGTCCGAGCTACCGAGCAATCCCGAGAGGCGTTTCGTGTCGACACGAACGCGACTCGTTGGTTTGTAGTGTGTGTCGCCTGGAATAGGGTTAAATGTTAGCGAGCGAGCGCGCGATTGATTCTGCAAGTTTCGAATGAAAACAGGCGCGAAAATTTAATTGTTTTTTTGGACTTTCGTTCGATATCCGCATTATTACGTTAGGGCATGCCGGGCTTTTTGGCTTGTATGGTGGTCACGCTACTGCGACCCATCTGTTATTTTATTATGTATCTTGGCACTTGTTTAACCTGCATACACGTTATTTATGTTGTCGTTAAAACAAAAATTAGATCGACTTAAGGTGACGTCATAACCAGCAAGCAGGAGTAAACCTTATCGCCGAAGTATCCCGAGCGGAACCCCCCTCCCGGGCAAATGTTCAGGATTAGCATTTAGCATCCGCCACCCCCAGGCCGCCCTCCCCCCCCCTCTCTGGCCCCCGCCGGACAACACAATACGTGTTCTCTGCGAGTGTAGGTGCTTTTGTTTCGAGGACTCTGAAGAGGCAAATTGCTTAATTCGGTGTTAGAAATGGACGAAATAATGGAGGTATGGAGAACAACCTTCAGATTTGGGTTTTAAAGTCTGAGCGGCTTGTACGCTTACAAAAACATGGTTTTATTAATTATTATATAGTCAGTGGCCCTTGAAAGCTCTATAACATGACACTAGGGTTTGTTACACAATACAATTCACACAGTGAAGAAGAAGAATAATAGGTACTTCTCTTGTTTCTTTTTTGATGGTATCCAGAAAACTAAGCTTCATCAACAGCTCATATACGTCCCCACCAAGGGGCTCGAGCCTACTCTGAATTAAAGCGATTAGGCCTTAGTCGACCACGCGGGTTGGTCGACTTCACACACAACCTTTGATTCTCCGCTTTCACTTTCCGTAAATAATTAATTAAAAATTAAATATTCTGTAAGTTTGTTATCAGTGCTACTTTAGCAATAGTTAGTACTCTTACTGATAAAAATATTTAACTTTATCTAATCCTGTGGGAGAATTTGTATTTTTTTATCCTAGGCACCCTATTGCCTGGAAAAGCTACGAGTCAAATCTTAAATATTCCGACTTTGTGAAGAAGCTCAGCAAGTCTGCAGTGACCTATAAACCAGACAAAAAGACAAGTCCGCTGCGCTCGAGTCGCTCCCAGCACTTTCAGTCCGTAAGAATAGCTATTTAATTTGGTCGCGTAATTGTAAAGTCATAGACCAGAAAATGCAGACTAGTCATTTTTAATTTAACGGCCTTTTCGCTTCTAACTAATTTTTTTAACTAAAGAGATTTTGCTCAATTAGTTAATTAAGGATCCCCTCATATTTAAATGCACTTTCAATCCATAAGAATAGCTATTTAATTTGGTCGCGTAATTGTAAAGCCATAGACCAGAAAACGCAGACTAGAACATTTTTAAATTAACGGCCTTTTCGCTTCTAACTTATTTTTTTAACTAAAGGGACTGCAGATTAATTTCTTAATGAAGGATGTCCAAATTCATTTAAAGATGTCTTCAATTTTAATTGCAGTTTAATGAATAAGGCATTGAAATAATGTTTGAATAGTTTGCCAAAAATGTCCTCTCAGCTCATTGAACAAATTACGGGCTAAAATGTAGGTTTATTATTCTCTTAAAACATTTCAGCCATGTTCCAATCTGCTACTTTTCACTCGCGAGTTGAAGTTAATTAAGACCCCGTCCTCCGAAATATATGTCTTCTTTTAAAGAATTCCTGGTAAATTGTCCCGCAGTTCTGTCTCCTGTTCTAATGCACAGTGGGTTGAACTATTAGTTTCATGGACAAACAAAATACATTTCTAAAATTAATTTATTAACTCTGCAACTTATGTTTTATAACTTTTAACTTTATAGAAAATAATCATATTTATTTTGGAAACGAACACTTTTTATTGTAACTACCTACTAAAGATACAAAGCTTTATTCTACGGGTAAATAAGTTTAGAAACATAAGAAAAAAAGAGTGTTCCTACGTAGTTGCATTTGGCGGTAACATAAAATAAATAATCATCATAAAAAAAGAACCGTTGCACATTTATTTAACCCGAACAGTGGCGCCATTTATTTCCAGAATTTAGCCTAGTTTGTAACGAGGCATTCGTCCTCTTTCCTATTTTATGACTGGCAACCTTTCTTGCTGGCAGTTTTATCTTTCATTTTAAATTCATTTTCAAATTTAGATTTCTTACGTTTCGATTTTGTCTTTTTTCTGCCAAATTCTTCACTTCATGTCCTGGTCTCCAACAGTAAACTTACCCATGTTACTATTTCCTACGTTAGTTATTTAATATATAGTAAATAATATATAAATACATAAATAAATACCTTCGGACTGAGCCCTGGTTATTTGCCACGCTTTACATATCAATCCTCTACAATTTTCTTCGTGTGGTTCTCAGCAGCTCCGTGGCGGCTGCTGGGCCACAAATGATTATGTCTCCAAATCTGGAATCAAGCCCACTGTGCGACAAAAGGAAGTCTCTGTCCGCGAGTCTCGGACGCTCTTCTTCCCAGAGCGCCTCCGCCCTCTCTTAATTACTTAATTACTCTGCGCTATGCTGAATTAGTTCCACGCCGGCTCTGTCTTATTTATTAACCTATAATTCCTTTGTTAATTTTTAGACCGGGAGATTGTGTTTCTTTGGAAAGAAGTCTAAGAAGTGTGAATTTTAGTTTATTTTCTTTTTCATCGTGTGGGTTGTAAGTGTAAGGTCGACATCCGACCTCACAAGTTTATTTTACAAAGTGTTTTCTAAATAATAATGCAACACCTCTCAGGCATAGACCGTGTCACTGGGCAAGTTAGTTCTAATTTTTTTATCTTTTTATTTATTTACGTTTTATTGTACACAAGTAAATTACAAAACATAAAACATGAAGAAAGACGACACAACAGGTACTACTTATTTCTAAAGAAAAATCTAATTTTTAATTTTTATATACTCGTACATAATATAATTTTCCTTTTCATAAAAACTTTTGTTCCTTTATCTTACGTATTGAAATTGAATACGGTATTAACCTTAAGTACCTTAATCTGGATTGTTATTACAGCATCTTAAAATGGTTTTAAAGTTTGTTAAGTAGTTCTGTACTTTTCTATAGTTTTTCTTGTTTCTTTTCTTTTCTTTTTTTGGCGTTGTTTACTTTTGTCATTGTAGTTTTTGTTGTTTTGTAGTTTCGTTTCTAGTGTTTCTTCTTTTCTTTTCTAATTTAGCTTCAGATTTGACCGCAAAATTTTAAATAAAAAAAAAAACCACGCACACCCCAAAATAAATTTTAAAATGATATTTAAACCGTTTCTTTCAGTGGTCTTGGCCCGTTTGGCGTTATAAGGGTGTAAAGCGGGCGGCGGAAGCGCCGGCGGCTATGACCTCAGAGCGATGACGTCATAGTCGCAGGCGCAACGTTAATTAGTTTTCCAAACTTGACTGTTCAGAAACGCTTCACAGATAAGTTAGGAGTACACTGGGAAATGGATTGTTACTTTTTTATTTGCACCTATGTTTGGTCGGGGTCTCCAAGCCTTCTGTTTTTGAGCTTTCTGCTTCCCGCATCGTCGTCTACCTTATGGGAGGCTCCAGGCTACCCACGCCTTCTTCATTAATCTCATCTCATATATTTCTTTATTGATAGTTTTATTTTAACATTTTTATACTTTTTATGAGTCATCATCATCATCCTGTGGGTTGTAAGGTCGACGACCGACCTCGCAAACCCTGGCGTCAGTGTTTAAGAGCCACCAAATGCCACTGACTTGGCTCGTGTAACGACTATATAGATAGTAGCTGGGACCAACGGCTTAACGTCCCTTCGGAAGCACGGAATCATCTTTCTTTTCAGGCAATCAGGTGATTCAGGCTGCAATGTCCTAACCAAACTGGGGTAAGTCTCACAAACAGTGTCCCCACAGGGAATCGAAATCTCGACTACTCGGCCACGGTGGTTTTTTTATGAGTTAAGCAATTAGAACCACTTAGTCTTGCTCTAGGTATGTCTCGACCCCACCACATCTTTCTTCCACGTTCATCTCAAAAGCATTTTAATGATTTAATGAGCTTGGCCTCGGCCTTCCGCCGATACACAGCACATTCAGCTAATACCCCCTCCAACTTAAACCCCCCCCCCCCCCCCAACCCCCCTCTGCTTCAGGCGATGCGGGAAAACCCTAATTACCGACACCTTTGTCAAGTGAAGAGCTCCATTGAGGAGGCGACTGGAATCTAAGGAGCGATGGACAAAACGCGCGCGCGATATTGTGTGTGGACGGGGAAAAGCTTCAGCCATAATTTTAGAGTATAAGAATTTTTAACCAATTTATCTTCTGTTTATTTTTAAATTCACGCATCAGATAATGTCATAATTTTTATTTTAGGACGTACACCGTAGGCAGACACACTCAACATTTAGAAATGAAACAGACAATGGCCTCAATTCCGTCTTTAGTCCGTCCTTTTTACCTTTTAAAGATTGAAAAGGGATAGGAGATGGCCATCCTAATATTAGAGCTGTCAAACATCGAATTTGAACCTTATGGCCGTGTCGATTGCACAATTTTAGAGAGCACTTAAAACATGCGACTTAGAAATCTCTTAAACTGACAGCTATGCCCTTATTTTAAGTTATCATTCGTTCGTCACCTCTCTTTCATTGGTCATAAAAACGAAAAGGATAGCTGAATTTTAAAATTAGAATTCGAGCATGACATCCCGAATCGAGGCCAATGATGTTTTAATAATTCGAAATATATGTAATGGGGATTCGTTTTTCTCAGTTTTTTTATGCTTCGATAAAAAAAACTTATCTTATTTGGTATCAAACAATATGTGATTTTCTTTTCTCCTTGATCTCCACAAGTCTAAGTTATAACAGTAAAGAGAGTTCAAATAGGACTGGTCAAACGCACAGTCTCACTTTCAACTGACCATCTCTTGATCTCTTCTCCTTACGTCCCTCTTTTCTGGCCTAAGTTTTGCAGGTCCAGGAGAGGAGCGGTGGTTCAAGTTAGACTGGATTACTGGCACAGTATTGCGCGGTGCTCTAAGGCTGTCTTCACACGTGCTATAAAGAGCTAACTGCCTGCTATTAACATTAACACCGGTACTAGCCGGCGGCGGGTACCAACACCCTTCTTGCAGTTAATAGTGAAGTAGTCGGAGTTGGTAACTGTTATTTGTATCTGTTAAAATAATAGCTATCAATACCCCTGAAAACTCAAGTTCCTTGTTAAGTTATTTTTGCTTTCTAAAGAGCAAAGTAGTATTTATGAAAGAAGGACATAATCCAAAAACAATGTAAGTTAAAAAAAAAAATATATGTTTAGTTCACATAAAAAAAGCAGTTACCACAAGTCATATTTCCTTAGAATGTTATAATTATAAATGAACAAATGTTGTGCATAGCTCTGAAATATTTTTTTTATTAGGTGTTGAGCATTTCCTATTAAAATCACTAAATATGTAAAGATTTTCAATATAAGTACAATAGTAAAAAAAGAAAACGCGTTGCTTTTCTCTGTCAGATCAAACATTAAAACTATTTGTTAAAGATAATATTAATATTCAATCCTCTTTGAATCATGAAACAAGATAACTATTACTTACACTGTTAAAAAACATCGTCAATCCCATCACTATACTTCACACCTTGAAGCTTTGACAACTCAATTATAAACCTTGTAGCCTTTTTAACTAGATTTAAATTTCCATATCAAGGCATCTGTGAACGTCACTAATTGTATTGATATTTTACTGACATACGTTTAAGGTTCAGTTTACATTGTATTGTTCATAGATTGCGCAAGAGGGGTAGTTGAATTGAATTCGTTCGAGATCGTTCATTATTATTGTACCCTATTATTATGCTGGATTATTAAGTTGATAATTCTAAAACTGTAACCTAATAAATTAAAACATTTGCAGGACGTCACTGAAATAGGAGGTAAATTACTTACACTTACATTGTTATTAATGACTTGAGATTTTTATAATAGAGCAGAAAAAAAAAACACAAAAATGTATCTGCTATTTTAATCAAATAATCAATATTTATTTAGTCTCGAGCCCCTCGGTGTTGATGATGATGAAACAATATTTCACATAAATAAAACAATAATTATATTTACATACCTACCTTATTTAAAATTAGATTACCTAGCTTTTTTTGTTGTAGATTGGTATTTACTTTAAAAAAAGACAATACCTACTGTCGCAAAGATTGTGCGAAATTAAAACAAATCGTTTATTTGTGGAAGATAGCGAGATTACTATGCGCTAACACAGACGTGGTCTCTATTTTCGTCGGGTAGACTAACTGGCCCTGTGGCGCAATGGATAACGCGTCTGACTACGGATCAGAAGATTCCAGGTTCGAATCCTGGCAGGGTCGCAAGAGATGTTACTTTTTGTATCTTTTATTTGTATGGAAATAGCAATGTTTTAGTTCATTTGTGATAATAATTGTATTTAATTTAATCATTAACAGAAAAACAAAACAAAAACAATGCATAGCAGCTCTAGACCCCTCTAAAGTAATAAACAGAGTCAAATAATCTAGACTTTGTTTTATCTTACCTTATCTGAAATTTGTCAAGATAAGATATTACTGTAACAAATAACTTAAAAATATTAAAAATGAACCATAGTTTCAATTAGTCCTAAGAGATTATTATTGATTTAAAACGGAAACACTCACGTAAAAAAATGGAAACTATGTCTTCCAACAATAATAAAATAGTCCTAAGAGAAACATAAAACATTTAGTAGCGTTATTAAAATTCTAATTTATTTATTTATTTATCACTTTCTACACTACTACTTAGAAATACTACTTTTTAATATTTTAACAGTGTTTGCATTAAATTATTATTACACCAACATTATTCAGTATGCTACCATCCATTCACTCCCATATATCACAGTTATAATTTAAACAATTTAAACTTTCTACAAAAGTTATAATTTAGTAGGCGTTTTATTTAACCCTTTCGCTTACCGTGTACACTACGCTTTACATTAACAAAAGCCATGTGGCCCGAATTCTTAGTGTTGTGACATCCCGACTATTATTACGCTAGCCCAACAATAGATGGCGCTGCCACCTAATTCACACCCTCGTTGACGTTTCCTCGAGATGACAAAAGTTGAATAGACTATCCATTGAGAAATCTCTCTAAGATGATGCGTCATTGTATTTTTTGCCGGTTTTAGTAAAGCTGCTATTAAGGTAGAGATTTAAGAAATACTTTGAACTTCGAGTGTTTCTTTTATGTGCAGTAATAATACAAGTAGCTTCGGGGTGAAATTGCTTGAGAGAAATTGACCATGTATAAAAGTGGCAAAATATTTTGAAAATAATTTTTGAGTGCTATTAATATCTGATAAAGGTAGGTAGGTAGCAAAAGGCTCGATAAATTAGGGTATAGTCAACTACTCAAGCTTAATGCAGATAAATGAATTTTATATTCTTTAACTTTGAAATTACTTGAAATTACTTTCACATTGTAATTATTGAATAAATAAATTATTATTATTATTGTATTTATATGTCCTTGACATCTCAGCATCTAACTAAAGAGCTGGTATTTTATGTAATTCACGGGCCTAAGCCAAGTGAATCACATTTGAATTTATCTGTTGATGGGGCGAAGTGGTATTTAATTGGTCTGTTTCTAGGAATCTCCGGACAATGCGACATGTATTTAATATTACTATTATTACTTCAATTAAATTAAATTTATTTATTGCTTTCATGTACATAAAATAATAATTTGTAGGTGTTACATTGTCATTGGTTGTAAGTGGATACATGAAACCCTTCAATGGGCATTGCAATACAAGTGACATGGCATGTAATTATATTATTGTTAGTCAATTAATACAAAATTAAATTATCAATAAATCAATATCAATACTAATGTTTAATAATGGTAAGTATATATAATTCGCGAATAGAATGTTTTATATTACTTTTATGTTGACTTTGTGTTATTTTTTTCTAAGAATCGTGCAACGTGCTAAATTCTATCACGAATCACGATTAGAACTATCTATCACTGTAACTACGTAATAACAAAAAAGTCTACAAAATACTTACCTAACAACATAATTGTTAATTATTAAATGACTACTTTAACTGGCGTTTAATACATAAACGCGCAGGATGCATTCCGCAAACGTTAGACACATTTTAAGTGTACAACGTGGTTTTGTTTATCTTTTCTTGCCGTTAATCATGTCATTCAGTCCACGAGGGGGTTGAGAACATAATTATAGTGAAGAGCCATTCCAACAGTCCCTACGCAGAATCGACATATGCTTTTGTTTGCGAAGGTGCTGCGTGAATCGAGACATCTTGCTTATTAAGGCCGGTGATATGGCAGAAATTAATTTGGGTGTATATTTTGAGAAAAATGTTTTTTTTTGCCGGTTAGGGCTTCATTTTGTAAGTACTTATTTTCTTAGGACTTTCAAGTTAGGAAAGCTTTAAAAGCGGCAAGGATAATAGACAAGACCAGTGACTTAAATGGGTCTTTCGATTCAAACCACAAAAGTCTATACCAAGTTTTAGGCTTGACGGTTATAATGGGGGATTTACTGACAGCTCTTTAAAAAATAAAAATAATAGTTCTAATTAAGACGATCGATGGCACCTGTACTTCGTGGATTCTTTTTTTATAATTATGCCAATCTAAGATCATATATTTGACAGCAGGCAGGAAATGTGAAAACCAAACGGGTGCAAAAGAGACAGAAAAATAATGTACGTGTATGACAGCTGTCAAATCAGACTTCTTGGAACGGCTTGACTTTAAATCTCAGAGGAAATAAAATACGATCGCTTCGCGCGAAGCGCGTCTGAAATGTTTGCTTTAAATCCTTTTATGGTTATGGATGACTCGCCGGATTTCTTCGGATCCACGAATCGTTAACGCCATCTATCGAAGATTTATGAACTATTTTTTTTTTAATTGGCTGTCGGAAAATCCCCCGATATACGAAGTTAACACTGAGCAACGAGCATTTAATACTCGGTTATAGGGTTACACAAAACATTCCATTTAATTTGCCTTTAGCGAGTAGCTAAGTACCTAAGTAATATATTCTTTACTGCAGCGGCTCAATATTTCTGAGGGCCCAGGGTTTTTGGGATTGGTCATCGACTGTATACAAAGAATAAAAAGAAGAAGATTGGTAAACACTTATGGTGTAATTATAACTATCGTTCGGGGATGTGACGTCAGTGCTACGGTGCTACGGCTACGAACCGCTACGAATGTTGTCGTAGTCTAATCTTGCAATCCATCAACAACAACTTATTTTAAGTCCACTTTGAGGGACCTGAGCTTGCCCTGAATTACAGCGATCAGGAGTCTACTGCACTGACCCATCCAGTGCTGGTTGGTCAACTTTACATAAAATTTTTGAATTTTTAGAAGTGCAGGTAATTCTATAAACACTTGGCAACGTCGTAGGTTTCGAACTCGCGTCTCCCACCCAGAAGACAGCGGTCCTACCCACTACTCCAACGCCGATTATAATCCACTTTCCCTCAAAAGCATGTGCAAGAATTTATTAACTTGTTGGAAGTAAATCGCAATGAAGCAGGAGCGGCGCGGGCGGCGGTTTGGGCGTAGGGCTTTGTGCGCGGATTAGCCGGCGCGCGCGGCGAAACGCGGCGAACGCTCGGAGCGTAATTGGAATAGCAGAGCGCATTAGACGGGGTTATAATCACCAGTGTACACTGACCTCTAGTGGATCTCTGGTTTATAAAAGGTACGAAAAATGTGACGTTGATGTAATTTATAATTTTTCATCTATAAATTTGTCATCTATAAAAGGGTTACAGATTTATTTTGATATAATATTCGATTGTTAGTTTTATTTGCCATACCTAAATATTTTTTTTTATTACACTAGGTTTTCTAAAAATATGTATAACAATCACATTTATTTTAATTTATTTTATTTTTGTTAATTCAGGAACAAACAGACGCTTACAGAAAATCTTGTATACTAAACATTGGCAGGAAAAAGACCTTATAGAGTTCCCTATATTAAAAGTGATAGGATTTATTATGGCGAACAAACTTATATAATCTAAAAATGTAAATAAAAAGAAAAGCAATTTATTAAAAACTGTAGAAATCAACCAAAATAGTTTAATTTCGAAAAAACTACGTACTAGGCCTTTTTGATGAATTCTATATAGTTTCGCTTATGGTCATACGTCAGGGGTCCCTCTAAGCTGGTCAGTGGAGTGCATAGCGGTTCACAAGTGCATTCTTGCTGGATTACAAGTTTAGCTCGACAGAGCCGGTTGCAATTAACTTACCCCAAACTCGATGGGTATTAATATATTAGCATTACCTTCGAAATTGTTAAATCACTATGGGGTTCATTTAGATGTAGGAGAATAGACGAGACACTTGACATTCCTTATTCATACTTTAGTCAATATATTCGCTCTTTTTATGGGTTTTCATTTGACCCTAAAGTGGTGGTAGAAAGTCAAGATCAGAGCAAGGGAACTCGGTTACCTAGAAGATGACTACATACTCTTGTCTTGAAGAAAGCAAGTTTGTACGTTCCGAGAAAACTGACGCAAGGAAAGCTTTGATTTCACTCCTAGTGTGACAAAAATTACGCAGCAAGGCGTTTGATGCATTTGGGTGAAAGCTCTTCTGGCACCTGGAATTTTGGAGAATGAGGATATTGAGAAGGAAATGTGACAAAAAATCTAGTAATATCCCTAAGTAAATGTAAAAACATGTAAAATGTTCATTGGATTAATTTAAATGTTCTAATTTTTGTTGACAACATTTCAAATTCATAAAGGTACAAGAATGAAATAACCATTTGAAGACGTGGTCTTCTTAAACGCAATATTTTATTTTTCTGAATCAATAATCCTACTAATATTATAAATGCGAAAGCTTGGATGTTTGGATGTTTGTAGCCGAATCACGCTTGAACGACTGGACGGATTAGGATGAAACTTGGCACACAGTTAGGTTAGGCCCTGGAATAGGACATAGGCTACTTTTTACCGCAGTAAAACACTTTGATCCTACGGGAAGACTCATTTAACGCGGGTCACTTTTATGTTTTTATTTTTATTTTGAATTTCACTTAATTTGTTTCACTTAATAGTTATTGTTCAATGTTCATTAGCTTAGTTCAAATGAACGATTAAAAAATGAAATGTTGTCAATTCCTTCCAATTATTGTTTCCGCTCTAACTCCCCATTGGACAAAATATATGCTTATATAAATAGATGACATTTTTTTTCTTTAAAATCACAAGGCCCAGCTATGAAGATCGTATGTTGTCAAACAAAAGACTTGTAAATTAATTCTCAATAGAGAAATATACATCTCTCTGTCAATAATGTAAGCACGGTGTACGGTCACCTTCAAAAGTGGAGTCATATCACGTGTTTTTATACTTTGAAATATCTTTTCATTATTATGACCTTTATTGTATATTAGTATTAATATTAATAAAGTCCCGTACACACCATTTATGTTAATACAAAATCCAAGAAATAATAATAATTAGTAAATAGGTTATCTCAAAGTATAAAAACACGTGTTATAACTCCACTTTTAAAGGTGACTGTACGTTCTCTCCAGTTGGTTCACGACGAGGGTGGAGTCGGTCAGACACGGGATCACCGTGACCAGCACTTGTCTCCAGGGCTGACTAGTACACTTTGACTTCAAAAGATGATTCTATTAACCTTACAGAATTGTTATCTTTATATTTTTACATTTCTATTTTAAACTGGCTTTAAAAAGGAGGTTCTCAGTTTGTAGGTCTTTTGTTTTATGTATGTTCAGTGGTTATTATTCTTTACCACTTGCCACGTTGTCCGATTGTTTTTTTTTTTTGTGTAGACAAGGGGCGTACTATCCCGGTGGTCATATTTTAGTCATATATTACTTTAGAAGGTTATTTTTTTTACATTTATGATGGCGACTGTAACATTAAAAAACGCAAATATTCCTTTTTGTGTTATGGCCTTACAAAAACACAGAAAATAACTTATTTTATTTAATAAAAAAACATAACCACCAAGCATACTAGGTTTTTTTTTTGCAGTAGTTGGTGGCATTTAGCAGCAGTTCTATTTAGGGTTTCTGAGGTCGGTTATTCACTTTACAACCCACACGTTAAGGTTCAGTCGCAGCCCTGTGCAAGGCGCTGTCAATTCAACTTACGCGCACAATTACATGTCTGTTGTAAGTTTCTATTAATTACTCTTAGCGGAACCCGATACAAATTGACGTCTTATTGGAGCGCAATTTCACTCTTGCTTATTTGTATGTGATGGACTGGAAATGTAGGGCGAAGGTGGAGGTGGTGCTTTTAACTAAAAGATAGATATTACGAGAGATGCTTTTTTAATTACTTTTTCAAAGATCTTTTCACACGCGCAGTCTAACCTAGAATCAGCTCTTTTTTCTCATGTCAAAACTTATCTTCCTAATTCAAATAAATCCAAGTGTTTACAGCCAGCAACAGCCAAAGAGGCAAAGAGGTATAGGTATGTACACATACCTAACAAAATGAAACACTTATACACAAACGATTTTGGCGTTTTGATTGAAACTATATTGAATTAACAATTAGAAATACGGCTCAATCAATCAATCAGCCTATTGGAGTCTACTGCTGGAGGTAGGCCTCCCCAAGGGTACGCCAAAGCGCACGATCACCCGCTTTCCTCATCCAGCCACCACCAGCAACCTTCCTCAGGTCATCAGTCCACCTGGCAGGGGGGCGTCTCACACTACGTTTTCCGAGACATGGTCTCCATTCAAATATGGCTAGCGATGCCATATTTCATCGCCATATCATAAGAGTCGTCGTCTTCTCTTTAGTTGTACAAATATTTGCATTTTTACTGACATATTAATAAATAAAAAAAATTGCAGCCATTGAAAATATAAAAAAAAAGGTTTAATGAATTCTTTAAAATAAAGTTACACATTTTACTTGTATTTTTACATAAGTATATAAGACAATGTGGACCTTACACCTAATTTATAGCTCTTTTAATTTTTAAAGATTATAATCTTAACACAGACTAAACAATTATGTAACTAAATAATTATTTAGTTAAAAGACCTTTGATTGCAAGATTCATTGAAGAATAGGTCTGTTCCCGTTGTCCACGTTCAATTTGTCCGGAAAGGGATCTAATTAACAAAATATTGTATTGCTACCCCCAATTGAAACACTCAAGTGCTCATCACACGAATGTTTGCCCTGGGCGGGGTTTGAACCTGCGACCCTGTGGTTCGAAGGCAGGCATACTACCAACTAAGCTACGGAGCCACCCTGTCTCCTGTCCTAGCTATTAATAAATTTCTATTCATCCTATTAGATCCTATTCCTTTGCTAGTTCCCCGCTCCCCACTCCCCGCTCCCTTCTGTTTTTTTTCTTCGTGTTTACGGGAACGCAACTAGAGCTGCTTTGTACGTTTTTTGCGGCGATTAGAGCACAATCGGTCACCCGATACCTCCAGCTCTTCACGAGGCCGGGATGCTGCGCTTGAGTTGCCCGTGGCGCCAGTGCTGCCAGATCAAGCGGATTCGGCTGATTTCAGGGATTTTACCTCGATATTGCTCAAGAATTGTGATGTAATAAATAAGCGATGATCTACTGATATATAAATGTGTAGAATAGTAGTTATGAACTGGGTGTCGAAGTGGTCGTGTTGATCATCAGAATAGTACTGACAAAAAACTAGGTGAAATTAATCAATAAAAAAGTAAATAATAATAATTAATTATTTTTGTTTTTTAATTTATATATGTTTGTTATCTACTGTTTTTATGTTCCTTTTGTGTGCAATAAATAGTTTTTATTTACTTAAAATTGTTTTTTTTCCAGGTCGCCTATCTCTACACATTTTTAGTGAATTAAGTATTTAATTTACTGTGTGTACAATAAAGTAATTCTATTCCATAAAATATCCCAGCGGGCTGCACTGTAAAAATAAAATTAACTTTGGTACCTAACTATTTTTTAAAACGTTTTCTGTACAACGTGTGAATTTTTTATACTATACAAATCTGGGTGCAAGACATGGCCCAAAACAGAAATGAATGGAAGAAGGAGAGAGAGGCCTTTGCCTTGCAGTGGGACACAACAGGCTAAATCTAAAATCCGGGTGCAGTACAAAGTTTCGAAAATATTTGAAACTACCTACTACTTAAATATCCAAACTATCACATTTATAATATTAGTGTGATTACAATTTGCACTCACAGTGATCTGGCAACACCAAGTTCAAGTCCCATTTGACGACGGACCAAGTCTATTAAAGCCGAGTGTTGATACTTAAACTTAAAGTAGAGCCCTCTGGCTCGAGCTAAAAAAAAAACATTACCGTTACAGTTGGTAGTAGTACCTAGTATTTATTACAAGTACCGCATTGTGATAAATGAAGATGAAAAGAAATACATTCTTCTTTATCGTGTGGGATGTAAGAGGTGGACAACCGACCGCACAAACCCTGGTGTCCTATAAATAACACTAGAGACGCCACAACCCACTGACATCCATGTAACGACTAGAAAGTAGCCAGCTTTCGAAGCACGGAAATTTCTTTTCGGACAATCAGGTGATTCAGCCTGCGATGTCCTAAACAAATTGGGGAACGTGACACAAGGAGACCATATAACTAAGGTCCCTTTCAATAGAATCTGGCAATAATGTAAACAAATCAATTTAAGCACTATTATTCCGTAATTACTTACATTTGAGTATCAATCCTGATCATATTAATTTTTCAAGGAACTATACATTCTTCTTACATTAATTTCACCCCCTATTAACTTCTTTATGATAGTTATTTTAATAAAAAATACTCGGACGACAACTGCCATATTAACTGTTTTCTCATCAAAGTCTTGTTTGTCTTTGGAAAGTTAGTGTCAAAAAATTATATTGTTTACATTATTGCCGGATTCTATTGAAAGGGACCTTACGTAGTTTAAGTTTGAAATGTTAATCCTGATGTACGCTAATGGTACTACTAATTTTGTTCTGTGACGCTGCTCTTCCCAGTCAGGTTCAAAGTATAATATTATCGTTCTGGTCTAGCTAAAGTTCAGACGGCAGTTTTCAAATTCCATTTACGATTATCAAAATTATCAAACAATGGGATCTGAAGAAACCCCCTTCTGACATACTTCACAATGCGACCGTTAACTCTCATGATTATTATAACAGTTGCTTTCCTGGTATCCAATCCACATGGCTTCCATGCAAAGAAATCGCTTCCATGCCACCATGACTCATGACGCTTCACACTCCATGCTAGCATGACAATGGCATAACAATGGCCGCTGTTGGTCGTTCCACAACACGCATTTGTTTTCCTTTGGTGGTAATTGAGGAAGACTTCAAGCGAGTTTCTTGTGCGTACTGTAATTTTTAGTACAGTTAAAATAATAACAGCGGTTGACATGACTGTTAACGGTGGTCTATAAACTGTTTGTCCATTTTAATCCAACTTACTTTTTGTTAACCATGTGTTTGTCTTTTGTTTTGGGTGATTCAGGCAGCAGTTCAGTGGCGTTCATATATATATATATATATATAGAAAAATATATATATATATTTTTTTCTTCCCCATAGATTCTATAACCTTGTCCTTTCACGAAGCCTTAAAATAAGCAGAGTGTAAATAAACATTTGGCGAAATCACAAAGGAAACGCCATATTCTTCAAAAAATTGAATTGAAAAATATTTTTTTAAGAATTTGTATTTTATTTTCGTGTTGTATTTTTCTTTTGTGTTTAAATATTTGTATTTTTTATGAACAAAGGTTTTTTAATTCAAAATACTGTAATTAATCATTTTGTAGAGGACTCATCTATTTGGAAATACATAATCAATTTGTACCTTGTCGTTGTTTGTTGTATTAAAGTAGTTCTCAGTTTAGTTCATATAAATACATATGTCTGTTTACTACAAAGACAGGTACATTAATTTTTATCTTGTGCGTCTAGCAATAGGTAATTCAATAAAATCTGTTATATTTTGTTAAATTTTTCCATAATTGATCTAATTGCTTAAACCAAAATGATAATATGGTAGACGCATATTTGCGTGCACCTACCTTCACCTATATTTTGAATATTTTAAAAAACAAAATTCTTTTGCAATTCAGAATTACTTTTAACTAAAACTTTAGACTTTTATACACTGTCTAAGGAATGTCTATATAATGGAGAATATTGTAGAAAATGTAATCTTTCAATTGTTTTTCTTTCCATTGTGTTCAAGTTTCGAATGAGCCGTGATTCGCAGCTGAACCTTTGTTCTTCTATCGAGCGTTGTTGTTCAACAATCAATAGGTTTTTAATCCGATTCAAACGCCAATATTGAGAGAGAATAAAAAACGTGGACGCATTGTTTAATTCAACATTCTCATGTTCTAGCGCGTTGAATTACATTTTTGATGATTTTCGACAGTTGATTCTAAAAACGTCTAAATAGGATCATTTTTTAAATTATACGTTAAAAAAATGTTAATGTAAAACACAGCAGCCTCCGTGGCCAAGTGGTTGAGATTTCCACGCTAATTAAGGAGGTTCCGTGTTCAAAACCCGGTGGGGACACTGTCAAGAAAAAGTCTCTTTATGAGACTTTCCCCAGTTTGGTTAGGACATTGCAGGCTGAATCACCTGATTGTCTGAAAAAAAAAAGATGATTCCGTGCTTCGGAAGACAAGTTAAACTGTTGGCCCCGGCTACTCGTTAAACGAGCCGTGTCAATGACCTCTGGTGGCTCTATAACACTGACACCAGGGTGTATGAGGTCAGTGTTCAGGGTGTATGAGGTCGATCTTATACTCACACGATGAAGAAGAAGAAGAATATAAAACAGACAATACTGATTTCAAAGATAAATTCCATAAACAGATTCACTAACTGAATTGTTTTTGTTTCAGGATTTCCACAAATCAAATCACCATACAGCCCTAGCAACCAGCCACACCTATCAGGTTAGTACAAAAACCATCCAACACCAATATTTACCACCATCTTTATCAATGGTGCTAAAACTTCTTCAGCGTCTGAACTAATAGCAAGCAATACATTTGCGGGTGATTTAAGAAAGTAGCTGCTGGCGAGGGTAGCGAGGGGGGGAGCAGTCCCTCGTGTATTCCCCCCGCGCCCCTCGCCCCGCTTTTGTCTCAGTAATGAATCCGCCAAACGTCAAACACCACCGCGCAGTCGCCCCGACTACACCAACCAAAGGACCTACGGTAATTCCCTAATCAGAGGAAACTCAACTTTATTTGAACAACTTTAAAGTAGCTGTTATATTAGCTCTTTGAGCAATATATGCCCGTTTGCATGCAGCTTCAAAAGGAATTTGCTTAGGACTCGAGGTTTTAGAAAATATCCTGTTAAATACAAATTAGAGAGGTCGAGATAAAGATGTTTTGGGGGTATTTAAATTACTTAATTTGGTGATGGTTTTATTTCGTTTACTATTATTGTTTGGTGGCTGAACGAACCGTGTTTCGTGGCGATGAGTGACAGTGTTTCGCGAACTTTCGCGTTTTTTAGCTCACGTATGAGCCGTGCGAGTGAAAAGCGTTCGCAAAACAAACCACCTGCCGCTCCCTCCGGCAGCCATTTGTAAAAATTGCCTCCGCCATTTCTACGCGGGAATTTCATATTTGGAACGCCGCGGGGTGGAATCCGCGTAGATTTGACGTTTCGCCGTCATGGCCGCGGCACTTTGTTTCTAAAACAATGCGTGCGCCATTCGACTGCCTTTGTTTAGACCCAGCCGCCATTTTTAATTTGAAAATTAGGGGTCCCATTATGTGTCGCAAACAATAGCTAAGGTGAGTTCTAAGGAGAGCGAATGTTTGCTCCACGATGGGTTTTTGACCCTATTGGTCGAATGGCTATGATTTCTTCTGTGAAGGGCCAGGTAGGGCTAAGAAGTTTTACCCCATTTTTGCCCGTCCTACCAGCCAGTTCCATTCATGAAGGTTTTAAATTTTGTTAGGGTATAACTTTTATAAATTACAATCTTAATAAGCTTAATTAAAAATCCTTTTTAAACAAGCTTTTAAAGCCGTGGAGTGGAGAATCCTTGTTAAGACAAATCCAACGAGCCCAAATACGACTAGGTTGTGGTGTGTATTTAAGGAGTTCCTATGGCCACCTTCCGGCTCCATCATGAGACCCTGGACATCAAGTATGACTAAAGATCTTGTTAAGACAAATCCAACGAGCCCAAACACGACAAGGTTGTGTTGTATATTAGAGGAGTTCCTATGACCACCTTTCGTCTCCATAATCAGACCAGCTCCGTGCATAATACTGCATTGTCATCGCGGTTACATAAGTGTACCAAATTTTAGCAAAATCCAATGGCAGCAAGTGCTTGAAAATAGAGTTGCAAAATTTCGCCCGAACATAACACAGTATACCTACAGTTAATACAGTGCAAGTTAAATAAAAGCTTGTAAAAAGAGAGCTTACGATAGCTGAGATATCTAAGAAATTTCTTCGTCTTGACAAATTGATCGATAATTCGAAATTCCCTGCCAGGCTATCTGCATTGAAATCTAATTTTTTTCTAATTTTTTATACGTGTGATTTTATATTGGTAAACAAGCTAGCTAAACTCAAACTCAGCTTACTTGATCTTTTATGTAAATCAAGTTTGATTTACATCGACAATATAGCGATATAAAGTATGTTTGAATCATAAATATTTGTGACTCAATCAAGTTTAATCAAACACGGTACAACCTATATTACGGGTTAACGAAAGATTCTTAACACCTTGGAAAAAAAAATCCACGGCAAATATAAAAAAACCATCGGACAGTTAGTGCTCCTAGCCACTTCCGGTATAGAAAATAAAATACTGTGCAAACTAAATTATCAAATCGCAATAGACTAGGAGCCACATGTTGTCTCCCATCCCGCCGCAGCGGTACCCCGGTAACTCGACACTGCCACAATTAGTAGCGCGTTTGTTTTCCACTCAGATTTGCTACTCCACGTGACATCACACATCTTACACAAATGTGTCGACCGACACTATTAACACCCACTTAAGATACTTTTATTTAATTTGTAGAGGCGGTGACGTGGTGGTTTCCGCTTTCCGCTTGCAAAAAGAGAAAGATTAGAAGAAATTACATATTATGTTTTTTCTTATTATTTTTCTGTGAACTCTACAAAAGACATTTTGACAATATTTAGAATATTTAAAATAATATATATTTTAAGATGCTAGTTTTAGTAACCGATATTTAAGTGAAATTATCGCATAAACATAAAAGATCACGCTTCTATCCCCAAAGGGGTAAGCAGAGCATTAGGGGGCTCCTAAGGAGCACACATTCAAACCAAATTTGGTAAGCTTATACTTATGTGTTGTTATTCTTATACATCACCCGAATTCAGAGTAGCAGAGCAGAGACATTTTGAGAATAAAGTAAAGTGAACTATATTAAAAGTTTTAAGAAAATAATAAATTCAAACAGATTGCTGTTGTTTTATTTTTTTAGGAAAATACAAAAATTTCAATGTTCATGTCATAATTAATTAAAAAATAATAAAGAACAAAGTAACTAATTCATTTTCCATAACAGAAACTCGACCCGGAGTCAATCAGTAGCAAACCGCACGTTAATATACTGCTTGTTGTTACAACTCGATTGTCGCCACTTAGCGGCAAACTGTTAGACATTTGATACAACACTAACATCGCCAACTCACCACACTCCAAACAAAACAAAACCAACCTTAATGTGCAACAAATAAGGTTATAATGAATGTAAAGATAAGTAGCAAACATGTCACCACTCGCGCCTCGTCTTAAGTTGACAGGAAAACATGTTCGTCTATTTTTTTCTTTTTTATGGCATTATTTGTGGCCAATGTTTCGAGTAAGTGAGAAGGTTGAGTACCGCCGCCGCGGCCGTGTCGCGTTCGTTTCATTTCTAACACTTTTTTTTTAAATATGAACGTCAAAACCCGTGTCTGAGGCTTGCCGGCTGTCATCTTTCGTTATTATTGGTTTTCTTGACGCGCCGAACGGAAGAGGTGTGGAAAGAATGTGTTTTTTTAACTAATTGAACGTTTTACACATTAAGTAAACAATATTAGGCATGTTAAGTAAACAATTTGTAGAAATAAATGGGAAATTTTCTACTGAAACGATTATTTTATATATTACTAAGCGTATAGGCCAGTGCTAAGAACAAAAATAAAATAAGAGTAAATCTTACTTACTCAATACTTTACAAAGTAACATTCCAAAACTTTGTCTAAAAACCATGTTGGCACTAAGTTTACGAAAAGAGAACGTTGCAAGCCAACATAATCTCTTAAGACCAAAGCCGCTAAGTACATCAGTTTGTTAAACGCACGTCTCTGACGGGCCAAAATTCCGTCTCTTCATCAGTCTTTAATAAGAAAAGTGGGCACCTGACATCACGTCGTCTCCTTGGGGGGGAAGGGGGGATCTCGAAGACTCCGTAATGAGCAGGCACTTACTAGACAGTGCCCATTATAATTGCTAATGGTCTTCACTTTGATATTTCGGCACGTCTCAACAGCTCTATCAGCCTGTAATTACGGTTGAAAATTGCGCTGCCTCTCTGAAAATTGGTCGTTCTATCGGTGCTTAATTTATTATACGATCAGTGGCCTTAGAGGGGGTGGGGGGATAAAGGGGGGGGGGTGGGGGCTCTTGTTCTAATCGTGAAATTGTTGGTTTCAATTTGCTGACGGGCTCGGTCTCATAATTGGATTAGGAATAGTACAATTTACTCCCGATGTTGATTTGTTGGCAAATCTGGGTTTGTATGGCGATTTGATGGGGAATTAGAGGATTATATTGTTAGTAGCGATGTTTGTAAACGGAAAATTTATGAATATAGAGTTAAAGTGACAGGTTAAAAAGATGTAAGTTTCAAATAGTTGTAGCTCTGTTCCTGTTTTTCAAATTAATTTATACATTGACTTAACAAATGTTTATACGATAAAAACTAGTCAAAACTAGTCTACACAAGTCAATAAATCAATACTATGAAACCCTACTGTATTTTATGTTTTTACTTAATTTTAAAACATCTTGCTACTACTCCTTTCTATTTAAAGATTTAAACTCATAACAAGAGTTCACCAAAGCCTTCAGACGAGAACATTGCCCGATCAATAACATCGCGAGCCAATTGAAACCTTTCTTACAACAACTTAATACATATAGTTGTAAAGCAAACGGAAAGAAGCCAATACCTGATTAGCTAAGTGGCAGTCGCAGTGTCCGGCCCCGCCCACTCCCCCCCTCCCCGGGGGGCTTTCCCCTCCCGCGGAAAAACCCGCCGTAAATTGTAATATTACCCAGCCATTATATTTTCACGCGCGACTGCGTCCCCCGCGTTGCTTAGAAAACAGTCTTCGGTTTGGATTTCTTTATTTCATGAATTATTCGATGAGTTAGATTTTATTAGTGTAAAGTATTTGTAGTGATAAATTTAGACAGTTTGATAGTAAAGAATTTCGTCGGTGGTCTAGTGACTAGGGCCGCTGCCGCTGGGAGACGCGGGTTCGATCCCCACCACGTACCAATGTGTTTTTGAATTTCAAATTCATATGTACGTTTATTCGACGCTCTTACGGTGAAAGAAAACATCGTGATGAAACCTGCACACTCCTGCAAAGAAATTCAAAGGTTGTGTGTGAAGTCGACCAAAACGCACTGGGTCAGCGTGGTCGACTAAGGCCTAATCGCCCTAATTCAGAGTAGGCTCGAGCCCCTCGGTGGGGACGTATGATGATCTATTGATGATATTGATACTATGCTTGATACTATATCGAAATGCCCACCAATAATCACCCTAATTCAGAGTAGGCTCGAGCCCCTCGGTGGGGACGTATAATGAGCTATTGATGATATTGATACTATGCTTGATACTATATCGAAATGCCCACCAATAATCACCCTAATTCAGGGTAGGCTCGAGCCCCTCGGTGGGGACGTATATGAGCTGAAAGAATTTTAACAAAGTATTAGGTTTGACGTAATTTTCGTGATTTTCCACTCTGTTAATTGCATTCAGCTGTTAGTCTTCCTAAAATTTAATGAATAAATAAATAAAAAGAAATTACTTTAAGTATTTAATTTATTATTAATATTTGTTAAATGACTGATTGTTCCTGTAAGTAGTAAATCGTCTAATGTAAAGTTCGACAGCTCTCTTTATTAGAGCTTTTTTGTGAACTAAAATTATTAATAATAAATTACCAAGAGGTTCAACAAGAAAATAATATAAAAGAATAATCTAAACTTATTGATATGATAGAGCTCTCAAGTGCTACAAAGAGGAGTATATTTAAGATTCTATAAACATTACGTTTTCACCCGTGTTTATTATGTAATAAACATTCTTCAACAATTTAGAAAGCACTTGATTACAAAGAAAACCGCAAGGCATCGAATTATAAAAATGCCTCCTTATAGAATATTAAACGTTTCTAATTCGCTGCTCGGGCCTAATGACATGTGCGCGCATTAAACAGTTCTGAACGAACGCGCACAGAGTTATGCCTGTGCGCACGGAGGCGCGAACGCGAAAAATATAATTGAAGCGCATCATCACTTTTGTACTCGCCTCCTTAGTCATAATATTGAGGGTGGAAATTCAACGTCTTGGAAGAACGAGTTATAATGTTTTTGGCGGTTCAGATTTCGATTGTAAAATAAAAACAAACTTATTTTCAATTTTGATAGATTCGCTAAACAATACAGTCAACACTTTCATCATCATCATCATCATCATCTCAGCCGGGAGACGTCCACTGCTGAACATAGGCCTTCCCCATCGGTTTCCAACGTGAACGGTCATGCGCTGTCAACACTTTATTTTAGGTTAAATAGACAACACTTTTAGTCTAAGTATTACATCTTACATTGAGAGGCTCGAGCCTACTTTAAATTAAGGTTATCACACCACCTGGGCCCTACACACAACTTTTCATAGTAAGTGCACATTTTATTCAAATATTTACTTTCAACGTAAATATATGAGCAACAATGATGCGTGTAAAGTCATTAAAATATCGAAATTAAAAAACAAATTAGTACCAGCTGTAACTGAACTTCAACCTACATACAACCTTTCACTCAACATCACCTAACCATCAAAGCCAAAGAATAAAAATAAGAGAAACTTGTCAATCTCACAGCAGTAGCTGCTCAGAAAGTGATGAACTAAACGCGCAGGATGCCTTCGGGAAATCATTTTTGGGGGCGAGTAGGGTAACAAGCCATTTAGGAAAAGAAGGATAAAAAAGATAAGGGTAATTTAAGATATAGGATAATTCCAGGATCTTCAACATACTGCGCCGACCCCAAATGATGAGACAATGGCAAGCAGGACCTTCTTAAGCAAAGTAAAGCAAACTAATGTCATAGTCAAGCCGTGTGGTGACGGCAGAGTAGAATATATTTGTCACCAACTCCTACTCTTCCCGAGAGTGTCGTAAGAAGCTACTTAAGGACTACACATTGAACAGGGAACGGGCAACAGCGCTCTCTGATACAGTAACCTTTTAATCTGCGATGTCCAACCCGCCTGCCAAGCGTGGAGGAGGCTCATAGTCCAGCAGTGGACTGTAACGGATCGTTGATGCGAATGTCATAGACAGCTCTTAGGATAAGCAAGTTGAAGTGGCAACGGGTAGACCAGCTTTAGCTCAACAAACCGATAACCGCTGGAGAAGATACGTTCTCTTGTAGCGACCACGGGTTGGAAAGCGCAGTGTTGGACTCCCACAAGGTGGACAGATGACTTGGTGAAAGTTGCTGGGCGCCGGTGGATGCGAAGTAGCATAGGACCGTTCATGTTGGAAACCTTTGGGGAAGCCTATGTTCAGCATTGGATGTCTTCCGGTTGAGATGATGATGCTGATAATTACATAAACTCAAAAATACTTTTATTTCTAAATAACGCAATAGGACATACCAAGAATATTTAAAAACCTAGTCTCCCTACCGCCAACCCCGCGGGGCTCGTTACTGCGAAGGGACGCGAGGGGGGCGGGGGCAGGGTGTAAGCGAGGGGGGGGGGGGGATATTTTCCGCAATTTTTGAAAACGATATTGTTGTGTTCGCGGACACGTGGGGCGAGGGCGAGATGTGTAACGGTCTTTACCCAAGCGCTACATCAACGTCTTCAACAAAAAAATAAAAAAAAGATTGAAAATACTTTATTCAAATCACGATAATAAATGGTAATAATAATCATAATCCATATAATTTATACGAATGACGAATAAATGATTTGAATTTGAATTTATTGCTTCATGTGGTATAATAAAAAAAAAATATAGGTGTAACTTATAAAAAATAGTGCACACATGACCCATGACGCATGGTATACAAAATTATGATAAAAGTAAGAAGATAAGTCTTTATTTAAGGACTTTTCGTAAAGTTATTCATATCGTCGGTAGTTTGTTTTCCGTGGTAGTACTATATATTAAAGTCAGTACTCAGGAACAAGTTGCTTGTTCCTATCATTTTTAGCCAGTACTATTTTAAGTTACCCGCTAAATAATAAAACAAATAAATGAAAATGATTCATGCTGCATAAATAAATGAGGTACAGAAGATGCAAGTCCTGTTGAGTTTCTTTTAACCGTTCTTCTCCTGTAGTGAACATGTCAACCATAGGGAAAACTTCTTTTGTCCTTGGAATTATTAGCTAGCTTTGACTTTAAAAACAATTTTGTAGTTTTTATTTTTTATTTAGCTAATAAGAGATTTATTTTCGTGGAGCGACTGGGAGCGGCCCGTGTAACGCAACTCAGCGCCCAATTTGTCGAGAAGTTAATGATTCCGTAACGGAAACAAATATGGCGCATAATTGGAGCCTTGTTACTCCACAACTTGCCTTATTTTTATATTTTACCTTTTGAAATAATTGAGGAAACCTGCACACTCCTGCGAAGAAATTCAAAGGTTGTGTATGAAGTCGATCAACCCGCACTGAGCCAGTATGTTCGACTATGGTCTGACCGCCTTACTCCAGGGTAGGCTCGAGCCCTTCAGTGGAGACGTATATGAGATGTCGATGATGACATTGATGACCTTTTGAAATTTAATTTTTATTCACGAGTCGCTAGTCAACACGTGAATAAAAATTGAAATATTTGAATTATTCCGGTAACTTAGTGATCTGGTAACGTTGAGACCGGTGACATCGAGTTCATACATTCCTAAAAAAAAAATGTAAAAATAAGAGCCCCACTCTTTCTTTTTTCTACTTACGTCAGGGTCTTGGGTAGATTTTGATTATTAATTTTAATTTATGCCAGGTGGCGTTAGAGACGCATTTCCAAATGTTAGTTAATGTTTTTAATTCAAATAAAATTATTTTCCATTTTAAGAAAACAAAATTATTACGTCCTCCACTTACTGACGCAAATACCTATAATATACACTTGTTTACATGGCATAACCACAAATACTTAATAACACTATACCTATAAAACAATATGCATAATTAACGACATCTTTATTACGAAAGCTTAACAACGGTGATCGAGCAAACACGTGATGCGCAGACGCACTAATTGAGTCGCATTGTCTTCTGCTTAACATTGAAACTTAAATACTACATTGGTAATGTTCTTAATTAATATATTCATTGGTACTTACCTGTTTATCACTGAAATTATAAAGAGTCTTTTGTATTTTCTAATTATGTTACTATTCATTGCAATAACTTCAATGAGATTAAAGAAAACATAGATAAAAATAACAAAAATGACTTTTATTTTCTTAACAGAAACATTTTATTTATTTTCTCAAAATGATAAAAATATGACTGAGAACTTTTTCTCTTATTGAATTCAAAATAATTAAAATAACTGTAATTTTGAAATATTCTTTGTTTTAAAATAAATATGTTTTACCTGTTTCGTTAATAAACTATTTTTTTTTTATTACATATACTATAACAAAAAATAAATTAAAAGAAATAATTAATATCTGTGTGAATAATATCATTATACAATATAAATGAGCTGTTGATGATGATGAAATCTTTGTTATCCAATTACTCCTAATACCAACATAATATATTGTTACGATACGAAGTGTCCACCAATTTCCAACAACCTTTGCTACTGAGTATTACCAAGACAGAAGGCTGTGGCAACAATGGCTGTAATTACAGCGCTATGCTGATCACTCTGAATATTACCAGCTGCTAGAGAAACAAAAACTAATTTTTAATTACAAAGCTCTGAGTACTGTCCTTAATACAGCCACTAAGAATTGAGGTTGAAAAAATACTATTTATTACCATTTCCAAACAGATAGGTAGGTTTCTTAAGATATTTTTAAGAGAAATTGTCTTAGTTTGGCCCGCTATACAAAAAGTGTAAATTAGATTAAAGATATATATAGAATATGTGAATTTCGTTACTCATTGCCTATTATTGCTATCAGCTCTATAATTTATATACGCTCCGTTCGATTAGGGCGATCAATTCATGCAGGCCCAGTGCGAATTGGCCTGCTATTACTACTTACTTGTTCATCTCAAACAGCTTCAACAACTAAACTGAACTCAAACTAGCCTCATTGTAAAAATTTAGACAGCCAAAAAAGTCTTAACCAAAAACGGTTTTTACATAAAAAAGCAAAACCTCGCAAGATCATAATATCTGGGACAAAGCTGCCAGTATTCGCAATCAAGCCATTGTGGCCGAGGGCCGAGGTTTGTAGCTAAAAAAACAAGATTAAAAGGAATAAACAAGATCTGAATGGAAGTGGTTTTGCTTGATTTTCTTTAACACCTGCGACCGGTGAGAACTTGCAGCGTGTAATGCGATCCGGGTTGGTATTACGGGACTAAATACGGCCTAAGAGCTGCGTACGAGTCGAAATGCCCGCTTTTAAAACTTCACTTTTTGGCATGATGGTGCTTGGTTGAAGTGGCATGATTTTATGACCAAGGCAAATGCTCCAAATGTACTGAAAAATCAAAATAGCTTTACAAGTGCGCGCCCGCTATATGACCGTCATCAACAGCTCATATCCGTCCCCACCGAGGGGCACTTTAGTAGAAATAGCGATTAGCTACTTAGGCAGGATTTAACAGTAATGTCTTTATAACCGTGTGGTGACGGCAGCGTAGAATACATTTGTCACCAACCCCTATCCTTCCCTTGGGTGTCGTAAGAGGCGAGTTAGGGACTACACATTGAACAGAGAACGGGCAGCAGCGCTCTCTGATACAGTAACCTTTTAATCTGCGATCTCCAACCCGCCTGCCAAGCGTGGAGATTATGGCAAAACCCTCATAGTCCAGCAGTGGACTGCAACGGGCCGTTGATGTTGATGTCTTTATAACGTCATAGATAGCACATTCACATAAAGTACTATCATCACATCACGATCGATCATGACATGAACACGGATATCTTATTTTGTTTGAAAACCAATTTTCTGAGTAGTACAACAAGCATTTGATAGTATTCGGATACCTACTGATTTCAATTAGTATTCAACAGAATTTTATGTTGATCGAACGAGTAAATCATTCAATTGTCTTTACGGTAGCTATAAGGTATTTTCTTTAGAACAATAAAGGCATCAACGCTATTTGTCGACCGACTCGCACTGGTCCAGCGTGGTCGAAGGCCTAATCGCCCATATTCAGTGGTAAGCTCGAGTCCCTCTGTGTATTACGTAGTAAGAAATACGTCATACATTTCATAACTATAACTGACTCTACTATAGAGTCTTAAGACTATACTTTGTTATCTAAGTTTTTGTGTTCATCGAAGGTTTTAATTATTATTGTTTCGTTTGTTTCATGTAAAAGTAGCAGTACGACAATTATACTCACAATATTCAGGTAAATTATTTTCTTTCTTTATAATTTGGTACGTAATTCTTCTAAGCTAATTAGCTTATTATTAGTAATTGAGAACAAAAGTTTACGTACATACAGGTTAAATTATTTATTAGCTTTGTTAATTACCCATTAAGTAATAAAAATATAAATAACACACATACTCTCTCGTGAGTTCTGCTGTGATCATGACTATTGCAACATAGTCGAAATATCGGTGAGCTCATTAAAAAGCTTATTTTAAACCAAAATCGTGGTAATAACCCATAAAGTAAATATGTGTGTTATTAATATTAACAACAGCGAAAACCTAACAGTGCTTATAAAAAATATTAACTTTTGTTCTCAATACTTCCAATATACCTTTGTAGAAATCTCTAACAACACATACATAACATTTTTGTAAATATTTCTGCACTCTCATAACAAACTCAATCATAGGTTCCACACCGCAACCTCGTTCCTCGAAGCGCGAGCCTGAAGACTATTTGCGTGTCTACCGACATTTTTCGATTGCCGGTTGGTACATCGGTAACAAATCGAGTTTTCTCATTGCAATTGGCTGCGTCACGCGTCAGGAGCCAGAAATCGGGCAATCAGCGGCTTCAGAGGATCAGGGGAGAGAGGTGAGGCAAAGAACCCGCGAGATTGCCAATCTTGCCACGCGCTAATCATATTACGATCATTTAAATGACCAAATACTTTGATTTTAATGTTGAATTGCCTGGGTAGGTAAATTTAAATTAGATTAAAGTTTCTTAAAGATAAAATATTCTGTGAATATAAGCGGAACCTGATGATATTACAGTTACTTTGAAGAGGAAGGCATTTTGTAATAGTGAGCGATAAGGTGACCAATCTCTATCTTTGTCAAGGATGCCGTGAAAACATTCACTGATTCTGAAATTAGAGATATTAAAATTTATCATTAAAAGATCTGCTCAGTTGAAAAGACAAATGCATAGCCAACTAAAAATTGCTTGTTTTAACTAATTTCTTGTAAAATATTTTTTGTGCTTACATAAACATCTTTCATCATTTCGGGAGCGCTTCAAATTTTAATTTGCTTCTTCAAATCAGCTCATTTTACCCAATTTCTGTGCGCCTCGCTTTTCGAGTGCTCGCGACGATTGGCCGGGAGCGAAGTGTCGCGCGTCGCTGCGACACGCGAATCTAATCGCGTCGCGGATCTAGTCGCGGCGAGCGCAAATTGGCTAAGCGCAGATTGGCAATTTTCGCTCGCGTTTCGTCTCGGCGAAACAAATTGGCCAAATAAACCTGACGAGTTGATATATTCCAATATATTCGATATATTACGTGTCGAGACAGCTTTGTGTGCCAATTCGGTGGATTTTGTATATTGCCACTTGTGCAATTTTTCCAGAAAGCTGACGCAGTGGGTGAATAGTCTAAAATAGTAAAACTATTCAAGATCTTCTAAAGATGATTTGGTATTTCTTTACTCTTCGACTAGTATCTGGGGGCACGGCAGTGCCCCCGCCAAGTCGAGCAAAAAAGCGGCACGGTCGTACCATCCTTTTCTCGAAGCAGTTCGGGCCATTTTTGATCCCCCTATAACTTCGTTGTGGATAAAACTAGAAACCTGAATTTTCAGTAATAAAGCAGGCATTGTATAAACCCAGTATGTTTCAAATTTCATTTAATTTAAATCAGTAGTTTAAGATTTATAACTAGTCAAAGTTTCTTAATTTTGTCACTCACTCACTCACTGACTGACCTATCATCAAAACTCTAAGGCACTTCTAGCAGACATAGATGCTTCAAATTTAGAACACAATTAGTGTTTAGTGTATAAACTAAGGAAAAACTAAAATATTTTGAAATTTCGGCCCAGTTTTTTAGATACATCATTTGCTAGATAACTTTGTAACCCCATATAAATCTTGGGGCATTATATAGGATTACAAAGTTATATTTGCAGTGAATGAATCAGTGTACCTGTATAATGAAATATAAGGGAAACCTTCATGACCGCCCCTGGTTTTGTACGCCACGTTTTTGATGTACATGGTTTACAACGAATAGGCATTCATTCAATATTAGGATGTCTAAAAAGTTGCATCCAAAAACAGGTCTGTACAAAAAGTGCTCGTGCAGTTTTGAACGCAACTGTTTTGGTACGCCGCGTTTTCTAAGCCAATGATTACATGTCAAAATAATGGCTCGCCTTTAGGAAACTGTATTTTTTCGCTGTTTTTTACTGGGCAGCAACCGAAGGAGGGGGTTTGGGGGGCGCAGCCCCCCGCTTTAAAAAGAAATCCACCCAGAAAGAATACACTTCGGTTAGGTTAGGTTAGACTGTTGTCAACAACAGGCGTAGGGAGACGAGCGAGCGCAGCGAGCGTGCCGCGGCAGCGGCCGGCGACTGCAGGAGATTACTTCTCAAAAAGGCTAATGGTTGGAAAATTCAAGCGCGCAAAACGTGGACGGAAAAAAAAATGGTTGCAGAAAACGGGTCAGTCATAATCTTAAAGTTGCACAGCTCTCTAGAAACCTTTGCAAAAAAGAAACTAAAAAATGCCTTTTCTCTCTTAACTATGCTCAATCAGAAGAGCTGTTGGAGATCCTTAAATAAGAACATCAACTATTACCATAATAATACACACACTAAAATGATTTTGTAAAAAACTTAACGGACAAACTAAATATAAAATATATATAAGATATACCTACTTACTTTGACAATATATTATTATCCTACTTTGTACACACTCAAACACACGAACATTATAGTCACACACATACACAAACACACACACACATTAATTAAACTTTGCTTTTTAAAATGAAATATAAGATATAAATATAATATATAAATATAACAGACAAATATAAATGTTCACATCCAACGGGAAGAGGCTGATATCCCACAACACAGGGAATCCTAGTGTGGGGATCAGTGTGCAACTATTGTTAAATTTGTTTGTTTTTAGTCAATAAAGATTTTATTATTTATTATTATTATTATAATCTGCTCGCACAGTTTTTCCCGTCCAAGGCAAGCATGTAGTACACAAAAAACTGTCTGTACAAAACTGTAACACGGAAAACGGTCTGTAAGCATGAACCCCACACGAATATAGTTGAATAAGAGGTGTAGGGTAGGTGTTGGATAGGTGTTGAATAGGTGTATGGCAGGTGTAGGGTAGGTGTTGATTAGGTGTAGGGTAGGTGTAGGTAAGTGTAGGGTAGGTGTAGGGTAGGTGTAGGGTAGGTGTTGGATAGGTGTTGGATAGGTGTAGGGCAGGTGTAGGGCAGGTTTAGGGTAGGTGTAGGGTAGGTGTAGGGTAGGTGTAGGGTAGGTGTAGGGTAGGTGTAGGGTAGGTGTAGGTTAGGTGTAGGGTAGGTGTAGGTTAGGTGTAGGGTAGGTGTAGGGTAGGTGTAGGGTAGGTGTAGGGTAGGTGTAGGGTAGGTGTAGGGTAGGTGTAGGGTAGGTGTAGGTTAGGTGTAGGGTAGGTGTAGGTTAGGTGTAGGGTAGGTGTAGGTAGGTGTAGGGTAGGTGTAGGGTAGGTGTAGGGTAGGTGTAGGGTAGGTGTAGGGTAGGTGTAGGGTAGGTGTAGGGTAGGTGAAGGGTAGGTGTAGGGTAAGTGTAGGGTAGGTGTAGGGTAGGTGTTGGATAGGTGTAGGGCAGGTGTAGGGCAGGTGTAGGGCAGGTGTAGGGTAGGTGTAGGGTAGGTATAGGGTAGGTGTATGTAGGTGTAGGGTAAGTGTAGGGCAGGTGTAGGGTAGGTATAGGGTAGGTGTAGGGTAGGTGTAGGGTAGGTGAAGGGGGTAGGTGAAGGGTAGGTGTAGGATAGGTGTAGAATAGGTGTAAGATAGGTGTAAGGTAGGTGTAGGGTAGGTGTAGGGTAGGTGGAGCGTAGGTGTGCATTTTTACATTGTGTTTGCCATCAAAAACATAAATTGTAAAAAAACCAAGTCTCGCACGCAACTTAGTCTACCGTAAAAAGTTGTGAGATCCATGTAATACCAAGTCGGTCCCTACTTAAGAGTCCTTCTGTCTTAAGTTATTACGTAATTAGCTCACTTAACAACATCATATAGTGACCAGATCAATATTAAAAATCTCTTATGTTTTAAATAAATACATAGATTGACTTGGCAATCGCACTTAACAATCAAATTTAATATAATAATGTACTTGTGAGATACATTGTGTTTTCATGCGATTGCCAGGTCAATCTATGTATATATTTAAAACATAAGAGATTTTTAATATTGATCTGGTCACTATAAGATGTTGTTAGGTGAGCTAATTACGTAATAACTTAAGACAGAAGGACTCTTAAGTAGGGACTGAATAAATTAACCGACTTGGTATTACATGGATCTCACAACTTTTTATGGTAGACTAAGTTGCGTGCGTGACTTGGTTTTTTTACAAGTTATGTTTTTGATGGCAGAGTTAATATTGTTTGTGGTATGAAAAATAACATTAGAATAAAATGGTAAAGTATACTTGTCAATGATGGACTCGACGTTACCGGAACTCGATATCATATTATAATAATATCATTTATTTAGTAATATTAAATGACATGTCAAAAACATTAAATTAAAATACAATAAATAAACGAAATAATTCAAATAAGCCTGCTACCAATTGTCTTTTTGATGAGATAGCAATTATCTTAGTAACTTCAGCTCGTGTACGTCTCTCGAATCTACCATGGACACAGAATTAATATAGTACCTATGGATAAGGGCAAATTAAATAAATTAAATTTAAAACAATGGTAGCGATTCACACCGTCACGCTCTAATCCTTCATTTAAGTTCGTCGGTCCGTTTTACCTCTTAAACATTAAAAAGGGACAGGAGATGGCCATTCTAATATCAGAGCTGTCAAACATCGAATTTGAACCTTATGGACGCGTCGATTGTACAATTTGAGAGAGCACGTAAAACATCCGACATAAAAATCTCTTAATCTGACAGCTATGCTATTATTTAATAAAAATAAATTAATTAATTCAAAATAACATAGCTGGATTTTAAAGTTAGAATTAGAACATGACTTCCCGAATCGGGGCCAAGAAACCTATTGATAAATCAGAAAAGTGTAAAAACTTCATCTTATTAATATCTCAAAATAAGTAGCGTGAAATTTGATATTCATTGCGTAGTTAATTCGCCTAAACTGTAAAGCTAACATCGCCGAAATATAGAAATGTGGAGATGATTGTGACCGCTAAAGTATTTGACTGTTCCTTTCCTTATTTTATGAATTAACTAGCGGTCCGCCCGTGGCTACGCTCGTGTTATGTAAGATTTTTCCATGAGATAAGTTCCTATGTGTTAATCCAGGGTACAAACTATCTCTTTTCTAAATATCATCGGCGGAACAAACATCCAAACATCTAAACATCTGAACATCCAAACATCCAAATATATTTTCATGTTTAGTGTGATATAAAAATATAGATTAGTAGCAGACGACCCGCGAAGAAAAAAACAGAATCGGTTGGAAAATGAATTTACAGTGATTATTTAAAGTTTCAATATATCAAAAACTATTTTTTGTATGGAGATTATATGGGCTTGTGACTTCTTTATAACTCGGTCAATTTTAAAGGTAGAGCAAAAATTATTGTAGTGTTCGATAGCAGAAACTAACAAGTGTGGATTTATAAAATAAAAAAAAGTAGTCAAATACCCTATTGACTACGAGTAGTACAAATACGTGAGTAGGTGTCGTGGATTGTTGACTTAGTTGTCACACCATGGAGCGAGGAAAGTGGCGGTGTGCACAGCATGAGTAGCTTTCCTTGAACCCCCCACCCTCCTTCCGCCCTGCAACCTCCCACTTCCAACTTCCGAGAGTAAGAGATGAATGGAACTCGACGACATGGGAAGGAATTGGTATGTGTTCTTATGTACAATATACAGTTTACTTAAAAATATGTTCTGTTCCTGTAACTGAGACCTAAGGACGACATTCGGAGACAATGCTGGTAGATGTAAATTTCGATATCTTTGAAAGTGTAATCGATGCCTAAGTCCGCGAACAACCCTATTTTGAAATAAATATTTTTCAAATTAGGAATAAAGCGCGCACCTGCGCCCTCGCGCGACGACAATCTGCGTGTCTCCGCATACATTATTGGGCGCGCGGTATGTTTTAATGATCGCACTCCTTTTATAGGGTCAATGGAAACTCGAGCGCACACTTTACAGCTTATAATTTTCTAATGTCGTTATTTTTCTAGTTAAGCTACTTTTTCGGAAAGAGTATTTTTCTAAAGGACACCTTGATGGATACGATGCATTATATCTGGTATACCTACAATACAAGCTATCGATCTATTAAGTAGTTAGTTTTTATATTTTATACTAAGGTAATCACTTAAGCGGGTTGTATCTCGTTTATCCCTTCCCGTAATGCACAAATGCACTTTGCAGCCCCGAGGGATAGTGTCATTGTGACTGTACAACATTCTGACCAATAGTAAGCGAGCTGGATGACGTGACCAGAACCCCTTGTGATTGGACGATATCAGCTTTTAATGTTAAAGTCAGAATAAACCAGGACAGAGTCAGTGTTTTAAGTTTTATGTGTGGGCTTATAAATATAATAAATATAATTTCTTTAGAAATAAGCAGGTCTGTTGTGTCGTTTTTTCAAATGTATTTGTATTTTTGACATTTATTGTGTACAATAAATGGTTAAATAAATAAAAAATAAAAATAATAACAAATGATTAAATATTTAGGTGCTTTATGTTTTAAACACGCATATACGGTCAGCAAATTTAAATTAAAGAATATGACACATAAAATATCCCGACGAACCAATGATCTGGTAAGGTCGCAAAAAGTCGCTAAGTTTCCTGTAAATGCCCTAAAACTATTATATATTATTTGCGCTGGTTGCAGACAGCGCAGGACTGGCAACTATGGGGATGCTTGCAAGAAGCCTTTGTAATATCAAAATTTAAAGAAATTGTATCACCTAGTTCTTAAAGTAGGTACCTATACTTTACTGCATCTTAAAAAACCTTGAAGTATTATATTATAGAGCCATCAAAAATCTAACAAGAAGAAAAACTACAAATCAACTCCCATCCACACCATATGTCACACTTCACAATTCTCTATCTCTCCACTCATGGTACCCTAATCAAATTAAAACCCGCACACATGTAAACAAACCTCGCAAAGAGTAAGACACGTGTTAAACTAGTTCGGTCCGGTCCACCCGCGCCCGCGCTGGGCAGCGTGACCAATCACCGGGATCGATTTGATCGCCCACTGCAAGCCCATTGCACGTCGAGTTCTGACACAAAACGACTTAATATTTTTTGATTTTTTAATCATTATGTGGGGATATTTTCACACACGGCCATCTGATCCCAAACTTAGCAGAACTTGTACTATGGGTATCAAACAGCATACATTACATTACGTAAATAATACACTTATACAGATAAACAAGATCCAGACACAAGGCAAACACAAGTGCTCATCACATGAATGTTTGCCCTGGGCGGGAATCAAACCCGTGACCCTCGTGCGCTTCGAAAGCAGGCGTATTACCAACTAGGCTACGGAGCTAATTACAGCATTAATACAAAATCTACTCGTATTTCATAAAACGCATCAATCTATTCCTTTTATTGCGTAAAAGCTTACAAGAATAACAGACTTTTGTAATTTTATTATACCTATGATCATATTAGAACGTTTTTTTACTTAACTTTCAAAAGGGTTTCAAACGTGGATTAAAAAGTAAACCCAAAAAAATCCGATTAAATGCCCAACTTTTTTGCAATTACCGTAGACTGCTACGCCGTAGCAGGGTCTACGAACTTAAAGTTAAATGCATGCAGCTAAGCTAAATTTTAGTTTAATTCACTTATCTTCACCAGATTCTTCGTATATACGTTTTAATGTTTAATAAATCAATTATATTAACAGATATTGTAGTAAAAAGTGATTAACTTATAAAAAATATATGTCAAAAAACCGAAATTGGCAATTAAGAAACATTTTGCTTTGTGTTATAACTTTTTGACTTCTTCATCAATGGGGTTGTAAGGTCAACAGTAAAATCAACCTCAATATTAACATACTAAATAAACTGAAAAATATGTGTTTTTTTTTAGCAATTGATGTAAAAGTTATCTTAACAACTCAATTTCTCCCGCATAGTACAACTCCACAAGTTGAACTACATAATGTTATCACCCGCGAGTCTCCTGTCCTCTGACCTCATAACTTAGTGATAAACAAACACCCTTTCTCTAACAATTCCATTTGCAATTCGTCACACTACACGACGGCAAATTACTTTACCTTTGCTATACACTGCTGGGGCTGGCTTTATTGACTAGTGTTGCCAACTAAGCCAGTTTATGCTAATTTAAAAACATACACATGATTAGAAAAAAATATATTAAAGATCTAATATTTTTAATTATCCGTTACTGTTATAAAAATTACAAGTGTATTTTTAAGTACCTACTTAATTGATGTAAAAGGTGTGTTTTAGTTAAAAGATATTTTTCCATGTTCATTATATTCAAAGGTGTTCAATCGTTAAGATTTGTCAACAAAAATATATGTTATATGTAATTATGAAATTTAAATCAGTAAATGTTTTACCTTTGCAGCTATTATCTAAATTCAGGTAAAAAGCACACATGTTCAGACTAATATTATTTAAGGGGTAAGCAAGCTGTCGGGCTGAAATCATAGCAGAAAATAAGTATTAAGAAAAAACTAAAGTAAAAATAAGTGAGTGAATTTATGAAGAATGTAGAAACAAGAATACAAATATAGAAGAAACAAGTGGCAATAATGTTGCTTAAAATATAAATTATAATACAATAGACAGTTTTAAATATTATAATTTACATTGTTTAAAGTGCAGTATTGTTAGAAAGAGGTGAAAGAAAACAAAAAATGAGGAAAGTAGCGTGCGGCCTCTGTGGTCCGCGCCGGCTATCCAGATTTCGTTGTCTTTGGTATTAATTTTAGATGATACTTAATTTGTTTAAAAATGGTTTAAAAATCTTGCGTTCTTCAGTTTATCGCTTTTCAAGTTAAAATATAAGAGTTTAAACCTTACAAGTGCATTTAGAGACTACGACTAGCTCTCTCACTAAACCTAAACCTAATGCGGTTATTTGAAAGAAAGATAAAGTACAAATCTTTCCTTTCATTTGTTTAGCTGCATCTTCTTTTTTCGCCAGCAAATTATCTCAAAAATAAGCACTTTTATAATGCGTACAGCAGATTGTATTATTCAAGTTGGCAGCACTGGACAACACCGACCGTTACAGCACGGTCGTTTAATCGCGCGTTGTTTAGAAGGCCGTGAGGGAGCGTTCGTTCCAAATTTAATAATTCATTGTCGTATTCATTGGCGCCAAATTCAATTACCCGCCGTCCCGGGGGAGGGCCTCCTTCTCACCCCCCGCACCGTGCATCGCCGAGTCGGGAGATAGGGATGTCAGTTGCAGGGACTTCGGGACTCGGGACGTGTCAAACGTTTAGTAACCTGTATTGGGATGGTTAGGTCCTGTTTTGTCCAACTAAATCTGATGTGTCTATTTCAGGAATTTTGAAATACTAGTATTATTGGGAATATTTTAAGTTTCTTGATTTTAGTTAAACCGATAATATGCACGCTTCAAAAGAAATTAAGTCATTCTGTTCTTTTTGTACACTTTAATAACGCCCCTTTAGACTAGGCTAAATTCAGAGTCTAATTCGGTATACATTGCCGTATTTCACTCGCACTTAGGATAGTAAATTAGTACTGGAATAGCAATGACCCGTATATAAACACAAAGGAGTTTGAAAAAGAGTGCAACCTGCTGGTCATTATTGTTGAAAAAAAAAGTTTTCTATATCCATTTACCTTCATGATGATGATGATGATGATGATGGTAATATAGCGGGCGCTGACTTGCGTGGGAGCAGAAGGCTCGTACCCCACATAGCCCGAAGAATTGCGAGACTTGAGTGGCAGTCGCTTCGGCAGAAAACTTCTCGAATGGCGACCACGCACCGGAAGACGCAGCGTGGGTAGGTGGTCCGACGATCTGGTGAAGGTCGCGAGAAGCCGCTGGATGCGGGCAGCACAGGACCGGTCGTTGTGGAGATCCTTGGGGGAGGCCTTTGTCTAGCAGTGGACGTCTTTCAGCTAAGATGTGAATGGTGATGATTTACCTTACAATACAATGATTAATAAAATGATTGTTTGTCTGCAGGGGGACATCCTTTGGAAGCAGCGAAAGACTTCACCGTCGACGGGCTGACAGGTTACAACGGGAAGAAGAAGAAGAAAAAAAGACGACACAGGTAATTGATCTACATTCTATATCAACTGATTGTTCAAAATCTTATCATTGTGTGGCACTGTGTAGTTTGGCGAAGATAATTTTATGCATCTTAGATGTAAAAAAAAAACTTACATCAAATATACCTCAACAGTCTCCGTGGCCGAGTACGGAAGTTCCGGGTTCGATTCCCGGGACACTGTCAAGCAACAATCGTGATACTTTTCCCAGTTTGGTTAGGATATTGCAGGCTAAATCACCTGATTGTCCGAAAATAAAGATGATTCCGTGCTTCGGAAGGTCCCGGCTACTATCTAGTCGTTACATGAGTCAAGTAAGTGGCCTTTGGCGGCTCTATAAACTGACACCAGGGTTTGTGAGGTCGGTTGTTGACCTTACAACCCACACGATGATGATGATGATAATTCCGGTTTTGTAAGTTTATCAACAGACCAAGTCTGTGCTCCTTTAATGTTCAATAACGTGCACTTTCAAAGTATATGTCATGAATCGTTGCGAATCGAGATACCTGATCTTCATGAAAATCTTAAGACGTCAACGTAGAACCGGACTTATGGAAAAAACTAGATTTAAACATGTCAAATATCGCCACCACTGGCGTATCACTGTAAAAAGTTGGATGAGTTAACCACCTTTTAAAGAATAGCAAATTTTTCAGTTATTACTTTTTCTGCACTTCAAAACAAGGTTACTTCTTCGTCACTTGATGTTTTGCAGGAGTTTGGTACATAATATCGAAAGTTATAAAAGGAAAGAGAAGGTTTTTGCGCAGCTGTGAAAAAATTTAAGCTAAGAAAAAACGCCACCATAGATTACATGAAGACATGCTTCACACTCAAACCACTTGGATTCCCAGAGTCAAATATGCCATCAAAATAGGCACACAAATACAAACTCAACAAACATAAATTAATATTCAAATATAATACAGTCGGAAAACGAACCTAGGACTTTTTGCGGTTTTTTTTTGTCTAGGCTATACCGGTCGATAAAAAAAGTCAATGGTCCGAGTTACCCTATCGATAGTAATAATAATTCAAATCAGAGAACATTTTGTTTCTTATATGTAAACTTAGTTTCCTGCATGTATTTCGACGAGGCACCGGTCATACAACCTCCGTGATTGAGTGGTTCAAGTACAAATTCCGGGTACGAATCCCGGTAAGCAAAAATCTCTTTGTTAGTCTTTCCCCAGTTTGGTTAGGACATTGCAGGCTGAATCACCTGATTGTCCGAAAATAAAGATGATCCAAACTTCGGAAGGCAGGTTAAACCATTGGTTCTGGCTACTATTTATCTAGTCGTTACACAAACCATGTCATTGGCCTTTGGCGGCTCTATAGCACTGACAGCAGGATTTGTAAGGACCGTTGTATATTCCCCACGGTGAAGAAGACTGGTCATTCAACTTTGACCCTTCTGTCCGCAGCCGCACGATCTTCACGTCATACCAACTGGATGAGCTGGAGAAGGCGTTTAAAGACGCCCATTATCCAGATGTGTACGCCAGAGAAATGCTCTCCCTAAAGACCGACCTGCCCGAAGACCGCATTCAGGTTAGTGCTTGTGCCTTTATTTTATATTTCTTATTTTCCAGCCAGTAACTCTACTTTGAATTTCGAGAAGTTTAAGCTCAAAACCACTACCTTAATGTCTAAAGTCATACAAAAAAAGAGCACTTTACAACTTTCTCATTTGTCTGTTCTTTTCGTAAGTTGTATTATTTCAGGTATACCTATAACACGCCACGTTTCATTCAAAGCCGCCGTGTGGTGACGGCAGAGTGGAATACATTTGTCACCAACCCCTACTCTTCCCGCGGGTGTCGTAAGAGGCGACTTAGGGACTACACATTGAACAGGGAACGGGCAGCAGCGCTCTCTGATACAGTAACCTTTTAATCTGCGATCTCCAACCTGCCAAGCGTGGAGATTATGGCAAAACCCTCCACTTAAGCGGAGGAGGCTCATAGTCCAGCAGTGGACTGTAACGGGCGGTTGATTTTGATTTGATTTTTAAAAGAATCTTAAAAAATACTACATGTTTGATTGGATATATTCTGTCATAATTATATAGTAGCGTCTGCAGCATTACTGCAGTTTTTTTTAATAACCTTTTTGGTACGGTTCTTTTTTCTTTTGGCCGGTTTTTTATGTCACATTTTCAAATTTAAAATTTTCTTGGTTTGACCTTTTTCTAAATTGTTGATTGTTTTTTCTGGGTTGTCGTCTGTCAGGAGATGGAAACGTTTTATCCCTTGAACGTGGTTGATTTTTTTCTCAATAAATATCTGTCTGCCTTGGGATACGGTATCTCTTGCTAATGCGGTGAATAATAAGTCGGAGTACTATTAAATCTGATATCGCTGATAATAAATATCGCGGATTCCTACTTTGGACCTGCCGGGTAAGTCTTGTGCTGTCTTCCTCCTGTTTTTTATCGACGTACTTTTTCTTTCCCTGACTTGGTCGGATGTCGATTATTTTTCTTTGGTAATCTTTACAGTGTATTTCCGGTCTCTGCGGCACCCACACGAGGGTCCCTCCGAGCCTTTCTCGTTCTCTCGCCGTGGTTCCGGACCCCTGAGGCCACCGGGCGTTGGACGTGCCTGGACCCCTGCGTTGTGCGCGCCCGCGCCCGTGCCAGCTGAGTGCCGCAGACCCGCGCTCCGGCTTCCCCCCTGGGATACTGCCCATCCTTTTTTAGCCTGTTTTTTGTATCAGTGTATTTTTGTATGCGGATTTTGCCAAATTTAAATTCTATTTTCTAAATTCTAAAAAGGCCCTTTAGGTTTCTCTGGCCCTCCTTTTTTGGTTCCCGTTTGGCTTTACTCTCCGGGGTACTCCGCGGTTTTGGTACACCTTCCTGCATCGATACACCACAACACAACACTACTCCAGCGACACGATATCGACGGAGTCCCCTCAGGACTCGACTCTCGGCTCATGCTTGGCAATTTCTAGGCCTTTTTTTAAATTGATATTATACCTTTCGGACAAATTTAACTAACTCTTTCTTTGTACACCTAAATTTAACGTTTCGCCTGTGGTCGTCGACCACAGGTTAGCTAGCTTTTCTTTTTTAACGCTACAAATGGCGCCCGTAACATAAATTTATCTGTAAATTTCGTTTATATTCCGGTCTTCCCCTAATTTTTTTCCCCTTTATACTCGTTTTTCCTTGTCTAGTTTTTTTACCCACCTGCAAAACTCGCGGGGCTATTTACGAGCCTCTTGTATGCAAAGAAGTGTACAATGGGTGCTGTCCACGAGTAGCCAAGACTGTATGCCGTGGGTTGGCCGACAGTTGCGGTAATCGTGTGACGTATCTTTGGTGCCTTCAATTTGTCCATACTAAGACGCGGTCGTTGAAATAGTCCCCGAATATCTTTTCGTGTTTATCCAGTTTCCCCGCACGAGGGTTCATAAATTTTGAAATAGACCCTCTTTTCCCTGTTCCCCTGGAACATTATTTTTCTAAATTCTAAAAGCCTTCAGGCAAACGTGTACCAACTTTTCTTCTCATCATTTGGCTTAGATTCACGTTTTGGCATCCTTTTTTCCTATGAATGTCACTAAGTTTAATACTTCATACGCCTTTTTGTGGTTTTGGTGTGTGTATGTGTGTCTGGCCAGATCGACCTATCTTAGTGTTAGTTTGTAGGTATAGGTTAGGTATAGGTTATATCTTAGTGTTAGTTTGTAGATATTTAGGTTATTCGGAATTGACGCAACCAACATGTGGTCAGGTTATCGAGCTGCCATAGGCCTCAGACCTGGCCCACGTTGCGTCATTCCGCTGGGATTGAGCCGGGGCAAAATTTTGTCCCGAAGCGCGCTTTTTTTTGTCGCGGCAGGACGGTGACCGCTGCTTTGCGCAGTCGGCCTATTATGGCCATCGTCGGATCCTTTTTTATTTTTTTGACAGGGTCGAGTTCGAACCCCGACCTCGCCTTTGACGGCGTTGGTTGCCTACCAACTGCGCCGTCGAGCCCTTTTTCCGAGCCGATCCGAGTGTTTCCGATGTTCGTCGGCGTCTGACGTGTTTCGGGATGAACACGATGACGTGGGCGAGCGTCGGCCCTCGTTTGATAGCTCTTTGTTTACAAGTCGTCTGTCAGTTTTCGCGCACGGTCGATTGGAAGTTTTTCTTCTCTTGCCGCCGATTACGGGCGTAACTGACAGTTTCGACTTGTAAACTCTTTACCAGTAGTTCAAAAACTACTTGTTTATATTTTGTATAGTTTTTAGTTTTAGCATTTAGGTGTGTAAATAATATCGTTTGTAGGCGCGTTTATGTTTTAAAACTTAGTGACATTCCAACATTCCAACATTCCAACATTCCAACATTCCGAATTTCCAAATTTCCTTTTCTATCCTTTACGTATGTACATTACACGTATATACGTACATACATTTTCCTCCTGGCTCAGGGATACCTCTTCATCGGTGTTTCCTTCGGTTGTCTCCACCTTTTTCTGTTGTGGTTGACAACTTTCCTTTTTCTTTCTCCAAGCCATTTCCGTCCTCCTTTTTTTCCCTGGTGGATTGACTTGGCTTCTGTTGGGACACCGGTGGTTTCTTATCCTGGGGCCAGTGAGTCGTATGAGCCGTTATGAGCCGTCCGTGCTGGGAACATGACGTGTTCGTTGGTTTATAGTGATGGGGTAGAGTGTCGATAAATTTTTATCGGTATTTTTTTCCTTTCATAGTTGACTTGGAACAATTCGGCTTTTGTTCTAGGGTGGTCAACTTCCTTCGAGGGTTGCCATCTCGAAGATTTTTTTCCTTTTCGAGTTGGCGGATTTTTTTTTTCTGGTGAAGGGATGTCTGCAGCATTACTGCAGTTTTTTTTAATAACCTTTTTGGTACGGTTCTTTTTTCTTTTGGCCGGTTTTTTATGTCACATTTTCAAATTTAAAATTTTCTTGGTTTGACCTTTTTCTAAATTGTTGATTGTTTTTTCTGGGTTGTCGTCTGTCAGGAGATGGAAACGTTTTATCCCTTGAACGTGGTTGATTTTTTTCTCAATAAATATCTGTCTGCCTTGGGATACGGTATCTCTTGCTAATGCGGTGAATAATAAGTCGGAGTACTATTAAATCTGATATCGCTGATAATAAATATCGCGGATTCCTACTTTGGACCTGCCGGGTAAGTCTTGTGCTGTCTTCCTCCTGTTTTTTATCGACGTACTTTTTCTTTCCCTGACTTGGTCGGATGTCGATTATTTTTCTTTGGTAATCTTTACAGTGTATTTCCGGTCTCTGCGGCACCCACACGAGGGTCCCTCCGAGCCTTTCTCGTTCTCTCGCCGTGGTTCCGGACCCCTGAGGCCACCGGGCGTTGGACGTGCCTGGACCCCTGCGTTGTGCGCGCCCGCGCCCGTGCCAGCTGAGTGCCGCAGACCCGCGCTCCGGCTTCCCCCCTGGGATACTGCCCATCCTTTTTTAGCCTGTTTTTTGTATCAGTGTATTTTTGTATGCGGATTTTGCCAAATTTAAATTCTATTTTCTAAATTCTAAAAAGGCCCTTTAGGTTTCTCTGGCCCTCCTTTTTTGGTTCCCGTTTGGCTTTACTCTCCGGGGTACTCCGCGGTTTTGGTACACCTTCCTGCATCGATACACCACAACACAACACTACTCCAGCGACACGATATCGACGGAGTCCCCTCAGGACTCGACTCTCGGCTCATGCTTGGCAATTTCTAGGCCTTTTTTTAAATTGATATTATACCTTTCGGACAAATTTAACTAACTCTTTCTTTGTACACCTAAATTTAACGTTTCGCCTGTGGTCGTCGACCACAGGTTAGCTAGCTTTTCTTTTTTAACGCTACACTACACATTAGCATAATATAACAAATTTTTGTTACCTGCTGTCCCATTTTTCTGTTTCAACAAGCAATAAATCAGAATTTCGCTAATAATTATGTCTTTACATGACAAGTTATCCAATCAGCTGGGCCGAATAAGATATCCAATTATTCACGCCCACTGATAAACACGTATTTGTATTGACAACTTTACCAAACTCCGTGTTGATTGGCGTATGACCTATTGCATGAATCGATTTACCGTTTTGATCAATGTGAAATCGTTTAGCGATATTGCAAAATTGTAAGATATACAGTTGCGAAATTCGTTAACATATTATTAAAAGTCATATTCTTTGATTTGAGATCTTAGGTCTCGTTTTGACATACTCTGAATTTTACCTAAGTAAAAATCGGGATGCGAAAATGCTTTTAATAGTACCTACTTTCTCATATTAAGGTTGTAGTACATCAACAGCTCATATACGTCCCCTGCCTAACCTAACCTACTCTAAATTTAGGTGATTAGGCCTTAGTCACCCATGCTGGCCGAGTGCGGGTTAGTCGACTTCACACACAACCCTTGAATTTCTTCGCAGGATTGTGCAGGTTTCATGAGCGTCGAATAAACGTACTACATATGAATATGAATTCGAAATTCAAAAACACATAGCGTGGTGAGAATAGAACATCGGTTGTAGTACACAAATTCTATTTTAAATCGATTCTGATGTTTTTGAGTATTTAAATACATTAATTTTACTTAATTTAAGGCAGGCAGTGTATAGGAACAGCCGTTGTAGAGAGAGATCCTTGTCTGAAATCTTTGTCCTGGTGGAAGGATTTTGGCTGATATGATGGTTTTCAGTGCACTTGGCTGGCTATACTTTAGTTTTAAAATTTATTTAGACGAAACCCTAAAATGCTAACCAAATCATTGTTATTGCTCGTAGAAAACTAATCTTATACTCCAAAACAAAACGTAATCTCTACAAAAACCTTTTGAATTTGTTAAAAAAAGTGTATTATTCCGTTATTAGTCCATCAATTGGCATCGATTGGCATGTGGTAAGGAGTAACCAGACACTTTGAGCAGTTTTTTTAAGTCGTGATATTTTGCGCCAAACGAACGGCCCATCGTCGTCGGTACAGGCTAAACGAACGGCTGGGGTGGCCGTGATTTTATGTGTTTATAGGACAGTCTCGTTCGTGCTTTTTAATTTTACAGACAGAGATAATAGGAATATATGTAGTGTCCCTACTATGCTACATGTTATTATTAGTATGTAATTAAATAAATATATATAATAGCATAAATAAATAATATACCATATTATATTGTTATAAAAACTTATTATTAGTAATGTAAAATTAACATACAAATTAATATATATAATAGCATAAACAATATAATATGGTATATTATTTATTTATGCTATTATATATATTTATTTAATTACATACTAATAATAACGTGTAGCATAGTAGGGACACTACATATACACATTTTTTTTTAAATTCATTAATCGAAATATTTCAAGTTTCAGATAAACACATAAAAATATTTTTTCAAATATCTTGCTCAGAAACAAAGTTATAAGGCTTCAAAGTTGATGGTTAGACAGAGAGGTCCGACATGACTATTGACGTCATTGGTCACGCGGGCCATACATCCGCCATAGAAAATTTTGTTTTCGTTGATGATGAAAAGAGGGACAGATATATTTGTTTAATAATGTTGTGTTTAGTTTGTTTTTCGACCAATTTCGATTCTGTTTTAACTGTCAGTATTCTATTTTTGTATACTTTCAGATGAACTATGAAAAAAACTATTATTTTTTTATGTATACTCCCTATTTTCAATAGTCCTCAAGTATGTACATACTTTGAAAGTTTTATATCCGTTTTAGTTTTTTTTTTTTTTTAACGTTTACCTGACTAATTACACTTAAATTCATAAAATAATCTGATTCGTAATCTCTCGTATACCGTATATCTGTTCGCAATTCATAATATTACTTAAATAATATTTTTGAGACTAGCATTTTCTTTTATTTATGATTTAATGTTAAAAAGGAAAAAACTTATCGGAAGGAGTTAGTGTTACAGTATAAAAAAATATATATATCTTACTAATACCTAATCAGATAATCTCAGATATCTCCAAAACTCGGAAACTCATAGATCTCTTAAACCGTGTTTGCAATAACTCAATAGGGCATTTAACGTTACGTCACATCAAATGTGAAATCACCTCCTCATCGGCTCTGAGCAGAACTCGACACCGCAACTCGATACTTTGCGTAATCGTCCCGAGTCGTAAATCGCACAATTCGCGGAAGGAAGCTTTTTTGCTCACCAATTATAAAGATTCTAATCCATTGTGTGTATACGAAGATTTCACAAGAAGTTATTGCTTAATTATGCGAGATGTCGTTTAGGGCAAGTAAATTTGATTTGGTTGAGTTAACGAAGTTCTATTTCATTTGGTTTGAGAAAGTAAATTGTGTACTGAAAAACGTGTTGAAAGACTTTAATTTTTTTCTTACGAATTCGAAAGTGTTAGTGTTAGTGAAAGGTATGTATTTTTAGACTGTTTCTTTCCAATATAGCATCCTGATGCTGGACTTAGCTCAAATAAGAGATCTTAAAGTATTAACATTTCCCAGCATTAAGAACCTAGTCTTTTCATCAGTTGAGAATCTTTATCATGTTTACATTTTCACTCATTATGTAATTCTAGGTAGGTAGGTATGATGCTCTTACATACCCACCGTGTAATTAGAGTTAGAATCATTATTATTAATAGTTATTCCTCCTCGGTAGCACACAACGAGGCTCAAGTATCGCCGTCCCTCAGCGGGATACACAAATACCCGCCCCCGCTACCCCGCCTTCACCCCCTCGGACACCCTCCCCTGCACCACACCCCCCGCACAGTTATGAAAATTTCATTTCCAAACATGCACCCCCAAACTAAACCCTAATATAACCACATAAAGTTTATTACCACTTAATTTTAAGGACGAGGAAAACTGAGGTCTCCGCTGCAAGTTGAAATTTATCTGAGTTGTTATAAAGCGTATTCTGCTGTTTCCGTGATTATGACTGACGGTTGAATTTTTGGTATAATGGCTTACTGGGGATTAGGTTTCCCCAATTCCGAGGGTAGTTTGTGAGACGTTGCAATAAATGGATTATTATGCAATCAAACGTCTCGTAGACCGAGGATACCCTATACAATTCGCTGTAAGAGATTTTTTAATGTCTCCCTTCATTCTCCCTTTTTAATTCCACGTGAAATTTATTACGTTTTGGAGCTTTTGAAAGAGACATGAGCTTAAAATTTATATATTTTTTCGTAATTTGTGTAAGATAGGTACAAGTTTATTTGTTGCATACCTGCAATCAACATCATAAACATTCCAAAGTCAAATTTCTGTTTCATCATGCCACTTTAAATTGAAGTTCTCTCTACTAAGTACCACTCAAACGTCTGTTACATAACATCAATTGGAAATTGTACAACAGTGGGCAATCAATACGATCCGCCCAGACAAAGCACACACAAATTGGTTTTCAGCACAGTCATCTCATTAATTATAGCTGTGAAAACACGCACGGCGCCATCTGTTTGTGGAGCGCGCAACTACCCGTCGCCATGGCAACCGGCCGCTGATTGGCCACTTCGACCCTGCGCGCTCACGGCGAAACGCTGTAACCGCCGCTAACAGCCACTCAAATCTCAAGCTTAAACATTTTGAGTTAAGGCTGTTTTTTAATTAACTTGTTACCATCGGTTGTTACGTTCAGATATTGCAGAGTTGTTTTATTAGCTCCGCCCTTCTTAGTGGCATGGCGGACTGGTTTTGTCTTGGCCCGGTTTGTCTTTTTACGTCTGTTTTATTTGCTGTACGTGTGTGTATGTGAGGTAGGCATGCATGTGAATCATGTAGAGTGTTTTGCGAGTTTGTGATGGGATTACTTAGCGATTCCATTTCTCGTGTTTTGAAATACTGATTTAGTCGCTAAGTTTAATTTGTATATTCAACAACTCATTGCTTGTTTTTATTTAGCTCTATTTATGTTAAAAATGACTTTCGACTCATGCGTTTGTGACATAGTTAAGCTAAAAAGCGAATAGGCAAATGTAATGAGAACATTTTTATTAATATTTCTATTTATTTGTTACTTCTCACTATCTGTCGGAAAAATATTGTAGGTGGTTATTTATTAGAATCAAAATAGTCTTGTTTATTTCGAACAATTTCAGGTAATTTCAGGTGTTTTAGTACTCGTGTTGTATTTGATCATCATAATTATATACGTCCCTATCAAGGGACTCGAGCTAATACTCTGAGTTGGGGCGATATTTGATTAAATTAAAATAACTGTTTTATATTTTATTCCCGTTAAGTTTTATTACTTTATCTCAGGGACTGGAACCCTTACGATTTTGATCAACGATGTCTCGTACTCTTATTATGTTATAATTATAACGTTTGCAAATCCAACAGGGTAACCCTATCAAGGAATCTGATAAATATAAATACTTAAAACCCAAACATCTGAAGGGGTTTTTCAACGGGTAGTCCCGTCCCTGCTTTATCTGACAAATGGTTGTATAAAATCTTACCTAAAGCTTTTTTCTTTCTTTCTGTTTAGATAGATAGTTACTTATTTAGTATTGTTAAATAAATTACTATTTTATTACATGGTTTCAAATAATTTTATTTTACTGCCCTTCTACCACTTAATCACACGTTCACTTACGATATAAATGTAAAGAAGTCTATCATTTACAAGATACAAGCGTAAAGATAGCTGTTGTATCATCGTCAACATCAACGGCCGGTTGCTGCAGTCCACTGTTGGACTATGAGCCTCCTCCACTTAAGTGGAGGGTTTTGCCATAATCTCCACGCTTGGCAGGCGGGTTGGAGATCGCAGATTAAAAGGTTACTGTATCAGAGAGCGCTGCTGCCCGTTCCCTGTTCAATGTGTAGTCCCTAAGTCACCTCTTAAGACACCCATCGGAAGAGTAGGGGTTGGTGACAAATGTATTCTACTCTGCCGTCACCACACGGCGTCAGCTGTTATATACGCGGGTATAATTGTATAAATGCCCACAAAAAATAATTCTCTTCATTTTAAACATCCTACTAGCCCTATCAATATCATAGTAAACCCTATCCATACCACCGGGTTATAATGCAGTGCTAGCATAAACTAGATCTGGACGGAGGGATTGCATTTCGCGCCAATTACGCGCCGACAACCGATACATCCTGCTACCGACGACGTTCGCAGTTGAATATCGGCGCCGGTGGCTGCATGGCCAATATCCTTTGCCGGTATTTCGTTACAAACTCAGTATTACTGTGGTATTACTACCCATATTTACTGTGTACTGATAATTCGGTGAAGTTAATCGTGTTTCGGTTGAAACGTCATAATAGAGGGAGAGTTAGTCGTAGTGTACTTCGTAGACATACATTCAGGAAGCCAAGGCTGCTAGATTTTTTTAAGATGAAAGAAAATTTGAAACGCGTCGTTATATTTACGCAAGCGGAGTTATTCAGTCAGTATTAAAATATAATAACTATTATTTCTTCTGTGCTTCTGTGGAAAGAATCACTCTTAAAAAAATGTGCTCACAGAAACCTTCTCTGCAAAATTAACCTCAAATCAACGGCCCGTTACAGTCCACTGCTGGACTATGAGCCTCCTCCACTCAAGTGGAGGGTTTTGCCATAATCTCCACGCTTCACATTGAACAAGGAACGAGCAGCAGCGCTCTCTGCTACAGTAACCTTTTAATCTGCAATCTCCAAAATTAACTTACATTGATAAAACTTTTTATACCTACTTATAACTCTTATTTTCCAAAATTGTACACTTTATCCTTTTAAGACTTGAGGTGCATACATTTTTTAAACATGTGGCCCGCCACCACAAAGTTGCTGAGCACCACACAAAGTATGTTGTAGAGTATTTTAATATAAAACGTGGCAAAAACAGGGTTCAGTCCGTAGGAAAAGGTATTTATTTATGTATTTATATAATTTATATTTTAAAAACTGGAAACAACTGAGAATCTGTTAGAGATCAGGACATGAAGTGAGGAATTTGGCAGAAAAAAAACAAAATCGAAACGTAGGAAATCTAAATTTGAAAATGAATTTAAAATGAAAGATAAAACTGCCAGCAAGAAAGGTTGCCAGTCATAAAACCGGAAAGAGGACGAATGCCTCGTTACAAACACAAACTTACTCATAATGTTATGTACATTATCATAACTTAATTTGAACTCGGACAAAAACATATTATATTTCAATTAGGTACCCTATCTTTATAATACACCAACCAAGCTCTAAAATTCAAGTTATAATATTATAATACAAGCATAAACCCTTCGACGACGATATTCAATAAGCTGCTTGCGCATTTCGGAAGCTATCGACTACCGTTGCGACGACGACGCGGTAGTGAACGGAAGCTGATCGCATTTCTCGGCAATTACGCGCCGGCAGGATGAGCCACTGCAGCCTAAGCTCCAGCGACCATCGATCTGCTGCTTCCAACCAGGAAACTAGGTTACAACCGCTCCATCAGGTGAACTGTTCGCAAGCATACGGCATTTTAACTTGTTAAGGCGGGGTTTTGTGGAAATAGCACCCATAGTCGCTATTTTGACGATCAAATAATAGCACTTGTACTGATTCTATAAATGTAAAAATATCATCATAAACAGGACATGAAGTGAAGAATTTAGCAGGAAAAAGACAAAATCGAAACGTAAGAAATTTAAATTTGAAAATGAATTTAAAATTAAAGATAAAACGGCCAGCAAGAAAGGTTGCCAGTCATAAAACAGGAAAGAGGACGAATGCCTCGTTACAAGGTTTATTGCGTGGTAATTTAGTAATTAAAAATCAAGTTGATATTATTTCTATCCCATCGATCTGTTGTTTCCAAACCACTCTATCACCTAATAGATTAAGATATAGTTTTAAATCGTTAGGTTTGTTACGCCGTAACTTATCTTCGAGAGCGTCGGTGGTCTAGTGGCTGGGGCCGCTGCCTCCCGTCCGGGAGACTCGGGTTCGATCCCCACCACGTACCAACGTACGTACGTGTTTTCGAATTTCGAATTCATATGTACGTTTATTCGTCGGTCTTACGGTAAAGAAAAATATCGTGATGAAATCTGCACACTCCTGCGAAAAAATTCAAACGTTATGTGTGAAGTCGACCAACCCGCTCTGGGCCAGTGTGGTCGACGTCGACGTAAAGCCTAATCGCCCTTATTCAGTAGGCTCGAGCCCCTCGGTGGGGGACGTATATGGGCTGTTGATGAAGCAGACTTCATCAGTTTGTAAAATTCATGAAACCACTTTGAACTATTGGACATTCACATTCAAATAAAAAAAAACATCATTAACGTTGTTTATGAATTGGATCAAGAACTTCTTAATAGGAACATTGTTTTGGATCAGTTTAATAATAATAATGATTGCTAAAACAAAAAATACAATTATTAAAAATAACACCATATTGGGTAGGTTAACTAAAAAGAAGCTTCTAAAAATTTCGTACAGCAATTCAAGATTATGAGTACCCAGGGTTAGGGCTCCTATGTAATATCTTACTAGGGATATGATCATGTCGCTAAACTAATCCAGTGAAATAGTTATCGATAAAATTTACCCAAATTGTATGCCACAAACAGGCATGAGTGGTCACAAGGTAACCTAACCCCGAAGGGCATTTTTTAATAATAATGGAATGCTTCGTACAGTCATTTGATCGATAATAACTATTTCACTAGATTAGTTTAGTGATATGATCATATCACTAGTAAGATAGTTATAGACAGCTTCCATATGACTATCATCCGGTATATGATCATATCCCTAGTGATATGATCATATTACGGCGGCGACATATTAAATTATATGTTAGCATTGTGTTAAAAATATAATAAAACTAAACTAACTAACTTCATCGGTTTCGAACTATACCGGATACATATTATAAGAAGATGACCGTACCATAATGTTTTTAACTCAATGATCATTAAAAATAAAATACTGTAATACCCAGTCACAATCAAACGGCCCTATCCCATAAACTCGAGACCGCATGGCCGCCCTACTCCGCTATAGTCTCGCCCGGAATCCGCGCGCGAGTTAATTACTGACACGTATTGGCCCCCCTCCCGCCGCCCCCACCCCCTCCTCCCGCGTTCCGCACCCCACTCACTACCTCCTTCGGGTCTCTACTTACAACTCCATGGGTTATTGGCGACAGTTAAAACAAAAAGCAACAAAATAGTGAAGTAAAGTCATTAACACCAAGTTACGACGAGGTAATTTATAGAGTACGTATTAGAATCTAGTTTAAATCGAGTAATATTTGAATGTAGTAGAAAGAGCTACTGGTTTTTTTTTCTTATTAGGGCATGCTCTGGTTTCTTGTTGGAATGATATTATCATTATGTAGTAACCATAATAATAATAATTTAAGTAAAATTTATAATAATAATAATGATATTCGATAGAAATAGGTTATTTCTGTTTGGAGAAATCTTTGTGATTGATATTCGTGATGAAGAAGTACGTTTGAAAGGAGTCCCTACACATTTAGCACATGACAATCGTTAAAGGTGAACTGAAGAAGTTTCCCCATAATATAAGTTTACTATCAGACCAGAGTCCATAAAAATGTTAGTAACAGTTTTCTTAATAGCTATGTTAGTACAGATGGGTGAATAAAATTTTAATTAAACCTACCTTGCCTTTAATTATACCTTGCTATCCAAAACAACAGTTAAACCTTTTTTCAACAAACCTAGCTAGGAACTATCTCAATCAAACCGACTTTGAAAAAAATAATAATTACTTATTAGAAAATTTCCCAGATACAGATATAAAAAAACATTAAGTTCATAATCAGTCGTATAACAGATGGTCGAATCAAAGATTTTGTCGTGAATACACTAAAGAATAAAGCCAACAACATACAACTAGTTAAAAATAATATACGATTTCAAGAACTATAGCCAGTGTGCCACGCGAGAACAGTTCTTCCCCACCATTCGTCCCTCTCTCCCCGCCCGCACCCCCTAATCAAATTACCTGTAGGCGCGCGGCATAATTGAGATTGTCTTACATTGAATACATGGCGATGTAACGCATGCGTTTTAATTACCTCTCTGCCAGTAATTAATTACTAATGAATTTCATTAATGTTAATGATTTTAACAATGTAATTTGTTGACGTTCAAGTTTTAGCTTTATTTATATATGGTTTTACCTTTCCTTATTTTGTGCCTCTGTCTTTGTTACAGTTTCAGCTCATTTATGTAGTATTTAAAATGTAATCTATGATCAAATACTTTAATAATATAAAGTACTATTTATTCATAATTCTAAAACATTTTTTTTGCATTTTACCTTTTACAATGTGTTATATTTTTTTAAATTTAATAGCAATAAAGTCTTATTATTATTAGCAACTTTAAGAAAATCTGTAGAAATAAAGTCGTAATAATTTCTTAGTTTAGTTCTTTTTAGTTGAGCTTGAAACTATAAAGTACAGTAAAAGCGGGAAAATATATAAAATATATTTTCACTCTCTAGAACAAAATCCCGTCAACTCGGTAACACGTGGGTAACACGATGACGTCCCGAGTCAAAACAACAAAAAAGAACCATTCGTATTTCAAAATATTTAAATTCAATCGAACTAAACGAACAGCCAGTCCGCTCAAAGGAGGCCGCTCCTTACAGTACCTTATAATATAGTTGTTTACTGAACTCTGTGTGTGTGTATTGATAACATTAATAAACGTTTTTTCTTCTTCTTCTTCTTATAAAGTTGATCTTCTCTACGTGTGTATGCATGTGCGTTTCTATATTCCATCATAACTTCTAACTGCCTGTACAGATTTGGATGGAGTATCGTTAGAATTAGATCAGTCCGAGTGACACAGGCTTCAATTTAGCAACGCAGTCGTATTTTTAATTTTTAGATGATTTTAATATTATTTTGGTTTTTTATTTAGTCCCAAACTCCTCTAGCAAAATGGCCGCCCTACTCGGACCGGCATTGTCGGGTCGTTCGGGCCGCGTCCGGCGAATTTAGCAATTAGCGTGCGTGTTCGCATTCCGTCGCTCTGCGGACCGACTAATAGCCACCTAGCTTTACTGTATATACTATCTTACTGTATAGGTTAGGTATATAGGTGTAACAGAGTATGTCATCATCATTATCAACAGCTCATATACGTCCCCACCGAGGGGCTCGAGCCTATCCTGAATTAGAGCGATTAGGTCTTAGTCAACCACGCGGGCCCAGTGCGGGTTGGTCGACTTCACACACAACCTTTGAATTTCTTCGTAGGAGTGTGCAGGTTTCACCACGATGTTTTCCTTCACCGTAAGAGCGTCGAATAAACGTACATAAAATATTATTAATTTAATTACATTCGAAAACACGTTGGTACGTGGTTGGGATCGAATCCGCGTCTCCCGGGCGGAAGACAGCGCAGCGGCCCTAGCCACTAGACCATCGACGCTCTTCACTACATATTATGTAGGAATAGATCTGTGAAGAGGCTGCCATGATTTTTTGCAAAGCTTGCAAACAGTGGAGATAGTCCCGTTAAGGTCGGCTTATCTAAGTTTAGTCTAAAATACTGAAGTCACAAAATACTGAATAAAGTGCCAAGTAAAATAGTTTCCTTTGTCCAAGTAAAGTTTTTTAATTTGTGTAAATTTTGTAGATACTGTAAATAGATGTTGTGTTATTTATTATTAAAATCGGAATGCTTTAATCAGCATACTGCAAAATTTATTATCACCCATTGAAATTCTAACTAGAAAAATTCAGAACTTCGTTAACAAAACTAAGCAGCGCATTGCCAAAACGCCATCTTGTGTCATCAGCTAAGCGGTTCAGCTCAAGTGTAATCCGTCACTGATCCCTCTACAAACCCTTGACGGTTACGACGCAAGTCGACTGGTTTCGGGGCTCCGAAGTGGACCAGATTCATTAAAACACCGTATGTCGCTACTTTACCACTAAACGGTTATGGGGTAGAACAATGTTTCTATATATTATTAAGAAAATGCAGAGGGTTTCTTACGTTTTATTAATTATTTTAATCTTATATACCTTAAAGAAAGAAATCATTAGAATTTTCCGAAAAAAAAAACTAAAACATAACGCTTCTACGAAACATACTCGTAAAAGAAAAAATATTTATCTTTTCTTATAGGTCACGAAAAAATGCAAATCTTATTGGGTTTATTTTAAATTTTACTTTCCACTCTATCAATACATATAAGATAAACTATTTATAAACCTAATCCTGACAAGACAAACGATCATCTCGTTTAACTCGACATAATTATATTACGATAAAATGGATGGCGCCGTCGACTAACGGCATAAAAACGTATAAAAACAATTTAATAACCACCGCAATCGCTGTACAAAGAGACGACTCTCCATAATCGGATTACGGCTGATTTATACACCACTCCATGTGTAATAATCAATTTGAGAGATAAACTATAAATTATCCGAACGCATACTTACGAAATACAGTCGAAAACACACATGGGTTCGGAGTAGTAAGGGTTATTTCGGTGTGTGTTCTGTGCAGGCGGGAATTACGCCCTCTTTTCGAAACGACGACGGCCGGCACCCTAATTTCTAATAATGAACTGGTCCACCGAATCTGTTCCGTTAACTGATCGATATTTTGTAGACTGTCATTTGTTTTTTTAATTGGGCTGCGTCATGTCGTGTTGTTATAACGTCTCGTGATATTCGATAGAAATAGGTTATTTCTGTTTGGAGAAATCTTTGTGATTGATATTCGTGATGAAGAAGTACGTTTGATTATGTAGGTTTGAAAGCAAGTAGTGGTTATTATTCTACATTTTTTTTTAAACTGAGTCAAGTTTATATTTTTTTAGCAGTTGGTTGGTAATCTTGTTATTGATCGTTATAATCAGGAATTATAATAAAACGGTTTGTTTCAATCAAATAATAAAGGAGTCCCTACACATTTAGCACATGACAATCGTTCCCCTGGGTCCTAAACACCCCTGGACGTGTGAAATGTTCGCGTCGGACCCGGACCCCTTGAGATCAGGGGCCAAACATTACGCGTAATTACATCAAATAAATGATACGTTCTCGAATCTAATATTCATGTGAGAGTTTGGTTGAAGTACAATTGGTTAGGGTTTGTTTTTGCTGAATTTATGCATATATTGTTATTAATTACTTAAATAAAGTAAGATTTGGCACCTATTCAAACAAATGCACCCTGGTAGATGCCGACACCGATTATAAAGACTACGTATAAATATTTTAAGTTTTTTTTCATTTCTTCTCCTTTCGATTAATTTTAGAACAATTTTACTCTGCTACCCTGATGTGCCATGCCCTAGCTTACAACCGCAATACAAAACACACTATTAATTTATCATTATGAATTATTTACACTTAATAATATTAGTAGACTGCGTAAATCGGGGCCAATGATCCTTTAATAAAATAAAACTATAACAGTGTAATAACGTACAGCAATGACTTATTATTAACAAATATCTTCTATTTTCAAAACCGACCTGTGGTTCTGACCGTGGCTTAGATCACTTGCTATTATCCTGCGCGCGATTATCCGCGTGTGCGCTGCTGCGGAGATAATGACCGCGGACACAAAGCGCGACGAAAATCGACGCGCGCTCACATTGTTCAACCCGCCTGATGTGCTTGTTTATAATAATATTGTGGTAATAGTAACTAGTTGTTTTTTGTTTCCATTTTAATTACGGACGATGTTTTTACTAAACATACCTTATAATTATTTTGTGTTTTAACACTTACATTTTGTGTTTTAATACGCTCGCTGCTATTGTACATACTCGCTGTAAATAAATAGTTAGTTTCGATTTAATTCTAAATTGGTCCAACCAATTTTAAACAAACTTTACCTTCTATGATGATGATGATCTCTTTTAACCATTTTTGGTCATGGTGGCCACTTAGACCCTAGTGAACTATACTCGTATTTATAAATGCCTAATAGTCATGACAAAAGTCAAAATACTGTACTGAAAACCATACTTATAAATGGTAATTTTAAAGATACAAGTATGTTTCAAAACACTGTACTCAAAAAACAACAAATATGTTACCCTAATCCGCCTGCAGCTAGTCCTAACCAGAAGACATCGGCCGAACGTGCCCCAAGTCTATTTAAAGACCTGCTGAGCGCGCTAATTGCCGATTATGAGCCCCGCCACGTGCCCCTGCGCACAAACTGACAGATCATACGAGCTACACTAGTTACTAGTTCATTATAATGACCCTGGTTCTGGACGGCATGAATTTTAGATAAAAAATAAAGAATTTATTGTATGAAAAGAAATATGGCAAAATTTGATCGAATAATAATTTATTGAACTGAAAAAGTCAATTGCATTGAAAAATATTAAGCAACAGTTTCTTTAAATAATAACAATATATTATGTTATCCTACTAAAGCAGATGTTTCTTAGAGAAAAACTAATTACTTTTATAGGTAATCTTTGATTTAAAAAAATAAGGTTTGGTCTTCAATCTTTTTAATTTAACTGCTTTTTAATTCGACACACATTAGCATTAGACTCAGTTTTAACTAAACTCTTAACAGATACGTAGTCTATGTCTGCTAAAATAAAGGCCACGGGTTTATTATACAACAGTGTTATTTATAATACAGTATTATAACAGTGTCCCTAACGAGAGTAGTTCCCCGGCACCCCGCTGGGCTGCGCGCGCGCTGACCTCGTTACTCTAACTAGGTACGGATTGTTTTCGCATTCCGCAGTTTGTTCGATGGGAAAGCTAGTTTTTGTGGTCGAATTAGAGAATTATATCCCCATTGGGGCCAGTACCGTGTGAATATGATTTTAATTTGAACCAAATTATCCCTTGTCTCCTCTTTTATGTTTTTAAATGATTATGTATGTATTCTTGTATTGTTACATGAAGTTACATTAAAAATCTATCTGCCTACCTTCTTGTATTCAAATAAATAAATAAAACATGAAAAGAGATTTAACAAATTATCACGCTCAGACTATCTCGTAGCTTCCTGCTACGTCTTGTCTACGCTCATCGCTCCTCGTAGCAAATGTCTACGTGCGAGTCTTAAGAGCTTAACAGTTGTAATTTGATTATAGTATTTAAAATTATGATGATGATGATACTACAGCACTTGACACCCGCTCACTTTCCGAGAAGGGCAATTAAAAAAACTGATAATTAAGTAACATTAAAAGTATGAAACGAGTATGTTGTAAGTATAAGATTGTTTTTATAAATAATGTCATGTTTGCTGTGCTCTAACCAGGCCGTCATTGTACAATACAGTAATTGTTAGGTATAATGACAAATGCAAATAAATATTTTGAGTTTGAGTTTGAAAACTAATGCCACGCCACGCCACGCCGGTGGTACCGCGCCCTAAGAGGTACGGTCGAAACTACATAAATGTCCTAATGTTCCTATGTCTAAATTTTACTGATTAGATTAACTAAATTAAAGCAAATACACATTTTATAAAAAATATAAGCCAAATATTAAGTAAAAACATTTATATTACATAAACACATCATAAAAATATTCGCAAAAATAATCAGTTTTTTTTTTACATTGTTTAAAACTATGATTCAAACGTGACAATCTGTGTACATTACTAAAATTAGTCTTTACAAAAACATATTCTAAATTTATAGGTATATACCTAAAATTATAAATTAAATTATTTATGCGCTTACCAATAATTACATATAAAATATAACCTAACAACACAAAAAAAAAATCTATATACATATTTAACAAACTTATTACTGATTTACATAAAGTTGTCTTATTTTTATGAGGCATCTTCCTAAGATTCGTTATTTAAGGGTCTGAATTAAACAGAAGTCTATTTAAAAGGTCAGTGTTAGTTAAGATAAGATAAGATAAATTTTATTTCAATATAAATTTAACCTAAAAACAGTAAAAACTTAAATCGAAAACATGACATGGTCAACTATAAACAATGAAATCAGCAACTTGAGAAACTTCTCGTGTTATTTAACCTAAACATTTTCATATTCTTATTTGTCGACTCGGCTGCTTCTTCAGAGAGTTCTCCTATTGACAACATAATATTTATCGATGACTTCAGACCCATGAATAAGAACTTGAATGAAAACTTTATGAACTGAAGCTAGCATGTTAAAAATCATGGTTATTCCTGAACAAGCTACCGAGCCGTTTCTGTAGCAAACATTTTTAATCTATCAGAGTTAATTTTTTATATTCAGATGAAAGAGAAGTTAATATAGTGCCACACTTGTCTATCAAGTCTTTTTTTAGACCTGCGATTTCAGCTGAAACTGCTGAATTAGCAAAACACTTGCGCGCCGTATTACCATCATTGCAGATGTCTCAGTCAAGTCAACAACTTCCTGATGCAACCACTCCAAATGACAATTTTTCAGCTTACCCAAGCTTCGAGTCACTTTCTTTCAATATTCGATTAGTCTCTTACTCAACTTCTGAATACATTGATGAAGAATTTCAATGTCATAATTTTCGCGGTCTGGAACCATATGCGTTACTTTTTCTAGCACACGGCGAGCTCTTTCTGACTCCGAACCTTCACAAGTGTGCCAGATTTCCAAAATACACATTCTAGAGAATGTGATACTGTACACAGTACCTATAAAGAATGAAAACACATGTTAATTGTGATTTTTCTATTTCGTAGCAATGGGCTACGAAACCGTAGAACCTTCATAAATAAGGTAGGAGCAGACATGTGCACTTAGCTAGTATAGTATATCAGACTACAGAATTTGAGCTTAATTTTATTATAAAATTCATTAATGGTTGGGTCCGGGTACATAGTTAAAACTCTAGTTAAATACAGTATGTGATGCTAAATTGTACACTGAGTGACAAGTTTCGTAGCACCCAGGTAAAAGTAATAAATATAATGAAAATAATAATAAAAATAATTACTTATGAAAGAACATACCTTTGTCTTGAATATCCATAGTGATTCGCTAAACTTTGCACTTAGTGTTCTGAGAATTCGTTAATTGAAAAACTGCACTTTTAACGAGCCACAGGTACGCGTAATTAGGTAACGTTCGATGTGTTCACTTCCACTGCCGATAACAGAATGAAAAAGTGTGATAAGAGAGTTTTTATTTTTAGTCTACGATAGTTTGGGAACTAGTTAGTGAGTTAAAGAGTAAAAAAGACAGTTTCGTGCCATCACATATCATAGCATTATGACCTATGGCGGTACCACCGTGAATGTGTACGCCAAATTAAATAAAAATACGTAAGGTCTCTTACCATGTCAGAGACCTTCGGTTCCATAACTGACACCAAGGTATGTTAGCTCGTTTAACCTTACAATCTTCACGATAAGAACATGAATTCTTTAACTCGAAATTATTGATGAAAAATGTTCACAATGATAAACAAATGTAATAAATAACAACTGGGTTACCCCCCTCCATCGCAACAAAGAAGCAATAAATTGAGCATTCCGTTCGGTCGGACGAATCGGGAAAATGGGAAAGTAAACTACTACAATACATAACGTATGTGGACTAGACGGGACTCTTACCTTTAGGGACAGGATAGCTATATTATAGATGTTCTTTATGTAATTTATAATCAAATTATTGCGATTCTAATTTGAATGTAGGTTTTCATAAAGTAAAATAAGGCCGCCTTTACACAAATGTTATATATATTTATATAATTAATAAAAATAAAAATAAATTCCATGCATAGTTTTTACTTCGATTTTGAAAAAATATTTAAAAGGTTGCGTAAATGCACGTACAATAAGAAGAAAAAAGCAATATTTTAAGCGGCCTTATTTAAACATAGATATTTCGTCCAGGCAACCTTATCGACAGGGATATTTCAAGTGGCAACCCTGGAGTGATCCAATCACTGGAGTGGTGGGCGCGTCCGAATGACTCAATTCTATTGACTCGACGACTTGATACATGTCGAGATCTCGTTCACTATAGCGATTCGACTCGATTCGATTCGTGGCATTGTGTCGGTATTAATCCAATAAGATAGAGGGCACGTTTCTTAATATCCCAAATGAATCTATTTTCTATTCTATTTGATAAGGGTAAGGAATTGTAGTGTGTCTGTTAAGTAATGAGGTCAAGCTGTACGACCATCACACTAATATTATAAATGCGAAAATTTGGATGTTTAGATGTTTGGATGTTTGTTCCGCTTTCACGCCTTAACTATTATATATATTTAGAAATTTGTAATAGAGATAGTTTGTTTCCTGGATTAATACATAGGATACTTTTTACCGGGAAAAGTCTTATTCCCACGGGAAAATCTTACATTATAACACGAGCGTAGCCGCGGGTGGCGGACCGCTAGTAATGTATATTTGTGTCTGTTATAAAACTGATCTTATCCTCGTCGCCATGAGAAAGACCAACGTTTGACAGTTATAATGTAATTCCTTAAATTAACTTGCTACACGAAGTATCTAGAAGTGCCAATATCCTCAATACTACTCGGAGTATCCAAGCCCCGAAGATAGGAGAAAAGCAACAAGGAGATCAGTCGCCTTGTTAAAAACTTGCCCATTTATTCGCTAACTAGTTCGGAAGCAATGCTGAAGGTTTTATTTAAAATCTTGAATTCCAAGTTTAAACTGTAAGAAAAAACGAAGAATACTATGGTTTTTTTATAGCTTTTTTGTGAACACTTAACATGCGTTTTGCATTGGACATGAAATTTCATTTCATTGAAATGATGATTCGACTGCCCTGAAACTGCTCTGAGACTGCCCAAAAACGGAGTCTAATGTGTTTAGGGTTCATGTTCATGTATGTATGTGTGTGTGTGTGTGTGTGTAAAGTTTCTTTACTCCTAAATTCCTGAATAGAATTGGATGTCTGAAGAAGTATCCCTACATCAAAAGTCAAAAATTATTTATTTCCATAAGATGTTATTACATCACTTAGATCCGTCATTACATTTTTTTGGGTGAGTTCACTAACACAATGGCAGAATCTGTGGAGAAGAGCTTACCGAAGAAACTGTCGCATCTTTTGCGTTTCCTTTTTTAAATAAAATACTGTCAATTACAAAATTAATGCTTATTATGTATCGAAAAAGCCTGCTACTCAAACAATCTATTATATTACTATACTATACTATTATTAAACAATCTATTCCCATGGACATCTGTCCTCTAAGTAATCGCTAAAGGCAAGGCATCAACTCGAATGACACTGACTATAGCGGGGCTATCGTGTTTTTGATTATATTTGAATTACTTACAGATTTATTGTACTTTTGCAGCACGGGCTACAAAATACAGGGTTACTTCGGAGACAGTGCGCATTTTTTTTCCATGCTATCAGTATCGTAGAACACATTTAACGAAAAAGAATCATATGGTTTTTTTTTGCGAACTATTAGTTTATCTCCCGCAAAAAAACAAATATCATGGTCACTCTATCCACGGGCTGTGGCACAGGAGTGCAAGGGGGTGAGGGCGCAGCGCGCGGGTGAACGCTCTTATCTCGCTGTCGTAACTACATAGAGTGACCATGATACTGGTATTGGTGTGGATATTTTCATACGATGTTCTTTTTATATTTTTGTTCGAAGAGGGTCCAGGTTCGAACTGCGGTGGGAACGCAATAAATCTATTTTATTTTTAATTTATTAAATCTGCTATATATTCACGGGCCATTCAGCTTTTGGAGGTTCTATAACACTAACACTAGACTTTTTAAGGTCGGTTGTCGACCTTACAACCACCATGATGAAGAAGGAGACTGCAATAACAACCTTTGTAAAACTTGCATATCCGTTAATTTAGATACAAATAAGCTTACTAATTACATACTCCGAAGTTTTTATCAACAGCTCATAAGCTGGTGCGGACGTACCACCAAGGGCGAGCCTACCCTGAATTAAGGCGATTAAGCCTTAGTCGACCACGCGGGCCCAGTGCGGGTTGGTCGACTTCACACACAACCTTTGAATTTCTTCGCAGGAGTGTGCAGGTTTCATCACGATGTTTTTCTTCACCGTAAAAGCGTCGAATAAACATACTAATTCAAAAACCCGCGTCTCCCGGACGGGAGGCAGCGGCCCTAGCCAATAGACCTTTGACGCTCCGAAGTTTTATAGTGTATATCTAGTAATGTTAGCGACCATCACCGCGTCATCGCGGCGCGGGGCGGTGCGGGGGCGGCAGTCGCCCGACCTCACTTTTGGTTCGTCTGACATCGAACGCGGATCTCTGTTTATTATTTACTCTAGTTCATCTAATATATAGTATTTTGTTATTACCAGCGCCTTATTATTCATCACCATCATCGCAGCTTCAGTAATATCAAATAATCAACACTTTATTTTTGCTAACTCCCCCCTCCCCCCCGCAGAAGTTTATAATTGATCTGCATTCACTCCGACTTCTTCCACGAATTGCCTTTGAACAGTAAACGAAGTTGCACTGTAAATGGAACCGCTTACAACTTATAACTAGTTTATTGCTAGTTGCCTGGAGGAAAGTTCTACGCTTTTGTACTTGCCTATTTCTGTCAAGTACTTGTAACGAGGCATTCGTCCTCTTTCCTGTTTTATGACTGGCAACCTTTCTTGCTGGCAGTTTTATCTTTAATTTTAAATTCATTTTCAAATTTAGATTTCTTACATTTCGATTTTGTCTTTTTTCTGCCAAAATCGTCTCTTCATGTCCAGATCTCCAACAGTATATCCCCAAGCACTCCATGTTTCTATTTTTCTTAAACTGTAAGACTAGTGAGAGATTATATAATATATATAATATATAATAAATACACAGACTGAACCCTGGTTTTTTGCCACACCTTATATTATTAACCTCTACAACATTCTTCGTGTAGTGCTCAGTAACTCCGTGGCGGCTGCTGGGATTTATTATGTAGGTATCTCTACATCTCAGTTATTTTGTAGGTACTTGCCTATTTGTCTAGAGGCTCAAATTGTATAAATTGACGAACATTTTAATATTAAATCAGATGCACGGACCTAACTCGCAGCAACAAGTTGTATCATTTCAACCCTTCTCCCCCTCATCGTGTGGGTTGTAAGGTCGACAACCGACCTCACAATTCCTGGTGTCAGTGTTATAGAGCCACCAAAGGCCACTGACTAAGCTCACTAGATAGTGCTGGGATCAACAACGGCTTAACGTGCTTTCCAAAGCACGGAATCATCTTTCTTTTCGGACAATCAGGTGATTCAGCCTGCAATGTCCAAACCAAACTGGGGAAAGTCTCATAAAGAGATTATTGCTTGACAGTGTCCCCACCGGGACTCGAACCCGGATCCTCCGTAATGGGCATCGAAATCTCGACCACTCTGCCACGGAGGCTGTTACCCTCCTCCTGACCGTAATATTATCAAATCAAAGAGAATCGTCTATACTAATATTTTTACATCTCAGAGATACCCAATCTTATGTAGACGGCTCCGTAGCCCAGGTGGTAGTGTATCTGTCTCCGACGCACAGGGTCGCGGGTTCGAATCCCGCCCAGGGCAAATATTTGTGTGATGAGCATTTGTGTTTAGCTTGTGTCTGGTTGTTGTTTATCTTAGTATATAAGTATGTATTTATCTATTTAAGTAATGTATATTAGCTGTCTGGTACCCATAGTACAAGCTCTGCTTAGTTTGGGATCGGATGGCCATGTGTGAAAAAAAAAATGTGATGTATCACTTCATTTACTACGTATTAAATGACCATACAATAATTAAACTTACTATTTGAGAATGGGACAAGCTACAAATGGAATTAGTTGCGAATGAGGCCAGTCTCGAATAGGACGATTTTGCGTTTTTTTTTAAATTAATTAATTTAAATAAAATACATTAAAGTTTATTTAACAAATCATCGCCAAACTACAGAGTAGTTTGTAGGCGCTGCGCTCAATAGCAGTTAATGTATACAACATAGCAACCTTAAAATTTAACATTATAACATACATTCTTTCATCTTTTTCTTTAGGATCTGTTTATTATATTTATTGGTATCTAGAAGTAACGGGAATTTGTTGCTTATTCGTTGAACTTGGTATCCTCTTGTCCTTTCTCCATAATAATTTCTCACCGATATTTCAATCAGTTTACCTCTTATTTTAGACCTCGTATTTACTCACTCACTTGTAACTAATTTTATGTTTATACTCTTCTTTATAATGTCTCTAAAGCTATTAAATACTTTTCAATACACCTTGCTCGAAAATTTAACTTACGAAGGCAGTAAACTGTGCGGTAAATGCGTTTTACCGCACTAGTGCGATTTTATTAAAATTTTTTTTTAATTCTACGGTCTTCAAAATTATTATTCAGCCAGGATCATTTTGACACTAAAAAATATTTAAATCGATTCATACAAAGAGAAAAGTATTTTATATTTTTTTATTTTAACAAATTGTATCAAAAATATTATCAGCCAGTAATATTTTAATTATAAAAAAAAAATTATCTCGATTTAACAAAGAATCAATTCGTAGAGGCTGAATGTCCGCCAGAGCCTTTTCTCCGTAATTATGCTTATAAAAAAGAAACATAATATCGATTTGTGGTTGGCGCCAATTTTGTGAAATTTTCATTTAATTGAATGTTGTTTTATGAGTGATTAAGTGTTGATATTTAGTGATAATAAATGTGAATAGTAAGGATGCTCAAACTGCGCACGATATAATAAAGGTTAGTTTTTACAACTTCGATTTTACCTGTAGTATCATAGCTTTTGTAGGGGTACCTTCTTAACAATTTTCTTACAAGTGTATTAAAAAACGTCGTACAACACACGGAACTTAGGTTTTATAACAAACTCATGACATTATAAACCCTCGCCTGCGGCTTGGGCTTACAAAACTCACCTAGTTTGTAATAAGCCACCTACGATCCTTGTATCGTAATGTACTATTACTTTCTCATCCACAGATAACACTTTACACTCTGAGAAAAGCTTACTATAATCTTCTTAATGTTAAAAAAAGTTATTTATTTCCAAATTGATCGATTGATTGATTGATTTATCTTTGGTCTTCTTATTTACTCATCAACGGCCCGTTACAGTCCACTGCTGGACTATGAGCCTCCTCCACTTAAGTGTTTGGTTTTGCCATAATCTCCACGCTTGGCAGGCGGGTTGGAGATCGCAGATTAAAAGGTTACTGTATCAGAGAGCGCTGCTGCCCGTTCCCTGTTCAATGTGTAGTCCCTAAGTCGCCTCTTACGACACCCACGGGAAGAATAGGGGTTGGTGACAAATGTATTCTACTCTGCCGTCACCACACGGCTTCTTATTTACTAGATATTTAAAAAAACCTATTTTTCTAATTTCTTCTACATACGTTTTGAATGTGAGTCCGTAACAACTAAGTCCATAGCTAAACAAAGAGTCTGCCAATGCATAAAACACCATAAACAAGGTCCGATGTCCTTTTAATCGAACTGGCAAACGTAGTCGTAGTTACAATTCCACACCCATTATAATTTTACCACTTTGGTTGAAACAGCGATTAGGTCAGCAAAGGAAAACAGGGGGGTTAATATCGCGCCGCACTTCATTCGTAAAAAAAGCAATAACGTGTTTTAGCTACTTACAAAAATTCATGCAAGTTCTGTTAAGAAATTCGTGATTAACAGAAAATAATGCAGTATCACCCTGCGTTCCGAGACGCGCAGAAATCGATTAAAGCACCCGTTATCGCGTTCCGAATTACTGTCAGCTGTCAAAACTCATACGTTTTTTTTGCTTTTCTGATCGCTGACAGAGCTGAAGGTCTGATTCGGAATGCGCCCTCAGTAAACGGATGTGCGTGTGCTGTAGACTTGAGTGCTGCTCAGCTTACTCTGTAATTGATTTATTTTTATGTATTTATTTTACTATATTACACAAAAGCCTTTGATAGTATCAAACATTCATCTATATTTGCAGCACTGGAACAACAACATATTGACCATACATACATCAATCTCTTAAAGACTATCTACAAATACAGTACAGCTAATATTCAGTTGCAGAATCCAGGACCATTATTTCAAATACGCCGAGGTGTCAAGCAGGGCGACCCTCTATCACCAAAACTTTTCACCTTTATTCTGGAGGAGATTTTTAAAGAGCTTTCACCATCATGGTCAAACAAAGGGATAACTGTCAACAGTAAACGTCTGACCAACCTTCGTTTTGCGGACGACATTGTCTTGTTTTCTACTTCAGCCGCGGAACTTGAAACTATGCTGCAGGACATTAGCGTGGCAAGCCTTGAGGTTGGACTTAAAATGAATATGTCAAAGACCCAACTTATGTGCAATAGCACTAAACGAAAGATCAGCGTGGATGGGCAAGTAATACATTATGTCGACGAATATACCTACTTGGGCCAGATAGCATCCTTCGATAACAGGCAGGATAAAGAGATTGACAGACGTGTCCAAAACGCCTGGAAGAGCTACTGGTCCATGAAGGAGCTAATGAAGGGAAATCTTCCACTATCACTAAAGCGGAAATTGGTCGACATGTGTATCTTGCCCATCTTAACTTATGGTGCACAAACATGGTCTTTGACAGATGCGCAAAAGTCCAGACTCAAGGTTTGCCAACGTGCCATGGAGCGTAGCATTCTGGGAGTAAAAAGAATAGACCGTATTCGAAATACAGAACTACGCTCCAAAACTGGCATCCAAGATGTTGGACAAAAGTCCGCAAAGCTGAAGTGGAATTGGGCAGGACATGTCTGCCGCATGCACCCGGATAGGTGGGCTAGAATAGCCACGGAATGGGTGCCGGAGGATGGTCGTCGCTATATCTACATAAGGTCGATAACTTAATAATATATATAATGTCAATAATGTCTATTTAAAGTTAAAAGTTAAATATTCCTTCACAGAGTAAAATGTCTTTTCATTAAAAAAATTATACAAGGTCTGCTTAAATGTCAATTTATCCTGAATCTGACGAATATCTTTTGGCAAATTATTATATATTTTGGGCCCCATACCTAATACTGATTTGTAATACAGAGCTACCTAAGATAGAATAATATATAAATCAATTGAGGCTAATAATAAGCTAACTTATATATATTTAATTGAGAAATTGCCAAACTTAAAAAAACAATCTAAACCAAGATCAATCATTAGCGTCAGCAGCCGTTTAACCCAATAATATTAATATTAAGCGCGATCCACAACACTGAGTCTTGTACACTCGGATCCGGCGCGCGCGCGTTATTGAATCATTTATGTAAAGCAGCCAGCAAATGGCGCATCCGTAACTTGATAATAGCCCCCCTACACTTCCTCCCTTCCAAGTAGACCCCCCCTCTACTTCGCTAGACAAATGGTGAAAAGAATCTGGGGTGGAGGAGTGGACATTGAAACTTTTACGGTAGAATGGACGGATTTGTATTTGGAAAAGTGAATTTGTAATTAAATTAATAATTTGGATGTGAATTTGTGTGTAACACTGTTTTTTTTTCTATAAGAAGATATTTTCATAGCATCAGAGGCAGAAAAAAATTTGTATAGCATACTAAGTGGTGATGGAAAAACTAATCAAAAAGGACGCATTGCAATATTCCATTATTATTTCAAACTTGAGAGGTGCTGCTAGGTACAAGTATAAATAACCTTATGTAATACAAAAAGGCTAGACCTATTGCAAGGTGAAAACCTTGAAAACCCAGCGGGAAACTTTAAAAACTTAGAATTAGATCGCAACATGCAATAATTTTATTTTATTCGTTTTTTCTTTGTCCCAGCATGAGATCCTGAGCTTGATTCTCGGCAGACATTTTATGAAAAACCATATATATTTCTTTCATTCTAGGCCACGTTATTTGTACGTTTCCGTTATGTTTATGTATTTTCAATAGCATTCGCGACACGGAATCCTAAAGTGGAATTCTTTTAAACATACGATATACTTTAATTTAGTAACGACCACAAAAAAAATTGTAACCATAAGCCAAAAAATGTATAATAAGCACAAAAAAAATAAACCTATACCAAAAATATGATACCCATAAATTACAATCTTTCTAGCTATTAAAGTCATGCCTGCACTTCAAATCAATCAATCAATTAGCCTATTGCAGTCCACTGCTGGACGTAGGCCTCCCCAAGGGAACGCCAAAGCGCACGATCACCCGCTTTCCTCATCCAGCCACCACCAGCGACCTTCCTCAGGTCATAAGTCCACCTGGCAGGGGGGCGTCCTACGTTTCCCGAGACGTGGTCTCCATTCGAGAACCCATCTGCTCCAACGCTCGTCGGTTCTGCGACAGACGTGGCCAGCCCATTGCCACTTCAGCTTGCTACACTTCAAAATGAGTATTCAAAACCGTCATACGTCGCGTCGGGCTCTTGCCTCCTCGAACATTCCAGCAATGTTGGAACCAAATGGAATTGTTCGGTCGGATGGCAAGAGACCCGACGGGGTGTTGCTCATACCGTGGCAGCAGGGGAGATGTTTGGTGTGGGATGTGACTTGCGTGGACACCTTGGCGCAGTCACATGTTCGTGCCACGTGCTCGCGGGCGGGTGCTGCGGCTTCTGAAGCGGAAAGGCACAAGACACGAAAATACATTGACATTCCCGGGGGGTACATTTTCTCGCCGATAGGTTTCGAGACGTTAATTGGGTCCTTGGGGCCCGAGTGCAAAAAAAAATATTAACTGAGCTCTCGGTGCGTCTCAACGAAGCTACTGGGGACCGAAGGGCTGGCAGCTTTCTCTCCCAACGAATTAGCCTGGCTATTCAGAAAGGAAACGCTGCCAGCATCCATGTCTCGAGGGGACGCACTGGAGGAGATATTTTATATTTAATTGTATATAGTTGTTTTGTAGTTGTAAATATTTTTTGTTCTTTTATAAAATAAATGTTGAAACCCAAAATTAGTAAACATTTCACTCACCAAGTCATGCATGCCAAGTCAGGGCGGATGCGAGCGTTATTATTATTACCTTCAACCCAACACCTTCTGGCATTAGAAGGCATATACAAAAATTGTCTCTCATAGGCGTGAGAAGGTATAGATAGGCAAATACATTTTTTTTTTTTTTTTTTTTTTTTTTGACAAGGACCTAATGCTTGTGTCGCAAAATCGACGTATCAAGCGTAACCGGACTTTTGGGGGAGCGGAAGGCTCTTACCCCTAGTATTATAGCAACAGCCTAAGGGCGCCCACTTGGGGGCACGGACCTCGGCCTAGGACGTTGCCATGGCGAGAAGCGCGTGGGAGAGGAATGACCCTGACGGGGTCTTCCAGGATTATGCAGAACTTGATTGGGTCTACCGCGTCCCCGCCGGCGGGTGCGGTTGCTACCAGAAGGGCATTCTGTGGAGTGTACTCTATTGGCAATGGCTCTCTCAACAAAAGACTGGATGGGATCAACAGGATCGGACAGAAGGCAAATACAGAAATCGCACGCCGAACTTTAACAAACGCTGAATACACATCGTTACCATGTTTGGAAAACTAACACCGTCATCTGTCGGAGTTTGCCAGAACTATTAGCGAATACTATACTTGAATACGAAGAGTCCGTATGAGCTTGAGCATAGAATTATAGACATAGTGAGAAAATAAATCACGACTTGATTTTAAAGAAACAATACCGTTTATTTTAATAAAGTATCTAGACACACGGCAGTGTGTCCGCCAAGTTCGTAAAAGAAAAAGGCGACGACGCACCAGTTACATTACACGAACCATTACGAGCCACTTTCAACCCCCCCAAAACATAAAATCTATTAGACCTACATACTTCAAATTTTGTATATCTATTAAGCCTTGTCAAATTACTTAGAATTCCAAATTTTATGAGTGTAGGTTTTGCCATTCTTGAGATATTGACGTCCAAACTTCGCTATTTTTAGCACTCACTTATCACTCACTCACTCACTCATCAAAAGTTTAGACTACTTCCAGGTGACCTACGAATTTGAGATTTGGCATCAAGGTAGGTTTGTGTAATTCGGATAACAATACAATAATTTGGTATCATCGAGCTGATCTGATAATGGAGTCAGGAGCTGGAAGGTGAAAATCTTCATATGTTACTAGTAAACCCCTCGAGTGTGATGAGTCGAATACAGTGGAGGACCGTAGCGAGTATGGAAATTCGTAGCATCCGCCATACCCTTCGGGGTTAGGTCATCTTGTGACCACCCACGCTTGCTTGCAGGCATGCCAAGTAGGATAAAATATGTAACATATTTAGATGAAATTTGGATGGAATTTGGATGGTTTGGTTCGGTTTTTTTTTATTTATTATAATGCGGTTAAATTATTGGTGCTTGTTTACTATTTCTGGGTTCTTCAGCGATTGCTTTAGAGATACTTACTTTATGTAGGTTAGCAGCCTATAAATTTATTGGTTATAATTTCATACTAAAAAAGGGATTAAATTCTGGTAATTACTTACTATTTTTAGCGATTTTTTGGCATTATACTTTATTATATCTGGTGATTGCTTAAACATAAGCCTTTTAAATTCTTACTTCATTTTAACACTGACATCAGGGTTTGTGAGGTCAGTAAGTTGTCGAGCTTACAACCCATACGATGGTGATGATGACTTCATTTTAATCAATTGTTTTTGTAATTTTAATGCTTAATCTACACACACCCCTACAATCAATCAATAATCATTAACAAACTCGGCTACAGTTAACTGATTGATTGAATAACCTGCCATCAACCCAATTTAATTATTTCCTTTGTGTACGGGCTCCGGATAAAGACGTTTCTCTGTACTAGCGATTGGTGCGCCCTCTGTGCGTGACAGGTTGACGCGGCCATTGTGTCAGTCTTGTGTTGAACTGGTGACGTAACGAAATATGGAAATAACTGTGTAGTAGTGACCAGGGATTGAAATATCGATAAAATAAGTATCGAAAGCTGGCAATAAAAATGATGATTTAATAAATAAATAAAAACATCTCACACACTACCATCTGATCCCAAAGCTTGTACTATGGGTATCAGACAGCTGATATACAATACTTAACTTACTTATACTTAGATAAATACATACTTATACAAGACACAAGTGCTCATATCATCACACGAATTTTTGCCCTGGGCGGGATTCGAACCCGCAACCCTATGCTTCGTAGGCAGGCGTACTACCGACTTGGCTACGGGGCCGTCAAATTATTTGATTGATGACAAGTTATAGTGAGACTATAGTAAAGAAAGTAAAAAAAAAAAGTTTATACTGAATTATAAATGACGTCACGACACAACACGCTTTTCTACTGCACTTACTCATACGTTCTTGTCGGAAGAATCTCTTCCATTCTTCTCTATTCTCCAATTTATCCTTGATCTCTTGATCAATACGACGCAACATTTACTCCTTCTTTTACTTGATCTCTAAATGTTCTCATAGATCTTCCGATTTTTCAACCATAATATCTCAATTTTAAACTTTTTTTTTTGACAGACCTAATCTCTATTTCTACCAGGTGGGTATATAGCGGTCGCGAACTTGAACTAAATTTTAAACAAATTTTGAAAATGGTAATAAAATTGTGCATTTTTTGTAGCCGTTACCGTTAACGAACCGTTAGGTTACTTACTCGTGTAACACTATTTCGATCATTCCTTTTCACACACAAACACATCTCATTACTTACACTCACACTGTGCAACACCTTTATTATTGTTAAGATTATTTTTAGTTTACCCTCAATAACAATTTTTTTTATTTTTTTTATTAAGAGGAACACAACAGATAACAATCAAAAAAAGGTTACAATATATGTTTTGTAGTTTTAAATCTAGATCGCTAGCCAAAAATGTGACGTACAGCATGTTTATACTTATGTACTGAAACTGTGTAAAAACTACAATTCAATAGTTTACTTATTTACTAAACATATAAATTTAGAAAATTTGGCAGAAAGAAAAAAACATCTAGGTAAACTTCATCTCAAATAACATTAGAAAATAGACAAAAATATATGTAGTGCAGGAAAAAGGTTATTTCTGATTTTTATGTAACTAGATTTAAAGCTGTAGACTTCAGTAACTCAATAAAATAAAAATAAAATAAAAAAGTAGCTTTTGGCATGACGTCTAAAATTACTCGAAAAATTACTAAGTACCTAGATTTATATTATAGGATTGATATTGACAGACACCTAGTATTTTTTTAATATTCCGTACATCCCTAGAGTCGTCGCCTTACCGGTACCAGTAATACCGGTACAGTTCCGGTACTGTATGCACAATGCGGCGGTAATCGGTAATTCAACCTCGCGTACCACGCATTAGTGGAATTGATTCTTGAGTGATTGATTTAAGTAATACCGTTATTAGAAATTGAAATAGACTTGGCAATAATTATAATTCGATATATAACTTACAATTCCAAACAAAAGCGAACACAAATTGATAGTTGAATGCAAAAATGAAATTGATAGTTGTTTATCAATATACCTTTCCATACATTTATAATAATTATTCTTAATGCTTATACATTATTGAACACGTAAATAATTAAGTGCACACTCATAATTATCATTATCAAATGTGAAGTTTGATAAGTCGAGTCGAGTAGTTGGTAACAAATGAATTCCCACTTTCCAAGCAGGGACAAAAACGTGGACAACGGGAATACACCATTCTATCAATAGTAAAAAGATGAGTCGTACACCCTTTTGTTAGCAATACTCGGGAATTAAATGGCCCGTGCCGGGGCTAATGGCGTGGCGGGATATACGGGGTTGCTGTACCGTTTCATTTGACTATGGGGTTATTTGTTTAGTAGTTTAGGTTATGACTCTGTGAGCTGGTAGGCTTTGCAAGATTTAAAAAAAAAATATTTACTTTTTCAATCCCCATGACTCCGAAAAATTTTAAAAAACTGAATCGACATAAATAATAACTGAGAAACCTACTTACAAAATTTTATGAGAAACGGTTGAGAAATGCGACTTGTAGAAGAGAACAGCCGGTCATCCGAACAGACGGCTCCGTAGCCCAGGTGGTGGTGTATCTGCCTCCGACGCACAGGGTCGCGGGTTCGAATCCCGCCCAGGGCAAACATTTGTGTGATGAGCACTTGTGTTTGCCTTGTGTCTGGTTGTTGTTTATCTATATAAGTATGTATTTATTTATTTAAGTAGTGTGTATCAGCTGTCTGGTAGCCATAGTACAAGCTCTGCTTAGTTTGGGATCAGATGGCCGTGTGTGAAGATGTCCCCATATATTTATTATTATTATTTATTATTATCCTTCGAACATCCTCCAGACATATACTCGTAAGTATGAAAGCATTTTTGCCCAAGCTGAAACAATTGCTTCGCGCTCGCTCCGTCAATATAGTACGTCCGCCCGTCTAAGACCGATATCACCAAAATTTCTGGTAGTTTTCTTCATGATATTTGGAAAGAACACGCTCTTGTGATCTCATAAAGCTGAGTCTTAGAGGGCGCAATCCGCCACAGCAGTTTTTATGGAGGAGTGAAAATCGCTAAAAATGCTCGTTTTTATCATTTAACGTGTCATCAATGGACTGAGAATCGTGTATTTTGTAAAACGCAATAAAGTGGCCGAGGAAATTTTTAAGACCGCTCAAACTTCGCCATTTAAAGAGGAAAAATTTATTTACAAGGAGTTTTTTTTATATGAAATACAAAATATACAAATTAAATCAGCTGGCTATAATATAAACAGCAGTTTCGTAGAATTGAACATGAACGAATCTTGCATACTAGGAAACTAGTAAGTAGGTACCTAGTATTATATTCTCTATACCGTACAATTGATTAACTTCATCTGAATAAATATAATTAACTGTAACTTACGTCGAACAAAACATTGTTTATAAAACAGATATTGTACAACGTTGAAATAAATTGTCAATTGCTGTCCGTAATATCTGTTTGTTTACAATTTATCGTTATTAATTGGAAAATATGAAGGTCAACTACAACAAGGAAATTTTTTAACTAATTTTCCATGTTTACACTAGCTTCCGATATAAATTATGATGCTAATGACAGTTTAGTTTACAACTATAAATCAATATCAAACAATAAAGACATTAATTCATCATCAACAGCTCAAATCGAATCGAACTCCTCATAAACAATATTTTAAATATGAAAAACAGACGAACATTAAAACTTAACTCTTTTGTGTTTAGCCTAAGAAAAACTTCCACACCTTCATACTTAGCGGAGAAACTAATATGGACTGATACCTAGAGGTAGTAATAATAATAGACCTACGTACCGTCACTTCGCATTTTGCCACCGCCGCGCCGCGTTTGAGGCAGCTTCCGTTTTGCTGCATCTAAGTGTTGGAATGACCTCCCATCAAAACGGCTCAATCGTTTCAAAGTTTCAAAACTAAGTGTCGGCAGTGGCTATTTAATAAACAAAAATCAGAGTGTAACTGTGTGGCTAGGGTTCCAGTGCCCTGATGTCCAGTGTTTGTTTGTTTGTTTGTTGTTTTGTAGTATTGTAAAATTATCAATGGTGCTCCACAACCGCTCGGGGGGTTTGCCAGCGTAGCGAATTATAGGAGGATACTGAAAAACAGCATTCATGCTGAAGATCCGTCCTTTTTACCAGCATTTTGTACATTGTATTTATTAATTTATCTATGACTTGTAACCTACCTTAGCTTTGTACATCATTGTGCTTGATGTTTGGTAAATAAAGTTCTTTTATTATTATTATTATTATTAAATACGTCCCCACCGAGGGGCTCGAGAAATAAGGCGATTAGGTCATATTCGACCACGCTCCGGCCCAGTGCCCACTTTATTATAATCATTGGTAAGGATTACTGAACTGATAAATGTGGAAAAAAGTATGTCTGGATTGTAGCAAGTGGAAAGACGTGGTTTTTGCCTACCCTTACGGGAAAAGAGCATGATTTTATGTATGTACTAGCGGCCCGCCCACGGCTACGCTCGCGTTATTTAAGATTTTCCCGTGGGAGTAAGACTTTTCCCCGTAAAAAGTATTCTATGTGTTACTACAGGTTACAAACTGTCTTCATTCCAAATTTCATCCAAATCCGTTGAGTACTTTAAGCGTGAAGGTGGAACAAACATACAAACATCTAAACATCCAAATATATTTTTACATTTATAATATTAGTGTGATATGATGTGTAAGGGTTACTAAACTTGTATCTGAAGTGCTTTGAAAAAAAATACAGCAGACAAAATTACACACAATCCCAAAACAGACAGTTTTTTTTTTTATTGTATTATCAATTTATCAGTACTTTTTAAATACCCAAACAAGTGTGAACACTTTATTTTCTGCGTATACCTTTACCTCATAAGAGATCTTTAACAATGTGTTTTATTGTATGTAGGAATCATAAACCTAAGGCAATAACAACTTATAAACTTCCTCGAACTCCTCATAAACAAAACGAAGCTCCTCCTACGACCAACTACGCGTTCTGCGACATTACCCCATACAATGCCATAAACAATCCACCATGGGACACAAATCTCACCACGGGGTAACATGGCGGCCATTTTATATACACTTCTAACGATATAGTAAACAAATGCGACATATTTTTTTATTTAATTCACTTTGGCACAGGTAATGTTAGCTGGGCAACTTTGATATTTCCTTGACATTATCCAGTATCTTAACAATGCATAGCATCGCATGAATATGTAGATAATTTTATTGATGCATGGCAAAAACAAGCTTGTTTTTATTATTATATTTTTTGACGGCTCCGTAGCCCAGGTGGTAGTGTATCTGCCTCCGACGCACAGGGTCGCGGGTTCGAATCCCGCCCAAGGCAAACATTTGTGTGATGAACACTTGTGTTTGCCTTGTGTCTGGTTGTTGTTTATCTATATAAATATGTACTTATCTATTTGTGTAATGTATATCAGCTGTCTGGTATCCATAGTACTAGCTCTGCTTAGTTTGGGATCAGATGGTCGTGTGTGGGGACACCCACATATTTATTTATTTATATACATGTAGCCCAGCAGCTCCCACACGCTGCAGGCGGCACGATCATAGATATAAGAAGGTGGTGAAGATGAGGTAGAAGATGTAGTTTTAGAGAGGTAGCGTGGCAGAAGAAAACAGGGTTCAGTCCAGATAGTTGCACACACGGTTTATTAGTTCCTAAGAAATTAACGTCACAATTTTAAAAGCTTACCTTCAAATAAAATTAATAAAAAATTTGTAAGATAATCACCTAAATAATCACACTTGAGGTGGAATCAGGAAATTTTGATGTAAAATGACAAAACCGAAACGGATGCATTCGAAATTTGAAAATAAATTGAAAATGAATAATGAGACTGCCAGTACTTAAAATTACTGAATTGCCAGAAACAATCTAGAATAAAAGAAGGTAGGATAGCGTACTGCTACATACATAATACCAATTCAGTCTTCTCTGTGCACACACGGTTTATTAGTACTTAAGGAATTAACGTCACAGTTTTAAAAGCTTACCTTCAAATAAAATTAATAAAAAGTTAGTAAGATGATCACAGTCTGACGACTTGAGGTGGAATCAGGAAATTTTGATGAAAAGTTACAGAACCGAAACGGATGCATTCGAAATTTGAAAATAAATTGAAAATGAATAATGAGACTGCCAGTACTTAAAATTACTGAATTGCCAGAAACAATTTAGAATAGAAGAAGGTAGGATAGCGTACTGCTACATACATAATACCAATTCAATCTTCTCTGTGTAATTCATGCAGTGAAAGCTTTTTACACGAGGAGTGTAATGTGTTCAGGGTTCATGTTTCTTTATTCCACCATAACTTCTAAATGTTGGAAGTATGGAGTATCGTTAGTATCTTTACATCAGCCCAAGTGACACTGACTATATTTTTTTTATATTTTTGTGGCAGTCATGTTTTATTTTTTTAGATTATTATTAAATTATATTTTTTTGCCTGATAGAACATGACAACGTGGCTGAAGGTAAAACTAAAACAAACAGCTCATATACGTCCCCACCGAGGGGCTCGAGCCTACTCTGGATTAGGGCGATTAGGCTTTAGACGGCCACGCTAGCCCAGTGCGGGTTGGTCGACTTCACATATAACCTTTGAATTTCTTCGCAGGAGTGAGTTTCATCACGATGTTTTCCTTCACCGTAAGAGCGTCGAATAAACGTACATATAAATTCGAAAACACATTGGTACGTGGTGGGGGTCGAACCCGCGTCTCCTGGATGGGAGGCAGCGGCCCTAGCCACTAGAACACCGACGCTCTAAACTAATTTTTGTTTAAAGACACCAACTTTGTATATAATAGCACATTATGACTACTAAAACTACTAAATACTATCAAAGCTTGCAATGAGTTCACTGCTGTGTATAACGTCGTCAACGTAATTCACTTGCGTACGTCAAACAAATACCGGTAAAGTAATTACCGGCATTCATCGGTAACCGCTCGGCATTTACCGGTGCAGCGCAGTTACCGGTGTTCAGTTTCGCTGGACTGTTGTACGTGTTATCTGTTACTTGAATGCGCTAAAATTGAGATTTAAATATTTATATTTTATCAGTCGTTTTCTAAGAGTATTAAAATACTCTAAAACTAAATAAATACTATACTATACTACTGTTAAAAACTATGTTTAGGTATACCTAGTATGCGCGCCATCTGAATGCAGCTCATGTTAATAAAAAGTATATATACAGAAGTTCGTTGTACATACATGAAGCCAATTCCACAGTCAACCGTTTAAAGTTAATCTTAAACGTAAAATTTTTATTTTTATGTTTATGAATTGCCAAAAGCTATTCCGACAACACAGTCCAACTAAATTTAAACACCGTCTGACGTTTATAAAATTGATTTGACATGTATAAATTGCATTTGGTAGTGTTGCCGTTTAAGCCGACGAAAGAAGAAATGAGTGAATGAAATACCAAAAAAGATAGGCTAGCTGAGGATATTCACAGTAAAAAAAAGTTAAAGAAAAATAACACACCAAGGCCAATTCCACGGTCAACCGTTTAAAGTTAATTATAAAAGTTTTTTTATGTTTATAAATAAAATTGCCAAAAGCTATTCTACACAGAAAATAAAACGCGCAACATCGCTAAAAATATTCCATGGATTATTTTGTTGAACATAATACAACGTAATCACTTCTCTTAACTCTCTGCTGTATCTGCAACAACGGCGACTATCTTCCATTTTTTATTTACAAAACAGTTTTCGCATCTCTGTTTAAATTTAGTCGCCACCTATTTAGGTGCCGCATAAACTCAATTAAGATTATACGCAGCATTCGACGCATAAACGTAAGTTGAATAAAAAAAAACAAAAAAAAAAACGGCCAAGTGCGTGTCGGACCACGCATAAAGTAGGGTTCCGTAGTCATTTTTGAAACCGCGCTGTTTCGCATTTCTTGCATCATCATCATCTCCATCTCGGCTACTTAATCTAGGGGATTTGACGAGAATACTGGTATTCACACAGAGCGACTGCCATCTGAACTCCGCAACCCAGAGAGGAAACCAGGACCAAACCTAGATTAGGTTTACGTGCCTTTCAAAGCACGGAAAACGGTCGTGTTTTTTTTACCACTACCGGTCACCCATCCATAGCCTGGCTATGGCGATGGGTGCTTAACATTGGAGATCGCAATGAATAAGCACTAACAACTGGAGCAACCGGATTGCATGATTCACTTATAATAATTTCTGGCTATAGTTATTTTTCTTTTGGAAAAATAAGTATATATTTTTATTTTATTTATAATTTCAAAAGTATTCATCACAAGATACCCGAAACAATTTTAGTTAAGAGTTTCCGCGCCAGTTTATTTACGTGAGTGATTTGAAGTTTATAGGTCCAAGACTTTAGAAATTACAGGGGGGGACGCCGTGTTAACGACTTTGGCGTGCTATATCTCACATATGGTAAAGCTGATAAAAAAATGTTGTACGGAAACCCAACTTCATTTTTAAAGACAATTTCAACGATACCCCACACAAGGGGGTGTGCTCAAAAAAAAATAATTTACCCCCACTTTACATGTATGGGGAGGTACCCTTAAAAAGGGGTAATTTTAATTTTTTGTATTTTTAAAATTGAGATCTATATCCAAAGTATCGTCGAACCAAATTACATGTAAATCGGTTCATAAACTTAGAAGATATTGTGCTGTGACAGACTGGGACGGACGGACTGAACGATCTTATAAGGGTTCCTTGTCCGACTACGGAACCTTAAAAATTAGGAAAGTCAATTAATTTTATTCCTCTTATGTCAAAATAAGTGGTCTATCGGAATAACATATCGCATTTGACATGTATAAACCTTATTTTATTTAGGATTAACTTTAAACATGAGCTGTGGAATTGACACCAATACATAAAATCACGCCCTTTTCCCAGAGGGGTAGGCAGAGACCACGAAAAAAAAAGAAAATAAGTTCATTGTTTACTAATTTATTTATTTATTGGACTTACGAGTACCTTCATCACCATCAACGGCCCGTTACAGTCCACTGCTGGACTATGAGCCTCCTCCACTTAAGTGGAGGGTTTTGCCATAATCTCCACGCTTGGCAGGCGGGTTGGAGATCGCAGATTAAAAGGTTACTGTATCAGAGAGCGCTGCTGCCCGTTCCCTGTTCAATGTGTAGTCCCTAAGTCGCCTCTTACGACACCCACGGGAAGAGTAGGGGTTGGTGACAAATGTATTCTACTTTGCCGTCACCACACGGTGTACTACGAGTACCTTAGTCTTATAGTATTCTGTGCCTTAGTCAATATTGAGAAGGAAATGAGCGTAATGTCCCCGTTACCTTCAACACCGGATACGTTCAGTCGAGAGGCTGCTACTTGGGAAATCCTTGAGTGGTTTGATAGTGCACTAGACCCGACCTGTGTTGATCAACCAAACAGATAAATAAACAAACTCGCAAATAGGGTAAACCCGGATGGTTGCCCCACTTTGATAGACTGTGGTCAAACGCGAACCTATTTTACATTAAAAAAAAAACACTTATATCTCTCAGTACAAAAAGCAAAATACTTTATTTGTAATGTATGAAAAATAAATTACATTGGCCTCGATTCGGGATGTCACGCTCTAATCCTTAATTTTAAGTTAGTCCGTCCTTTTTACATTTTCAAGATTGAAAAGGGACAGGAGATGGCCATCCTAATATTAGAGCTGTCAAACATCGAAATTGAACCTTATGGCCGTGTCGATCGCACAATTTTAGAGAGCACTTGAAACATGTCACTTAAAAATCTCTTAAACTGACAGCTATGCCTTTATTTTAAGCTATCATTCGTTCAAATTAATATCATTTGTTCATCACCTTTCTTTCATTGGTCATAAAAACGAAAAGGATAGGTGGATTTTAAAATTAGAATTAAAGCATGACATCCCGAATCGAGGCAATTATTTTTAATATTTCCAGAGTATTAGCGATTTTCGCGGACCACTATTTTTTGGGACATCTATCCCAAATAGTGATTAGCCTTTCCATGTAAATTATGTTTAGGATAGATGCATAGGGAAACAAGGCATCTATCCCGCAAGGACTTTGATTGCATTTTGCCTTCGCATGCAATCGCACAGAGACATGAGACACGGTCAACTTAGTTAACAAGAAGGGACTGGAGGTATATCCTACCTAGCTACATGAACTTGCTACCTAAAGAAATAGTCCACAAAATAACTGATAAAAGTGGTAAACAAATTAAAAATATATTAAACACGCTCTCACAGATCCGGACGATGAGATCACCGTCGCGATTAAAGCTGCCATTGCGTGTAGGCCACACACTACTACAGAATGCCCTTCAGGTAGCAACCGCCCCCGCCGGCGAGGACGCGGAACTAATAGTAGAATTAATTCAGTAAGACCCGGTAGGGGTCATTCTTCTCCGACGCGCTTCTCGCCCTGGCAACGTTCTGGGCCGCGGTCCGAGCCCGTCTGAGGGCGCCCCCAGATACGTTGTCATAAAATTCCTAAGGGGTACGAGCCTTCTGCTCCCCCGCAAGTCCGCGCCCACTACAGGTATATTACCACTCTGGTATAAATAGTGATTAGGTCCGTCAAAAAAAAAAAAAAATTAAAGTACCACTTTACAGTTGGCCAGTTCTTGGATGTTTCTTCGGTCACTTCATAAAATGTAAAATTTTACAGAATAATTTGATTTGATTCTGCTATTAGTGTTTATGACTTTGTTTTGTCTTTGTCATAGAAACGTTCCGAGTGTTGACCACTCAACGCACATAATCTCAATGTAGGAGATTGAGCGCTGAGTTTCCTATGTACCCTATATGTCAAATAAATTTAATTTATTTTTAGTGATAGTGGGAGAATCTTTAGATATATTTAAAAAAATGCATGTGTTTCTTCTGTGAAACTATAGTACCTATTATACTTAATTACAATCGGGGCAACTATACAAAATATGTAAATATTGCCTGAAATAAATGATTATTATTATTATTATTATTATTATACCCTCGGGGCATCTATCCGGGGTTTACCAGGAAATGGTTTTAACTAACAACTCAATCTTATCTAGGAATACTGTTGGCTTAGTGAAGTCACAGAGTACTTACTGGGTGAAGTGTACTGTAAAACTGCATAGTCAAACATTTTTGTGCAGTTTGTTTGAAAAATATGTAATTAAAAACAAAGCCGTGCTTGAACGCATACTATCTTAGTGGCACATCATTACATAAATAATAATATGATCACGCTCATATTTCCTAAGGAGTGAGTAGAGCTTTGGTGGGTAAGCACACACTAAAACCGTGTTTGATAATATTCACTATCTATCCGGTTTTTCTCAATGAAGTTTTCTATTTCCAAAGGTTGCTACACGTAGCAACAAGACCGCCAAACTGTATATTTTTTTTTCTGTAAAACTATTGTATTTATTTGTTTTGAGTGTGCAATAAATTACCTACTTATTCATTCATATTATACACACACATTCATTCATACATACACTAATACATCGAACTTTACGTTTGTTAGTGCATCTAATAATTTTTATGGTGTCAAAGTTAAAATTATAAATAATTGGTTGCTTACGATAATTTAATAATAAATTAATACTTACATGCAGTAAATACAACCACGTATTTGGCAGTTACACCATTTCCGTTATAGAACAGTTGTTTCAACAATTCCTTTAGAAAGAGGTCACTTCCGCTGGACTGCCGTATATCTTCACTTACATGAACGACACTGAACAGGTCTTGATTATACTCTAGTGTTAGACCAGCAGCGATTCAATTCAGATTTTGTATATGGCCGGATGTGTGACAAAACCCACCCGTACATATTTACATATAGACATAATGAATAATATTGTAAAAACACAACCCTTTTCCATTTCAAAGTTAGCGCGTTATGGATTTAAAAGTCAAAATTATGTTTCATGACATTTTCCTATAGAGGGCGCTGCGCTCCTTGTTTTTCTCTCTCTTCGCCATATTGTGAACGACGCTGTTTATTCCAAGAAATAAATGCGAGTTTTTCGTGCTAATAAGTTGGAGTTAAGTATATCAAATAACCACCCCCGCATACTATTCACATAATATTTACACGATGCGAAGTTCTCAATTCTTTTATAGATGTAAGTAAGTATTTTGTAAGTACATACATATCCGGTTTACCTTACTCACTATTACCTAATTCTGCCCACACGTCCTCGAGCCCATCAAAGCGACTGCGGGACGGTTGGGGTAAAGGAGCCCCAACCGTCCCGCCGTCAACAGTCAGGCAGGCGTCCGTGCCCACTACAAGCCTTTGAAAAATTCACGAAAAGGTGTCGCCCTCCAATTTGTTGTTTGTTGGACCCAAATTGGAAGGGTTACCTCTCTTCAATAAAGGTCAAACTAAACTCTCAAAACATAGTTCATTGCATGTTCCGAATGTCTAGTTGATGATAGCTTCTTTCGGACTAAGCAATGGATGTAAATCTTTGCGTCGAGTGTTTTCTGGGTTCAGTAGAGGGTTGCACTAAGTTGTTTGCAACCAGCTCGAGGGTTTGAAGGTGTCGTTATTCTATTTTCTCATCTCAAGGCTCTCGAAGGGGCGTTCAAGAGATGTTGGACGACGCGTGTGCTATAGTGGCCGAGGAAGGCAAACAAAGAAATAGGAAAGAAACTTTTCTACTTTTGAAAACTATGTACCTACCTACTATTATTTTATAGACTCAATAGCAATGTCTCATAAAGATAGTGGGATAGGATCCTGTTAAAAATAAGATTTTCTTGCCGTGACCATTACTTGTTACAATTTCAATGCCAAATGCTTCTATTCTTGTTTCCTGTGGGATAGTATTCCGTGGTAAAACGTAAAAAGCCGTCTTTAGCCATTTTTCTATAAAAATAAATCTTTATTTCGTTTAACAGTTTATATCAAGTTGTAGATGTTGGCAATTTAATTTTGAAGAATATGTTTTTTGTCATTCCAATAAAAACTGAATATTTTTATATCTTTAATAATAATCTTAGTAATCTGTATGCAACAATTCTGTCTCCTAAACTAATAAAACATTTCGGCGGCGGCCATGTTTGGCCAGATGGTGCTGCGTCCACCATTGCTGATCAAGTGTGTAATTATCACAATTTATCTGTGTGTTTAATTTAAATGTATGCTTCTAGGGATGTCTTACGGTAATTTTGGTATGGAACGTTCTAGATGCAATGCAGTTCTAGTTCCTTGCAATTTTACTTAATGTTCTTAGAGTAACAAAAAGGAGTACTTAATCAAAAATGAGGGCGCTGATTTACCTACATCATATTTGAAGGGTTACTCCAATAATCTCCATTCACTTCCCCTATTGATGGGGATTTCTAGTTTTTTTTTTTTTTTTCAACAATCCACATGAATCACTACAGTTTGATATGCCACTTCCTTTGGTCAACAACCAATCACTTCTGCCCCTCGCTCATGACCACTGTAGATAAAATAAACCGTGCGACATATAAAGTGACCGCCAATAGTATCCAAGTTTATGTCGCACGAAGAGAAAAACTGCGTTACGTTGGCGGTTACGTTTTGTGTTGCGCGGTTTATTTTATCTACGGTGGTCATGCAGCGGGCAGCGGGAGCTGGTTTATGTAGTTTTCCTGTAATAGTGTGGATGGAGTCGCGGAACGCCTCAAAAAAGGTTCAGAAACCAACGGCATATTGTGTGAGTTGATTAGTTTTTATATAAAAAAAAACTATTTTGTCACATTTCAATTACTTTTGGAACAAAAATGGTTCAATTATGTAAACTACCCGAGAGATTTTGAGTTATTTAGCTAACACGTTGTAACTGAACATCTCATCTCTAAAAATAATAATCAAAATTGGCCGTTGATCATCTAATAACAGATCCTTTCTACGTTGTGAGAGTAACCCAAACTCTTTTAGAAATTTACAATGTGATCGTCTTTATATTATGTTTTCTAACTGCGGAATTACACATAGAGTCGCCTACTCAACTTCTATGTTATTCCTATATACTGATTTGTCCCTATCTCTCGCCCGAACACAGGAGTATCAGTTGCCAGCCGGCAAGCAGCCTACTCCTGATTACCCATGTTCGCGGACTGAAAGAATAAAGTCACCAGGAAATCCCAGCGACTTTATTAAACAATACTAACTTCGTATTCTGAAAAGAACTTCGAAGTTTATTGCTTCTGCAATAAGAGCCCAGATTCCTGAAATGGATCACAAGGATTATTACATGATATATGTAATTTAAAAGGTATAAAAGGATGGCTCCAGGACTGCCTCAGCGAGTCCTTAGAGCCGGCGACGGGTGTGTCGTCTGTAGTTCTGAATAGAACTTCTAGTTCTTAGAGGAACTTTCGTTGAGTGGCATTTCCTCAACAGAATGATCAATAACCAAGTTTCTCTAATGATACTTCCTGGAGACGACCATCCTAGCTCTACGCACCGGGATACCCTTTTCCTTAAGCTATGTCAACCGTATTGAAAAATACAGTTACATAATCTCTCTGTGTCTTCCATACTACCATCACACAAGGGATCCAGCAAGATCTAGCAAGATCCAGCCCTGACGAAGGAACTAGTTTTAGTTCCTTCAGCTAGTTGATTGCTAAGACCCCAGATCCCGAGCAAGACAGCAGTCTAGCAGCAAAGACCCGATACGCTCACACCTTTACAGCAAACTAACTGTTAAAGCATTTACGAGACGAGTGAGAATAAACGCTCCACCAACGCGCTCTCTGTGAGTCACTTCCCACTCTGTCCTTCAGAATGCTCCTGTCCTCCCCTCACCACAGAGGTGTAGGAAAAAGGTTAAAATAATAGACAACCCCGAAGGATTGTCTACAGCGGACTCTGGTCCGACCGGTGCGCCTTAAGCGATGGAAGGAGACCGAAGTCCCATCGTAGGAAGCCTAAGCTTCATGGAAGGAAACCGAAGTCCCATCGTAGAAAGCATAAGCTTCTCGTGGTAAGCCGAAGCTAGTGGACTACGTCCAATCGATACTAGCCGTAGCGTTCCCGATACGGCTGAGCCGCTGCGGTAACCTTTTGGGAGGCTAATCCCGTCTTCCACCGAAGTGTCCAACGTATTGCGTTCAAGGGTGTGTTTATAGGATAGTCCACACGTGAACCAGCGCCTATGATGGTAAACCATCTTCCAACGAGCAAGCTTGAAGGGATGACCTCACAGCTGCTACTGACTGTGGGTCTCATATCTGGATTGCTCCTGCATACTGGATCTCCGTCTATCTGAACGGTACTGCCAGGGCAGATCTGCTCCAACTTCATATCTCCATATATATATATCTCCGCCGCGCGTCTCCGTGCCTGAGACCGCATATGAATCTAAAGACTCATTTCAGCTATCGCTCTGAATATAGCTTTACAGCCTTCCTCATCGCTCGTCCAGTCCACTGCTGGACTATGAGCCTCCTCTCCTTGCAACCATATGTGTCGATATTACATCGCACAGTTGATTCAGTAATAAATCATACATGATGATATTAGCCAGAGCAGTTCACGTCCAGTTTCTCGTTCTCAATTAATAAACTCGTTCCAGTATGCCTCTTCACAGACTTATGTCTTGAAGGAAGCCACTATGTCCTCCGCTATCTCCATTATCGGGGTTAAGACTTGAAAGACCATCATCGACACTAATCAGTCTGAGGTCCACCGCGCACGGCTGTGGACAAGTCCTCATCCGCGGCTATGTATTCAAGTCGCTGTATGCGTCTTCGGTCAATCAGCGGTTCAGAGCTAGACATACAGTGGTAGCGGCATTCATAGCAGCCCGATGGTTACTCCACATCTTCATAGGTCAGATACGGAAATCTCTCCACAGACTTGCGTCTTGAAGGTAGCCACTAAGATATTGTTAACTCCACTATCGGGGGTAAACTTAGTGTACTTATCACGCCTAGGATGCGACCCATACTCCAGCGGTTCAGAGCTAGACATGCAGTGCCAACAATATCATAGCAGCGATAGTTATACCTCGTCTTCATGCGTCAGATAAGGGCTCTCTATGAGATGGTCAAATATAGTGCATTATATGATCAGTTTGATCCAGCGGCCGTGTCCGCTTTCATTAGGTCATCTAGGTGCGTCAAGCCTATGATTTCCTTGATTTTCATTTTTGACCATCTCGGATGGGATATGTCATCCATAGAGGCATAATTAACCGTTCCCATATCAAACAGGCAGCACGCCAGTCTTCAGGGACCGAAATCCCGTCGAAAGGCAGTGAGAGGCTGTGCAGCGCCTGCGACTTTAGGTTCGGCAATTATTTCACTTGGTTTTCCAAGTATAGACTTATATTAGTCTATTTTTGCACTTTTATAATAATGTCAATTTTCTTGAACTTAACGTTCCGCCAGCCATCTATTCCTAGACGGCCGACTGCCTCCCACCATGTATATTGGCGACACGCAACGACGGTACGCGCTAGGTCAACAGGCCCTTTTCCTAAACTTGTTCGATATTTCTGAAACTCACAATGCGAACGTATCTCAGTCTATGCACCCCAAGTATGCATTTAGTTTTGCATTATCTCTTTTAGTTTCTGAGTTATTAATTTTAGAAATATCAAAAATGTCCAATACAAGAACGTATTAAAATTAAAAACATTCATTACAAGAACGTAATAAAATTAAAAACATTCATTACACGAACGTATTAAAATTATAAAAATTCATTACAAGAACGTATTAAAAAAACAAAAATTCTCTTAATTCGTCTCAAATCCTTTATTATAACTTTCTCTATGTCTTACAACAGACGTTGTTGCACGTTGTTCTACATAGTTTTAATTTACATTAGGGTCGGGGTGTTACATCCAGCCCCAAAGTTTTGTTGAAATTCATGAAGACAAAAATTTCCATCAGCTTAACTTCATTTGGAAAGTATTTCATGTGTTAGATTAGGACTACTATTATTTCCCTCACTCGAGGTACTGTAGTTCTATCTCAAGCTTCTGTTATCTTTCCCTCGCTTGAGGTACTCACTCCAATGTTTACAGGCTTTTGATTAAAATATGTATCTTAGAAAAGATGCACGACGCAATGAAAATAGTCATACACACGCGAAGAAAAGGAACACAATATCAACCAGTAAGCCTGGGATATGGTTCTCTCTCTCGTTGCACGCGCGCACGAGTACTATACAATTCCGTGTGTATGCACATCTTTTCTAACCGCATTTTTATTGTGTTTACGAACACGCAACGTTCGACTCGGGGCGCGGATTTTTACCCTTCTGCATCGAACATTCTGCGCGACGCCGAAACATCAGCGCATCGTCGTCGAGCCGACGATGACGCAATTCAGTAACGGATATTTTCGTAATACGCACCGTCGCAGCATACAATACATATGCAGCGGCATCGTAATACGTTAATGATCCTTTCGCAGGTTCCCCGACAGAAATCTGGTTACGACTTTTACTTCCTCTGAATGATCAGGTTTGGTCAACTTTCCAGCAACGCTGACGACCGTGAAGCCACCGCGTGTCGGTCCGAAAACCTCACCAAATCATTCAACTTTCGTCTTTCCCTCGCTCGAGGTACTCACTCCATTGGTTTCAGCTTCGCTTTTATATTTCCCTCACTCGAGGTACTCACTCCATTGGTTTCAGCTTCGCGATTATATTTCCCTATCCTAACTTCTAACCTAATCATGTTTAAAACCCTATAGTGGAATTTTCTATATTCCCCTAGCTAACAAAACCTACACAACTCTAACTTTCCTAATTCTCAACTAAATCCTAAATTATCCATCTGGCTCATTAAAACTTCTACCCTAGTGGCTACGTCCATCTCCGTCAACCACACCTATATTAGCACAATCCTAAATTATCCATTTTTTATCTAGCTAAATAAAACTTCTACCTAAGTGGTTACGTCCATCTCCGTCAACCACACCTATACAAACCTAACCAGTCCAAATTAACAACAATAATATTAATAACATTCTGTGGCTCGCCACCGACCACATGTTAATTAATTTCCTAACTTGCCTTTTGTCTTGCTAGACTTTTATTGTTTTAATCTGGACTTAATCTCTACATTGGATTGTGCTACTCCCTAACTCCTATTGGTGCATAATTTCCTAACTTGCCTTTTGTCTTGCTAGACTTTTATCGTTTTAATCTGGACTTAATCTCTCCATTGGATTGTGCTACTCCCTAACTCCTATTGGTGCATAATTTCCTAACAATTGAAATAAGACATTAAGAACCATTTAGAACTCAGTGTCCAATCTTTATCGCAACAATATAACATTATAATCAACTGACCTTGAATTTGTGTCAGTCAGCCCCCGAACTTTTGTTGGCTTGCACAGCCCCCCAACAATTGATGTTCTGACCATTTGCATGGGGTTTATGTGAGCATTATACGATGTAAATCTGAGTGTTTCGAAAAGGAGTCTCCACCTGTCCTACCCACATCGAACTAGTTCCAACGGTTGTCTACGCAGCCATTAATTCGCTTAGATATGACAATGTCCCTCCATCTGTTCGGAACACAATTCTCGTACAGCCCCCCAACAATTGATGGTCTGCACACTTGCATGGATGTTAGCATTATACGATATAAATCTGAGTGTTTCGAAAAAGGAGTCTCCACCTGCTCTACCTACGTCGAACTAGTTCCAACGGTCGACTTCGCAGCCATTAGTTCACCTAGATAGTGCAATGTCCCTCCATCGGTTTGAAACACAATTTTCGTAATTCTGCTTGCTAGACTTGGTTCGCTTCTTCAGAAGCGTTTATGATTCATCCAACTAAAAGTGCAAGTGGCAGTATTGTTCGGTTCTGCGTTTCGGACTAACTTGCGAGGCATGTTGTCCGTTTTAAACATAATGTTATAAAGTGCTTCCTAGCCTTTCCTTTCTCTTCTATGTCTTTTTGCGAGGAGGTTTTTGCGCCATCTCTTCCTCCTCGCGGCGGTCCTCATAATATGAATTACCGCCCACTATCATGCACCAAAATCCCTATTCACCTACTTGACTTTTATCACTGTCTAGAAAGTCTTTCTAAAAAGTTCTTCTTTTGAAGACTCACTTCAAAAACCATCTCTTTTCATCCATATTGATCCATCTATTATTTCCCTCGCTCGAGGTACTGTGGAACAATAACCATCTCTCTTCATCAATATTGGTCCATCTATTATTTCCCTCGCTCGAGGTACTGTGGATCAATAACCATCTCTCTTCATCAATATTGGTCCATCTATTATTTCCCTCGCTCGAGGTACTGTGGATCAATAACCATCTCTCTTCATCAATATTGGTCCATCTATTATTTCCCTCGCTCGAGGTACTGTGGATCAATAACCATCTCTCTTCATACTGATCCCCTCATCAGTTTTTGAAGACTTACTTAATAGTTCTTCGTTAATGTGCACTATGTGCATCATTCACTTGCTTGCAATTACTTCTCTTCCATCGCAACGACTCAAGTGTTAAGCCAATTAACCCGGCGAGTTTGTCAAACTCACTGAAAACTTTAGTTTACCATCAACAAGACAAAAACGATTTCGCCCGGAATTAGATGAGATCCACAAAATGACAAACCGCCACTAACCTTGTAGTTGACGCGCATTTCGCTAGAGCATCGAAAACGTAAACGATACAATCGTCAGTACGCTCAACACCCAGCTTTTAAACGACTTCTGAATTTAGCTTTTTGTGATGTACATCCGAAGCCGTAGAGGCCCCTGGGACATCGCTAAATAAGTCGACATTGTTACAATAAATGTTGAAAACCGTCTCCGGTCTTCCTTCTCCCAATCTTCATCATCAAATATTTCGCTTTTCCATTGTTTATTATTATAGTACAATGACACTATTTATTTTTTTCAGTGTCCCCAATCACTGTTTCATGAACAAATCATGCCTATGTTTTTATTCCTTGAAGTGTCCTATTCCACTTCTTACCGTGTCCCTCTTCACTGTCTCATGAATGACTCATGCCTATGTTTTTATTCCTTGAAGTGTGCTATTCCACTTCTTACAGTGTCCCTCTTCACTGTTTCATGAACCTTCTATAACAATAGAAAAGTTTGTTTATAACCATAGTAACCTAGCAAACTAAAACTAAAGTCCTCATGCACCACTAACCAAATATAATCCGGTCTGTAATACACAAAACCCGTTTCAATCTCTATGTCCTATGGGTATTTTTAGACATTCACATTGTAAAGTTTCTTTTCATTTCACACGCAACAAATTGTGGCTTATAGCCACCGTTCACGATACAATTTAGAATATCCTGGTCACGGCACCAAATTGTAACTGAACATCTCATCTCTAAAAATAATAATCAAAATTGGCCGTTGATCATCTAATAACAGATCCTTTCTACGTTGTGAGAGTAACCCAAACTCTTTTAGAAATTTACAATGTGATCGTCTTTATATTATGTTTTCTAACTGCGGAATTACACATAGAGTCGCCTACTCAACTTCTATGTTATTCCTATATACTGATTTGTCCCTATCTCTCGCCCGAACACAGGAGTATCAGTTGCCAGCCGGCAAGCAGCCTACTCCTGATTACCCATGTTCGCGGACTGAAAGAATAAAGTCACCAGGGAATCCCAGCGACTTTATTAAACAATACTAACTTCGTATTCTGAAAAGAACTTCGAAGTTTATTGCTTCTGCAATAAGAGCCCAGATTCCTGAAATGGATCACAAGGATTATTACATGATATATGTAATTTAAAAGGTATAAAAGGATGGCTCCAGGACTGCCTCAGCGAGTCCTTAGAGCCGGCGACGGGTGTGTCGTCTGTAGTTCTGAATAGAACTTCTAGTTCTTAGAGGAACTTTCGTTGAGTGGCATTTCCTCAACAGAATGATCAATAACCAAGTTTTTCTAATGATACTTCCTGGAGACGACCATCCTAGCTCTACGCACCGGGATACCCTTTTCCTTAAGCTATGTCAACCGTATTGAAAAATACAGTTACATAATCTCTCTGTGTCTTCCATACTACCATCACACAAGGGATCCAGCAAGATCTAGCAAGATCCAGCCCTGACGAAGGAACTAGTTTTAGTTCCTTCAGCTAGTTGATTGCTAAGACCCCAGATCCCGAGCAAGACAGCAGTCTAGCAGCAAAGACCCGATACGCTCACACCTTTACAGCAAACTAACTGTTAAAGCATTTACGAGACGAGTGAGAATAAACGCTCCACCAACGCGCTCTCTGTGAGTCACTTCCCACTCTGTCCTTCAGAATGCTCCTGTCCTCCCCTCACCACAGAGGTGTAGGAAAAAGGTTAAAATAATAGACAACCCCGAAGGATTGTCTACAGCGGACTCTGGTCCGACCGGTGCGCCTTAAGCGATGGAAGGAGACCGAAGTCCCATCGTAGGAAGCCTAAGCTTCATGGAAGGAGACCGAAGTCCCATCGTAGAAAGCATAAGCTTCTCGTGGTAAGCCGAAGCTAGTGGACTACGTCCAATCGATACTAGCCGTAGCGTTCCCGATACGGCTGAGCCGCTGTGGTAACCTTTTGGGAGGCTAATCCCGTCTTCCACCGAAGTGTCCAACGTATTGCGTTCAAGGGTGTGTTTATAGGATAGTCCACACGTGAACCAGCGCCTATGATGGTAAACCATCTTCCAACGAGCAAGCTCGAAGGGATGACCTCACAGCTGCTACTGACTGTGGGTCTCATATCTGGATTGCTCCTGCATACTGGATCTCCGTCTATCTGAACGGTACTGCCAGGGCAGATCTGCTCCAACTTCATATCTCCATGTATATATATCTCCGCCGCGCGTCTCCGTGCCTGAGACCGCATATGAATCTAAAGACTCATTTCAGCTATCGCTCTGAATATAGCTTTACAGCCTTCCTCATCGCTCGTCCAGTCCACTGCTGGACTATGAGCCTCCTCTCCTTGCAACCATATGTGTCGATATTACATCGCACAGTTGATTCAGTAATAAATCATACATGATGATATTAGCCAGAGCAGTTCACGTCCAGTTTCTCGTTCTCAATTAATAAACTCGTTCCAGTATGCCTCTTCACAGACTTATGTCTTGAAGGAAGCCACTATGTCCTCCGCTATCTCCATTATCGGGGTTAAGACTTGAAAGACCATCATCGACACTAATCAGTCTGAGGTCCACCGCGCACGGCTATGGACAAGTCCTCATCCGCGGCTATGTATTCAAGTCGCTGTATGCGTCTTCGGTCAATCAGCGGTTCAGAGCTAGACATACAGTGGTAGCGGCATTCATAGCAGCCCGATGGTTACTCCACATCTTCATAGGTCAGATACGGAAATCTCTCCACAGACTTGCGTCTTGAAAGTAGCCACTAAGATATTGTTAACTCCACTATCGGGGGTAAACTTAGTGTACTTATCACGCCTAGGATGCGACCCATACTCCAGCGGTTCAGAGCTAGACATGCAGTGCCAACAATATCATAGCAGCGATAGTTATACCTCGTCTTCATGCGTCAGATAAGGGCTCTCTATGAGATGGTCAAATATAGTGCATTATATGATCAGTTTGATCCAGCGGCCGTGTCCGCTTTCATTAGGTCATCTAGGTGCGTCAAGCCTATGATTCCCTTGATTTTCATTTTTGACCATCTCGGATGGGATATGTCATCCATAGAGGCATAATTAACCGTTCCCATATCAAACAGGCAGCACGCCAGTCTTCAGGGACCGAAATCCCGTCGAAAGGCAGTGAGAGGCTGTGCAGCGCCTGCGACTTTAGGTTCGGCAATTATTTCACTTGGTTTTCCAAGTATAGACTTATATTAGTCTATTTTTGCACTTTTATAATAATGTCAATTTTCTTGAACTTAACGTTCCGCCAGCCATCTATTCCTAGACGGCCGACTGCCTCCCACCATGTATATTGGCGACACGCAACGACGGTACGCGCTAGGTCAACAGGCCCTTTTCCTAAACTTGTTCGATATTTCTGAAACTCACAATGCGAACGTATCTCAGTCTATGCACCCCAAGTATGCATTTAGTTTTGCATTATCTCTTTTAGTTTCTGAGTTATTAATTTTAGAAATATCAAAAATGTCCAATACAAGAACGTATTAAAATTAAAAACATTCATTACAAGAACGTAATAAAATTAAAAACATTCATTACACGAACGTATTAAAATTATAAAAATTCATTACAAGAACGTATTAAAAAAACAAAAATTCTCTTAATTCGTCTCGAATCCTTTATTATAACTTTCTCTATGTCTTACAACAGACACACGTTGTTCTACATAGTTTTAATTTACATTAGGGTCGGGGAGTTACAACGTAGTAAGTATTCTATAATATTATTCCTAATCGTAGCATCCAATATGAAAGTACGTAAAGGTGACTGCTTACTTATTAAACTAAACCAACTAAACATCAATTTATAATCTTCACCAGAAACTCTACTAATGCGTGAATAGTAATGAATAGAATAATGACTTGTTATCAACCTATTCAACCATTGCCTATGCATTGATGGCATGGCATTGCATTGATCTCAAATTAATTTGACGAGCAACCAAACTGAAACACGTGAAGAGCGATGATTCAACATTTTCAACACAACAAAACCTGTTTATTAATGTTTATTTTACTAACACCACCTAACACCTTTAATGGTTCGTTTTACAAATTATCCATGGTGTCATTCTGACCACATACATCAATGCAACGGTCAATTTTCATAAAATTTATTGGTATAAATACTTTGTTGTTATTTGCTTACTTAAAAGTCTGGTGGACGATACGAATTGTATAAGTAATTAATAATAGTAGTACCACCACAGAATAAATAATAGTAGTTAGCTCTACAGAGTTTATTGCACTGTTATAGTTTTGGCCAATCATCATTACAGATTTATTAGTGATGACATTTTAACGAATTAAATTCCGCCATATTTAACTTTTATTAGTACTAGTACACTACTTCGCCGTGTGGTGACGGCAGGGTAGAATACATTTGTCACCAACCCCTACTCTTCCCGTGGGTGTCGTAAGAGGCGACTTAGGGACTACACATTGAACAGGGAACGGGCAGCAGCGCTCTCTGATACAGTACCCTTTTAATCTGTGATCTCCAACCCGCCTGCCAAGGGAAGAGATTATGGCAAAACGCTCCTCATAGTCCAGCAGTGGACTGTAACGGGCCGTTGATGTTGATGACACTACTTGAATAGTACAAATATATAGCCATAAAAGAGTAGACACACATGAATATACGTAAATTTGTAAATGGCTGTAAATGTTGTGGCTTTTGGTAATGGCTGCAGTTTACAATTTTACGTCAGTTTATAATATCGCGAGTCAGATTATAAATTAACGATGTTCACAATCTGACGGTGACATATAGGTATAGGTATATACATAGACTTAGAATTTTTTTCAAGGGTATATTGGTGTAATAAGGGCGCTGTACAATGCTCGCAACACTTGATTTTACAGCCTATCACTGCTGGTTAATCTGATGTTGCCATTGGTGAAGATTTAATTTCTACTCATTTGTGTATGTTGGCTCAGTTTACCATCTAACTCAAACATTATTATGTATTTACAACTCGCTGCGTTCTCTGTCCACGTTTATCAGACAAAGGGCCCTATTATACTCTTATTATTTTAATATTGTTGCACTAGCACACAATGTAGCTGTATTATTATTTGTAGGCACTAATGAGCGTGTAGGCTACGCAACTTTACAAATGCATCCTCCGAATTAAGTGACTCGTCGTTTTAGACCTTATTATCTAAAGCATTATTATCAATGTTATTCGAGTGTCTGATATTATGAGAGTGTTTAATAGACAGGATAGTGACACAGGACCGTCTTCAGCTGTCAATTGAGTTTTGAGAGAAAATAAACGCGATTCTTAGAATGGCAGACAAAGGTAGATGTAGCATGTGAACGTAAAAAGTGAAGCAATGAAGGCTGTTAGGATAACTATTTTAATTAACAAAAAAATTTGCTTAATCCAGAGTATAAATTGAACTAAAAACTTTGAAAACGAAGGCCGGAGAATCCCATTCTTCTCAAGACTTATTGGTTTACTCTAACCACTGATCATTTATAATGTTCTTATTTTGTGATTCTTTACTTATGTACTTTTTACAAGAATTATTAAAGCTATATTTCACCTGTAATACCTTGTCAGGACAGAAACTAAAATGTTTGACCTCTGGGCTTTAATATGAACATAAAAATATTATTATAATATTGACTGTTTTGAGTTCTGTAATAAGGATATAACATACATAAATATTGAAATTTTAGTATCAAAGTTCTTATTACTTTCGTCAGAACGTATTTGGCAACACTAGTTTTGGCGTTGTCAATCGATTGAAAGCCTTACAAAGCATTATTTTTTTACATTTATTTAATTATATATTATTTCAAAATGTTTCATGATTTTATTTTTTTTGCTGTGGCTGTTCAAGGCTAAGCCCATTTTGGTTGGTCCCCTTTAACAACTTGGGTCGAAATCTAGCCCTAGATTATTTCAGTTAGCTGAACTGTCTGTTTATTTTTGTTGGTTTGAGACACGTTTATGATTTGTGCTTATGATTATGACTAAGAGTTCCGTCGAACGTGTGGTCGGGCCCTTAGCTCAAGTGTTATTTTATTAGGCTGTAGTAAAGGGTTAGTTTTTTTAAATGATTGAGTATAAAATATGTTCTTGAGTGATACAGGCAATGATCGCCGTGTTTACATTGACTACGCTAGTTGTTACGTAATATAAATGCAGCGTTATGTTATGTGCCTTATATACTCTTACGGAATAAATATCTATCCCGTTGGTATTGGTCGACGACTGCTAATAATGCAATATGGGATCAGACTGTTCCTAAATTTACCAAAATGTTATGAATTATTTCAAAAATATAGATTAGTAGCAGACGATTCGCGAAGAAAAAAACAGAATCGGTTGAAAAACTAATTTACAGTGATTTTTTCAAATCTCAATGTGTCTGTCTCTTTCAAAAACGATTTTTTGAATGGAGATTATATGGCGTTACTAGCAAGTGACGTCTCTCTGTCTAATCTTGAATTTCAAACCTTTATATCTCGGTCAATTTTAAAGATAGAGCAAAAATTCTTTTAATGTTCGATAGCAGAAACTAAGAAGCTTAGATTTATAAAATAAAATAAAAAAAGTAGTCCGATCCCCTATTATTCCAGAAAGTTCAATTAGTTGAACTGACGCATTGTATCTTGTATTTGACAAATTCAGGTATTGTGGGATTCTGATAAATGAGGAATCCGCGGTATGCTGGTCATCTGGTATTTTGGGAATCTGGTATATAAATAAGAGGGAACAAAGGGTTAATTGGTACATCAAAGTGCTAACAGATATAATTATATCTGTTAACAATTTCTTCCAGACACTCTTAGGGTAAGAATAGTCTTAAGATCTTAAGATCTTACATTAATTTTAAGTAAGTTAAGCATTTAGTTACTAAACGTCTCAGGGAATATTTCAGTGATATACTACATAGCTAAAAATTTTGTGTAGGCTTCTTCAGTTTAACAACACGTTTTATTACTTTCATATAATAATCTAATTTCACAAGGATAGCTAAAAAAAACAATCATCATTAACAGCTCATATACGACCAATAACTTGACAATTTTATTTTATTATTTATTGTACACAATAAAGTTAACAGAAAATGATCACATAGAAAAACGACACAACAGGCACTGCATCAAATCAAATCAAATCAACGGCCCGTTACAGTCCACTGCTGGACTATGAGCCTCCTCCACTTAAGTGGAGGGTTTTGCCATAATCTCCACGCTTGGCAGGCGGGTTGGAGATCGCAGATTAAAAGGTTACTGTATCAGAGAGCGCTGCTGCCCGTTCCCTGTTCAATGTGTAGTCCCTAAGTCGCCTCTTACGACACCCACGGGAAGAGTAGGGGTTGGTGACAAATGTATTCTACTCTGCCGTCACCACACGGCGGCACTGCTTATTTCTAAAGAAATGTCTTACAGCAGACCTTGGAAGTGAGAATTTAGAAAAGAAGCGGATAGTAACGTGCACAACAATTTCAATTAATAATACTCGTATATACCCACACATACATATATGATAAACCTACCTATATAAAATAAAACCTAAAAAAAGTATAATAAATATAATATAGTCTAATAAATACATAGCTAAATTATAATACATACAAATATAAACAATTACATATATAAATACAAAAACCTAACACGGATTATTCGCACAGAGAAAGATAATGTTCCTTCACTCGTCTTTTAAACACGGATAATGAGGGACGACAATATTCTTGAGTACATTCTATTCAGTTATTGACATGTCGAATTATAAAACAGTCACTAACGGTCTCCAACTATAACTGCTGCTTGATTTCCGGAACCGAAAATTATAAAAATAACAAGAACGCGCGCGAACATTCACTTCATAATGTTAAAAATACATTCGACTTGAACAATACAATTGCACTTTCCAAGATGGCCGCCGTTTACACACGACGCGACCTGTGCACGCGCAGCGGAACAATAGCAAACAATGACAGGTTAATGATGTCACACCTCGTGAAGCGGGTAATCGTTGAGCTTTGCCGTGTGAAATTCAATGAAAAGACTGAAGTATGAAAAAAAAACATCAGGTGATATTTTCTCAGTGCTTCGAAAAGCATGTTGATTTTAAAGTGGAAATTGTTTAAAAAACATTATTTTTAATTATTATCTTAAGATTTGCTATAGGATTTGTTAAGTAGCGTGATGTTACAGTTTCCGAATATTAGAAAAAAAGAAAAAAAAAGATCAACATTTTCACTTGGGTAGGTATGTATTTTTTTGAAATTCAAAGGTTGTGTGTGAAGTCGACCAACCCGCAATGGGCCAGCGTGGTCGACTGTGGCCTAATCACCCTAATTCTGGGAAGGCTCGAGACCCTCGGTGGGGACTTATATTTATAGATGATGAATTTTTTTTTTTTTCAAATAACCTATATCTTTAATACATACAACAACAACTCAAAATTCAAAATATAAAATTTAAATGAACTACTCAGATTTCCTGAATGTTTTAATAACATTTTGCTCTTACTTACTATGATGAGTCTGACGATAAGCCAGTAGTTTCGATGACTAATGTAATGATAAATTGAATTCAATTTGCATAATAGCGGATTATTTTATTATGTTAACGTAATAAGGCCGGTCGAACAACCGCCGCCATTTTCATGTTGATCTGTCTGTGTATGACTGGGCTAGTATCTGATGGGTCTGCATTTCTACTTATTATAATAACAGCCAAACCCTTGTGGTGGTCGAATGTTAAGAATATTGAGCTCTTGATCCCGAGGTATTGGGCTCGAACGAATCCCGGGTGAGATACTAGATACGTAGATAAAATCTTTATTGGTTGACAGACAGCATATTTCACACTATCAATCAGCCTATTGCAGTGCAGTCCACTGCTGGACTACTGCCTCCCCAGGGGCACGCCAAAGCGCACGATCACCCGTTTTCCTCATCCAGCCACCATAAGCGACCTTCCTCAGGTCATCAGTCCACCTGGCAGGAGGCGTCTCACACTGCGTTTCCCGAGACGCGGTCTCCATTCGAGACCCCGTTTGCTCCAACGCTCATCGGTTTATTTCACACTAAGAACAACAAAATACAGATATCACTCATGAAAGAATGTTTAGATGTTTGTTCCGCTTTCATGCCTAAAGTGAAACGGATTTGGATGGATTTGGAAATAAAAAAGAATAATTATTAAAGTAAAAAAAGTATTATTAGTAAAGTAATTAGTAAGTTAAGCGGGTGATCGTGCGCTTTTGCGTGCCCTTGGGGAGGCCTACGTCCAGCAGTGGACTGCAATAGGCTGATTGATTGATTGATTTGATTTTGAATTCTTCTTCTTCATCCTAGCGTTTTCCCGGCCTAGTGCTGGGGTCCGCTTTCCTACTTAATCTTCTCCACTTTGCCCGGTCTTCGGCATCCTTAGGTGTGAGATTGTTCTCTTCCATATCCGCTTTCACGACGTCCAGCCAGCGCTTTTTAGGCCTACCACGTGATCTAGGGCCCTGGACAGTGAGGTTGAGGCATCTTTTTCCTACATAGTCTGACGGTCTGCGGCTTATATGGCCATACCATCGGAGGCGACTTTCCTGAAGCTTATCCGCTACGTCACGGACTCCGAGACTGCCACGGATGTGTTCGTTACGAATTCGATCTAATCGCGTAACGCCACACATCCATCGCAACATCTTCATTTCTGTGACGTGTAGCTGCTGGACATGTCTTCCGAGGACAGGCCAGGTCTCGCTGCCGTATAGTACGACTGGTCGGATGATGCTCTTGCACACAAGGCCCTTTAGCTTCATCGGTATCCTGGGGTCGCAGAGGACACCGGTTACTTCTCGCCATTTTGCCCAAGCAGCGCTTATTCGGGCTTGAACGTCGTGATCGATTTGACCAGACTCGTGCAGCACGGACCCAAGGTATTTGAATTTATTCAAAGACAAATTCGTCTCCTACCTTTATGGGGTCGGAGCCCGTGCTGCCACATGCAATGTATTCGGTCTTCGCAACATTTAGTTTCAGACCGCCGTTCTCTAGCGCACCCTTCCATTGATTCACCTTATGCTCCAGTTTCTGTTTGTCCTCATCGGTCAGTGCAATGTCATCAGCGTACATCATAAGCCACGGAGATGGTTCGTGAACTCGTGCCGAAACTACGTCTAGCTCTACGCTGAACAGAAAAGGTCTCAGGGCCGAGCCTTGGTGAACTCCAACTGTGATCGGGAATGGGTGAGTATCGCCAACGGCGGTCCTCACTATTGATTCCGAGTTGTGGTACATGTCTCGTATTATGTCAATATAGGTCTGCGGCACATTCTTCTCCTTCAAAGCCCACCAGATAACTTGGCGCGGTACGCAGTCGAAAGCTTTCTGTAGATCAAGAAAAGCCATATGTAATGGCTTTTTCTTCTCCCTGTAGGCCTCGACTAGCATTCTTAGGGCAAAGATGGGATCTATGGTACCACAGCCAGGACGAAACCCATACTGACACTCGGAGACAGTGCACTCTTGCCGGAGCCTTGAGTCGATTACGCGCTCGAAGAGTTTCATGGTGTGACATGACACATGACCTTAATACCTCGGTAGCTTCCACAGTCTTGTACACTACCTTTGCCTTTATAGATTGGAGTGATAATGCTCAATCTCCATGAGTTGGGCATCTTGCGGCTGGTCAGAATTCGGCTAAAAAGGTCAGTAAGTATGATCACACCACGAGGACCCATCGATTTCCACGCTTCAATCAGTATGTCGTCAGGGCCCACTGCTTTCCGGTTTTTTATATTGCGAAGACAATTTTGTACCTCGTCTGGTGTTATTGGGGCAACAAGTCCAAGATTAGGGGGCAGTTCCGGAGGGGACACATTTGCGTGTTGCGTGTTAAGCAACTCGTTAAAGTAGCTACACCACCTCTCCTTTACTCGCACTGCGTCACAAACCAAGGTGCCGTTGGAGTCTTTGATACACAGACATTTGGTTATGTCCTGTGTTGCCTTCTCCCGAGCCTTTGCCAAACGATAGATGGATTTTTGGCCTTCTCTTGTCTCTGATGTGTTGTATAATGGAGACAATTGATCGTGCCGCGCTTTGGCAACGGCTCGTTTTGCGGCACATTTGGCTGCTCTATATGCTTCGTGGTCTTCAGGAGACTTCGTGTCTTGCCACTTTTTAAAAAGTGTCTTCTTCTCCCGAACTGCTTCCTGCACTAAGTCATTCCACCACCACGTTTCCTTGTCGATGACGCGGCCTCCCTTGGAAGTGCCGAGCACCCGTTTTCCTAATGCGCTGACTGCTAATTGGATCCTAGAGCACTAACTTTCCGCGGATTCTTCCTCGCTTGGGCTTAAATCTAAGCCTAGAGCAGCCTCGCGGAAGTTGTCTCTTTTTGGTCCATTCAGCAGCCACCACTTAGTTCTGGGTCTACGTCGTTCGGGCACTTTCTTCTTTGGTGTTACCAGCATGTCCATGACAAGGATGCGGTGTTGCGATGTGAGGCTTTCGCCAGGAATAACTTTGCAGTTAGACACTTTGCTGATTTGGCTCCTTCTTATGAGCAGATCGTCTATCTGGGTGCAGTGTGACCCACTTTTGTAAGTTATGAGGTGCTCAGGTTTCTTTTGGAAGAAAGTGTTCACGACAGCCAAATCTGATACGAGGCAGGTGCTGAGAATTGAATCTCCCTCTGCATTCTTACGACCATAGCCATACCCACCGTGAACACGTTCAGAACCCCGTGAGTCCTCACCTACATGCCCGTTCAAGTCTCCACCCACGATTATGCTCTCCGAGTTTGGAATGCAGCGAAGCACGTCTTCGAACATATCCCAGAAGGCCTCTTTCTCTGATTCTTGGCAACCGACTTGGGGAGTATAGGCACTGACGAGATGTGTAACTACACCCTCTATCAATAACTTCACTCGAATGAGTCGGTCGCTCAGCCTATCGACTTCAAGAAGGCCTTTCTGGAGCTCTTCAGACAGTACTGCTGCCACACCATTCTTCCCTGAAGGAGACCCGGTGTAAATCAGCTTGTATCCCTGACCGATGTCACGTGACTTGTTACCTTTCCAACGAGTCTCTTGCAGGAATGCAGCATGCACCCTACGTTTCATCAGCACGTCTGCCAGTTCTCGGCAGCGGCTTGTTAGAGAACCTATGTTCCAGGTGGCAAAGCGGAGTTTCATTTTAGGTACTTGCGTCTTTAGCCGTGCCCGTACTTGACACGGTAGCCCTAGTCCACTTATCGCAGGTGTAGGGCGATGTGCCTGCGCGTCGTTATGCGGCGACGCCCTAGCCATAGTACCTAAAACTTTATCCGACATTTCCATAATAATTGACAGGTTTGTAGTATTACATGAAGCGACTGCCGTCTGACCCCCAAAACCTCGAAAGGAACTACGGTCGCCAGAGCCTCGTTGGTAGAACAGCAGGGTGCACCACGAGCAGGTGAGGTTGGCTTAGGTCCGTAAGATGTTATTTAGACCCCTTACACACCTGATGTGATTTTGAATTATTAAAGTAAAATGTTTTTTTAACATAACACGTTTTTAATGCACTAAAAAGTATAAAATAATTTAGATTCACATTTTTATTGCTGTAGTACTTTTGTAAGACTTAAAACGAAAAACGTGGAATGCATGGAATACATTTTGAAGAATGAAAACATCAACAACCGTGTTTCCCAAGACTATACATTAGAATTGCTTAGCCCTTTTACAAAAATAAAAGAAATACATAATGGATATTTTGAATTATGCTCCATATGTCGACTGGGTCGCGACGTCGAGCCTCGTGACGGTGCATATCGATCGATAAGTCGAGTACAGTCTGTAAATGCCTCAATTTTATTTTCTAGGTGAGCGTGATTCATAATCAATTTCCATCAGCTAGATAATAGTCAAACGCTAGCCTTTCCTATAAAAAAAAATCAACAATTTATTTGCACTGAAAAAAATATATTTATAATAAATATTTCTAAAAAAAAAATGCAATATTTTCGCCATTTTGGTTTTTTGGCTACTTCGTCCACCTTTTGTGTTGAGCCACAACTCCTGAAAGTTCTACGTTCGATTTACATTACGCAGTTTGTTCGGTCTAGTGTGTTGCAATTAAAAACAAAACAAGACAAGTAAAGCGTACACTAAACTTTTTTAACTTCGGTGTGTCCTTCTATTAAAGACCAATATTTATTTACCATACCAATCATCTCACAATAGTCTGTCAGCCACAACACGGCTCTAACGATATCCAAACACTGGAAACTGGATATTTGGATAATAGTTAGATAATTTGACAGTGGAGCATACAATCGGACAGACAAACAAAGTGGCGGTTCAGACTAGGGCTTTCAAAAATCCGTATTTCCCGAATCTAACTATTTTCGGATACGCAAATCTCAAGTACTTTAGAAGATAAACGGGAGTTTAAAAACGTGTCTCAAAATTCTTAAAAAAAACAATGTTGAATTTTAACTCATAAATTATAGTATAACTTAAGCTATAATATAACTTAGCCATATTATGGCAAAAATATACAGAAAAACGTCATGAGCCAGCACTTCTATAACAAACTAAATAAATCACTTGTAAACTTAATTTAACTGCTTATTGGGCTAATTTTTATATTAATAATTTAATTAAATACGGTATCTTTCTAATTCGACAGATTAACTTTAATACGATTAGACCTATAATTTTCACATGAAGTTCCAAAAGTGTCAATGTAAGTAATAAAAATCGGGTAACACAAAATATCGTTTCGATTTTCCGGATTCATGAAATTTGGAGATTGAAAGCCCTAGTGCAAACGGACGGGCGGGCGAACAGACGGGCGGAATTCGAACCGCAAACACAATTGTCACGCGCTGCACCTGTGCACACGGGCAACTTCGTCACAGCGAGGATTATGAGCCTAATAGCGCCGGAAGTGACACACTTTAACGTGAATTTATTAATGTGGCTAGAAGGAAAAAAAATGAATGAGTATCGTTCTTTAGAAAATAATTAATAATATTCCAAGAGGTTGTTGTCACCTCATATTATACGTCCAATCGTGGGACTCCAGACTTTAGTCCATCATCACGCTGGCCCAGTGCGGATTCGTCATCTCCCCTATTAGGCCTGTTTCCACCAAAGTGGAGAGGAGAGGAGATGTGTTTGAATAACCAATCAGATTTCGTTATATTCTTTCTTTCTTCTTTCTGATTGGTTATTCAAACCCTTTGGTCCATTTTCGTAACTGTTTCATCTCCTGTCCTCTCCGCTTTGGTGGAACCGGGCCTTATTGACATTTAGACGTTCGTGATGATTGAAAAGTGTCTGCATTATTAATTCGAAATAAAAAAAAAAACACATTACATTATGGGTATCCAACCGCGATCTCCTGAAAAATCCAATCTACCCACTACACCACCGACCCTTCTTTTATTTTGATCAGTAATTGAAAATGAATTCCATCAGTTGCGTCACTCATATCACCGAGGGGCTAACTGGGTAATACGGCACTCGGCACGGACAGACGGGGCAGTCGGGGTAAAGCGGATTACGCCGCAAATACCCCTGAAGTGAACCTTTAAATTAATATTACGGAATATGCTGAGTGGCTCTTCCAAAAAGACATGTGTGGATGGATTAAAATTTAAAATATATTGGTAACCGATACAATTATCGTTTAAAAAAGGAAAACTCCGTTTCGTGACTGTTATTAATCTGGATGAATAAAAACATTAGTGATTAGTTTATAAACCTAAGTCGTTAAAGTGATACCGGGATTCAAGTATGTACTGGGGGAAATTGGGTAATTTTATCTTTGTTCTCAATATTTTACACTATATTTTTATATTTATATTATAAAACAACACTTTTTTTTCACAACGATTTTTTACAATTTATGATGTACAAAAATTCCCAGGATTTAAAGTCTACACTTTTCAATTTAAAGTCTATACATCTACTAAACGCTTGACCTGCAAGTACTCGTATCATCTGTTCTGTGTCTGCAACAAAATGGCCGGTCTCGTTTTGATCTGTCAAATTATCCGTCTCTGATTAGACGTCAATTGAGTGGGGGGAAGGGAGGGGGGGTGCGCGGGCGCAGTGTACAGCCCGGACGCTGTCAGCGTTCAAAAACCGCTTATTCACGCCCGCTAGTTGCTCAGTTAGTACAGCTGTCTCTAATAAAATGGACAAACTGTAAGCGGTTCAACAACGTTTAGAAATATAGAGCTCATTAAAATTGTAACATTATTGTGTTTGAGTTCGAGTTTCTAACTCATGTTATTGCTGTATCATTAATTAATCTCAAGAAAGAACACAGCGGTTTTTAAATCGGAGTGATAGCTTTTTTATTGGATTTTTGTAACATACTTAACAGACGCAACAGCCACTACAATCTTATTTTTTTGTCATATCTTTTTAATTTCTATACCTATTGCTCTAATGTTTTCCGTGTAAAATCGATACCTTATGATAAATTTATTCGAAACAGTGTCACAAGCTTTTTTAATACTATATTAGAGCTCCGCTCTCGCCTATATTCGACACCACACCGCACCAATCGGACAAGTATAATTTGCCGACACACCTCTTGTTTATTTTGGCGGCTGTCGGAAGTGCCGACTTGCCCCGCTTCCCCTTATTTTCTTAACTGTAGCGGTCGCACTAGCCCCGCATTACCCACTAGTTAGTACACTGACTTGCTGTTTTTGCGCCCAAATTGGACCCTTTGGCCAAATTGTCCAATTATTAGAGTAATTTTGGTATTTGCCAGAAAATAATGAAGACTAGTTTTGTATGAAGTGTCTAATTATCTTATTATGTAAGTTTTTCTACGTTCATACTACCTAGTTTGCTTTATCAAGACCTACTTTATTTATATCAAAAATGTTTAGGGGAAACAGTTCTACAGTACTGTACCTCCATTTATGAATGAAAGATTATGTAAATTCATGTCATTGGACCAAGTAAACCTATTATCTATTATAGGTCGATTGTTAGCATCCGTCAATGACGGTCGGGTTTTCGTTTTAATTTTAGTTTTTTAGTTTATTTGAGTGTTTAGTGTATAATTTCGATAGTGTTTTATCCAGTGAATGACTGAACAATAAACTTTAACAGGACAATTGAAACGCTTGACTTGCAGCGGCCACGTGGTGACTTCAGTAATGCTGCTATCATATTACTGGAGTCCTTCACCGTACACAGCACCCTATCTTAGGATTAGGGCTGTCTGTGTATCTCATGCTACTTAGCAAAACCACTTGATACTGGCGAAATACTACAAGTGAAACGCCATAAATAAAAGATTGAATGTAATTATCTATTGTAGACAATCTGGGACTAGGACCTCAGAGGAACAAAAGAAGATCACTTCGAGGCGACGCGCGTCAGAAATCTTTGACAATTTTTAGGACTTAACGGACCCCGATCTATCGACAAACAAATAAAAACGAATAAATACTACTTGTTTTAGCTAATAATGATACAAGTCATTTAAATACTGCTGTCTCTGTGAGCTGTAGACCTCGCGATTTATTTTTTGCTGCTGAAAATGGTTTTTTTTTTATTTTTTTACGTTTTAACCCACATATCACTTCATTAAAAAACTCAAAAAATTCAAAAACTGTATCGGCAATTTTTTTAAATAATATATTGTTATAGAACCTGCTCACAAAATTTCATGAGAATCGGTTGAGAAATGTGACCTGTAAAGGAGAACAGCCGGACAGACATCCGCCGGACATTCGAAATAATTTTTTCCCAAGCTGAAATTGAGACGTTTCGCGCTGGCTCAGTCAATAATATTAATACAATAAAAAAAAATAACAATAATTATCAAAATTTTACTACACCGTAAAAAGTTATTCGTTGTCATAAATAAAAGTAACATATAAAAATAATAATTTAAAAAAAATATATACGTGTCGAATTGAGAACCTCCTCCGTTATTGTTTTGTTTTTTCGTCGGTTAAAAAAATTGCAAATCCGCAACCACAAAATTTAAGTCAATTTAAATCTCCGTATGATACAATTCACTCCTACATATTTTTCAATAAAGTGGTCGAGGCAAAGTCTGTCCAATCTTGTAATATTACATTAATACACCGTGGGGGATTAGTTCCCCGCCCGAGGGGGGGGTACCAAGGAGGGGACGCCCGGGAGGGGAAGGGGAAGTGGCGACTGAAAGGAAACAAAATTAAGTTATGAAGTATGAAATCGGCCGGTATCGATTTTACGAGTCGGGCTCGAAGCGACTCGATTTGAAGTTATCGAGTTATCGCGTTGGTGGTTTTATACTTCCTGGAGATGGTAAGGTTTTCCCAGCTGAACTGAAGACATTAGAAGTACATAGAGCTCTTTTTTTTATATATTTTTAAGAACAAATTGACAGATTGGCTTCTAGAAATCTGTTTTTACTATATAAATGAATTTATACTATATTTTAAGTCCTGACGTTCTCTCACATTAATGGTTTTGGATAGCTATTTATAAAAGCATTATTGACATTGATTGGAATTTCATTACATTAAATTGACATATTTGCATGCCTAGTTAAGGTAGAATACCCAAAATGTAATATTAAAAATGTTTGAACAGAATATCGTTATAATATATAAACAAATACTTCGTGTTCATTTAAATAATTCTCTGTAGGTAAAGGACGGATAAACAGACGGAGAAATTATCCTTTTAATGTTTTTTTCTTAGTTTGTTCTTATACCTATATGCAATCATGAGTATTTATATTTTTTTCATCAACCATTTACAATTTAACGTAATATTTCTTTAATTTTTTCATAATCTGTCGGGTTTAATCACCGTAAAATTGTGAGTGTTCCTGATTGGTCGGTTTTGGCAGTAGCTCGTTCTGTATCCATAGAGTTATATTTTTCTATCATTGCCTGCCATTATAAACTAACGATTTTCTTAATCTGACGGTGTCATAATATAACCAAATCCTGCGTCATGCGATCAAAGAAGTAGAAAAAGTTCAGTTCCCACTGGTCTCCAACTAATCAAATATTATAATATTCGTAACAAAAAAACACTATTTATTATGTCGGTACTACAAAGTTGAAGACGAGCGTAATGTGGAAAGCTATTAATATTCCCCCTGCATAATCCAAAATTATCATTTAAACCAATCCATTTATTTCAGTTAAATCTTAAAACATGACGCAAATGCAGCAAACACTTTGTAACTTAGCCCCAGAGGGTACAGTCTCTGGGGGCTACTTTCGAATGTTTTCGGTTCGTGTAAAACCGATAAAAATTCGGCTACAAAACCGGTATTAATATAATTGACCGTCAATACCTTGACTACATTTTTTTATTATTTTATAAATCCTAACTTGTTAGTTCCTGGTATCGAATTGTAAAATATTTTTTGCCGTATCTTTAAAATAGACCGAGTTATAAAGTTATGAAATTCAAGATAAGACAGAGAGGCAAACACAGACCAGTGACTTCACAGATCAGTAGCGCCTTAGATTTTCCATACAGAACAGTTTCGAAGAGACAGACATATTGAAACTTTAAAAAATCTCCATAAATTCATTTTCTAACCAATTCAGTTTTTTCTTCGCTACTAATCTACTGTTTTAAAGTTTAACTCGCAAAATATGGTAAATTCAGGAACATTCGTTTTTACGGAAGATTGCTTAGTATATCATCACGCAGTGCTACGTTTGTTTATGTATAGTTTTTTTTTTTTATATTTGGTTTACGGTTCTGGCTACGATGCCTTTTGAACCGATTGTAAAAGGTTCCACTCTGAGTTATTACTTTATGTATAGTTTTCAATTTGATTACCCACTAAAATGATTTATTCTACTATAAATACAAACATGAAAATACTGTTTTATAACGTTATGATTACGATATGTGGATTAGTACCCAGAGCTAAAATAAAAAAAAAACAACACAAAATGAAAAATATTAAATGGGTTTGAAACTTAATTCTAAATGTAAGATTTATTATGAAAAACGTATTCATTATTATGAATACTATTCCATAGATAAAAAAAAAACCGGTACCGAAAAATACCGGTTTGCGAGCTCTATAATCGACCGATTGACGCGGGTTCGAGCCCTGGCCGGGTTCACTCGCATCACGCGTTTAGCACCAGACAATGGATTACTACTTGTTACAAGGGGGATTAGGGCCAGGCAGGGGTCGGAAACGTTCAGAATAATTTCGAAGTTAAATAAAATTAAGGATTTTGTAGAGAAAAAAAAAACACCTTTAGAGTAGAATAGAAAACATATATTTAGCATAGCACAAAAAAGGGAAGGGAATGTTTTGTACCTACCCATCAAAAATACTTCAACTGCGCATGAAAAAGACTACAATGAAACGAGGAATTATAAGTCAAACCACAGAATATTCATCAATAAAAACAAACACCATATTCTACTCGTTGTTCTAAAATATCTCTACTTAGAGACATAAAATTTCTATTTGCAAACAATACGTACTGAACGTTTTTAGTATTGTATTAAGCAATATCTATTTTGCTAGCAGATTTCATATTAAACAAGAAAGTAAGTTTTAAATGTTGCTTACCCCTGCCTCGGCCACGGTACAAGTGTTATAGTTTGTTTTTGTCGCGACTCCGTCGACCCGATTGTTTTGATAATAGAGTTGTTGGCATTGGAACTTGTACACATACAAATGTACCCCTGTACACAAAATGAGAGTAGATGCAGTCGATATCTCAGAATGATTTTGTTAAAAAATAATTAGGAAAAGTTAAAAATAATTTTACAAAATTTTTTAAACTTGTACGAACCAATGAGTAGTCTAGTCCTCTATAATAATGCAAATTCATAGCTGCATAACTATATTCTCAAATTGTGAAAAAAACAAAAAAAGTGGAATAGTCAACATTTGAAAAGAACCTCCTCAATTATTATGATCAGTTAACACTTTCACTGTCCAGGAACTACAAGTGGGTCTAGTTTACAAAGTTTGGGAACCAGTTATGCTCATTTTGAAGAAAGAAGCGTTACGGGCTCGATAAGAAACAATTTTAGCCTATGTATGAAGGAAGACTGTCTGTTTGCATGAAAAATAGTCCAATGTATTTTTTTTACAGACATCAGCTTATGAGTAGTTATAATAAAAGTTTAAATGTGAAATTGGAAGTGCCGGACTTTGGCACTATCATGAGAATTAGAGCGATTAGGCCTTAGTCGACCACGCTGGCCCAAAGCGGGTTCGTCAACTTCACAAACAATCTTTGAATTTCTTCGCAGGAGTGTGCAGGTTTCTTCACCGTAAGAGTGTCGAATAAACGTAAATATGAATTCAAAATTCGAAAACACATTGGTAAGTGGTGGAGATCGAACCCGCGTCTCCCGGACGGGAGGCAGCGGCCCTAGCCACTACACCACCGATGCTCTTTGGCACTATGCTAGGGCCTAACTAGATCCTGCTAAAAACTGAAAATTAATTTCATCATGTGGCTTACAGCTTCCGTGATCTAGCGAACAAAGCGTGCGGCTCTTGAGCTGGAGGTACCAAGTTTGAACCCAGGTGGAAACAAATCTACCAAAAAATATACAAGAGACTGTTCTCAGATCGGTTACATTTCAGACTGAATATTGATTGATGAACCCATAGATTTTAATTCCTTGCTCAGCAGCAAGCAGGAGGTAATAACCTCCGGCTGAATCACCTGATTGTCCGAAAAGAAAGATGATTCCGAGCTTCGGAAGGCACGTTAAGCCGTCGGTCCCGGCTGCTATCTAGTTGTTACATGAGTCAAGTAAGTGGCCTTTGGCGGCTCTATAACACTGACACCAGGGTTTGTGAGGTCGGTTATCAGCTTTACAACCCACACGATCATGATGATGAGCAAGAGGTCCAAATTCTTTGGATGAACCATATCACTTGATTGTCTGAAAAGATGGTCTTGGCTATTATCTAAGAGAGTAGTCATTCAGTCTTCTGAAAAGATGGTCTTGGCTATTATCTAAGAGAGAGTCAGAAGCCTTTCTTGTCCTTATTCTCCGTCGTTTGACGTGTAATGTCAATAGCTGATCTCACAAACCCTGGTGTCAGTGGCTAAAGGTGGCTCCTTGAGGTGCATATCTGCACTGGCAGATTATCATCAATCATCAACGGCCCGCTACAGTCCACTGCTGGAGGATAGCCTCCTCCACTTAAGTGAAGGGTTTTGCCATAATCTCCAAGCTTGGCAGGCGGGTTGGAGATCGCAGATTAAAAGGTTACTGTATCAGAGAGCGCTGCTGCCCTTCTGCTGCTTCCCTGTTCAATGTGTAGTCTCTAAGTCGCCTCTTATGACACCCACGGGAAGAGTAAGTGTTGGTGACAAATGTATTCTACTCTGCCGTCACCACACGGCCACTAGCAGATTATCCAGTACTAAAAAAACTCGTCTTTGTGACGTAACTGAACAGACGCGACAGCTTTCATTAGCGGAACCCTTTCAGAAACCTCTGACAGCTTAAATAAGGCAAGCTCATTCCCACAAGGGCGACCGCTTTCTTATTTACGCGGCGCATAATTTCATTTCTTTGAGATTTGAATGAAGTTTTCGAACGGGCGGGAGGCGTGGCGACCAATCAGGTGCAGGCGCGCACAAAATGGAGTTGCGTTCGGAGATTGCGTTCCGTTCTGTTTCCAATTTGGCGGTAATTTGTGGCACAATGCGCGGGCTTAGGGATGCAAGTTGTTTTCAATATCGATATTTATATTAAGTATTTTTGTCCAAACCGATATCGGTTTAGCGATAATATCGACCATTCCAATATTGATATATCGATAATATCGGATATTTTAGTACCGATTTATAAATATTTTGTGAATTACAAAAAATAACTATGTCTATTATTACAATGCGCGAAAGTCTTAAACAAACAATAACTAAGTATGTTGACTTCACAGTTAAAACAATAAAAAATACAACTAAAAACATATTATGTTCGTTCTAGTACACTAAATCAATCGAGTGGGGTTCATGCTTGTTTCCGTTTTGTACAGACCGTTTTTCGTGTTACAGTTTTGTACAGACAGTTTTTTGTGTACTACATGCTTGCTTTGGACGGGAAAAACTGTGCGAGCAGATTATGACCGACCCGTTTTCTGCAACCATTTTTTTCCGTCCACGTTTTGCGCACTCGAATTTTCCAACCATTAGCCTTTTTGAGAAGTAATCTCCTGCGGTCGCCGGCCGCTGCCGCGGCACGCTCGCTGCGCTCGCTCGTCTCCTTGTTGACAACAGTCTAACCTAACCTAACCGAAGTGTATTCTTTCTGGGTGGATTTATTTTTATAGCGGGGGGCTGCGCCCCCCAAACCCCCCCTTCGGGTGGTGCCCAGTAAAAAACAGCGAAAAAATACAGTTTCCTAAAGTCGAGCCATTATTTTGACATGTAATCATTGGCTTAAAAAAACGCGGCGTACCAAAACAGTTGCGTTCAAAACTGCACGAGCACTTGTTTTTGGATGCAACTTTTTAGGCATCCTCATATTGAATGAATGCGTATTCGTTGTAAACCATGTACATCAAAAACGTGTTGTACAAAACCAGGGGCGGTCATGAAGGTTTCCCAATCAATCACTCACTAATCTACCTGCAAACAAGCACAAAAAAAAACACGAAACTCAAAAATTTTTATATTTCATTGACCGTCAGATATTTTTATACCGGGTCGTTTGCCAACATCCTGTAATGGCGGGTCACGTTTTCGTTAATTTAAGTGTTTGGTGTATAATAATGACATTGTATTCATCCAGTGGATGACTCTGAACTATAAAATATAAAGCTTGTATTTTACTGACATATTTTCTTAACGCTGTCAGGCGGCCTCGTGGCTTCAGTAATTTTGATATCAAGTGTCCTTTACGTCTTAGGATTAGGACTGTCTATGTTTCTCAAGTTACTTACTTAGCAAAACCACTTGATACTGGCAAAATACACATAGTGAAAAAAAAAACAAACACGACCATCATCTTTCGTCACCAAAAAATTTACATCGTTTTGTTCCCGCCATGTAGTGATAGTACCCGTCAAACTGGACAACTTTTTGCGAAAAAAAATTATGGTCTCTCCATACAAAGTGTATGGAGAGATCATCGCAGGAATCATTATTTTTTCTTTTTCGTGAAAAGTTGTTCAGTTTGACGGGTACTATCACTACACGGCGGGAACAACACGATGTAAATTTCATGGTGTATATTAGATTAAGATTTTTACATCAAAATATCGATATTGTCATAACGGGAGTGCAAGATATCGATAAAAATATCGATATTATCGGTTGTTGCGGCGTTCGTGTTAACAAGTCGTTATTCTATTAGGGGAGCGTTCGACGTTGGATTAGCGGTGACAGGTTAAACTGTTACTTGTGTGCCGTAATTGGTCTGTATCTGAACACTGTCATTTTATGCAATAGGGGATCGGACTACTTTTTTTAAATTTAACAAATCCAAACTTCTTAGTTTCTGCTATCGAACACAAAAAGAATTTTTGCTCTATCTTTAAAATTGACCGAGTTATAAAGGTTTGAAATTCAAGATTAGACAGAGAGGCACATACCCACTTGTGACGTCACTTTCCAGTAACGCCATTATAATCTCCATACAAAAAATAATTTTTGAAAGAGACAGACATATTGAAACTTTAAAAAATCACTGTAAATTCGTTTTTCAACTGTTTCGCGAATCGTCTGCTAACAATCTATATTTTAGAAATAATTCATAAAATGTTGTAAATTTAAGAACAGTCCGATCCCCCATTGTTTGCTTAGATTATTTAAGATTTATTGGTTGACGAATTTTCTGACAAATTAATACAAAAACTACACTAAAGATTTCTGTAGCGCGTCGCCTCGCGACCTCCTTTCTACACGACTGTCCAGATAAAGGAGTGTAATACCCTGAACACATTACACTCCTTTTAGTACATACATACATAGAATCTCACATACATACATATGTATGTATGTATGTGAGATTCTTTATTCCACCAAAACTTCTAAATGCTAGTTGACGGCTCCGTAGCCTAGTTGGTAGTATGCCTGCCTTCGAAGCACAGAGTCGCGGGTTTGAGTCCCGCCCAGGGTTAGCATTCGTATGATGAGCACTTGTGTTTGCCTTGTGTCTGGATGTTGTTTATCTATTATCTATTTATGTATGTATATCAGCTGTCTCATACCCATGGTACAAGCTCTGCTTAGTTTGGGATTAGATGGCCGTGTGTGAGAAGTCCTCACATAATATATTAAAAAAAATCATTCCCAAAAAAATATTTATTCATAGAGTATTCATAATAAGCCCCTCCCTACGCACCTTCTTAATCAATCAGATAATTCACTACTTAACAGTTTACCCGCTTCATTTCCCCTGATTGATGAAGTTAGTAGACAATCAACTTCAGTGAGGGTGTCAACATTGAGCGCCGGACGTTAGTGGCCGAGCGACTAATTGATCAACGCGCGGCAGCGGAAGGGTTAACGCGGGGAGCAGATGACGTCACGCCGATTAGGATAAAATAAACAATAGAGCGAATAGATTAGTTTACATTCTTAATGTATGAAGTTATATTTGTAATTATTTGAAATTGTACAAGATATTAACGTGTTTTTAAAAAAAAAAAATTCCGAAATTATGTCTAACTTTTTGTGTAAAATTGAACTTTATGTTAATAAAGCGAAAACTGAAAAAAAATCGATCTAAGACAGGAAAACGGAACGGAAGTTGAGTATGGGTAACGAATTATCTAGATAATTCGTTGGGTATGGGGGATCAAAGGAAAACATTAGATTTAAAAAAAAAATATCGCTTGAAAATTACTAGTAGCTCTGTAAGCTGTAAACCTCGCGAGTCTGTATTTGCATCGCCTAAAACTTCTAAATGGCTGAAATATGATTTTTGATACGTTTTCAATTTCCAATAATATCCATGTTGAAAAAATTAATTAAAACTGACATTACTATCGATCCTGCTCACAAAATTTCACGAGATTCGGTTGAGAAACAGCTGGACATCCACCGGGCAACCGGACATAAGAGAGCATTTTGCCTAAGCTGACGGAGACGGTTCGCGCTTGCTTGGACAATTATTATCATTTAAAGCATAATGCGTTCATTTCCAATCTTTCACATTACTCAGAAAAACGAACGTTTTAGAAACGTTTTAGACCAGGAATTATATATTTTTTTTTTTTTATTTTTTTTATTCAAGAATTTCCGGCAACATTCCATACTAGCGGTCCGCCCACGGCTACGCTCGCGTTATGCAAGATTTTCCTGTTGGAATACGACTTTTCCCGGTAAAAAGTATCCTATGTGTTAATCCAGGGTACAAACTATCTCTATTCTAAATTTCATCAAAATTCGTCCAGTAGTTTAGGCGTGAAAGCGGAACAAACATCCAAACATCTAAACATCCAAATATTTTCACATTTATAATATTAGTGTGATGTGAAGTGTGATTATAAATTGTGCAGTATTCAAGTATGTATTTATTTATTATGCGCAGCTGTTAATTATTTTACGTAAATAATATGTGGATTTTACATTTATGTAGTCTAATATACCTATATAATCTGTTTGCACTGACCTTCGATCACAGGAAGGGGCACTGACCCGCTTCTCCAGTAAAAACTTCCTATAAATAATTAAACAAATAAATAACTATGTAGGGACATCTCACACACGGCCATCTGATCCCAAACTAAGCAAAGCTTGTACTATGGGTATCAGACAGCTGATACACATTACATAAATAGATAAACACATACTTACATTGATAAATAACATCCAGTACAAGACAAACACAAGCGCTCATTGGGCGGGATTCGAACCCGCGACCCTGTGCTTTGTACCAACTAGACTACAGGGTCGTCATACCTCAAGGTTGCCTGGAAGACGGCCGCCCATCTGTATACTCTACTTCTTGTCTGTATTTCTTGTGTGAAATGAAGTAGATTATATTCCTAGATGCCAAGTATTCGCTTCCCTAACTCACAGAAGGTCCAGCACCCAAACAAAATTAGCAAACTAATAAACAAAGCTACATCCATTAGCTTCCGGCTTATTTATCGTTTAATTTAGAAACCGTACGCACAATCCTTCCTACATACATACCATACAGGCACCATACAGTTCCATACAACGGCATACCGCTCAGGCACTCACATGCCGACGAAATGTTGCCAGGACGTAACGAATACGAACCCTTCTAATAATGTGACCAGTTTACATAGATCTGTGAAAAGCTGTTGTGTTGATCACAGAGTACTGTAATACTGATGTTGATAAAGAGAAATTAAAAGTAAACAATTACGTACGGTCACCTTCAAAAGTGGGGTCATATCACGTGTTTTTATACTTTGAAATAACTTATTTTCTAATAGTTATTTTTTCTTGGATTTTATATTAACGTATGGTGTGCAGTGGGCTGTAACGGGCCGCTGATTGATTGATTGATTGTACGGGACTTTATTAATATAAAAATAATATGCAATAAAGGTCATAATAATGAACAGATATTTCAAAGTATAAAAACACGTGATACGACCCCACTTTTGCAACTGACTGTACCTTCTTTTTTTAATGTCAGTTTTAATAATGGCTCTTTCTATATTGATGATAGTAAAGTCCATCTACTTAGATCAACACCAACATCAAACATCAGTTGTTCTTGTAATTCTCATTTGTTTATTGGATTTAAATTAACACAGCAAAATTTTAATAAACACAAATTTAAATCAAAGACTCTTTATTTTATCTTGATTTTAAAACAAAGACTTTTTTAATCATCCAACGGGCAAGTAGCAATCAATGTTTCATAACGCAATGGTGTTTTCTATTGCTATTATTTTATTTAAAGACAAAATGAATGAATCATTAAAACGTATAGAAAAAAAAACAATTTTGTAGCGTCGCCGTTAATTTAACATAAGTTTTTTTTGTGTTGGTAGTCTGTGAAACAATGACCCTGCCACGTATTTCCGATAAAATAATATTAAAAATGTCCTAAAATGTTATCATTTTTGAAAAACCGTCTCATTCGCTTCATTTGCATTTTTTCTTTATTTTTTACATTCCACTAACACCACGAAAGGGGTGAAAGGTCACCTTACGCTGGCGATAGTGTCAGCCAGTAATAAATGTAGCAGGCAATGTTCCCAGCGCGTCATTAGGTGCGAACGCGTGCCAAATTAACAATTATATGCGTGCCTCCCCGCCCCGCACCCCGCCGCTTCTCGGGCGAGGCAATGGTAATTACTAGCTTAGTCGCTTATCTTCACTGTGTCCTTTGTAGAGGACGGGTTTGGGCAGGGGTCAATCGCATGTGATTTGAATCTATCTGAAATCTTGGACGAATTTCGTCTAAGGCTGAAATACTTTAACATTTGAATGCAGAATTAATAAAGCAGAAAAACAAAACAAATGAAAATACGGTTTATTTGTCGTTCGAAGGAGCGTTAAGTTTATTTGTTTGTTTCTTTGAAGAAATAACTTGTTGGATTTGTATCTAACTAGAATTAAAGCCATTAGACGTCCATTAGAGTTCAAAAAAGAAGACATAGAAAAAAAATATACAGTTGTATATTATAACTTTGAAAGAAACTGAATTTGTCCTTTTCAGACAATATAAGCGCCATCATCGGTCAGTCGATAATACTGTTCTATGATAAAACATGCTTAATTTTAATATAGTAAGTACACTGTTTGTACTGTATCATAGTTTTTGCAATACGCAACATTGTACGTGTTAAATTAGTCTTAATTTAAAAAATACCCTGTATCATTTGCATCTGCGGTTCAAAATACCTTTATTATGAATAGTGTTCATATGAGAATCAAACCCGCAGTCCCTTTGAACAGAAGTGCCTACCGACTACGCCATCGTCCGGCATGTGTTAATTAGTAAACTCAAGCGAAGACGCGCAAAATGCCGATATGAGGCGAAAGGAATGCGCCTAGCCACCCTTGAGGGCGAATGAGCACCGTATCTACAGGGTGGAAATATTAAGTATGTCCAGACGATTATTTCGTCAATTTTAAAGATATTGCAAAACTGTAAAGTGATATGGAATCTTCATCACTTAATGCATAAAATGATATACTGAAAAAAAAAATAGCCATGTGTTCAGAAATTTGCAACTGCCCGAAATGCCTTCAACATCATCAACGGCCCGTTACAGTCCACTGCTGGACCATAGTCGGCTCATAAGCCGAAATGCCTTAGCTTGGAGTAAATCTATCTATTGTCGTGCAAAATCCCGCTTAATCCCGCATTGTCCCGAACGTCCCGGTCCCGAATCCCGCAATTATTATGTCAATAGTGTTTACCGCACAATCAGTATGGACTACAGAATCGTGTGAGGAGATTAGCAGGGTTGAGGGGTCACACGTTTGTTGCATTATGTCTCAAATGCTCTATAAAAAAAAAGAAAATTGGATTACATGTACCTCTTAACCTTTTATTTATTTATGGCGTTTTACATAATAGTATTACACCAAGTGGTTTTGCTAAGTAGCATGAGTTACACAGACAGCCCTAATCCTAAAACTAGGGAGCTGTGTACGGTGATGAAGTCCAGTAATTTCATTTAAGAAAATAATGAAGCTACTTGGCCACAGAAACCTATCAATAATTAAATAGGGGATTGGACTGTTCACCGTATTTTATGAATTATTTTTTAAATATAGAATCACTTGAAAAACGAATTTACAGTGATTTTTTAAAGTTTCAATATGTCTGTCTATTTCAAAAATGATTTTTTGTATGGAGATTATATGGCGTTACTAATAAAAAACGTCACAAGTGGGTATGTGCCTCTCTGTCTAATCTTGAATTTCAAACCTTTATAACTTGGTCAATTTTAAAGATAGAGCAAAAATTCTTTTAGTGTTCGATGGCAGAAACGAAGACGTTTGGAATAAAAATAAAAGTAGTCCGATCCCCTATTAGAGTCGTTCACTGGATAATAGAAGAAAAAAAAAACATACGAGTATTTTATATTAAAAAACACCTCTACCAAAACAATAATTAGTCGAAAAGAAAATAGAAACCGATTTTCTTATCTTATTTCCTAAGTAGATAAGGGGTAAAGAAAACAATAGTACAAGCTTACAATAAGCCTTTAGGAGTAATCAATCTATTGGGCCCCGGGCGATTGGGCCCTGATCACACATTGTCCATGCGATTAGGCGTCCACACGCGATTACCACTCGCGAGATTGGGCCGCAATCAGTGTGCACGACGGCTTAGGGCAGCTTACTTGTGGAGAAGATTGGAGATAAGAATAAGGAAATAAGTTGTAATGTGTGAAGTATTTTCTGTCTTCGTGTTTTCTTTTGAGAAACTTGCCGTCGAAAAATTTGTTTTGTACAATCTTACATCGAAGACTTTTTCTTTTATATACACCGTGAAATTTACATCGTTTTGTTCCCGCCGCGTAGTGATAGTACTCGTCAAACTGAACAACTTATCACAAAAAAAAAGTTCCTACGACATTAAAGTTTTTGGTATCTCCATACAAAGTGTGATTCCCGACTGACCCATTTTGTATGGAGAGGACAAAAATATTTTTGTCGCAGGTTTTTCTTTTTTCGTGAAAAGTTGTTCAGTTTGACGGGTACTATCACAACATGGCGGGAACAAAACGATGTAAATTTCATGCTGTATATGCCCTGGCAGACAATGATGTCGATGACAGAAAGAACCTTCAATTTAATTACTGGAAAACCATTGTCAATTTCATACATTTTCGACTTCTAAAAAAATTTAGAAATCAAAATGTGCTGAACTGATGTTAATCTACTTGCTTAACATTCATAAAAGCATTGAATACTAAGTAACCACTATATTGCGAGGGTTTTATACTTAAAATAACCATTATACACATGTACAGTCAACAGCGAAAATGGTACATTCGGCAACATAATACGCGCGTATTAATTTGCGAAGGATCGAGTTTAATCAACGGATTTAATTAGAAATTAACTGTTTTGCGAGCGACGCTCTCTGTGCGCCCTGCTAGAGTTAGGGCTGCCAAACAGAGGAAATTGTTGTCAACTGCTTTCAGCTTCATTTGCATGATTTTTGCTAAGTATTCCCGCGGTAACTGATATTATTCAATATTTATGCATTCAACTGTACGGCTATACCATTCAATCTCGTGGAATCGACGCTGCCGGACTTGACAAAAAGAATCTCGATGTTACCTGACTCCACGTTACCAAAACTTGATGTAACGGAATAATTAATGAAAACATGTTTTATAACTTACAATATTTTTTAAATCAAATTTAAGTTTTGTCATTTTTCTTAACGTAAAATGTTAACATCACTATTTTGTTTAAACAGTTACAAAACTATTTCTCTGCAAAACTAACTAATCACAAAGATCATAAAAGTCGAATATTGAATGCATTGACATTGCTTAATATACTATATACTATATAGACTATATTCAGTATACTTTTTGCATTAAGGCAAAGGAAAAAATATATAACTAGATCAGATGGATAAATAAGTTTATTGCATCACAAAATACTGAACAAACATTATAAAACAATATTAATGTGTAAGGATATTACTCGTAGAGCTTAGTTTCTTCCTACGTTAATTTTTATTTTGAATAAACTCTGCATACACTGGCCCCTCATTACACTAATATATAGGTACATTTTTAAAATGGAGAAAACCCTTGGTCTAAGCACATACACAACACATATGTTACAACACATTGTTATTTTTTTGTTTTTGGGCAGCCCTAGTCAGTAAGCTGGTTGGTAGAGCAGCGGGCGGCGGGAGCCACGTTCCAAATTTGAAAATTTAATTTACCCGCGTTTTGTTCCCACTAATTGGTTTGTTTTCTGCGTTTAGTTACTACATCTACGTACATGGTTGGCTAAAGATACTCTGTGGCTACAAAAACATGTACTTTTACTGTGTATTTTCGGAGTTTTGCAGGGAATATCGGAAGTTAAGTTTCTCGTATGGGTTATGAAGGAAGACGACATACCAGCATGATTCTGATTTATTTAGTCCTAAATTGTTAAGACCCTTTTTATTTTTTCAGTTGTTAAAACATTTTTTCCTTTTTCCACAGGTGTGGTTCCAAAACCGACGAGCGAAATGGCGCAAAACCGAGAAATGTTGGGGAAGATCAACAATCATGGCGGAGTACGGTCTATACGGGGCCATGGTCCGCCATTCCCTGCCTCTCCCGGAGACAATCCTCAAGAGTGCGAAGGAGAACGACGCGGTGGCACCCTGGCTTCTAGGTAAGACCGCGAAGAGTTGGGGCAGATCAGCAATCATGGCAGCGTACGGACTCTACGGGGCCATGGTCCATCATTCCCTGCCTCTCCCGGAGACCATCCTCAAGAGTGCGGAGGAGAGTGTGCGATGCCACCTGACTGGTAAGACCGAGAAATGCTGGGTTAGGTCTCCCATCATGGCTGTATATGCTCTGTGGTAAGAGTAGTCATTTCATCTCTTCTGAATCTTTAGAGAAAAATCCTACAACATGGCTTCTAGGCAGGGTTGGCAGGTCTTAAAACCGAAAACCCGGACTGACCAGCCAGCTTAGCCGGACATTTAGGTAGTAAGACCCTTATTTTAATCTTCAAACGACAATTTTTTTAAGTAAGAATAGGTTTTTTTATCATTTACCATCAAATCTCTTTAAACTTTAATGAAACAACAATAAAATAGTAAAATTTAAAAAGCCTAACAAAAGCCGGATATCGTCTAATTTGGACGGACCCGCAACCAAAGAGCCTGACTGTGTCCGGCTTTATCTGGACGTCTGGCAACCCTACTTCTAGATATGGTAACTATACTTTTAATACAGTACCACAAACATCCTTTAGGAGGATGGATATCGAAGAGACATTGAGTGCTTTCACACTGGACGCTCTCGACGTTGCCGTTAACTTTAATAGACTTTTGGTCCCGGCTACTATCTAGTCGTTACACGAGCCATGTCCGTGGCCTTTGGCAACTCTATAACACTGACACTAGGGTTTGTGAGGTTGGTTGTGACACGATGAAGAAGAAGAAGAAGAGAATAGACTTTTCTTCATTTTGATTTTGACAGTATCATTATCGGTGCCGTGCATTATGAAAGCTAGTCTATCAGAGTCAGAAAGCCAATTTTTCAAAGTTGCCACAATGTCAAATTGATCTTTGAAATGGTGTAACCTGTTATCTGCGATAACCCAAATCGCAACAACTTAGCGTGTTTTGAAGTGTTGAGAATTAAAAATTAATTCATCAGGAGAAAATATTTTAGATTCATTGAAAACAACCAAAAACGTAAACCTTCCGGCGGGACTTGAACTCACGACCTTTTGCCTATACGCAGTCAATGCGTTTACAGAGGCCATAGTGGCAGCGCTGCAATTCGTTCTTGCTTGTTTTCTATAAAATTGTGACGTCACCATACGTCATACGTTTTTATCACCAGGAGTCCAATTCATAAACCTGTAAGATAACAAACATTGTGCAAGAACAGTCCAATGACAGTTCTATACACCTGTTTGTCAATTATGTATGAGCTGCTTTTAATAAATATATTTTTCTTTTTTTCTTCTTTTTATTTCTATGAACATTACCTGAGCGCGATTAGTTTGGACTAGAATAAGAGGTACTTACAGCAGCGGAGCCGACTACCATACATAGTATAAAGTATTATTTTAATAGCAGTAGCCAATACAATGTAATCTACTCCGCCGTGTGGTGACGGCAGAGTAGAATACATTTGTCACCAACCCCTACTCTTCCCGTAGGTGTCGTAAGAGGCGACTTAGGGACTACACATTGAACAGGGAACGTGCAGCAGCGCTCTCTGATACAGTAACCTTTTAATCTGCGATCTCCAACCCGCCTGCCAAGCGTGGAGATTATGGCAAAACCCTCCACTTAGTAGTAGTTACGACGTAATAGTAGTGGAGGGGGCTCATAGTCCAGCAGTGGACTGTAACGGGCCGTTGATGATGTTGATGAACCAATACAATACAGAAAACCACCACCTAAAAAACTGTTTTTAACGGCACGACAACAACCGAAATCATTCCACAGATTGCAAAAGAATTAATTATTTTCATACATTCTTGCCTCTTTTGGCTGTTGGGGCATAAACAAATTGATGTTCAGTCTATGAGTCCATACATTCTCATACATTAAAGCTCCCTTTTTTGTCGTATCATGTCGGTAAGAACCCGGTGAGAACTTATAATTACCAGCGAATTTTGATCTCTGCTTCTTGGAAAGGTAAGTGCAGCTTTGTATAGATGTTATTCTTTTGTTTTGTGCATTTTATTTTGTCTTTCTGTAAGTAAGTAAAAACACTTTATTGCACACATAAGGAACATAAAACAATAGAACAAAAACATACAGCTTGATGCTTAGCTTGCTGTGATGGTGTCATCTAAGTTTTTAAAGAATTTATAAGTCAAAATTACTTATTAACCACCGCACGAGTACTATTTCAAGTCCTTCGAATACGTTTAAAATGTCCTCAATGGTTCCCGGCTTAAGAATAAGGCCACTACATAACTATATAATTCTTCCCCTGTAGTTGGCTTTAGATAAAAAAAAGGGACTTTGGTTTAGTGCCACATAGATGATTGGCTTGCAATTTATCACTATTCACTATACTGAACGTACACTAAGAAACACAAAGAACACCATACCTTCGTTTAGGTGCGTATACGTCGAATCTTAGGAACGTTTATGGCGTGCCCTATAAGCCAGCTAAAGTTCTGTTATTATAAAGCTCTGTTCTGTTATTCGAAAAAAATGGAAAGTCTTATTCTATGGTCAATCTTGGCCAAAGGTCAGTTGGACCTTCAATCTGATGGTGTGATTTTGTTCAAGAGTCGCGGGCCGCGGCGACAGGCCCGTAGCGGCAACACTCCGCCTCACCGGCTCCCTCTGGTGAGTCCAAACCTTATTAACCCTTAAAATAAAAACATACCTTCAAATATACAGAATTAAAGATCCCCTAATGAAGGTATAATTAGCCAGCTCTTGAACAAAATCCGCCATGTTTGTGTGTTGTGTTCTAAATTTAATTTAGGGCGTAACAAGCGTTAATGAAGATTTTTTATTTTACCTCTCAACTCATACGACTTATTCACCCATATCTACCAATACTCGTTAGAATTCCTATTAACCTATACTCGCGATGTGTATTTAAGGAATCAATTGAAAACTTTAGTGTTTTACATGTCTTTTGGCGTCATATTACCTACATATTTTTGTATTTTACTGGTAGCATTTGTATTCTATTCAAACTTTTCTGTTTTGAAATAATGGAAAAATAGAATCAAAATACCAGCAAGTCTAACCAATAACTCATCTTGAACTCTAAACAAACCTAGCATAGACTCAAGTAGAGAAAACAACTAAATACTTACTCACGACACATTCACACGTGTATACTTACTTGCCATGTGTGCATGATAGAGCGTTGCGGGGACAAAACCACCCCCTCGGGGCGTAAACAAGAATCTAGAGATTCCAACTGTCACGTAAGCAGTAAGCCCGAAGCGTCGAGACAAAGTCACGAAATAATTTTTAATCCACCAACGAGAGATGCTCATTTTTCAAAACAAACAATGTTCTAACAGAGTTAGAATATAGCAATCTGGACTCTGTGGAGCGGGAATAAGGGCGATGAAGAAGGAGAGCTGTGGGTGGTAAGTAAGAAGACGTTGGCAGCTTATGAGAGGGTTGTTTTGCACCTCGCTACTCGCTGGAGATATGTTTTGTTAGGAAAACAATATGTGCCGCCGGAAAATTGTGAAAATGTTTTTCTAGGAGACGGACTTAGGCCAAAGCTAATATGCAGATTTATTCCTAGATAGGCACTTTATTTTTAATCTTGCCATAAATAACCTATCAAATAATCAAGTAGTTACGGCAAAATCACTTCAAAACGCTAGTTGTATGCTAAACAAAAACATACAGTTTCTTTTAAATTTCTTGATAAAGGGTAATCGGTTGGTTATGGTAACGATGAAAAAGCAAATTTTTATCAATTAATCACTTTTTATATGGACATTAAGTCAGATGTGAAACAAACATATAGACAGTTCTAAGTTTTACTACGCTGCGTAGCACTTTCGTAGCAAATTGCTACGACAATACCATTAACCACCACCACCACTTCGATAACTAGAATATTAACTATAACTTAATTTTTTACAATAATCTTCATCATAAATAATCATCTTATAAACCATGATTTATACTTAGTTAAGTCATATACTGTATTTACAACCACGATTGTTTACAAACAAAACAATACTCCGTACATCTCAACCACCAACCACTTTCCATAATCAATACGTCTAAATGAGCTCTACTCTATAGACATAAAATACTCAGACCTGGATACAGCCTAGGTCCCCCCGCGGGAGGTGGAGCGGGGTGGGTCGCGGGAGGGGAGGGGAAACAACATGGCGTCGCTTTGTCTAAGCGTTGATTACCGCGGATTTGCGGGCGCGCCGCGCTTACATATTAATTATGTACTTAAGGAGCTCAGGTGTTGTTCGTTTTTTTTTCCCACCTGAGTGTATTTTGCGGGTTAGCAGCTAGCTGTTTTGGTTATAGTTTGTATTTAGGGGCGGCAGTTTTGTAAATAATACTTTGTTGACTCAAATTACTTTTTTAGAAATTCATTATGTGTTTTGTCTTGTTTACGTAATGAGCGAGCAAGTATTTTATTTAATGTCTTTATAAGATTATTCTATTTAGTTTTTATACCTATATTTAAAATTTGTTACTTTACATACGCTTCGAATAAATTGCATACTTAAGTACAATTTACCTACCTACTTAATACTAATTTAAAGTTAATTAAACTGGAAAATATAGTCTCTGGTTGAATTATTAAGAAAAAAGTTAAAATACCTATATAACATTATATAAATTTAGAATTAAGTAAGACGTACTTATTCGTCGGCTTTTACTTTACTGTTACGAATAATAAACTCCTCATGACTAACTAAAAATAATCTCGTTTATTATAATTGCCACCTAAACAGATTTTTTTATATATATTTATCCAATAAAAATACTTAGGTATTATTTATAGGTACTTTAATTATTATTGATAATATTTAGTCATCTTCATGTCGAAGATTTTAATAATTAATTACTTCTTATTGTGCGGTTAATTCAAAACGTTTTTAGTTAAATCAATTTATTAAAACAATGCGAAAATGGAATTACCTATTAGGTAGGTGTTTGTTTCTAAAACCTTTAAAATTATACTGCGCTCTTACATATTTTTTTTACTTACAAACCAATTAATGTCCATTAACAACAAAACGCTGTAAAATCTAAAATGAATCATACAATAACCCTTTTAAAACATTTTAAAAACATCAAACGCGACAATTTATCATTTTTAGACCATTATCCAATTCGTAGGACGAGCTCAAGCCTGAAGGAGCGCGCATCACTTAGCAGCAAATGGAATCTAATGCATCGTGTGAGAGAGACAGCATGTTATAGAATTATCTGCCTATTATGTCCTTGCTTTGACGGGTAGATGCCAATGCCATTATCTTGAGTGAAAAATGCTCTCTCGGCGAGAAATCATCGAATTCTGCACTTTGCATCTTGCGCTCTCCCGGTCTAAACAAAGAGACGCTAAGATGTTAATGGACGAAGTAAAACTTGCTTTGATTTTACAGATAAAAATCTGCTAAATTCAGCAATTACTTTTGAAGAACTATTAAATAGTTACTATTCGATCCGTTATAGAACTTCTAATGTCCTAAGTACTAAATTGTAGCCAAACGAAAATCTGAATGGATAGTACTCAAATGTTATAAAGATTTTTACTTTCAGAATAAAAGTCACTCTCAGAACTCAAACTGATTTTCCAAAAATTGCCGTGATTAAAAACCTCTCAGGAAAAATCTAGACAAACACAATATTGAAGATTCTTCAATATTAAAGTAACATTTTTTTAGGAATAAGAGTGCAATACGTGGTTCTGTATAAAAGCACAATATAGTACTATGATTTTAAACTTTCGCGGTCACTATCATATTATTATAAGATATTATTTTTCGGATTTACCACGACAAATTATTTTTGAGCAGGCTCGATATTATAGATAAGCCAAGCTCGTAAAATAATGTCTTACAATGTTAACTCTATAAAAAGTGAAGAAGCTAACTGAACCAAGAATATAGAATACTAAATCTGATTCATAACACACTGGTCGAGACTGCCTAACAAATTAGCATGAAAATCTTAAGTTCAGTGCGGTTAAGAAGCTAACTGAACCAATAATATAGAATACTAAATCTGATTCATAACACACTGGTCGAGACTGCCTAACAAATTAGCATGAAAATCTTAAGTTCAGTGCGGTTCAGATAAACTTAAACAGCAGATCAAACATCTAATCCACAATATAATGCACAAAAGACAAACACAATTAAGACAAATTCAAAGCAAAAACGTAGAGAAGATACTAGACTATACACCTATATACGAAACCATAGAAGTTGCTCTTCTTTAAGTAACCCTAACGTTTAAGTTACTACATCATGAAGACTACTTGTCCTAATCAATCTTTGCCCTGGACTCCACTGGCGAGTCTCTCCTAAATCAACAGGATTTATCCCCTCTGTGGTCATGTGCCTGCTAATGGGGAAAGTTGGGCCAGTTGCCACTGGTCCCGGGACTACCTAATGGTGGATTAGATAAATCAGACTGTGGGGCTAATGGTCGCTAGTAATGTAGGGGTAAGACTTAAAACAGGTAATTTGTTTAGATCACAAGTTCATAGACGTGTTGATTACAGTCACGTCTGGTATTTTGTTTTACATATATTTATCTTAATTTGGCTATATTACTGACATATGAGAGCGTAGAGTAAACAATAAATTGATTGAACACATTTTTATATAAAACTCTTATTAAACTCAAACTTTCTTTTTCCACAGAATATTAAAAAAAAACTCAATTTTCATTTATTTATTCGTGAACAATAAAAATTGTGTTCGAAATAACATAATTGCAAGTAATTAAGTACATAGAAATATAAATAACAACAAGTAACGAATAACAATGTCTTAAAAAAAACTTAAAAGAACAAAAACATTACTAGAGTTCAAAATTCGTCAATACAATAACAGCACCTTTCTAACAGGTATGCCTTTAATTTATGTTTGAAGGAATTCACATTCGTCATAGTTTTAAATTCAATAGGCAGTTTGTTGAATAAACAAACTCCCTGATACCGTGCACAGTGCCTATGTTTAATTTGGGTTGAATAATAGTGGGAAGATCTTTTCGCCTAGTGGAAGTTCGCAGTTGCATTCCAATTTCAGTTTCGAAAAGATGCCTGTGTTTGATGACATCTGTCAGCAAAACTAAAATATATAAGCTTGGTTCGGTTAAAATACCCAAAGTTTTAAAATGGTCTCTACACGACTCCCACGGCGGAATGCGAACTATGGTTCGTATCGCTCTTTTCTGTACAGTAAATGCTTTCTTGATATTATAGCAGTAGCTATTTCCCACTACACTATTTACTACCACCTACCACTGATAGTTATCAGTAGTTACTACTATGTTTTTTTTATCTTATCTTTTTAATAACCTAGCATAATGCTGCGTACTATGGAAGTACTCGTAATTAGGAATGTTCGATTCTCATTTTGCACTTAGTGGTCACCTCCCTCGACGCTCTAACTCATTAGAGGTAATACTTGGGTCCGGATCGAACCCGGGACCACCGCGATCATTACAAACCTTTATTAGTTACCAAAATTGCTTAATTGTACGGCTAGAATACATTGATGATAGTGATGATCAATATTTTAATATCGTATACAATATACCTTACAGCCCTATTTATTTAAAAAATATGAAAGTATTTTCTTTGCTGGTATATGTAACTTAACGTAATAAGTTCGTTAATTTTTGCTACAATCATAAAAGCATGCAAACATAAATAGCTACTCATCATCATTTAAGTAGGCTTGACCTTGTAATTGTTCTGAGGGTTTGACTTTGTGGGAATATATGAGCTGTTGTAGATGATGATGATACTTCAATTAAATTTTAATCAATCAGCCTAATTGCAGTCCACTGCTGGACGTAGGCCTCCCCAAGGGCACGCCAAAGTGCACGATCACCCGCTTTCCTCATCCAGCCACCACCAGCGACCTTCCTCAGGTCATCAGTCCACCTGGCAGGGGGGCGTCCCACACTACGTTTCCCGAGACGCGGTCTCCATTCGAGAACCCGTCTGCTCCAGCGCTTATCGGTTTTACGACAGACTTGTCCAGCCCACTGCCACTTCAGTTAAATTTAGATTCTAAAATTAAAAAATAATTAAATTTTTATTCTAAAATATTTATGCATGTCATAGAAAATATTATCATTCCGCCATTCGTAAAGTTGTTTCTAATGTTTCTGTAATTGTCTTATGTTTTAAATTTTAAAGGACTTTGGTATATTATTATAAATTCCAATCATAGATTTAACTCATTCATTCATGATTCAACAATTGCTGATCCTGTTTTTATCCCTCGTGAAGAATGTATTGGTTAGCTTAAGAGATCTAGGTGTTTTCTGGGTGCAAGAAAAGCTATTTTCTTGCCTCTGTGCCCGAACTCCAAACAAAGACAAAAATTAAAGACACCAGTCTCAATCAGTGATGTAAGTTTCCAAAGTGAAATTTCCGTCAAAATTTTATGTAATTTACATGAAAAAAAACAGAAAAAAAGAAAAAAAATGTCTGCTGATGCTGGACCAAACTCAGTGTTCAAAGCAATTTATATATATTATAAATTTATAAAATTTTACGATTACAATTCGATCCACCTATGAGGTAACTGAAACATTACACAAAGTTTAAATTAAATTCATCATATTTCTGTCCACATATTTATGTAATTTACAACAGCTAAAGTTTCAGAAAGAGTCCATCACTAGTCACAACCCCTTGTAAATTCACTGCAAGCTTTAAAAGCACGTAGCAAATATAACACACAGTTTGAACCCGCGTCGGTCTGTCGCTCGTAACTCACTCTCCGATTAGTTATGCACGCCTGGTAGCGCCAGCGACGCCGGCACTAAAAATCTCGTAAATACTCAACTACCCGCACTGATATTAAACCAGCAGAAAGCGTGATGTATGAGGGAAATGAGGACCTTCACCACGAAAACATAAAAAGAGAAATGCGTCAATATCTTCTGTACAGAAATGTGCCTACACTGGACAGATAGAGATTTGGACGTAAATATTTATATGGCAGTAAAAATCTCGTAAAATAACGCCGACTGATATTAAATCTAGCACAAGTATTTATTTATGAGGGATATATAAAAACCTTTTTCATGATAACGCTGAATAAACATCTAAGTTTAGGTTACGATGCAAATACAATACACGCATAGAATATAGGGAGTCTTCAACAAAAACCTAATTGCTCTTATATTCCAAATTCCTTGCAACGTGAAAGATTTATAAACAGAACACGGGCAAAAAATCAAGAGATAAAATGTGAAAGATATGGAAGTCTTTCGTGGTCCACCGACTGCGACATCGCTTTCCATCAGGTGAGACTGTGGTCAAAAGCGAACCCATTTTATTATATTTAAAAAAATAACCTAAATTACTACCATCATCTGCAGTCAAATTAAATCAGATTCGAACATTTAACAGAACTGTAAAACATTACTTACATTTAGACCACATAAAAATATTTTAGCTTGTGGACCCAACAACTACGTCATTCAGCGAAAAACTGGTAAGATATTCTCATTCTTATTCGTAGCTCTCTTCTTCTCAGATGTTACACTCTTAGACCACGAGGTCTTCAAGACCTTAGAGTATTCATCAAGTACCTATAGAGCAAGCATATCGCACGTATCACTTACTCGTAGTGCGCAGCGTAGGCAGTTTTAGTATGCCGGTGTCGTGATTTTTTGCAATATTTTACTGCATATATATACTGTATATTTTTCTCAGAAACATTACGAGGGCTGCTATTTATGTATCCGGAATAACAAAAAATAACAAACATCTATAACCAAATATACTTTTATTGCTTTTCAAAATATTCCCCGTGATGATCGATGCATTTTTTCATACGTTGAAACCAACTTTCGTAGCATTTTTTCCATTCTGTATCGGGTATCTCCAAAACGTGCATTTTGAAAGCATCAACGGCTTCTTCCCGGGTCGAAAATCGGTGTCCACGTAATTTGTTCTTCACGCTTGGGAATAAATAAAAGTCGTTGGGTGCCAAGTCGGGACTGTACGGCGGATGACCCGTCAATTCGATCATTTGACTATTTTTTTTTTTTTTTATTTTTTTTTAAATGGCTTCACGTCTAGATTGGACGTATTTTGCCAATGACAACGTATACACTCAACATAGCACAAACGAGAAGAGAATGTTCGGTGAAAAATTTCGAAGGTTTAAACAAATAATATAAAAATAATAAACGATAAAGTATAGACACAAATATAAACATAAACATGTAAATAAAGAAATTATAATTTAATATCATGAAATTCAATATACTTAATTAATAAAAGAACAAAGGAAGAGTTTGAATAGGTGAGAAGAGAGTGAAAGTTGATAGGGCGAGGAATTTCAGAAGGAAGAACATCATACAAAGAGAAAGAAAATTTAGGACAACAGAAGAAAATGTGGTCTGGAGTTCCTTCGTCCAGACCACATTCACATAAAGAGTGATCCCGGACCCTAATCTTAGAAAGAAAAACAGGGGTACAAGCATGTCCAAGGCGCAAACGACAGATGGTCGAAGTAGATCTTTTGCTACCCGAGCGAAACCGAAAGAACCAGGGTTTGTGAGGTACCAGAGGTTGCAGGTTACCATAGTATCGACCTTTATGTAGTCTGGAAGTATCCCAAAGGCTCTGCCAAGACTCTCCAACATCAGAGCGAGCAATCATCAGAAGATCAGAAAAGTGATTCTGAAGGTGGTCTGGAGAACCAGTATCAATAGCATCCTTCGCCCAAGAATCAGCTCTTTCATTACCCTCTATGCCAGAGTGGCCCGGAATCCAAGCAAGAACAATCTGAAGACCCATCTCATCACATTCAAGCAGTAATTCCTTAATTTTTAAAATAAGGGGGAATTTTGTTTTCATTTTAAATTGATTACCAATTATTGCCTGGAGACAACTTTTACAATCAGAAAATATAATAGTCTTGGGAATATTATGAGACAAAGCGTAAGAGATGGCTTCAAGCAAGGCTACAGCTTCACCAGAAAAAACTGAAGATTGTGGAGGACATTTAAAATTTAAAACAATATTATATTTAGGGATCCAAACCGCTGCACCAACACAACGATCAGGAGAAAGTTTTGAGGCATCAGTGTACATTACCAACCAACTCTGCCAATCATCCATAAGCCGAATAAAATTTTGATTAGCCCCATGTTCATCCTTAGCGATGCCAAAATTTAAAATTACCTTAGGAGAATAAACCAAAGCTTTATATTTAGTAGCAAAAAGAGGATTAACACTGGATTGACAAAGAGGGACAGGAAGATTCTTTACCTTTAGGAAACTTTTAATTATTCTGGGGGATTCCTTATGTAACCAATAACGATTAGAAGAAACTTCAACAGAAAGCGACTCCAAACGGGAAAGAAGGGGATGACTGGAAAGTGACATCACTTTAAAGATAAAACGGTCCGATAAATATTGTCTACGAAGGAATAGAGGGGGATCCACACATTCCACCTGCATAGCATTCTTTGGAGAAGACTTCATAGCCCCCAAAATTATACGAAGGCATTTTGCCTGAATAAGGTCAATTTTCTTTAAAGCAACCTTGCTGCAAGGTTCAAGAATGCAAGAACCATAATCAATTTGGCTACGGACTAACGCATTGTACAACAATTTTTGACAGTAAGGATGAGATCCCCACCAAACGCCAGAAAGAGCTCGAAGGACATTAATGCCTTTTTCACATTTACCAATTACGTAATTTAAATGATCTACACCAGACAATTTATCATCAAGGATGACACCAAGGACTTTAGCAGACCTACTGATGGCAATAGGCTCATTATCACAGTAAATATCAACAATCGGAATGTTTCTCCTTCTTGTAAAGACCACAACACTACTTTTAGATGGTGAGAGGGAAAGACCATGGTCATCTAACCAATCTTTGAGATAGCTTAATGCCTCATTTAAGCGTGTTGTCACTGTATCAACAGATTGATCCGCAAAGTATAAAGCCAGATCATCAGCATATTGCAAGATGTTACAAAAAGGAGAAACAGACTGTTCAAGGTCGAAAGTGTAGATGCTATATAAAATAGGACTGAGGACGGAACCTTGAGGAATGCCATGCCATAAAGTTCTCGGGGACATAAAAGTATTACCAGAACGAATTTTGATAGATCTACCCATGAAAAGACTGCAAATGAAGTGGACGATCCTTGCAGGAACACTCAGCTGAAGCAGTTTTGCTCTGAGCACAGGAAGGAGAACACTATCATACGCCGCCGAGACGTCCAAGAAACAACCAATAAGATATTCATTTTTGGACAGAGCAAGACGAATATCTGATGTGAGGATACTCAAACTATCTAAAGTGCCCTTACCTTTTCGGAATCCAAATTGGCTATTGGCAAATTGACTATTTAAATACTCCGTTGTTGCAGCCGAGGTGTGACAGCTGGCGTTATCGTGGTGAAGGATTATTTTTCGTTGTCGATTGTTCTTGCGTATTTCTCCAAAGACTTCTGGCAAGCAAATGGTGGTGTACCATTCAGAATTAACCGTTTTACGATTCTCTAGTGGTACTGTAGCCACATGTCCACTAATATCAAAAAAGCAGGCAACCATTTGCTTCAAAGTGCTTTTTGCACGAACAACTTTAGTTGGGTTTGGCTCATTTTGGAACACCCAAACCGTTGACTGCTGTTTAGTTTCGGGATCATACGCATATATCCAAGATTCGTCTTCTGTGTAGATATTATGAACAGCTTTTGATGTACCACATTTGTATTTTTCTATCATTTTTTTGAACCAATCAACACGAGCCTGTTTTTGTTCAACTGTTAAGTTGTGCGGGATCCAACGAGAACAAATTTTTTTTACAGCCAAATGTTCGTGTAATATTTTATAAATACTCGTCATACTAATGCCCAAAAATGCCTCTATCTCGCGATATGTAACATGACGGTCTTGCATTATTAGTTCGCGCACAGCATCAATATTTTGTGGTACAACAGCCGATTTAGGGCGACCTTCTTTAAAATCATCCGCATGCATACGACGACCACGATTAAACTCACTGAACCAGTGATACACAGTGGTTTTCGATGGGGCTTCCTCCCCAAAAGTCGACAAAAATTGATCCATGCACTGTTTTTGAGTAAATCCACGCCGAAAGTCGTAATAAATCATAGCACGAAAATTTTCACGAGTCAAATCCATGGTGATGATAGACAATGAATTTTAAAAATGGCGCCACAATGTAAAAACAATTGACAGATGAATGAAATAAACTTTATTTTACAGTCAAAGAGTTCTATTTTTAAATGTCATAATGTCTTTTTAAATATTGTTTATGTAAGTGGCCAGTTCCGGATACATAAATAGCAGCCCTTGTAATACGATCTTTTAATACAAACCTGCCAATTGCGCTCGATAATAACTAGGTACTAGGGATTTGCTGATGGAACGTTTCAATGTTTGCACCCGTGCCTACTGTTTCCAGCTCATATACGTCCCCATCGAGGGGCTCGAGCCTACCCTGAGTTAGGGCGATTAGGCCTTAGTCGACCACGCTGGCCCAGGGCGGGTTGGTCGACTTCATGCACAACCTTTGAATTTCTTCGCAGAAGTGTGCAGGTTTCATCACGATGTTTTCCTTCACCGTAAGAGCGTCGAATAAACGTACATATGAATTCGAAATTCGAAAACACATTGGTACGTGATGGGGATCGAACCCGCGTCTCCCGGACGGGAGGCAGCGGCCCTAGCCCCTAGACCACCGACGCTCACTCTGCAGCGCTTGCTTTATATCCTAATATAAACTCTTCTAGACCTACAAACGCTCTTCTAAACTATACATCACCCAACCACATAACTCATGCCGTCAGCCACGTCATACCACGTACTGCACATAAAATGGTAATGAAGATGCGCTGCAATGCACATTGCACCGTCCGACACATGCAACTGGAATCTGCAAGATTAGTGCTTAGGCCAGACCTAGTCCGACCCTAATGTCTAATATGTGGTTTATGAAGACGAGTGGAAGACGCGTGGGAGATGTTAGTTATTAAATGGGATTCAATTTTAAAAGAAAGGGCTTACGTGATGGTTTTTTTAAGGAGATTTCTTAGTCACGACTTGTTCCGACAGAAATACGTCTGTTTTTTTTAATAGCTTTCTAGAGAGTGCAAAAAGTTAATGAAGCACGCGCTCAGCCGTATTAAAAATATACACAGTACTTTAATTTTTTTTATCTGTTTTTTTTTTAGTTTATATTTTCCTTAAACCATGCCTAAAGGCGACGGGTGAGAATAGGTTTACCTACTATATAATTATATTTTAAATGACTTCTTTAAGCGAGTGTTTTCAAAACTATTGAGTTGGCAATGGCTCAAGTAACGACTATTTCAGTATATTACCAAAGTATATAATAGCTGGAACCAAATGTGCCTTCCGAAACACGGGATGATCATACTTTTCGACAATCAGGTGATTCCCGCAATGTCTTACCGCAGTGTCGCCACCGGGATTCAAACCCGAGCGCTCTAACGCTATTTACGTTTACAGGTACTAATATATTTACGGTGGGTAACGACAGATTAACATGCTCCTCGAAGCACAGAAAACACTCCAGTATATGAACCACTAGCGTTCTTGCGGTTGCTTTACTTTTGCGATTGGAAACCACATTGAAATATTTATAAAGCGAACCTTAGATAAATGAAAGGCTTTCATTTATCTAAGAAGCGAACTATGAAAAATAATAAATATGTGAGTATAATAGCTAATTCACAACAGACCAAATCTTAAAAACTTATCTGCTAGGCCACATTGATGCCAAGTTTATAACCCTATTTCCTTTGTTCCAGGCATGCACCGCAAGTCCATAGAAGCGGCGCACCATCTGAAGGAGTCAGGGTCGGAGCGGGAGGGGTCAGACCCTGAGCCTGACAGAGCCTCGAGGTCCGTCTCGCCCGGACACCACGACCCTCATGACCAGCAGGTGAGAAGCTCATCACCAGCAACTCATCTGAAGTCTAACGACATTATCCTCTAGCGACGATGTTGTCATTTGTCATCACTATCATTCAACGTCGACATCATCTTCATCTCATCAGTAATCACCCTCAGAGTCGAGTCGAAGGTTTGTTTAGGACATTGCAGGCTGAATAACCATAATTCCGTATTTCCGAAGGTACTACGTTAAGCCGTTGGACCTGGCTTGTATCTAAGGAACTAGTCGCTTGTCAGTGGCCTTTGGCGGCTAACACTTGGTGTCAGTGTGTCAGTGGGTTTTTGAGGTTGGTTGGAACACACACATGATGAAGAAGAAAAATCACGATCTTTGAAGTTACATTAATCGAATATTAAAGGTTATTAACCGACAAACCAGGACCAAGAAAGAAAAGAGGCAACCTTTCATACTAAACTAAAGACCACAATGTCTAACTTTAGATAAGGGCAGGAATTTAAAAACTGAATAACTTTTAAAATAGATTTTTCCTTTATTTCAGCCCCAAAGCTCTCCAGCAAGCAGCACAACGGCTTCATCATCAGCGAAAGGGCGAGCATCACCAGAACCCAGGGAGGGCTACGACGACCCTGAAGCCTTCAGAAACAACAGCATCGCGTGTCTCAGGGCCAAAGCGCAGGAGCACCAGGCAAGGATCCTTTCCAGCAACCTACTTCTTCAGGTAAGTTCTTTATCAATGTTTGGCAATCGAACTTATCCCTAACAACACCGTCAAAGTAGGTAGATCTAGAGGAGTTTCTTCGTCACCATAACTTTTGTAGATCCTTTGAGTTGAACTTGCTAAGCAGAAGAGTAGGAATGATTCATATTATATAAAGAACCTTTTGTTACCTTCCAGGTTCGAGGAATGTCTCGCACTCCAGGGGCGCAGACCAACCCTGACGACGACGGTCCCGGCGACATCGACGTCGGCACGGAGCAGCCGCTCGACCCCCCCGCGCACGCCCCGCACCTCTACTGACCCCGCATTCAGTCGCCCGCGCACTCGCTCTTCTAACGCCATTGGCTAACGATCACGTGATACCACGCTCCCGTTGGTCGACGCTACAACCATCTCTCACCTGATTGGCGTATCCAGAATGTTCATTGGACAGTGACGTGATAGAATTTTGATTGGCTATGCGTGCCAGATTACCGTTAAGTTCAAAAACTGTTGGTATTTTAAGTGTAATTATGTACATTTTAGTGTTAAGCGTATTTAAATTTAAATCTTTTTTCGTGCAATACATTTAGTTAAGTATTTATCTATGTAGCGTTGTGTTTAGAGATGTATAAAGTTTTCCGCACTTAGAGCATGTATTCATCTTTCTATGATAAAATGTGCCCCGTTTTAGAACTAAGTTAATTCGAGGCAAGAAAAGACTATGTATAGATCGAACTAGAATAATTTTATCGGTACTAAATAATTTTATTTTCGTCTATAAGTAAAAAAATACCAGTTAAAAGTTAAACTAAAAAATATGAAATGTTGCGGTTAAGTAAATAAACAATTGTAAATTATTTCAGGCACTAAATTGTAAAATTAAATTACTTATAAATTGTTATATTGAATTAATTACGATTTTACAACGACATTTATTTTGTGTTAACTCGTCGATCTTGCCTTTGCAATAATAATGTAATCATTCATTCATAATTTATTAACGAAACCAGACATCGAATGCTGAAAACTGAAACATTCCAATCAAAGCCTAAATTACTGAAAAATTGCATTTATTTGCATTTCTCGAGCAGTCCTTCAACGATCGATAGTGTTTAAATCTAAAAGGGTAACAGAAAATCGAAATAATATTAAATGTGGTAAATTCAAATTAAAAAGCTTTTCTCTTGAGTCGCAATATGTGGGTAAAATTTAATTACTTAACTAAACTACAAAAAAGACATGGTTTTGTATTGGGCTATAATCAGTTGGCGACTTCGATTAAGGTTGGCGAACACGATTTGTAATCTCATCTTGTTCTCTCTCTCTCACAACTCGTTAGCAGTTACCTTCCTTTTATGCACACCAAAGTGACGTGCCAACTTATCGCGGCCCAATATTATTCCCCTAATATTTTATTGCGACTTTTTGTTACCTAGCTATTATTCCTTGTAAATTATGGTTGATAAAAATACAGGAGTAAAATGTTATTTATTTCCATGAAAATAAGGACTGTGTATTATTTAGTTGAAGCGAGCGATGTTACCAAACACATTGGTGTCAATTCCCGCAGTGAAACTAAACTTTAAATTTAATCTTAGTCTTATCACTTTCTGACCAACGACCATGAAAAAGGACGGGGGATTGTCGACTGTTTTGAACGTCAAATTTTATGTCACAAACTTCAGTTTTAAGCAGGATCCTAAAACAAGCCGTTTAAAATTACATGGCACACGTCAAATCTTGACATTTGCGCTATAAAATTTGGAGCTCACAATGGTTGACAATCTCCGGTCCTTTTTCATCGTCGTGGGTCAGAAAGTGACAGGACTAAGATTAAATTTAAATTTAGTTTTGCTGCGGGAATCGACACCATTGTCAGTAATAGTTGTCTGTAATGTTATTAGAACCCTGTACTTAATTAAAACGCACTCGACGACATAGTAGCTATTTATGTTGATTTTCAATTTGTGCAATTTTGATACGAAAATATTGAAAAGAGAAGAAATGTTTTATCAGTTATTTTTGAAGTACGAAACCAGCGACGTTACGTTATTAACAAAATCTGTGACGAATAAATGAGTAGGTAATCTTTGTAAATGAGTGAGTGGTAATAAGAAAAGACAAATAAGAATTTTTAATTTTCTTCATAGTATGTTAATTGCCAATCGTTCATTTTGTTCCTAATTAAAATTCTAATAAATTTTATTATGGATCATAATTATATGAAAATCTTCGCAATGTTTGACTGTACAAATGTGCAATGTACGCATAGGTGGTATGCAGTATAGGTGGTATCGTAATGCGCATGTTTAGCTTCTTGTGCTAGCTTCTGTTCGTGATGTCGTCAAGTGCGCCTGAAACCAGTACTTACTTACCTAGAGTTGTAATATATACTTACCGCTAAGCAGCTCTTCGAGTTAGGTAAGGTGTTCCGATGAATAAACACTGTAAATCTAATATCATCGCATTTTTATTTACTCCTATACTAGACTAGAAACATCATCATCATCAGACTAAAAATAAGATCTCGTATGAAAATATTTAGAAAGAAGAAAGAAAGAAGAAAGAAACATTTATTATTTGTACGACACAACACAAACATAGAATGGATACAATGGTAATCATTAGTGCTACTGGAATGTGCCGCGACGTCAAAATAAAAGGACCGCACTCAGCTTATGCCGCGATCGTGCAGACCGCGACGCTGGTATTCTGCGGGCCCCTTGTGGTGGATGTAGAGGGCGATAAAATCAATAATAAAATAAACACATGTATATATATATATTTACATAACAGATACATACACATGTATATTTAAACCTTTAAATACATAATATATTTTTTAAATTATAATTCATACAAATAATATTTAATAAATAATAGATACCATAAATAAACATAAACGTATAACAGTGTAAAATAAGCTTGTCAAAAATAATAAATAAATAAAAATGAAAGACCTTGATAGATATACTCGTACTTAATTAATTCGATCAATTTCAATTCAATTTAATTTATCAATACAATTTTATTTTATTTTAACTTACTTTAGTTTGGGCTGCCAGTAGATGTACTTTATATTTAATTTTAAACAAAAATTCCGACTTTAAACTGCGAAGAGGCGGCGGGAGGTCATTCCAGCACCGGGTAGAGGCAAAGCGGAAAGAGCCCCGAAAGCCGACAGTACGGTGGTGGTGCAAAGACATCGCCCAAGTCGATGAGCGTGTGCGGGTGTGACGTCACTACACCAGACGAGCTTTTCCTCTAGATAAGGCGGCGTTTTATATTTAACCAAAGAAAACAATAAACAAGCTAAATGTAAATAACGTCTAGAGCTCATTTTCAATATGTTATTGTTATTAAGATAAGGGGTTACGTGAGTGCGAGGCGGTATGTTGAAGCAAAAGCGGGCGCAAGCATTTTGAACTCGTTGTACAGCCTTCTGCGTGCGCACCAAGAGGCGAGGACCATATACCACGTCTAAGTAATTGAACTTTGACAATACTAACGAGTCGCAAAGCTTAACTCTAGTATTGGTGCTTAGCGAATTCCGCACTTGATACAACAATTTTAGTCGGTAGAAACAGTTACTAGATATTTTGGCAATGTGTGATTCAAATCTCAATTCTTCATCCATTATCAAGCCTAAATTTCTTGCTTCTGTCACTCGCTCAACTTCCTCATCCGCAACCACTACTGAGGTGTAACAAGAAGCATAAATTTAGATTTACGGCCGTTCAGTTCTAACGCATTAAATTTGGACCATTCGGCAATACGATCGAGATCCTCATTAAGCTTATTGGTAGCTAAATCTATTTCGCCAGGTTTACTTGATATATATATTTGTAGGTCATCGGCATATATGTGAAATTTACAATGGTGTATGTGCTTGATAACGTCTGATGTATATATGATAAATAATAAGGGCCCTAGTATCGATCCCTGAGGGACACCACGTTTCACGCTTTTGGATTGAGATAATTTCACAGTTCCATTTTCCATTGTAATTTCAACGTATTGTGATCGATGTTGAAAATAGCTCTGAAACCATTCGGCTGTTTCGTTACTCAATCCATAAAATCTAAGCTTTTTCAGAAGCAATTTTCTATCAATACAGTCGAATGCCTTAGAGAAGTCCAACAGCGCTAAAATTGTACCCTCTCCAATGTCACTTGCAGCGAGAATATCATCCACTACATTCAGCAAGGCGGTAGTTGTGCTGTGATGTTTTCTGAACCCCGACTGTGTCTGCGGTAGTATTTCTTTTATTTCTATAAATTTTCTTAATTGGTTACAAACAACTTTCTCAAGTACTTTAGAAGCGCAAGACGGAATGCTTATAGGCCTAAGATCATTAAGTTCCGTCGGACTTGATTTTTTGGGTAAGGGTCTAACGATCGCCTTTTGCCAGAAGATGGGAAAAGTACTCGTAGCTATTGACTTGTTCGCAATAGACGTGATGACGGATAGGGTACTACTAACTGTGAGGCTGAGCATGTCTAATGAGATGTTATCACTACCCGAGACATTCGAGTGAAGCGATTGTAAAATTTTTAATACTTCATAATCTTCGACGGGTTTAAAATGGAAAAGTTCATTCTGGTCAAGATCTTTTGTAAAAGAAGCTATGTACGAAGATGGTATATCGTCATTACCTGGAATATTCAGGAAATGATCATTTATTGCATCAGGATTATTAAAAATATGCGAAGGGAATTCAGGGTTTGACTTAACTCGAATATTACTTTTGAGGTGTTTCCACATTGTTCTGGGGTAGTGATGAAAGAGACTCGAGTCGTTTAGTCGTTTATAATAAGACTCGCCTTGTTTTACACGACTTGGCTCTAAAATGAAGACTGCAGCTGTTAGTCTTAATTAATATGACTCAGTCGTTTAACGTATAAGACTAGTGGACTCAAAAGACTTAAACGACTAAAAGGCTTAAACGACTGCAGTCCTTTACAAAAGGACTCGCGTTTGAGTAAAGTGATATTTTTAACACAGAGGTTATCGTCAATCGTTTTTAAAATCTCGTTACTCGGAAAGAAAAAACTAAATATAGGTTCAAAAAACGATTTTAATATTTTGCTATTTAATAGCTAGGTATTTGCAAGATTTAAATAAGTGAAAAATATAGTTCATACCTTCTAACGCGAAAATCCTTTGATATTCAACTATTGTGTGTTATTACTTTTTCTACGTCACACTTACAACATTAAATAAGAACGAAAACCACAATTTTAATAAAATTTTCAATCCATTTCTGTAAATGACCAAGTCATGGATGTTTTACTGACAACAATTAAAAACAGGGCAACCCCTAGTACTGGGAGGTCTACTTACACTGAACGATGTTTGAAGTGATTGACAATTGACCGGTATATGCTGAGCTTGCATTAATAGGTAACTTCGAGTACTGGGATAGGAGGTCTACTTACACTGAACGATGTTTGAAGTGATTGACAAGTGACCGGTATATGCTGAGCTTTTGCATTAGTAAGCAAAATCTAGTACGTAGCAAGTAAACCTCCCAGGTCTACTTACACTGAATGATTTATGAGATGATTACTTCTTACGCAAAAAAATATCTAAAAGTGTGAAGTTGCGGTCAGATCTTTAAAAGAATAAAACTGTACTAAATTATTTCAAACAATTTTAACTTCTTAAATCTAAGTATAATAAAAAGTTAAGTAGTAGCTTGCTGCCTGCTTAAAGCTCCTAACAACCCGAACTGGCGACCTATTCAGAAACACAAGAGACCCTCTCCAGTCCAGACCTTTCGAAACTAACATTTCTGTTTTCGGCAACATTATATCTAAGGCCGTGTCATTTTGAGAAATTCTCACATATCTTAAGTAGTTTCCGTAATTCATTTATTGAGGGGCTGAGAAGCACCACTTCATCAGCATAGCTCAAATAGTTAACACACAAGTTACCAATGTGGCAGCCAATGCCGGTGCCTCCCAACTCCTCAATATGAACATTTAAATACAGGTTGAAAAGGTCAGGAGAAGTGAGCCCACTTTGACGTACGCCCGCCACGCTCTAACCTGTATTTTTTGCTATAGTTATTGATAACTGAAGGTACTTTTATACTTTTGTTGCTGGGAGAATACTTATTCTCCAGGCTGTATCATACACACTAGTTGCATCAACACACAAACAGCTTAAAGAACTTATATGACTCGCGACTCCCCAGGCGATGAGTCACCAGTCTTTTAAGTTCTTTAAGCTGTTTAAGTAACTGCTCAGTCGTTTACGTTATAAGACTTCGACTAAGAAGGCTAGTTATATGACTAAGGCTGGGGACTAAAAGACTGAGTCAGTCGTGAGGCGTCAAAACTAAGGCGAGTCTTTATTAAAAGCCTTAAAAGACTGAGTCTTTTTCATCACTATTCTGGGGTCGTTTTTGTTAAGATTAACAAAATGATCAAAGTAAGCCCTTTTTTCTCTGTCAATAGCATGCTCAACCTCACGTTTTAAATCCTTATAAAACTTTTTATGCGCGTCAAGACCTGACCCACGAGCACGTCCGTGTGCCTCGTCACGCCGCCGCATCAGCTGCTCTATATCGTATGTTATCCATGGATACTGTTGATACTTCATGTAAATAAGTTTAGTTGGGGCATGAAGATCAAATAAGGCCAACACCTGATTATTAAATTCTGTAACCATTTGATTGACATCGTCCAAGTTTGCAATGAATTTCCAGTTAATATTATTTAAGTCTGACTTAAATTGAGAATAATCAATATCATGTAGTATTCGGCGAAAAACTCTAACCGGTGCTGGTTTATATTTAACAATATTCAGCTCGCAAGTAATAAATGAGTGTCGGCTAAGATCTGCGATTGGATTTACGGATATTCTTACAGAAGATACGTCAGTGCATATGAGATCGATTAAGGTTTCACCATGATCAGTATAGTGAGTTGGTGTATCTACATATTGTACCAACTTAAAGCAATCTAATAAATGGTTTAGCCGGGATACAGATGAACTATTTACATCCAACAAATTTATGTTAAAATCACCCGTCAGTACCAAATTGTGGCACCAAGCAAACGATTCCAATGATGTGGACAGGCAATCTAAGAAGGTGTCTACACTAAACCATGGTGGTCTGTACACCGTGCCTACTACTAACTTTTTGCCATTAACGGTCACTCCAAGCCACATCTGTTCAAGAGCACTTGGAGGGTGGGGCAGAACGCGCGCGACTATACCTCGTCGTATGTAGAAGCCAACCCCGCCGCCACGCGCACGAGGGCCCGGTGGACGAGGTGCGTTACGGAACCGATACCCAGGTACAGTGGGCGCGCGGCCCTCCTCGCCCTCCCTGATCCACGTCTCGTTTATAGACATTACGTCTACGTCATGCCGTTGCATTGCGACTAGGAATTCATCGTGTTTTGTTCCTAGTGAACCTTTATTTAATAGGCCAACTTTAAATTTCCGTTTACAGTTGAATTTTAATATGATATAACGAAATTTCTTGTTCATTCATGAAATAAATTATTATTATCGAGCTATTATTTTGGTTGTAGAATGTTATTAAGGTGATGGTTTTAATGGTGATAGTTTCAATTATAGTAAAGTAATTGGTATAACATAGACGTAAATAATGATATTTATGTGGAAGTGATGCATAGTTATAGTATATTTGCGTGTATAGTAATAATAAGAAATATGTTAAATAAGATGTTATATAAAGTAAGTATATAATGTTTAATAAGTATATAGTCTTTAATAATAATATGAGATGAGTAGGTAAAATTGCGATAAGTTTAATACACATTCCAGTAGCACTACTACGTTTTCTCGCAAGTTTTAGAAATCTAAAATACAAAGGAACAAAGTATACAATTACGCTAGAAATACAATATTCAATTCCGGCGAGCACGACCAACGACATCAGCACCAACAACCCGCTCCAGGTCCCTTGCTGATCTAACGCGCTGAGTTACCGATTCGCGGTTTTCTTTCACCAATACCTTTCCGTCTCTAGTCCAGACGCGTGGGACTTGGTTGAGGTCCCTGTAAATCTGTCGCGCTAGTCCAAACAGCTGACGGTTGGTTTCAGTTAGGTGTTCGTTTATGTACACATTCGTGGGAGGGCCGCTCAGTCCGAAGCCTTCCGTGGTGATGTGCCGGCGAACACGCGCCGCGCTCAGCATGGCGTCCCGGTGGGCGCGCCGGGCCAGGCGCACAATGATGGTGCGCGGGCGCGAAGCGGGCGAGCCTTCCACAGCGTCACGTGATATACCTGTCCGGTAGCAGTTGACCAAATCTTTCTCCTCTAGAATCACGCCGAGTTTGTTGGCACATGTGAGGACTGAGTGATATGGGTTATCACCTTTCTCTTCCGGCACGCCGGATAGCTCTAGATCATTGAGAAGTAAGTCCTGTTCTCGCTCGTTCACTTCAGCTTTCAACTGGGCTACCGTCGTCTCTAATGCGGTAATGGCTACATTTGCGGTGTCACTTACACCCGACCGCACCTGCTCCTCCAAGGCTCCCATCTTGCATTCGACGGCTACTACTCGATCCTCGCAAGAGATTACCTTGTCTCGCAATTCGTGTACAACCTGTTGGAACTCACGCATTTCTTCGCGGTACATACGCATCTCATCTCTCAACTGGCGAATTTCTAGAAGTATAGCCTGCTGGCCGGGATCCAGAGAAGGTATCGTAGAGTCTCTCGCCGTGATGTTGTCCTTACATATAGCTGAGCTTGGCTGACTGAGAACAGGTGTATCATCAGTCTTAGTACGACGAGTGATTCTCCTGCAATCAGGGCAGATCCAGTTTCCCTGAAGCTCCTGATGTTGAGCCACAAAAAAGTCCCTTGAGATATCAACACATTCATGATGGAATTTTGCTCTGCACTTTGTACAGTCCAACACTTCAGCGACGGGTATATGTTTGTTGCACGCTGCGCAGTCTCTCATTTTGGAATGTTTTATTTTTATTTGTTTTTGGAATCTCTGTTTACTGACCTCTAGTAGCGAATATCCAAAACCTAGTGCATAGGATTAGCACTGTGGATCGGTAATAGTACTGCGCTATTTCGCTAGGTGGCTAATTAGCTAGAGGGTAGCACTGATCTTCGGAAGCATAAGTTATCTAATCTTATCGATAGATGGCGTGGGATTATAAGGCATCTAATTTTTTCAAATTTATAACTGGTTGAAATTGGTAAAAAATATGTAAATCTAAGGCAGTTTCATCTGAATCTTGAAGGATATTCAATATTTTTGTAAAGGCTGGTACTCACGAGCAATCTATGCGGCTATCCTCAGTCCGTGATATTGTTTAGTGTTAAAATTCACTTGTCACTTTGTCAGGATATTTTTATTATTTTCTGCGTTATCACTGATTATAAATCGCTACCAACGCTTCTGCTGCACAGTTGTAACACTGCCTCACTTAATAAACAGCTACAACTATTATTAATTAACTTGTTCTATTTTTTTACAATTTTTAAATACGGACTCGATGTTACTCAATGAGGTGGCGCCCTCTACCTCTATTGCAATGTAGTGTAGATTGATTAATCAACATCAACGGCCCGTTACAGTCCACTGCTGGACTATGAGCCTCCTCCACTTAAGTGTTTGGTTTTGCCATAATCTCCACGCTTGGCAGGCGGGTTGGAGATCGCAGATTAAAAGGTTACTGTATCAGAGAGCGCTGCTGCCCGTTCCCTGTTCAATGTGTAGTCCCTAAGTCGCCTCTTACGACACCCACGGGAAGAGTAGGGGTTGGTGACAAATGTATTCTGCTCTGCCGTCACCACACGGCTTGATTAACAATAACTTTCAGATTATTATTTTATAAATTTTCGGTGAAATCTACACTAGTAGGCATAATTAAATAAAAAACTTCGAAAGATACTCAGTCCTAACTCCGTGTTATAATTTTATTATTCTAAAAAAATCTATGAGATATACATATATAAAGCAAATTTATCTATTTAAAAAAAAACAAGGAGTATTTTGCTGAATAAACAATAATTTATTTTATGAGTAAAATATTACAAAACAACATTCATAATCAAATATTAGAATAGCCTTGAATGACATAAATCTATTCAGACATTTTTATTTAGCTACAATAACACTGTACTTATTTCAACTGTATCCAAACATTTTGTAGTATTTTATGCTTCACAACTTGAGTTGCATTAAAAAATAGGTCCTTATGGGCCCCGTAGACGGTCAAACGGTTTGATTCAAACACGTAAAGTTTGGTTTGACTCAAACCATTTTGATCGTTTACAAAGGTGGTTTGAACGGTTTGTCAAACATTTACGTGTTTGAAGCATGTTTGATGCAATTTCATATTTGGCGTCATCGTATTGGGATGGGAGCAATCCTGTAATGATGACGTCTTTTGTAATTATTAGTTTTTAATAAATAAATAAATTTTGTTGTGTTTGACGCATCAGAAGTGTAATTACGACAGCGTACAGAATCAGACTGCGCAGAGCCGTTTGACAAACCGTTCAAACCAACCTCAAACGGTTTGATCAAACACTGTAAGGTTTGAGTCAAACCGTTTGACCGTCTCCGGGGCCCTTTAGATTAATTGTTTGCTCCGTCCGTGTTTCCGTCATCATCATCGTCCGTGATCACGGAATATAAAACAAGAGTGGAATGGACAAACGTAATTTTTTCTATGAGAACTAGTGTCGCCAAAATCACACATAGACAGCACTGTTTACATCACACACAGACTAAGACAATCGGGCATTTGACTAACGAGAGCTATTTTACTCGTTTCAAACAAAAACGTTGTATATACTTCATTACTAAATGTAAATGTTACTTTACCATTAAACAAATAAAGTATATTTTCGCATGAGCTCAGATATACTCTATACTTTCTTCACGTAGTTCAACGCTTCTGACCTAGATGGCGTACTACAAGATGCATACCAATACATACCTTAGCCCAAAGAAAATAGGAATAGTTTTTGCAAGCTCGGCGAACTAAACAAAACTATGCGAACCTACTCATAGTTATGACACACGCGCTCCGCCCACTTGTCCATTCCTCTCTTATTTTATATTCCGTGTCCGTGGTGATGATGAGTGTTTCCGTTTTCGACATTAAACTTTTCCCCCTGTAAGCGTCTTGGTATAATAAATACTTGTACTCGTATAATTAAATTCTATCATAAAATTATGTTTAAAATATCGTTTATGAATAGGTATATCAATTAGTAATGTGACGATTTCATATATATTAGAACTATTCAATGCACTTACTCACAGGCCTCAGTTTCCCTCACGTATACTTATCAACTCGGCTTATCAAACATTTAATTACTATAGGTAATTCTAATAGTTATGTATAAAGTATGCGACCTCTTCTTATATAAAATGTGTTAGGTATGTGTACATACCTATACCTCTTTGCCTCTTTGGCTGTTGCTTGCCGTAAACATTTGGATTTATTTGAATTTGGAATATAAGTTTTGACTTGAAAAAAAAGGAGAGCTGATTCTAGGTTAGACTGCGCGTGTGTAAAGATCTTTGAAAAAGAAAATAAAAAACATCTCTTGTGAAATTATCAATCTTTAAGTTAAAAAGACCACCTCCACCTTCGTTCCAAAATGTTTAGTAAATAATATAACTATACAGGTATTTATGATTTTTTTACTCAAAAAAACAAGCAGCTAATATTATCTTCATAATTAATGAAGCACGTTCAAATTAACATTTCCCCCTTTATTCAAATTAGGAATCTTAAAAAATATGCAATTAAATACTTATTTGATCTGGTACTAAATTAAATTACTAGATTATTAAGTCGTATAGCCATTCTAGAGGACATAACGCCGAATAATTACAAATGTTTCACATAAGACTAATACAATCCAAGATTGTAGCATACGGAAAGTCTCGAAATAATAATACTTACCTACCACAGATTCTGTGAAATGGTCAAAATTGGAACTACGACCATTACTATAGAAATGTCAACTTTCAGAAGAGCCGTGATTGGTTGGAATGCAATTTTGTATTACTACTAGCGCCGCCGATGATATCACAGATAAAATTGGTAGGTCTGTACTTGAAGATATTCAAGGAATAATTAATCATAATCATAATAATTTATTTGCTAGAAAATGGTACAGTTTTTGCAGATGAACAGCATTATAAAATTTACAAGCTCATTTTCAGTCACATCAGGTTGTAACATGCAAATTAAAGTTTTAATAAATATTTACTAAAGCAGTAAAATAGGTAACGACCGTCAATACCTGAAAATTCAGCGAATGTCGAATGGCTCGATCTTAAGTTCTGGCCACAGAGTACTATAATACTAGGTTTTGGCTCAAATTAATTAAATGGCTCGAGCTCAAGTAAAGTACCACTCAACCAAAACAATTAGGCGCATTCTAAACATGGCGGCTTGAGGACTAGTGAGTGTATTATACCAGTTGATACATAGTATGAGTACTAGTATATATACTAGTTATTTATATATAACACTGCGCCGCAGAGTTATTATTGCGCGTCACTATGGGACGTGCGAGACGAGGTGCGGGGTACGGGGCGCGGTAGCCGCATTCCTGTCATGCGCCTAATTGTTTTGGTAGCGTAGTATTTCATAATTTAGTTTATATTATAGTCGTATATTTTGTTGGCACAAATCTAGAATGGCTATTTCAACCTTAAGGGGCTACCCTATGTGAACACTAGGGCCGCATCGATAAAAAATCATAACTTAGTGAAAACACAAAATATAAAAAGTCTGGACGATCAAATTGTTTTATAAATCATTTTTAGAATTTATTAATTCAGTAAACTATGATTAATTGTAGTTACAGATAGCGACTGACAACCGTTTTTTGCACATTTGCTATATCTTACTACAGCGTATAAGGTAGAATATATTTTTTTAAATACTAAAATACCGTTTGTTAGCGTTTTTTACCGTTTTTGGTCGATGTGGCGCTAGTGTTCACATAGGTTACCCCTCAACTACAAACATGCATTTCTTAATACACAAGTTTCAAACTCGTGTTGTTCTTACTCACTTTTGGAGATCTAATATCAATCAATCAATCAACCAATCAATCAACCTATTGCAGTCCACTGCTGGACGTGTGCCTCCCCAAGGGCACGCCAAAGCGCACGATCACCCGCTTTCCTCATCCAGCCACCACCAGCGACCTTCCTCAGGTCACCAGTCCCCCTGGCAGGGGGGCGTCCCACACTACGTGTCCCGAGACGCGGTCTCCATTCGAGAGCCCGTCTGCTCCAACGCTCGTCGGTTCTGCGACAGACGTGGCCAGCCCACAAACACTTCAGCTTGCTACACAGTTATTATAATATGCTGTTTCTAATCTATTCCTTTAAAACGGCACTATTAAGTCTCACTGTGTTCACTAAATCAAAATAGTAGTCGATGGGTGACATGACTTTTAAAACTACATTTAACATTAAATAACAAGTAATTACTTAATATTTAATTTTTATTTAATAATCTGTAATATTTACGGATTAAAATCGTCAGCTTGGCATTGATCAATCAGAGATCATAAGTTCATATAAAAAAATATCGCATTTAGGTCTTTCCATGCTTCTTTTTAAGCGTGTAGATTTTAAGGTCGACAACCGACCTCACAAACCCGGGTATCAGAGTTAGGTAGCCGCTGAAGGTTTCTGACATGCTAAACTACCCTGTCTTCGATGTTGCCAAAATTACACTAATATTATAAATGTGAAAATATAATTGGATGTTTCCAAACATGTTTGTTTGTTCCGCTTTCATACCCAAACTACTAAACGGATTTGGATGAAATTTGGAACGGAGATAGTTTGTACCTTGGATTAACACATAGGATACTTTTTACGGGAAATAGTTCATTGTTATACGAGGGGTGAAAGTAACTTATTTAGCGCCGAGACGGGGTTTGGGGCACTAATAGTTCGAGGCACTAAATAAATCTTTAACCAGAGGTAAACACTGTGCTTTTCATTACAAATACCTACAAGGAAAGTAAAAATAAAAACACGAATTAGCTAAAGAAAAAATGAGTGACATCCATATCTGAATAAGATGAACTCATTGTAAACAAAATCCTACAACTCGAGAAACAAATGATAATCGAATTGTTGCTTTCCCGCCAATTTTTTATTTTTTGCTGTGGCCGAGCCGGCCAGCTTTTGAACCGTTATTTTTAATTTCTATCATTGAAAAATGTTAAATATTTTGCCCAAATCTATTTTATTTTAAAGAAATAGTTGAAAGTTAATTATAACAAAGTCATTTAAAAATATATATTCTTTAATTAATACTTAACTTTATGTTATTTCAATTTAACATTGCGCTGTAATTGAGTGGCTGTATAGAAAGATGGAACATAGTTCAATAGAAATGTGAAATTCGAACCAGTTTTTTTTTTATAATTTGCCAGAATGAATGAAAATGAATGAATGAATGAATGACAGCTGTCAGTTGAAAGTGATTCTCCCTCCGGGCTGAAAAGTATTACTTTCAATTCGCTCCTCAGGCAACTTCCGAACTACTTTCAGAGTATGAGTAATGAAAAAGTCTTATTCCCACGGGAAAATCTTAAATAACGCGAGCTTAGCCGCGGGCGGTCCGCTAGTAATACATTTAAGATCCGAACGCGCGTCAAGAAGTGTGGAAAGACCCATTTGTTTTTCATAATTGCCAAAAAGTAGCGTAAAAGTATTCGCCAACTGTACTACAAAAGCTTTGATAAAAATTTCTAAGAATATTGTACACGATAACAAATAGTAAAAACATCGAAAAGAGTAAAAATTGGCAACATTTTTTAGTACTTCTAAGCAGAAGCAATTGAATTTTAAACCATTATTATATCTGTTTCAGTTTTAAAAACTTTTGGTGTATATTAATCATAGAAATAATAATAATGGGAACATGCATAAAAAAATATTCGATTTTTTCACAGTTCATCTGAAAGTATACAAAAATAGAATACTGACAGTCAAAACAGAATTGTAATTGATAGAAAAACAAACTAGATACAACATTACTAAACAAATATATATCTTTACGAAAACAAAATTTTCTACACATATGACGTCACGTGTCTCGTCGGACCTCTCTGTCTAACCATCAACTTTGAAGCCTTATAACTTTGTTTCTGAGCAAGATATTTGATTTTTATGTGTTTATCTGGAACTTTCGATAAATGAATTTAAAAAAATTGTGCATGTTCCCTTGTCTACATCATAAAATTACAGAGACAGTTCTTATAGGTTTTTTTACCCAGTAAATACGTTCTTATTTTATACTTATTATTCTATTTAAATAGATACCTATTAGTAAAATTCTTTAACAGCATCAAAATACTCACAAATACTATTATTAAATGCAGCTGGTGTCGCCCTCTATGCCATATTAGGTGAAACAATATTACCTAAGCGTTCGCCAGATGGCGTTAGTAGATAATTTATATTATCAGTGTTTTATCGAATCGATTTAATTACTTTAGCAGCGATTTGGAGATTTTGTAATTGGACTGACTAGATCGCAGCTCACATCTATTGGCACATTGAAAATTGGTACTTGGTTTATCTTCAAGATAAGCTAGCTTCAATAGTCGGACTTAACATTAATTAAGACCTAATACTAATATTATGTAACATCTAAAAAGATAATTATTTGAATAATAGCTGTCAAATATTAATTTTATTATAGCACACCTATTACAGTAGACACCAAAGTCGGTTCACCACCGTTAAAAAATATTAATTCAATATAAAGTAAACATACCTAACTAATAAAATAACTATGTATTAAGATTATTTTTGAGGAAATGAAGTAGGTACTTATTTAAGCTACCAATTGAATATTATTAATCATCTCTGCAGTAACTTTAAAATCAAATGCTTAAAGTTTAAGTTAACTCGGCCAGTTGTTATTCAAAATTGAAGTATTTAAAATAGACTAAAATTACATGATTTTTGCTTTTAAAGAATATTTTTTTCATACAGCAATGCCATCTATAATTCTACAGCTGTAGCTTTTAAATAAGCTTACAAGTTTACTGCTGAGGTACCTAGTTCTCAATACAACTGATAGAGGTAGTTGTTTCCGTAAAAAAATAAAAATTAAATAAAAAACAGGTTTAAAATAATAAGGATTTGCTTACACCTTTCTAGATCTAGTGACTAATGCGAGATAACATTGCTGCATTAAAAGTCCCTCTTGGAACGGTAAATAAGTACTGCAACAATGAATTTAGAAAAACGTAACCGATGCATGTTCACCAAAGCGATTGTAATTTTTTTTACATTTACTCTACAAAATTCGACACCTGTTTTTGGACTGTCTGGATGTATTTATTTATGTATTTGTCTTTACCAAATTGTGACTTGCAAATAAATTATTTGAATTTGGACTGATTGGGTAGATCTCCTTTTCTATCACCGTAGATTGCTTGTCAACTGTTTTGAGAACGCTTTTATTCCATAGCTTTATTCTTAATGTAAGTGTTACGGCCGACTGTACCTTTAGTATTATTAGAGTCTAGTAAGGCGTGTTCGTAGGTCCTTCCATATCTTCACAGCTTTTCAGCATCAGGTAGAAACTGTTGACGCAGAGAACGCAGTAGGCTAGAGCACCTGAAATACAGGAAAAATATAGTTTTTAAATGTTAGACAAGGATCCGATTCCATGTTAGTGAATTGAGAATGCTGTCCGTTGAACGTCTGATTCTTGCAAGCGAATTAAGTGAAATTAACTCTATTAATTCCTCCCGCCGATTGAGTGAGTTATTAAAAGTGAAAGAGTGCTATAAACCTTTGTATAAATATATTAAAATGACTGTGCAAAAACTCTAACAAAATATAAAGTGCAGTGTAACAAAAAAAGATTTGGTCTAAAGGTCTTAGTAACCGGACCAAAAAACTTAAAAAAAAATGAGCATGGTGTGTTTGTAACCTGGATTAACACATAGGATACTTTTTGTCAGGAAAAATCTTATTCCCAAGGGAAAATCTTACATAGCGCGAGCGTAGCCGCGGGCGGACCGCTAGTTAATATAAGAGGAAGTTGCGCCAGTAATATTTTATTTATTTATTTATTTGTAGATGTATGATGCCATGCTTTTATCTATATACGTATGTATTTATCTATTTATGTAATTATATTAGCTGTCTGATACTGTGTTGGGACCTAATGGCCGTGTGTGAGATGGCCCCACATATTATTATTATCATATTTATTTATATCATTTCTATTTTTTTTTAGATTCAGGCCAAGCCGGACGTGAAGGCTGTGAGATCCATAATAAAAACACACTTACTAAAGAAAAGCAATCCTTCAAAGAAGGCGAGGAATATATCGGATCCAGTGCCCGATATGCCGGTCACTGCGCAGTTCACGACGATCGACAGCAACGCCAGGATAAACAACGCCAACATCACCCACACCCACACCCGCAACGCCATCGTGCTTCGCTGGAACGAAAAAACAAAACATACACTCAAGACACAAAATAAAAAGTTTACAGAAGGGCCCGCCTTCTTCAAAAATAATTACGTCATCTTACCAGACTCACTCTTTCGCTCACTCTTTGGGCAAACGCTATGGAGCACTGTTCGCACCTCAGAGGAAATAAAAGACGATCGCTTCGCAAGCGCGAGGCGACGCGCGTCAGAAATCTTTGGTTCGCACACGGTTTTATTTTTTAAATGGCATGGTGCGGTTTGCACATCGCCACGGTAATTTTATTAAAAACGAGGAAACGAATATGTATTATTATAAAATATTAAATTAGGATCGAAATTTGGATAGGATTCAGATAGGATTATTATAGGAAAATAAACAGTAGGTAAGAGAGGAAATATTATACGTGAGATTGGGAACTGCGTGGCAACGCCTATAAACGATACGTCAATGTATGCGTGCGTGAAATTTTGTGTTTGGCGTTTTGTTCTGAGTGGACTCTTTGTCTGGGGGCGTGCCGCTTTACCTATAGTAATCGCATCGTAAGAATGCCGTCCTGACAGCAGGCAGGAAACATGAAAACCAAATGGGTGCAAAAGAGACAGAAGAAAAATTGTACGTGGATGACAGCATTCTTACAATGCGATAGGTATACTTTGTGCTCAAGAGCTCAGAATCCAGGTCGGGTAAATAACACACCTGAAAATCTCGGTAACTAAGAATGCTAGCTTAGTGATATAATAATAATAATTTATAATAATCTTAATTTAAAGTTAATAAAAACTAAATAATGTTTTTAAAGCACATCAAACTAAAAAGTGAAAAATAATTCTTAATATAAGCTGAAAACAATAATGAACGAAAAATACTAGTATTATTATTGTGAAAAAATGCGTGGGTTGCTTTGTGCCATATTTTTCGTATATCGGCGCTTTAAAAGCGTGTTTTTTTTCTTCAAATTATTATATTGTCAGTCATCGGTTCTTGATAAGTGTACAACGTTTAAAAATTAAATCTGTCCGTTTAAAGTGGGTCAAAATCGAGTCCAAACGAGTCGGTTACAAACAAACATACGAGCATACAAACATATACAGGTGAAGCTAAAATAAAAGCGTGTTAAAAATCGCAAGGAAACCTCTACACTCCTGCGTTCAAAGGATATGTGTGAAATCGACCAACCAGCACTAAAGTAGGATTTTTAATTGAACGGAGTAATCTAACATATGGTGGGTTGCCGCTTTTTTGAGAAAAAAATATAGTGTTGTGCTAAAAAGATATGATTCAATCACTCATCTGGGCCACGTTTCACGAAGCAACAATTTACTAGTAACAAGTTACAATTTGATATTCATTGCGTAGCCAATTCGCCAAAACTGGAAGCCCTTATCGTTTTACCTCATTGTCTACGCAATGTACATCAAATTGTACTTGTAATTTGTAACTTGTAGCTTCATGAAACGGCTCCCTGGTGATATGGTCACTAAGTAATGTGGACTCCTGGGGGAAGGACTAATGTCCTATAACACAGGTTTAAACTTAGTTTAGGCAACAGCCCTCCACAAAAATTGTATCTCCTGTGCTGAAATGTACATACTTAGTTTTGTGGTGTGGAGATAAAACATTTTTTTATTTGTATTATGTAAAACGAAGTCTATGTCAAAGTAAGTATGCTTAAGCTAAATAGATAGATAGATAGAAGTCACTCAGACCGGAGGTAAGAAGCCGAATGACGAACAATAGGAAAGTAATAATAATAAAAAAATAGACGCTTCTCCCGTCATCCAATAGGAAATTAGTTGTATGGATGAGTCATTCGTTTGTGTCGCAGCTGCAAGTTATCTCTTAGAAATATAAAAAAAACACTAATTACTTCTATTACCTACCTACATAAAAAGCCTGACTGTTGTTACCAGTAATACTAAAACCAACTCACCAATTCTGATGGATTCCAACTATTGCGAACTGCATGATATGTAGACGAAGTCTATGTTTATAGGCTGGGGTAACAAGCATTTTTTTTATATTTAATAGTGTGAATGATTCAACTCACTTGAGTTAGAATTGAACTGAAAACATCACTAAGATTATGGAGCTGGCAACATTATTTTTCTGTCTAATGTCAAATTACTCCGTTCAATTAAAAATCCTACTTTTTAGATCGAATGCAGACAGAAATATCCAGTTTTACAAAGAGTGTTATTTAGGTACGCGCACACTATGCCGGGCCGCAGCGTGCCGGGGCGGGCCGGGCCGCAGCGCATTGACGGATTTACAAAGAGTGTTATTAAGGTACGCGCACAATATGCCGGGCCGCAGCGAGCCGGGGCGGGCCGCATCGCAGCGCAAAACGCGTACATAGCACATTACTGACGGGCCGGGTCGGGCCGGGCCGCAGCGCATTAAGGGGCTAGTCCGGGAATTTTCAAGATTTTTGTTGAATCAGATCTCATTATCTACGTCAGTAAATGTATTGATTTTCTAAAATATGTTATTGGACTCTATTATCTACGCTTACACTAAGGCCAAAACATGTTTGGTAAAAATCTTCTCGATACAAATGTTATCCAAAGCAGCGTCTTCGATTCTCGTTATTTGAATCTGAGAGGTAAATGGTAATTTATTGGTCGCCGAAATTTAGTTACAAGATAGGTCTCCGACTGCTTTATGTTTTTCCTAAGCAAATTTACAAATCAAATTAGTACTTTTTATATAAACTGAGAAAGTAAATTTGGCACTTACGCCATTTACTTGGAGCGCGCGAACATTATTTCTTTCTCTGTTAAACACGTGCGGAGAAGCTTAGCGTCATCACTTTCCTTTCTTGAGCTCAGTCGCCCATGATCTTTGCCGACGACGGATGTGCGCTCGGTGGCGCTCCAAGCCGCCCGGCTCACGAAATAATTTTATTTGGAGAAGACGTACTATGAGTAGGTCCATCACATCCGTCCGTCCGATCCGTTACATTGACAATATTTCTAAATCGATTTTTAGTTAAATAAATATAGGTTGGGTCCATACCTGCTGCTTGTATACTTAGTAAGGTTTAGTCAAGTTTGTGATACTATCACTTTCAAGGTCGACACTAATAATACGAGTACACTACGCAAAGGGTATATGTGTATGTACAGTGGACGGCACATCAAGGTATACATTTTTTTTTTCAAATTAGATGTTATTATTATACTACCTAGTTACAGATGTCGATCATTTTATTTTTATAGTACAACACAGGCAGGCGCGAGAGGAATAGTTAGGTATTTCTATTATTCAACCAAATGCGGTTTTTTAGAATTATTTTTACTGTGTTAGGTAGGTAAGATAGAATTTATTTATTGATTCAAAAGTAAAGTTTGCATACTCGTTACGTAATTTTATAGCCTATACCTAGCTTACAAAAAACCAGCCAAGTGTGTGCGGGGCCAAGTCTTATTTCCAATCAAAGGATTATATCCCTCACGGGGGAACAACTAAGGATTTTTCCCGCTGTCCCCCAGTATGTTCACTCGAAAAAAAAAAAAACAGGGGACAGTGGGAATAAATATTACCGTTCTCCCACGTTACAAATTAACCACGTTAATAATTATAAAATGAATGACTGATTTACGAGTATTTTTATTCAAATGATATTTTGGATGAGTAATAATTATTTATAAAAAAATAATTATAATATTGAACAAAATGAACTCATATATTTTTTAACTGACAGTTTATTATTTTGTTAGTGCTCTGATTACGATAAAACTTGGGTTAGTGGACTATTCCATTAAGAAAACAACAATTTTTTTTTCTATGAGTTAATGGGTTTGATGAAACTCGGTTAAGAGCACTATTTTGCCAAGGAAACAATGAGGCAATGTTAAAAATTAAAAAAATCCAAGAATCTTAGTTTTTATGACAAAATAGAACCTCTAATAAATATAAGGAAATATTGTCACACTTTAGAAATTCTAAAATACTTAATGAATTTCTAAAGAGATATCGTTAGCTTTGCCGTGACAAATCAAAACTAAAACGTGTCAACGTCTTAGCAAAATAACGTAAAACCTCTCGTGTGGTAATAATCGGCCCATGAAACTGAACAACTTTCGTTCCAAAACTTTTTTAAACTCGTATTTTTTTCAAACAAGGTGATCAGCTGATCGAGTTAATTTGTATGAAAGTTTAAAAACATTTTTGACGGTACTTAGGTGTCACGTGGGATCGATCTCTGACATAAAGAGAGAACTGCCGCAAGCTTAAGAGTAAAGTTGGTGCCCGGAACAACATCCTGAGACGCCTTACCACTACCCGCTGGGGAGCCAGCGCACGCGTTCTTCGAACGAGTTGTTTTGCTCTCGCTTACTCAGTAGGCGAATATACGAGTCCAGTTTGGGCTTGTTTAGCCCTTCGAGAAAAGTGGACACAGCTCTCCACGAATCATGACGTATAGTCACGGGCACCCTGAAACCGACACCACTGAGAAAGCTTTACTCCATGGCAGGAATTGTTCCACCCAGTGTGAGACGTGAGGTCGCTTGCGATATTGAAAGAGCGAAACAGTCTCAAGACAGCAGGCACCTCCTTTACGACACAACCCTCCTCTTTCCCGTCTCAAGAGTCGCCGCAGCTTCCTCAAGAACTCCACACCCATCTAAAAAGACCCACTTTTAGCACGTAAACATCCTATCAGATCCTCGTTTTAACACATTATTACAATTTTTACGAACGAACACGTTATATTTTTATCACTAGCGAATCGCGATGCACAGGACTGTCCATACTAGGCAGTGTTGGCAGGGTCACCATGCATGAGGTATAGTGACACAGGAGCGTGTCAGAATGAAAGACGTGTTGTGCGTCAGACAAACATATTGACTACAAGCTACTTAGATGCTAAATTATATCTATCTAGATGTGGTTGAAGTGAGTCATACATATACTACAGTTGACTGAATAAAATACATTTTTTGCCTAGTGACAAGCAAAAAATTTAGGTATGAAGTTAGCTGTCATCGTATGTCATCAAATGTGTTTTAGTGATGCCAGACCAAGCGCCCTAATAATTTCAATGGTAAACACAAATAGTCGATGCTTTATCAATAAAATTTCGCAGCGTGGGCAGTCTGATATAATACTAAAGTAAAAGTTTTACAATTAAATATATTTAAATAGCAGATCAAGCTTTACACGTGGCGCAAGATTCTGTGCCATATTCAAAGATGAAGTTTGACATTTATGTAATTTTTTTATATATCTCGTTTGTCAAGGCAGAGAATCAGCCGTATATCAAATCAAATAAAAATATTTTATTCAAATTAAGATTTTTATGAATAATTTTTCGACGTCAAAGCTACCATGGATGTGCCGGCTACAGGTTACTTTTTGGAGGGCACTTGGAAATTAAATGATTTTATAAAAAAATAAACAACCGTGTGTTTGAGCAAAAAAAAATGCAAAATATATTTAGGAACCAACCTTATATCTCGAAATGGTTTTGCATTTAGCATACTTTTTTTAAAACTTTGCATACCCAATTTTATTGACAAAACAGAAACTTTTGATCTTGATTTGAACCAAATATTTGATATAAGATTTCTTTGGTACCAATTACTCATCATAATGACAGTGAAAGAAAAAAATAATTGATGTGTTGAAGTGACGTGTGTGTGATAAAAATATTATAAAGACATTTATAGTGATCATCCTGTTTAATCTAACACAAAGAAAAAAATAGACACGATGAAAACATTATGTATTTCCGGAAACATTCACAATATTGATCGTATCAGAAATAAGTAGATACGTATCGATCGTATTGTAAATCGTAAATAAACATCACATTTTTATTTTTTTGCATCCAATTAATAAATTGACTTCAGTTTGGAAACAATGGAATAAAAATACTCGAAAATCTGTAGGTATTGTATAAATAAATTAAAGTGGTGACAACGGGAATTATTTTCCCCTTGTCCCCTATATAATTTTGAAGTGAAGATACTAGAAGACAACAACTACTAAATTTGGAATAAAGTTAGTTTATACCCTGGAACACATAGGACACTTACATAGGATACTTTTTACGGGAAAAGGCTTATTCCCACGGGAAAATCTTACACAACGCGAGCGTAGCCGCGGGCGGACCGTATTATAGTAATTCAAATTATACTTACTATTACAATGTCAAAATGTCTGGAATCTTGAAATACTAAATCTTTTATTTTTAGGTGAAATTATAATCATTACTACCCTACACTCCACTACACTAAAGACCAATTAAAATAAAATTAAAAATATATACTCAAAGAGCGAATCATACATAGTAATATACTTTGCGCGATTACATCAAATTAAACAAATATAATATTTTATCATTGTCGCAGAGGTCATAGACCCGCCTCGATGTTTTAGAGCGGGGTCTGTGCGGGGCGGCGCGGGGAGCGGCTGACCGACGCGGGGCGCTGCCCGCGCCGTCTTCCTTAGACACACCTCTTGCGCAACAATTTTTTTTCGGCGTAGCGCCTTAACGGATTTTACGCAAATATGGTACTAATAAACACGTGCGCGCGAGCACTCCAATGCGCTTGCTATAGCACACTGGGCGCATTCCGAATCAGACTTTCAGCGCTGTTAGCGATCAGAAAAGCAAAAAAACTTTTGACAGCTGACAGTAATTCGGAACGCGATTACGGGTGCTTTAATCGATTTCAGCGCGTCGCGCAGCGGGGCGGGCCGCATCGCACGCAACCAAACGTGCGGATTATGCGGCCCGCTGCGACCCGGCATAGTGTGCGATAAGATCATATAAAATACATAAATGAGCGATTTCAGCGGATTTTTGCGCTGCGACCCGGCACGCTGCGGCCCGGCATTTTGTGCGCGTACCTTTAGTCTTCTATAAGACTAATTTACCTTATAAACGCCATATAGAAGGGTCGAAGCCAGCAATACGTGGCCAACACTGATGACTGCTATTCCTATGGTAATGTTGTGGTATTTGGTGTACAGATGGTCCTCCGCGTCTGCTATAGTGCCGATCAGCTCGCCAAACTTGGCCGAGTATACTGAACATATCACCACCAGGCATATTGAGATCAACTGGAAAATAAAAATAATCAATCATTCAATGTTCATCATCAATCAATCAATCAATCAATCTTTATCCTTACTAATGATATAAACGCGAAATTTTGTAAGTTTTCCTCCGAGGTTTAGATGGATGTTTGTTACTCTTTCACGCAAAAATCTACTGAACGGACTGGGATGAAATTTGAAATAGAGATAGTTTGTGGATTAACACATAGGATACTTTTTGTGGAAAAAAGTCTTATTCCCACGGGAAAACCTTACACAACGCGAGCGTAGCCGCGGGCGACAGCTACTCGAACGAAAACGAAACGAATAAACGTCAACAACGAATCGTCGTCGTCGTAAACGTCTCAACGAATTGAAAGTTTTTTTGCTTGAATAAAATAATCAAGTTCCAATCAATTTTTTAGTATATGTACTTTGCTTGGACAATGGACATACCTCCGTTTGACAGGAATCGTCTTCACGTCAAGCTGGAAGCCTCACCAAGGGGGTTTAAAATGAGCCAAGATAGACATCTTGGTGAAGCTGCTAGCTAGACGTCGATCTAGAAGTCTCAGTAAGATACTCAAATATCTTCCAAAATACAATTAAACTTTTTCTGAGAATTCCAATAAATTTTTTGACATAGTTAAAACCATCAAAATCGATGGTGAGGCTGCTAGATGGACGGAGACTAAATATCTAACAAATAAGAAAGACTGTGCTACACAGCGTAGCTCTGCTACGGCGTAGCAACCGTAGCAACAATAAATACTAGAAATAAAAATAAAATTGCGCACCCAAAATGTAGACTGTGTAAGGTTAACAATTCATTCATGGGGAACTGTATTCGCTTCTTTAATAAAATACCAGATGATATTGTAAATCTGTCCGATAGCCAATTTAAAACTAAAATTAAAAATATTTTATGTTCTAAGACCTATTATACGATAAATGATTACTTAGATGATAAAAACGTCTGGTCAACTGTTGTTCCAAATCAGCGGAGTAGATTGTAATTATGACTCATGTATGATTCTTTATATATTTACAAGAAAAGTACAAAAGATACAATTCCTGTGGAGTTTCTTCTGGCTGTTCTTCTCCACAGAGGGCGTACACTGGTAGTGAACGTGCCATCCATGATAGCTTTAACGTCGAAAAATGATTTGTAAAAATCTTAATTCGAATAAAATAATTTTGACTTGACTTTTGAACTACGTAGGTGCGATAGTTGAGCGTAAAAATGTACAAATGTACTGGTTTGTTGGTTAGAATTTCATTAATTAATGTTATTATGCCCATCAAGTCTGGTTAGCTATCTCAGAGTAAATATATTTTTAATTGATTGATAACGCGACTCACGCAATAAAGTAAATTCTTGGGTTTATTTGTTGAGTTCATCACCCCGTCACCCGTCAGCCGTCACGTCACTTCGTTGTCACTATTTATCTATCATAACAAAATATATACAATAGGGTAGTTGGCTTAAAAAACTTTTCAGTCCACCAGTTAGATAACAAAAAATATTGTATACGTATTTTTAAAACAAAATAAAAAAATACGTACACAAGTACGCTACACTACTTATATTATAAGTGCGGAAGCAAGGGCGTCATTCTGCGGAAGTATGTGTTGGTTTGTCCTTATCTCAAACAACAACGAATTTGCGTATTTTATTTCCTAGAAACCATCGATGATGTAAGAACACCTTGCTGCGCGCAGCGAAGGAGTTTTTATTCTGAGCTAGAGTCATACAAATCATCAACATCATCAACGGCCCGTTACAGTCCACTGCTGGACTATGAGCCTCCTCCACTTAAGTGGAGGGTTTTGCCATAATCTCCACGCTTGGCAGGCGGGTTGGAGATCGCAGATTAAAAGGTTACTGTATCAGAGAGCGCTGCTGCCCGTTCCCTGTTCAATGTGTAGTCCCTAAGTCGCCTCTTACGACACGCACGGGAAGAGTAGGAGTTGGTGAGAAATCTATTCTACTCTGCCGTCACCACACGGCTGGCCACACATACGAATACCATATTAAAATTAATTCTTCTTTTTCTGCCTTACCAAATGAAGGTAGGCGATGATCTTGGCGCCGATCTCGAGTCCCAAGCAGCAGCAGAAAGACTCGACATGAGGCAGACCCATCTTCGTCGTCGGCTTCGGTTTGACGGGCTCCGAGTGACTGGAAATAAGATAGTAGATACAGCACCTCCTACTTCATCATCAACAGCTCATATACGGTTTTTGGCAACTATCTTTAGTCTAGAAGAGTAATTACGCTTCAAACTTGACCCCACCAAATGAATACCAAAGAAGCAAAACTATACCATACGACATTCGAATACGCGGTACAATGATGTTTTATAAGACTCAGTTTGTAAGAACGTCGTAAGTAATATTTTGTACAGCAGCGACGTCATCTGCCTGTCTGTCGTCGCCGTCGTCTGTCAAAATTAATTAGGTGTTCTGTTTTAGCGAGCTTTGTTAGACGGTTACTCTTCTAGACTATAGATAATAATAATAAGAGATAATTCGTTGGTTTTTGGTTGATTATATTTTTTAATTATTGACGGCATTAATGCATTGCAGATTGGAATTTAAGACTAAAAAGCGACAGACCAAATCATATTCAACAGGGTTAAACCACAGAGTACGTTAAACTAATGTTAAAAATCCCACAAAAAAAAAGATAAAGATATTTTTTTATTCAGAATAAGATTGTACAGAATCATTTTTTGCCTGTAGTTCCGTTGTCCCTCCCTGCAGGCCGTGTCCCCTTTGCGGGGACAACGTAACGTTACTCATTATTCGTACCGTTATCTCGTTAGAGGTACGACCAACAATGGGGACAATGAAGTCAAAACCAATGGCTTCTGACGCGCGTCGGAGCGAAGCGATCGTCTTTTATTTCCTCTGAGGTCAAAACTATCTTCCAAAGCCCCCTTCCCCCCCCCCCTTCCTCCTCCCTTCCCCTTGGACGAAAGAAGCTTGTCGTCGGAAGTTTCTTCTGAGTTGCCCCCAGCCGTAAGGAAAGAACGTCATATTACATACAAGCTTGGACACGAGCTGTTCTAAAAATATTTCGTGGTGTATTTTTTTTTTTAAATCCACAATTTGCAAATTGGCTAATGTTCTTTGAAGACAACGATTTATTTAAATTTTGTTGTAATTCCATACTACTCATATCTATCTTAAAGACCAGAAACGATTTCTTTACAAAACAATAATACTAACTACGTCATCATACTACTTATAATTTATATCGGGAATTCCCTTTGATAATTTATAAAACAACAATTCGACCGAGGGATGTCATTCTGATAGATCCTAATACTGTAATTTCAACATCATCAACGGCCCGTTACAGTCCACTGCTGGACTATGAGTGGAGGGTTTTGCTATAATCTCCACGCTTGGCAGGCGGGTTGGAGATCGCAGATTAAAAGGTTACTGTATCAGAGAGCGCTGCTGCCCGTTCCCTGTTCAATGTGTAGTCCCTAAGTCGACTCTTACGACACTCACGGGAAGAATAGGGGTTGGTGACAAAATGTATTCTACTCTGCCGTCACCACCCGGCATACTGTGTAATTTACTTTGGGAGTAAATCAATGTTTGTCTTATGAAACCATTATTAAGTATTAGTTTCATTTTGATATGTTAGTGGATTATTAAAATAATAATTAATATTCAACACTCCTGCTTTAGATAGGGAACATAATACAACAATCTCAAGAAAGGTGTCATACTCTTTCATTTGGTCTTCTTTTTAATTAACCTTGTACATATATGCAACTAAATAATATTACTTACATCCTATCATCTAACTCCATAGTCACTACCGCCATTGGTTTAGCTAGAATTTCTATAAAAGCACTGAACTTGGACTTTTAGATGATTAGGCAAAAATAAAACTTTTAGGAAGTCATCAACAATATAAAACTTAAAACTGTTTTAGGCAATTTTGAATTTCGAAAACGACACTGGCTGTTAAATTTCGTCAATCAAAGATAAGCCTGCGGTCACAACGGCGCATCTCAGCGCACTGTCATGTCGTCGCTCGCGCAGCCAAATTACAAATAAAAGGATAATAAACGAGATGCGCACATTTTTTACAAGATAACACGTTTTGGGCCCTACGTCCTGCGCTCGGACAGATTAACATCTGCCCTATAGCGTGGACGGCAGCGAGTTAAACAAAGATAGCTTACAAAGTAGCTCAGAAGAATTTTAAAAACTCCTCGTGCATTGAAATGGAAAGTCTTACAGTTGATTTTGTTCTGCGCCATCCTGTTTGCCTAGCCAAACCGGTGTTCGGTATATTAGCAACGAGAAACGCATGTGTGAAACCAGTGTTTTCGAATTTCATGAGCTGTTGAAGATTGGTAGTTCGTATCATTATCCTACTAATATTATAAATGCGAAAGTTTGGATGTTTGTTGCCGAATCGCGCTTGAACCACTGGACGGATCAGGATGAAACTTGGCACACATATAGATTAAGTCCTGGAATAGGACATAGGTTACTTTTTACCGCGGGAAAATACTTCATTCCTACGGGAAAACTCATTAAACGCGGGTGAAACCGCGGGCAGAAAGCTAGTTTTTAATAATTTGGTCGATACTACGAATTTCTAGGGTTAAGATAAATTAAGCAGAGTACGAGTAGAAAGAGTATTTTTCGCACTATCATAATGCTATATCTTGAATTATTAAAAACTTCTAAGTGGTGATACTCAGGGCAAACGCTAGCCTAAAAGTTATCAAAGGAATCGCCGACGCCTATGCCTCACTCATCCAAGTCAGTCCTCACTCCCGTTATTCATAATTGCTGGTCCAAGGTTACCACAACTACATCTATACATATGATAAAATTACAAGTGGATGATGTCTGTACATAGAATACCTTAAAAAATAAAGTACGAGGGGTCTTATAAATAAGATAAGACAAATAGAACTCAAAACAATTATTTTTATTTTAACAAAATACCTAATGAGTTTAAAAACATGAATTTTACATTATTTAAGAGAAATTTGTATAAGTGGTTGCAGAATCAGAATTTTTACAATGTTAATGAATTATTAGAGCGCCGTCCTTTTTTATATTAATATTTTACCTACCTATATGCAATTTGCATGCTACAATTTTTTTAGCTGAACCTGAATCTTTATACCGTGTTTAAGGCAAATAAAGGCTTTATTATTATTATTATTTAGAATTTTTGTCTGTATGTTTGTTCACGCATCACGCAAAAACTACAAAACGAAATTGGATGCGGTCACAGTGTACTGTTGTAGTGTGCTGGAGGCTACACTGAGAAAAATTTAATGAGCCGTACACCTTACAGAATTAGCAAAGCTCTAGAAAATACGTAGAAAAATGGGATGGACGGACGTAATGAGCTAGACGCATGACGCGTATGAGTTTTAGACTCATTATAAGTACAATTGCTACTTAATTTAGGGTATTTCTACTTAATTTAGACTAATTCGTCGACTCATTGTAAAGAGTGACTTACCCCAGTGCACTTTGTTCTCAGTGTAGGAAAACTGGTGCGTGTTTCATCTTGATACGCGCTAGAAGCGGAGTTGTCTTTTTTTAATTTTTGTTCGTGTTAACTAACAGCCTCCGTGGCCGAGTGGTCGAGATTTCGACGCCCATTCCGTAGGTTCCGGGTTCGATTCCCGGTGGGGTCACTGTCAAGCAAAAATCTCTTTGAGAGACTTTCCTCAGTTTGGACATTGGAGAAAGATGATACCGTGCTTCGGAATCGGAAGGCACGGCCGCTGTTGGTCCCGGCTACTATCTAGTCGTTACACGAGCCAAGTCAGTGGCCTTTGGCGGCTCTATAACACTGACACCAGGGTTTGTGAGGTCGGTTGTCGACCTTACAACCCACACGATAATTGTACAATAATTTATTATTGTGCTGATAAATCATCTTGGAGATTTATGTATTGTATATCAGCTATTTGGTACCCATAGTACAAGCTCTGCTTAGTTTGGGATCAGATGGCCGTGTGTGAAGATGTCCCCACATATTTATTTTATTTTTATTTTACAAAACTTTGATCACGCAAGCAAAGTTGCGGGCAGAGCGCTAGTTCATTATATTTGATTGCTCCCACAACTGGCTCAGTGGTAAAATGTTCAGCTATTTTTATTGCAATACTGGATTACTAAAGCGTTTGTGGTATTTTTAAACGCCACTTATGAATAAGATAAAAGACACCATCCATTATTGTAGCGTGTATAATCAGACAGGTTTTTAAGGTTCCCTAGAGAAATGGCAAAACGCCAATGGACACTTATAATTTTGATCTAACGTATATATTATCTTACTTAGCCTATGCTGTCCTACTGCTGGGCAAAGGCCTCTCTCTTTTCTTTCCACCCTTCTCTGTCTAGCGCAGCGGTAAGCCAGGTATAGTAAGTATATTATAATTTATAATATAATTTATAGTATATTATAATTTATAATATACTTATTGCACAGATAATATAGGTACAGTACATAATAAAATGTAGATGTTGCCGAGATGTCTCTTGTGTTATTATTTATGTTCTATTCTCGTATTTTAAAGTCCACACAATTTTTGTTCGGCCACGTAGACAAAAGTGTAGGAACGAAATTATAACTGTTTATTGGCGTTTTGCTCGGAGGCAATTTCTATACCTACATGTCAATATCAATCAATCACAGTCCACTGCTAGACGTAGGCCTCCCCAAGGGCAAGCCAAAGCGCACGATCACCCGCTTTCCTCATCTAGCCACCACCAGCGACCTTCCTCAGGTCATCAGTCCACCTGGCAGGGGGGCGTCCCACACTACGTTTCCCGAGACTCAGTCTCCATTCGAGAACCCGTCTGCTCCAACGCTCGTCGGTTCTGCGACAGACGTGGCTAGCCCACTGCCACTTCATGTCAATATAAGTTTATTATATTCTTTTTAAAATTTTTGAATATGTTTACTTTGTAGGTGGTCAAAAAGATAATACTTTTATCTTATTGTGACACTGTAAACCGATTTATTAAGTAAACGTATCACACTAATATTATTAATGTGAAATAATATTTGCATATTTGGATGTTTGTTTCGTTTTCACGCCTAAACTACGGAACGGATTTGGATGTTTGGAATGGGGATAATTTGTGCTCTGGATTAGCACTAATTTGTGCTCTCATTCTCATTAACAGGCTTATTTCCACGGGAAAATCTTCACAACGCAAGCGTGGCCGCGGGAGGACCGCTGGTAAAGTATAAAAATGCTAGTAATAGTAATACGTCAAAATCGCAGCGTAGCACATCTTGTAAGTAGACAAAGCAGTATCTATACTTAGATCCATATATTTAATCTATCTATACAGACAAATTATTTAGGTTGTCTTTGGTTAAGACCTTGAGACACGACGACAAAAACTACGCCTTCTTCGCTCCTAGATTTGTGTTAGCGTTTATAATATTTTGCATTTAATAAACGATGTTTATTTTGAAAACGCTCAAATAAGAACACGAAGAAGATTATCAGTGTTTTGTGTAAGACTTTTCATTGTTAGAATTGTAATTAATTATATATAATATATATTATGGTAATAATGGTATATAATATAATTACTTATGACCAGGTCGTCAGGAATTTCTTCCTGAAAAAAAAACTTAAAAAGTTCCGGATTGCCGTTAAAAAATATTTCAACGGTATTGCTCATCTTGCGAAATTGAGTTTAATAAATAACAAAGATTTTAAATATAAATAATTATATAAAGGGCATGTTGCCAGTGAACATTTGCATAGGGAAAAATTCGAAATGTTACCCTTACGAGTTTTCTTATTCATAAGGAAACAAATCCGTGTATTTAGTTAAGTCGTAGCTTTGTCATCCAGAACAATATTAAAAACCCCTATATATATATATATATTATTTTTCTTAAATATCTTCTATATACAGTAAGAATTTTATTACATAGGTATGCATTTAGTTACATTGCCATTTGCTGTTTATAGATTTGCCCTCCACCGACGACCTGATATGATGTCAAGACGAATGTGCTGTTCTTGTATTTTTTTGCAATGTCTTCTAATTACATTGGAGCTATGCCAAACCCTCGAAAGTCGAAATAACTAGATTTTTATAGAGCTGAGCGCTAGCGGCTATGTTGTTGAATTTCCTGTGTCTACCCTAAAAAGTTAAACAAAAGGTTAGTTAGTTTATTTACTTGGGAAAGTAAACAGCTTTATACAAAATTATAAATTAATAGTATAGACTTATAAAAGATGTGACTTTATACACAGCCAGCCAACTACACCATCCACATGTAAATTATTAAATAATGTTAGTTGATAAAACAGAGTTACTTAGCATTATGTAAATAGTAATTAAAAACAATTTTACAAACCAAATGATATATGAACCTGATGATGAATTTAGATGACCAAAACATTAAGATAAACATTTGATTAAATTATATTAAAATTATAAAATAAAATAAATAAATAAAATAAAATAACTTTTATTTCAGACTAGTGTCCATAACATAGCATAAAATTAAAATTAAAAAACAAAGATACTGTTTGCGCATTTGAATTTGCCGCGGTTTAGCTGAACGATCGCGATCGATACTGGCTCGGACACTGTACTGTAAGGAGCGGCCTCCTTTGAGGTGACTGGCTGTTCGTTTAGTTCGATTGGATTCGAATATTTTGAAATACGAATGGTTCTTTTTTGCTGTTATGACTCGGGACGTCAACGGACTACCGAGCAGAAGAAATTTTTCGGAAAGTTGAAAAAATAATAAATATCTGTTATAATTTACCTGCGTTCATTTATTTAGAGCTTAGCGCCCATCTGGCTACTGCCCCCCGCTTTATTTGGTATAGATATACTTTTTTCTTCTTTACTTGACCTCTGTGTGTGTACGGTCGCAATTTTGTAGATTTCCTCATTAAATCCAGCTATTTTTTACTATGAAGGTGTTTTGCATCATTGTAAACCCCCAAAAGTCATCAGATACCAAAAAAAAAAATTTAACTAAACAGTCACACTCAGGTGTAGTTGGTCATGATTTTGTGTATAATGATGTGACTTGGAATACTCAACTTGACTCAGACATTTTTTTTATAAGCAAGCTCCTGAATACTAGTTTCGTATTCATAGAACTTCGCACTTTATTTTTTTTATCAGAGGCCGTTTTCGCTTCTGGGGAACTGGCAACAGTCTAGTCAGACTGACCACCAGATTCGATATAAATAATTCAGCATCATTGAATACAATGTATTTCGAAGGTTAACAAGTGCGGCTATTATTGATGCACTTAAGGTTTTTATTGCCCTCATACAGCACAACTTTGTGGAGTTGAGATCATGATGGTCTTATTTTAGATCCAGCTAGGTCTCGTATCAGTCACAATCTTGCAACCAATCATAATCATACCGTAAGTAATTTCACTTCACGTAGTTTGATATAAATATTCTATCGCGTATAGCGTCACGTAAAAGTACGAAGATAAAAAAGAAATTAGATGTGTTTGCGTCACGTTTGCTTCCACATGGAGTCGCTCACCAACTTAAACAACCTTTTTCATCAACAGCTCATATACGTCCCCACCGAGGGGCTCGAGCCTACCCTGAATTAGGGCGATTAGGCATTAGTCGACAACGCTGGCCCAGTGCAGGTTGCTCAACTTCAGACACAACCTTTGAATTTCTTCGCAGGAGTGTGCAGGTTTCATCACGATGTTTTCCTTCACCGTAAGAGCGTCGAATAAACGTACCTACATATGAATTCGAAATTCGAAAACACATTGGTACGTGGTGGGGATCGAACCCGCGTCTCCCGGACGGGAGGCAGCGGCCCTAGCCACTAGACCACCGACGCTCTACCACCTTAGACGATGTAATTTATGAATAGTATAAATAAATATTTCAATTTAATATAGTAAAATAACAATGAAAAAACACACTGCATAAACAAACAAAAACACTACAAAGTACTTTTGTATACCACTGACTTTGGAATTTAAAACACATCCCCTCCACTCCGTATAGCATTATTTTTAAGTGACGGGACATTTAGGTTATACATTTTTTTTTAAACATTAACGGCCCGTTACAGTCCACTGCTGGACTATGAACGTTTTGCCATAATCTCCACGCTTGGCAGGCGGGTTGGAGATCGCAGATTAAAAGGTTACTGTATCAGAGAGCGCTGCTGCCCGTTCCCTGTTCAATGTGTAGTCCCTAAGTCGCCTCTTACGACACCCAGAAGACGGGAAGAGTAGGGGTTGGTGACAAATGTATTCTACTCTGCCGTTACCACACGACACAGGTTATACCACAGATATAGGGTTATACATACAACTACTTAATTCTTGAAATAATCTCCCCTTGTGCTATGAAAATGATCAAGGTCGAAATGTCACATTTCAAGGCGGTCGGCTGTGTAGTGATATGCCAGGACCAGAGTGAACTCATTTCTTTCTTCATCGTGTGGGTTGTAAGTTCGACAACCGACCTCACAAACCCTGGTATCAGCGAATAGAGCCGCCAAAGGTCACTGACATGGCTCGTGTGACGACTAGATCGTAGACAAGACCAACGGATTAACGTGTCTTCCTAAGCACGGAATCATCTTTCTTTTCAGACAATCAGGTGATTCGGCCTGCAATGTCTTAACCAAACTGGGGAAAGTCTCACAAAGAGCAGAACTGCTTGACAGTGTCCCCACCGGGAATCGATACCCGGAACATCCGTAATGAGCGGCGAAATCTCGACCACTCGGCCTCGGAAGCTGATGACTGATATTTCATGTTGTTTAGTTTATCTCTTGGTTATTCCTGGCAATAGTTTAGACAATGAGGCAATCAGAGCGTGTCCAACTACGGGCCTCGATGTATAAAGCGAACCCACAATGTGACCTTGGTTACAATAATATTTATGTCAATTTGGGAGTGGTCATTTACTATTATAGTAGTAACTATTTATATTTTAAAATTGTGTCTATTTAGGAGTATGTTTTTTTTTATTTTTTTTTTATTTATTCATTGTAACAGGACAGTACTGTAACAGGACATTTTATTGTAATGATATTTTTAGCAATACTAGAAAGTCCAAAAGAAACGCTTATAATGCATTGATTATAATATGTACTTAAATGTCATAATGTACAAAATAATAATCACATAACAGCTGCAACTGTACATCATCATTTTATTATAAATATGTAATTTTCAGTTAACTTTTATGATACAGGTATTTATTTAGACTTTTTTATAATTAGTTAAGTCCTTGAATGTTTGTGTCCCATTCCCCAATACACTTAGAATGTTTCAAGTCAAACTGGTCTGATAGTAGGGGTTGGCATGCCATTTAAAATCCCCATTACAAACTCATTATCAACACTCAATGCAACAAATTGACTATAGATAATTCGATGACTCAATGGGGATTTTTGGACAAAATTACCAGAAATCCCCATTACTGGGGCAAGTCAATGAGGACTATAATAGGAATAAGAATAACCCATTTATTCTTAACTGTTACAAAGTACTGTTACTGTTTTCAAGAGTTGTAAGATAATAATAATATTGGATTGTTGTTACAAAATCCGCAGCCATTATATCTATCCATTTACTATGAAATGGAAATCCTTGGGGAACATTCTTTGTTCAGTTTAATGGACTATACACCAGGGACCGGACTATCCGTTGAAAAACCCCTTCAGTTGTTATGGTTCTAAGTATTTACAGAATGACAATTAAAATAAATATATTATGTTTATCAGATTCCTTGATAGGGTTACCCTGTTGGATTTGCAAACGTTATAATTATAGCATAATAAGAGTATGAGATATCGTTGATCAAAATTGTGAGGTTTGCGGTCCCTGCTGTACTCCTTTTAACAAAAATCAACAAATTAATCATTTTTTTATAGTAAAATACATATGCAGAAAGGGATCTAATATAAATAGTAAATACTACCAACATCTGACAAACAATGTTTCATTTGCTTTAACATTAAGATAAAAATATCTACAAGATAAAATAACATACAAGATAAACATTATAAAAAAATTCAACAAATCAGCTTTACTAGCACAACTGTAGTATCTGACTGTATTTAAATACCAAAAGGAGATTTTTAAATTATAGCTAAAAATAACTTTAGGGCTGACTAATTTATAAATCCTGCGGCAGGCTAGGATACAGCTTTGTATAAAAATACATTGGCATTTGATTAGAATGGAATATACTAGAATATAATATACTAGAATAGAATATACTAAAACATTATACTAAAAACAAAGCAATATGTAACTTGTTTAAAAATTTACTTTTTGATCACAAAACTTACCTGTCTAATTGTCTACATTGGTTATGTAAAACAAGACAATTAGTGTCCATATGAAATGAAATAAGTAGTTAGGTACCTAAATACTATAAATGTGAAAGTGTGGTTTATGTCCTATAGAATTAATTCAAGCATTTAACACAACAGCACATCAACATGGTATTTTTTGCCTCATAAATACACAAATTCCCATGGGAAAATTTTCATCATCAACAGCTCATATGCGTCCCCACCGAGGGGCTCAAGCATACCCTAAACTAGGGCGATTACAAAAACAAAAAAACGTCGTCGTCATCGTGCTGTTATGAATATTTTGATCAGAGGGTCGCCTACAGATTTTGCTTCAGGCAAATAGAAGTAAGAATATTTGTATTGTTGTATCTAGACGCACAGCAGTGTCCGCCATCAGAAGCCACCGCATCGTTACCATTATTAGTAAAAATATGTACACGCGCCGGCAACTTCATATTTTAATTAATCATAAAAAAAAGGAATTAGAGCACTAGCAGAGCGCCAACTCAAACAAAAATATTTTATAAATTCATAGAATTGCAAGTAGTTTTAAACTTACCTGACTGATTTATATCTCGCTCACAAACAATCCGGGTAGCTGGATAGATCTAACTTTCCGAAAGACACTTGATATTTATTGCAATCACTTTGTTAAACTCCGCCCTGTTTCAAAATAATACAGAACTATTTGGTAGTTTTTTTCTATACAACATCACAGTAACAAAAACACGCGTTTACCCTTTTAAAACTACAAAATGCAAACAAAGCAGAATGTATCAATATTATAAATAAAAATCGGAAAATCCATTCCAATAATTCTCTTCTCGCACGACCGGCACGACATTGAATGAGAAAAAGAGTGCGATCGAGGATAGCGAAACACACGTGCAAGACAGAGAAAGGTATAATGTTTACATTAATTTTGACAGCATTCCTCGCGCCAGACTGTCTGGCAAAGTTAAGTTTGCAATCTGAAATCACAATATAAACCTTATTCACTTAACATAATGGTGTGAAAACTGCAATGTTCCACGTCAAGTGACGTCAAGGTACGTTCCTTTTTACGAAGTTTCTGTTTTGGAGAGGCATACAAAATAAAATCATACAATATAGTAGTTTTAAAAACTTTTATTTGTACAATATATTAAGGAAACTATCCTAATAGTAGAAAACACAGCCAAATGAAATAAAAATAAGGTGCTTTCAATACCACCTTGTCACCTTTAACGTTAAAATAAATTATATGCGCTATACTTAAAGGGCGCAGCTCTTGAGAGTACGCCAATACCTCTTTTTCTCACACTCACTCCATAAATGCTATACACAGGCCTAATAAGTCGAATTTATGTCCCCCACCATTTTTGCTAAACGTTCACAAACAGTTTCATTCACATCATAGTACATGTTCATTGGTAGCAACAACTTTATACATCGCGGAGTCTCGGAATCGGAGGTCATCTTCTTCTTGCATGATCTCCTTGTGCCTGCTGTGCACCACTACGATGCAGTACACCGATATACCTGCACAAATAACAGAGCATTATATTTTTGTTGCTTCGTCTTGGTGAAGCAAAACATTCTTCTTCTTCTTTTCGAATCGATGGTATCATATTTTGTTGGCCCAGTAGGCAGCCAGCCCGACGAGCATTGTCGATAGCCTGCCACAGATCCCGTAGCGTGCAGGTGTCAGTGCTCGAGGGGCAAGTCAATAAATGAGCCATCGTTTGCAGGGTGGCACCACACTGGCATTGACTGCTGTTGATATAATCCCACCGACAGAGGTTGTCCTTGCAGCGTCCAACTTGGGTTCGTAGCCGGTTTAGGAACTTCCATATTGGCCACTGCAAGTCACCATCCGGATTTTTTTTTTTTTTTATTTATTTATTTATGATACAAAAAATACATACAATTTAAATAAAAGCATCATTAAACCATTGTAGGTTTGTCTTGATGCCAGATTCGCTTGACGTTGTCAAACTATACAATAACGTTAATTAGTAATGTGATAAAATATACATTTCAAATTAAGATCGCGCACTATTCCCCTTGTCGCAGAAAGAAAAAGACACTATAGCTAAGACACTATAGTACGGTTTCGTTTGGACAAAAAGAGACGTCGCACTGTTTTTGCACTCCGTAGTCGCAGGCGCAAACTTGAGTGCACGTAAAAAACCGGTTACGCGGCTCACATACAGGTGGCTCACTGTTTGGCAGATTGTAGGTTATTAAATAGCTCTCGAGAAATTATAGTGGAAATGTTTTTTGTCGTAATGTGTTCTTTAATATCTTTTGGAATTTGGTTAATTAAGTCAGGTAGAATATATTGTGAAGTTCTTTTACCGTAATAATTTGTAAATTTTGGTTTATCTAAGATTTGATTTGTAATTTGCCTAGTCGTTTTGCTATGTGATCGTAGATGTAGAATTTCCTTACGAAAAAATTGTTCCTTTAAAATATTTAATTTAAATTTTTCGAAAATAGGAAGGACTTTGCAATATAAGAAGAAATCATTATCGCATTTAATTTTATTTTTAATATTAGTAGGTAGTATTAGTTTCAATAATCTTACTTGTAATTTATATATCTGATTGAAGGATGAAGGACCTCTTCTTGAGGAATAAAGCTTTCCATAACGGGGAACGCCCTCCTCCATAGACATAACTTAGCTTGAGTAGAGGACTCCTCCACCGTAGTTACAGTGGCGAGGAAACTTCTACGGATCTTAAGTCTAGAAAGGGCTGGGCAGTTTCCGAACATGGGATGCTTGGCGTCCAGCTCCTGCTTCGCTTTCTCGACTGAGCTTGCAACTTCTCTTCGGAAGCTAGACGGCGCAATGCCTGCCAATGGATATAGCTTACTTATCGGAGTTGGTTAAGAGGCAAAACATTGTGGTGAAATCAAGCACAACACACTTGAGCACACGCCTGCACTCCGCGCTGGCTTGCTCATGATATTCTACGGAAATAAATTAAATCTCATTCAAAATAATCGTTGAGCTGTGATGGACTTTTAGGCCATGCCAGAAGCCATTAAGGGTTAGTCAACAACCCTATAAACCCTTATTAGCATCATCAGCTGATGATCGAACGTAGTAATAGCAATGAATGTGCCTTATGAATTAACATTTTAAATAATATTGAGTAGGTACGTATTTAAAACCACAACTTTCCAAGCAGAAGTCAGAGACCTAGCTTTCATACACCATCTACTCTTTAAAGTTTCTTTGCCACGTAGCTCCTACTAAATTTAATCTACTATTAGCTAATATTATTGTCTTTGTCTCGCCTTGGAACTACGAATAAAGAAGCCCTAAGTACTCACATGCCCGGCCCAAATGCACGGCTATGAAAACAGCTTCCGCGGTGAGGATCTTCCCAGCATCTTGGAGGATGAGGCTGATGCCGGTCAGACACATTAAGAAGAAAACTGCCGTCAGAATGCCCGTCAGAATCGTCCACGGCAGAGTTAGGAACGAAAGTTTCTGGAAAACAAAATAGATCGTCATGATTTTTAGAACAGGGCTAGGTGACCTGGCCATAATCCTGGATAATGGCCTCGATTCGGGATGTCATGCTCTAATTCTAATTTTAAAATCCAGCTATCCTTTTCGTTTTTATGACCTATGAAAGAGAGGTGATGAAAGAATGATATAAATTTAACGAATGATAACTTAAAATAAGGGCATAGCGGTCAGTTTAAGAGATTTTTAAGTCGCATGTTTTAAGTGCTCTCTAAAATTGTGCAATCGACACGGCCATAAGGTTCAAATTCAATGTTTGACAGCTCTAATATTAGGATGGCCATCTCCTGTCCCTTTTCAATCTTTAAAAGGTAAAAAGGACGGACTAACTTAAATTAAGGATTAGAGCGTGACATACCGAATCGAGGCCAATAAGTTTGCCCGATCAGATTTGCTATCGAAGTTGTCTAAATTGGGTCATCTAAGTCTGTAGTAGTAGCCAAAATCAAGAGTCAGTCGTTCAAGGAAGACGTTTTAAAACACTACAAGTGGATGCATCAGCCCAGACTTGAAGTTGCTCACATATGTTGTCTTACTCTTTTTCCACAGAATATGCAGTTGCCAGTGGACCACAAGTAGCTTAGTAATGAAAAGAAATGTTTTCCTATTCTTTTTTCTTAAAAAAAAAAACAAAAATGCCGTTCTAACCTTATACGCTGCAACTATTAGCAATATTGAACACAATAGATGTATGCCCGATACTACGGCTGCTGTGACGTAGAGAACATATTTGTGCATGGAAACCTTCCCTTCTGTACCCAAAGGCTTGAGAGTAACCAAAAAGGTCATACCGATCAGCTCGGCAAAGGAAAATACCTGAAACAAAAAATTCAAAAAGATCTGTTCTCAATGTTTGACTTCTGGTGAAGATGCATTAAATGCACGGTTTCCTCCAAAGCGGAGAGGAGAGGAGATGTGTTTGAATAACCAATCAAATTTCGTTATTTCCACATCTCCTCTCCGCTTAGCTTCAATAACGAAATCTGATTGGTTATTCCAACACATCTCCTCTCCTCTCCGCTTTAGTGTAAACCGGGCCTAAGACTGAGCACAGTAGTATGTTATTTTAAATTAGGTTCGATATTTTATATTTGCAATCATTGGAGGCTATTTTTTTCGGACACCTTTCCTATAATAGCTTTTATTAGCTGTAGTACAATTTACAAACCCAACTTAAGTTTTGGATCAAACGCATCTCTACTTTTTTTTTTCTATTTATTTGGGTTATCAAACAGTTAACACAATAAATTTTAGATAACTAACTACTTTGTAATATGTTAGGGTGCACGCTGTGCTTTTCTGTAAGTGATGTGGCACTTAGTTTTAAGTAGCATTTTCTTCTATGTAGTTAAGGTGAACACATTGTAGAAGAGCCAAATAAATAAATAAAACTTGATCTAGTATGAGATAATTATGTAACCAGCATCGATAACCACAACTTACTAATAGTATGGTAGCTTTTACAATTACAAAGAGAAACAGTCTGCGTAACAAAACCTAAAACGAGGCAATACAGACGACAGACGGTAGTAATGTGTTAAATAAATACTAAATAAAATACTTGTCTTACGTGAGCAAGCAAAAAAAAAAACAAACAAAAAAAAAAACAAACAAAAAACATAGTGGACGACAAACTAACAATAGAGATAGAAGAGACAGAAGACAAAAGTAGTTTGCTGAACACACTTGCTTTAACCGCCAGTATATCAACGTTATTGAAGTAACTATTATAAGATATTTGAAATCATTATCTCTTGAAACGCCTGATACATTTACAATAGCAAGAAATATTCGACGCTATTGCTGCTATTGCTTAACTTAATTTAACAGGCGTTTGCGGTAAAACTAAACTACTTTTATTTAAGATACTTTGATTCCGTTTCTATAGCTTCTTAGGATTTACAAGTACATAAATCAGTAATGATCTTGAACGCAATATTTATCTAATAAAGGAAGTAAAGTAAAATTTTCACAGATAGCACTCATAAACATCCACAACAATTACACATTTCTGTTCACTTACAGTGTACAAATAGCCAATGATTAGTGTACCTGTTTGTAAGCTAACACAAAAACAACAGTTTTTCACCATCGGCACTCCCATTTTGCACTCTTTTTCTTTGGTTATAGCTGGCAAAGTCGCCTGACAACTCTCAGAATTGCATTAATACTAAGACAAATTATATTTTGACTAGTTTGTAAGTAAACAAAACGTTTAGTAATCTCTAAATCGGGCGCAGTGTGTGACGCACGGCCGCGAGGTGATATCACTAGTTACTAATAGGATGGCCATGATTTCGCCAGATAAGAGATATTCAACACCTTTATCGAACATATCGCATAACGCGACATTTGCTTGTTGGCATAGCTACATGATCCAGGTTGTGATTATAAAAGTTACATCAGCTCTATCTTCGATTTTATTGTAGTCTCTGAGTCATCATAGACCTTGAAATCTTGCATTTAGAATTATCATAAAAAAACTTACCTAATCGTGAATAAGAGAAACAAAATTTTGAATTCTTTGTAATTTTTCTTCATACAATAAAATTGTGATAATGTATGTATCAAGTGTGAGCTAATATTAAACTTACATTGACTTAAAAGGGAAATATCTAAATGTGTGCTACTGCTAGAAAGGAAGAAAGGACATGTTCTTGCTTTGTCATGCATGCGCATGTGACTATTTATTAACCTAAAGTCTTTAATGAATACTAGACAATATTATTAGTAACTCCAAATGACAACATGTAACTAATATAAGGTAATACATATATTTTGACTGTAGGAACCAACAACATTAACATTGAAGTTACTTACAACCAAAACCCATCATTATCCTCGACACAAAATTAGACCAAATTTTCAACCGCTAATTTCTGCTAGTTAGGTTACTAATTACTCATGTTTCTCTGTTATCTGTTTCGAATGCCTAAGACGCGGACTCACTCACAAGTATCATGTGTTCAAGGCAGTGATAGCGCGACGATCGAATCGAATCCTGCGCACAATGTTTTTATATCACACCTGAATATTATTTACTATGCCATATTACTCTTATAGAGGTTAATACTGTGATTTTAGTGACCGTGAATGTTTATAAGTATTTTTAGTGAGTAAATATTAAAATGTGTACTTCACTAAAGACGTTTTTCTGCTGCATGAGTTTAGAAGTTGGGGCGCAGATTATTAGCTTCATAAATTTGGTAAGTCGATATAATGTAGATAAAGATATATGACAAGATAGTACTTCTTTGTCTCTCTTCATCTTATTGTTTTAGAAAGAGATAGCAGTTTAAATGTCATGAAAGTAAAAGTTGTGTTGCCGTGATTACCTCAAGAACATGACTAAGTCATTTGTTAACCAAATCGAATGCGATTTGGCCCGTATGAACTTTACTATTTAAGAAAAATGTGAACAAACTGAAATTTAAAATATATAATACAAGTGATATACAAAGTTGTCTGAAAGAATTTGCTTCCTCAGCAATAAGCCAGAAAATGCCTAATCCCAGCCGATGTATGAAAGAATTTAATATATTTTAGCTACCTTTTACTTTTTTCTTTTACTATAATTACTTGGACGCTTATTTAAAGGACTGGTTCATATTCGTTTGAGATCGAGATGCCTGGCATGATAGAGGAAAGGCCTTTGCCCAGCAGTGGGACAAAATAATAAAAATCTAATTATTATTCCTCCTTGCTTATACTATAGCAGCTCCTTGCTTCCTGACCTTACGACTCATAATATAAACATAGATAAACGCAAACGAACAGGGCCCCGTTTCACGAAGCAACAAGTTACTAGTAACAAGTTACAATTTGATATACATTGCGTAGCCAATTCGCCTAAACTGTAAGCCCTTATCGTTTTATCTAACCATCTACGCAATGTACGAGTACGTCGAATTGTACTAGTAATTTGTAACTTGTAGCTTCGTGAAACGGCCCCCAGATGTTTTCTATTATATGCCCTTGCGCATCAGATGTTGATACGTTTAGTTTCATCGTTGTCGTCACGTTGGAACTGATGTCAACTGTTTATAAATGCCTGATGTAAATAAATAGCATTCAATGACTTATGCACAGGGAAGATCTGGTCATGCCCTATTAGCTGATTATTACACATACAAACATAATGTCACGTGTCTTTACCGGAGGGGTAAGTAGACACCACTTCAACTTGCAACGATCCAGACATATTTCTTTTGCTTCATCCACATTTATGAGCTGATTGCAACAACAAAAATATATATATATATTTTGAGGCATGGATTCTACAAGTTACTATTGTCAGCTTTCATGCATCTCTACCGAGGGGCTCGAGCCTACCCTGCAAGGATGATTAGGCTTAAGTCGACAACTCAGGCCCAGTGCGGGTTGATGCTCTACATACAAATCTCAAAAGATCTTTATTTAAAGACAAGAACAGCCAGATTAAACTCTACAGAACTTGTATCTTCTGTTCTTTTCTATTTTTAAACATGCGTTAGTGCTAAGATAATTGAATTAAGAGCATGTTTAATCTCTTTCTAGCTGGTCCCGATAGCTGAGACGGCTTACTGCCTGTATATAGCCTTCACCCTCCCACTCACAGACATCAAGATCACGTCGATCTACGTGGTGCTAGCAGTGCTGGGACTGTTTGAGCTGGTCTGTGCTGTGGTCTTCATCTACGGCATCTTCAGGGTAAATATTCGTAAATCCTCAATTTTGGATCGGAACCATACTTACAACTTAATTTTGTACCTTCAGCAATTATGGCTTCAAAATGACATGGAAATTCGATTCGAACAACGGTCTAAAAGCGGTTAAAAATCTTCATTTAGTGTAGGTTGTAGAGTCAACGACCGACTTGACTTACCATTGAAAGCAGAAACAGGCAATCTATGTTGGCGATACACGTCCGATGCAATTTGCTACGACGTAGTACGCGTAGCACGAGCGTAGCAAACGCTACGAGATCTGCCAATACTGAAAGGGCATTACTAATAAGAGCAGCCTGATGGGTTCGGTTCTCATTGTGGAGATTCAGGGATCGAATCCTAGAAAAAACACGACCTATTAAATAAATCACTTTGTGACTCTGTCCCCAATTTGATTACGAACTTGCAGGCTGAACATGATTTCGTGCTTCAGAGAGCAAAGCTGTGACTACCTTCTGTAGATAAAAGATTATTTTATGGCAGGAAGGGTGTAGGGTGTAGGTATACATACCTACATCTTATAAATTTTGTAGGTAGTTGCATATTTCTCTAGATGATCAAATTGTCTAAATTGACAAACATTTTACAACTAGTCTTATCATTTCTACCCTCTCCCTAACCAACTCGCTACACATGCTACCAAACCCGCTAGTAAACTGGATAATATTTCGTTGCCCGTTGTCAGTAAATCCGAAGACGAAACGCTTCAAACTTAGCGGGTCTGTCCAGTTGATAGTCTGTCCAGTTGAGAATCTGTCCAGCTGCTACTGAGGCGTCAAGAGTATGACGTACATTGCGTTTGTTTGGTGGTTGCAGAAGCAGTCAAACTTCCTCTGGCCGTGGATCGTGCTGGCGTGGGTGAAGGCGGCAGTCCTGCTGGTCTTGTTCGTGGTGTGGGTGACTCTCTTGTCCGTGATCGGGTACGGCACCACCTCGCAGATAGTCCTGGTGGTCATCTTCATTGTCTATGCGTGTAAGTATTCTGTGTTTAATTTTAGTAAAAATAGCAAACAGATCTAACGTAACAACGTCTAATACGTTTTTTGTAAGATAGCGTTGTTACAAGTATGTGTATGCTAACAAATTATAGTTGGTGTATATGTCGTGGCCATATCGTAGAATTGACCACATCATGAAATTTTCGATCATTTCATGAAATGGTTGCGACCATTCATGAAATTTTCACTGTCCATTGGCCACATCGTGATGTGCCTTGGCCAGATCAATGATAAGAAATCGTTTGACTATTATGTTCAACTAAAACGCAGCTACTTCATGAAATGGTCAAGATTATTTGATCATATCGTAAAATTATTACATTTATTGCCGATAGAGGCGCTGGAAGCACTTTGTTTATGTACCAACATGGTGGCTGCGTTATTTCTCGCAGTGAAAAAATGAATTATTCGTTATTAAAATGAGAAAGAAAAAAAGAGTTATGATGAAAAAGTACTCTGAAAATGTCTGTCGGACTTAGAGAACAATAAGTACCAAACATAATTTAGATTATTTTTAAATATTTCATGGATGCCCTATTTTCACGATATGGCGATAATCGTGAAATGCACACGATTTAATGATCTGGTCAAATTTAGTAGGCCACATCATGAAATGCGACCATTTCATGAAATGATCGAAAATTTCATGATGTGGTCAATTCTACGATATGGCCACGACATGTATATCATAAACATTTTGAAAAAATTACTCTTATATTTATGATGGCGTACCTTTAAAATTAGTACTTATTTGAGAAGATATTGAAAGAAAGAAAAAAAAAACATTTGTTTTTTATTTTATTTGTCAAAACTGAGAAGCAAAAGTCGCCTTCAACACAAGTTTCTTTCAACAAAGAACATAGAAAGGATCAACATAAGTCTCCTTGTCATCTTCTCTCCATTCCCTTCCAGTGATCCTGATCTACTTTAGCTGCGTGAGCAACAGTCGCCGGTGCGAGATCCAGTCGGATAACTACGCGCAGTACGCGCCACGACGCACGCGCAGCAATTCTGCGATCGTGAGGAACGTTTATGTGCCCATGACGAAGCAGTTCAACTCTACATAGCCTTAACGAAAAGAAAATACAGTGGCAAGGTATACCTAATAATACCTATATTAGGTACCATTTGTCAGGTTGAGACCATAGCCATGGTGTATGATGTATCCCGTTTTGAAGCAATAAAAAAAAATAGCAATGTGATCAAATATGATGATGATGATGATCAAATATAAGCAAGCGTCTAATATAAGGCAAATGTATAGGTAGGTATAATAGAAAATTAGTAAAGACGCCCAAGCTCTGTTGAGATAATAATTTTGATTTTCTTGATATTTCCTAGATCAAGATATCAGAAAGTGTAAATAATATATGTAGGTGTGGTAGATGATACGAAATAAAACGATATGACTGTATTTATTTTTAGTAAGAAACAAATGACAACGATGCTTTTAAACTAACTCTTTGTTTTTATTGCGATAAGTATCTGGTGTTTAAGTTTAAAGTATTTTTTATAGATTAAATTATTATTGTCAAAAATCTTATTTTTATAAATTGTAATAATTATGTTTATAATATTCAAATTATTGCTAGTAGTAGCAGGCAACAGAACAAATTAAAAAATATTTTTTTGACCCTTATACATCTTTTATTTACACCGTATATACTACCCATTCGTATTACTTAAAAGTTATTAAAGATATCTTAATAAATACCTTCGCATGGACAGCTGCGGCATTTACCGAGGCAGTATTTACAGGGCGTGAAATGGACATTAAATAATCATCTAAAACATTAAAAAGACGACTGCACTGCCATAAAAATTATAGCCAGTATCACTTGGGCTGATGTAAGGATTCTAACGATACCCCATACATCCAAATCCTTACAAGCATTTAGAAGTTATAGTAGAATAAATAAACATACATGAACCCTGAACATTCCTTTTTCCTTATAAAAAACAGACATCGTTCGTAATACTCCTATAAATACCTTAACTATAAGTAAAGCTACAAACGACTCCATAAAAAAATAAAATTTTGACCTATCTTTAATCCTAAACTTCTGTAGAAAATGGTTTAAATATTTTAAATTAGTACCTTCTATACGGCAGCGAGACCCGGCTTGTCCTCGGAAGACATGTCCAGCAGCTACACGTCTCGGAAATGAAGATGTTGCGATGGATGTGTGGCGTTACGCGATTAGATCGAATTCGTAACGAACACATCCGTGGCAGTCTCGGAGTCCGTGACGTAGCGGATGAGCTTCAGGGAAAGTCGCCTCCGATGGTATGGCCGTATAAGTCGCAGACCGTCCGACTATGTAGGAAAAAGATGCCTTGACCTCACTGTCCAGGGCCCTAGATCACGTGGTAGGCCTAAAAAACGCTGGCTCCTATATCTCACACCTGTGATGCCGAAGACCGGGCAAAGTGGAGAAGATTAAGTAGAAAGCGAACCCCAGCGCTAGGCCGGGGAAACGCTAGGACAAAGAAGAAGAAGAAGAAGTACATATTTCTTATTTAGTATTTCAGCAAGATGAATGAAAAGAACACTTTGAGCTGCTCGTAGTTTAGTGAACATTAGTGTAATGCAGTGCAATCAGTGCATATCCGTAAAGAACACACAAACAAAGTGTCTTCCCCTCAGAGACAGTTCTAGATTAGCTAACAAACATCTGTTCAGCCATTTTCAATTTACTTATTAGTCTTTGGGATAAATTGTAATATTTAGATGTCTTATACAGGAAAACCAAATAAAAACAAACAATTTAAGTAACACAAAAACAAAGCCACCACCACGTCATGATCATGGAATGACATGAATTTCAATTGAAAAGGCACACCTATACATATTTATTTTCCAGTAGATTAACTTGGAACTCCTAGTAATCCACTACTCAAGCGCTGATTATCGTAATACTAGTAATTGCGTTATATCTGGCGGCCATTGATTTTACTGGCTTATCTGCTGGGACTGCCCCTTCGCCGCCGTATAAAATATCTTTGCCTCTATCAGCAGATAGTTAAATTGTGTAAGTGTAAACGCCACGATCATTGATTTTGATTGAAAAAAATCACTCAGGCTAAAACACTTCGTTCGAAAAATAAAAAATTGAGCGCGTAATTTGCATTTTTATGAATTGTGTGATTTATCGCAAACAAGTCTAAAAACTGTTATTTAATTACTTACAAAGTCAATTTTTATAAAGTGTCAATCTGAATTGATATCTCCACATTTGTCGCGATCTCCCCAGAAGTTGTTGAATTCAAGCAGTGTTTGTGACGTTTGGACCCACGCCTGTATCACCAGTGTGCTGTGGCGTAGATGATGTGTCTTTCGGTGGAGAGCTTCTGCTTCTGCATCAGCCTGGAGGTGGCGGCGCAAGTTATTGGCATTGTCAGCACGGTAAGTTCCTTTACAGAACTATATTAACTAAAGAGTAAAGAATTATACGGCTAATAAGTGTGTTTAGTCATCATGTTGGTTAGGGCTATCCGTAATGAAGTTACACGACTGCTACTTTAAATTTCGGACACATTAATGAAGCTGACGACAGGATTGTTAGCGTAATCTGTTTTCTAAAAAGAAATCATAAGAAAAATTCTCTATACTCTAATAAAATGAATGTAATAGAGTTTTTGAACTCTACTTAGCTACCTGGATAGAGTGCTCTTCCTGTGGTAAATTCTATTTGTCTGCCGTTTTACAATAAAATACTTATAAATAACCCTGATTGATAGACAACACATAGCCCAAACATAAAATATTGCACAAAACAGTTTTAAACTGTACAAGACGGGTTTTGCAAAATAAGGTCTATTTTTTATTCATCTTTTAAGGTATAGTTAGGTAGGAATTTAAAGTTAAGTAGGAGATTAAATTAAGTTAGAGGAGTGAAAATGGAAATTCTATCGACTAAGACTAGCCTTACACTTGAAGATCTTGATATAATAAATAAAATAAATAAATAAAATAAAATATCTTTTATTTCAGGCACAGTACCTAACCAGTTACATACAGTCCCATAGCCTTAATCTAGTATTAAATCCACCAATAAAGTTTCGTCTAAAATTAAAATTATAATATCAAAATGCACCCATCCAAAATGCAACCACAGTCAAACAAATACAGGTACAGCGCTTACACCTAGACACTTGTTACAGTAGGTCTTTTGTTATAAATATAGAGGGTCTGAAACACTGCAATCACAATGCTATTCGTACATTTTTGAAGTCTTTTATGAAAGGATATTCTTACATTATGCATATACTCATGAAAACCCTTTACTTTGTGTTCATAAAACATACCTGACGCACTACACCGCCACGGCAGCCCCAGCATGGCGCGGAAGGCTATAGCTAATATCGGCTATGCCTGCCTACGCGCAAATGTTTCTAATGCTTACATTTTGTATTTACAGGATCCATTAGATGTTAATTGCATAGGCAGTTTGTATTACTTTTAGACCATGCATTTTGCTGATATCTGGCTACTCGCTGAAAACTATTGTTATCATGTTACAAATTGTTTTAGTATTAGTCTATGGTATGTGGTGTGGAGATAACGGCTTTGTCGACGGTATTCGTAGTATTTTTGATTCATCTTTATCTTATCTAAGGTGTTTGCCGTACCTTGTAACAATTCCAGCTAATCAACGGTAGATATTTCGGACAATCTGTCGCCATAGGCAGCTGTCTCTCAATTATCTCGATTGACTCAGCAATTGTGTAAAGCCACATATATACGGTCACTTTTTTTACGAAGATTTCGGACGCGCGTCGCTTTGCACTATTATCGTCTACTCTGAGTACAAAAAAAACTATTTTGCAGAATCTTTAAAAGTTTTAATGTTTCTGGGTTAATTGGTGACTGTTAACTCTTTTCAATCACAAAAGTCAAAAACTACAAATTCAATTTTTTTATATATATTCTGTCGTGTACTTACAAGTCAGTACAAGTATTATGTGTATTGTTGTGGGCCATTTCACAAAGCTACAAGTTACAAAATACAAGTACAAATTCGATGACATTGCGTAGACAGTAAGATAAAACGATAAGGGCTTACAGTTAAGGCGAATTGACTTTGCAATGAATACCGAAATGTAACTTGTTACTATTAAATTGTGGCCTTCTGTAATGGGGCTCTGTTTTTATTTGAGCAGGCCACTTCTGACTATGCGTACACGAAGTTTATCTTGATGATTTCCTTTCCAGCTGATGTCAGCTCTGATCACGGTGGTGTACGGTACTGCAGCTTTACTCCTGAGGATGTCGGAGACGAAGCTCATGTTCTACACCGCCATGGGGCTGACCTCGGGCCTGCAGTGCGTTTTTGGAGTCCTACTTTGTTATGGTGCCTTTCAGGTAATTCACCTATTAAAAAAATAAGTATAATACTTAATACTTAATAAGTATTTTACCTATTGTAAGACGTTTTGCTGACCAAATGTCACAGCTTCTCTGACCTTTAGAAAATATTTTGAATTTTTCAGTTTCAAGTATTCTCTTAGGTCTACAAAAACGAGCTACATTTAAACTGCGCAGTGCGCTTGCAGTTATCGTTCCAACAATTGCACTCTAATTGCATTCTAGACATCCCTAGATCTTTTTAGTTGGAGCAACAGCATTAAGCTGTGTCATGTCCTTCTGTGTAGGCCCTAAACGTTTCCAAGACCAGTTTAATATTTTGTATCGTTAAAATATCCTGCGTATCTGACCGCTTCTGTCTTCTTTATAAAGATAAGATAAAGATAAAGATATATTTATTATTATATTTATTATTCCTTATAAGCCTTAAAATTTTAATTACAGAGGCGTCCGATGTTCATGTGGCCTTGGTTGGTGATAGCCTGGACTACTGGCTTCTCTCTGCTGGTGGTGTCTATAGGAGGCTGCGTCGCCCTCATCCTGGGCGGATACCTCACTGCCGACGCCAATCTCATCATCTCTGCTTACGTCATCTACTCCTGTAAGTACTTTGAGAACAGGGGAAAAATCTCTCTGCTTACCATAAAATAAAATCATAACTTTATTTGGTAAGCAATTAAAGTTACATACAGATAATACCCCTGATTGACTTATTCATGTCTAATAAAGCACTTAATCCTTTTATATAATACTAAATTTTCTTCCACACTTCATCGTTTAAGATGTCAGCAATTTATTTTACTTAAACTCATAATTTTCTTTTTCAGTATTTCTGCTATACTGCGCTTTTGTCGTGAACAGTCGTCGTTCCCAGATCCTCAAAGAAAAACAGTTTGAGTCGACTACAACTGCAGCTCTCATGGGATATCCAGCTTTCAAATACGCCTAGAGAATTATCCTCTATCGAAATCGACGGCGAGACTCATGTTCTTCCGAACCAAAACTTGGCTGCTCAGATAGCAGATGCTATACTGATTAACACAACAACATCAACAACATCAACTTCTGAAGATTCAGAAGTCAAAGTTTTTTGTTTGGAGTGGAGCTTTTTATGATCCACAAACTTGGTCTCTTACAAGACCCGACGAGGATGGTACAAAGATTCGGCGCGGATAAAAAGACATGGATCAAATTGAGCCGGTTCAGAACAAAGCACGGGCGAACCAAAACCAACTGGGGCATCAAGGACTCGCCACATCGTGACTGTAGCAAACTCTATCACATGTGGTGAATGACTGCCCTCTGCTGTTTCCTCGGTGGAATAGAGAAACTACACCAGCTTCTGGCGACTCATGATACCCCACCTCTAACATAAACGTTTAGTTTTTGGGATCCAAAAGAACGATGCTAAATGAAATGGTGAAAACTTGGGCTGGCTTTGAGAAGTAGGGCTGCTTGGACTAAAAATGCTTACAAGATACATGGCTATCTGATATCCCTTCATGCCCAACATGCTTTGATATCTACCTATACATGTTAGAAGACATTTACAATGCTACTGAATAGATGGCTATTCAGTTGCGCTAAGTATAATGTAAATAAATAGATCTACTTGAATACAAATATAAAACAATACATAATTAGTAGATTTATAACAAAATCCAAACATACATATAAATACATACTCATATATACATACTTATAAATAAGTTACATAGATATGAAATGCTCTTTTAATCTCTTTTTAAAAAGGTGTATAGAGGTGCTTTCCTGTATAGCTAGATTTAAAATGTTTTACTCTTGAAAAGTAACAAAGATCATTGAAATATTGTATGAATCTATTACAATATAATGGAATAAATAAAAGGTTGAAATTTATTAATAGTGTTTATCGAATTTTTTCACCCGTACAACCTAAATAATTATAACGTCCCAATTTTTCTATATTTAATATTATGTCTTTTTGCAATCCGACCAACCGATTTGGTCTATCGCTATTCGTTTTCAGCGTCGATTTCAATAAAGTGTATTCCTGTTCATAATCTCAGCCGAAAGACGTCCACTGCTGGACAAAGGCCTCCCCCGAGCATCTCCATAACGACCGGTCCTGCCTTTCATGAACTTTTCTGCCCAAGCGCCTTTCAGTTCAGGATTACAAAAATAACTTTATGGTTCAATCAAAATTATGGTTATCAAGTGAGTGAAGTAGTGCGTTACCCACGGACTAACGACAAAAGTCCGTGGCGGCCAACGGTGGCGTTACCCCAGCAAAAATCATTGTGCAGAACAAAGATCTAAGACGTCTTGCTGAAGTGCTGCAAGACAAAGCTTTAGAAGAGCACTGAGGATCTTTGGCAGACTAGTGAGTGTTTTGTCTGATGAGAAGAGCCTAGGCTTTTGTTTAGTTTAGACCACTTTGCTCGAAAGTAGCTGGCACGCTGCAGTCATATTATTATCATAACATGCCAGTTTATGGTAAAATTTGACACTGATATTTCAAGCTAGCTGTCAGAACAGTTAGTTTTTTATGAGCGGATTGCAGAAAGTAAATTAGAAATAAAAACATTAAAATTATGTAGAAAATGTTACATATCAATTGTATCATCCGTTTTGAACGGATTTTAAGAAGAAAGTTATTATCAAGATTTCTATCTACTTCGGACTATGTAAGTACTTACAAGTTTTGTGTAACCAAGAATAGAAATAGAGTACCTTACGATCAATTTTAAAATTATCGATTTAAGTTGAGCAATGAAATGAAATTAAAAAAGTTAAATGCTTCCCCGGGAAAGTTTGCCCTTCCGGACCATAATTTGCGATACTCAGAAAAGTCGTTTCAAACAGCTTCGTAGAGTAAGCAAAGGGCGAAAGGTCGCTTAAACCCAATAAGGGTTTCTCAGGGTCATATTATCAAGTCTGCACCCGCTAAATTACCACTTTGGTAGAAATGGCGATTAGGTCCGTATATAAAAAAAAAAAATCTCAGATGATTAACTAGAACACTGTCTGCGGAGATGTATTATTTTATTTTAATTATTTATTTATCAATTGATTATGAGCTGGTATTAAATATATTATTCGTTCGCTGTCGTGGATTTTGGTATCTATACTAGATTTCTGAAGAAAACAGTTCTTTTATTTTATGAAATTTTAAAACAAGCAAATTACTTGGATTTCCTCGCGATTCTTCAATTATTCCAATTGACAAGTTTTTTTACATTCAAATTGTAATAATTTATGCATACTCTTCGCGAGAATTAGCTACAACTTGTACGAGGAGGGGATCAAAAAGTAGTGAGAATGAAATAGAATATAATGACTATTGATAACTTAATAATTTATTTTTCTACATAGTCTCCGAGTCTCTCTACACACCGAGTCCAGCGCTTTTCCAAGGCTTCAATCCCTTTAAAAAAAAAGTTTTGTCTTGGTCCTGCAAAAAGCTCTCCACGGCATCCATCACCTCGTTATCGTCTTCGTACCTGTTTCCCCTTAAGTATTCTTTCAATTTGGGGAACAGATAAAAATCGCTAGGCGCCAGATCTGGTGAATAAGGGGAGTGGTCAACCAATTCGAAGCCAGCTTGCTGAATAGCAGCCATCGCAACTGCCGACCTGTGCGCGGGTGCGTTGTCGTGATGAAACAGCACGCCCCTTCAAAGTTTCCCTCTCCATTTCTCTTTGATGGCATTCCTCAACTTGGGAATTAAAGCTGCATAATATTGGCCTGTAATAGTGGTTCCACGCTCCAGGTAATCAATCAACAATATCCCTTCTGAGTCCCAAAATATTGAGGCCATAACCTTGCCATCCGATGCCACGGCACGAAACTTCTTCGGGGTCGGTGATGATGGCCGTTTCCATTGCGAAGATTGCTGTTTTGTCTCAGGATCAAAATGATGGACCCATGTTTCGTCCATTGTTACGAAACGAGACAAAAAGTTCTCAGAATCTTGAAACTTGTCCAACAATATCTTCGAAATGTCAAGTCGATTTTGTTTTTGACTGTCGGTTAACATTCTCGGCACCCATCTTGCGGAAACTTTTCTCATATTCAAAGATTGTTTCAATATGGATTGAATACTTCCATATGAAATGCCCGTTTCTTGAATTAAGTATCGGATGGTAACTCTTCAATCGCTCAATACAATTTTCTCGACTTTCGCAACATTTTCTTGGGTGACTGACGTCGATGGACGGCTGCAACGATGTTCGTCTTCCGTGCTCGTTCTCCCTACTACGAAATTGAGAAGCCCACCTTGCGACAGTAGAATACGGCGGAGCAGACTCTCCAAATGTTGTCCAAATCGCAATGAATCTCTTGAGTCGTTAACTTTTTTAAACAGAGGTATTTAATAACGGCTCGCACTCCATTTTCGAGAACACGTTCCGACACGAAGCAAACAAATGACTACATTCAGAAAAAAACAAAAGAGAATCGGATTTTTTTTCTTTATTAATATTACAAATAAGTATCTGAGCTATTACCAAGGAGTATGTCGTTCTCACTACTTTTTGATCCCTCCTCGTAGAAGTTATTTTACTACGCCACCGTAGAAGTTGCTATGCTACGTCGTAGAGGTTACTTTGCTACGTCGTAGAAGTTAAATTGCTACGTCGTAGAGGCTCCTTGCTACTTCGTAGAGGTTACTTTGCTACGTCGTAGAGATTACTGCTACGTCGTAGAGGTTCCTTGCTACTTCGTAGAGGTTACTTTGCTACGTCGTAGAGATTACTGCTACGTCGTAGAAGTTACTTTGCTACATCGTAGAGGTTCCTTGATACGTCGTAGAGGAGACTTTGCTACGTCGTAGAGGTTCTTTGCTACATCGTAGAGGTTACTTAACTACGTTTTAGAAGTTACTTTGCTAGTTAAAATTTAGAAATGACGGTAATTTTTTGCGTGAGTGTTTGTTCAGTGTTTTGAATAATACTTTGAATTGCAACAAGAAAAATTTGCGAAGGTAAGTGTTGAAATTCTTATTGTGTACCGTCGCTGTGCTATTGATTTCTCCTTTATAAAGTAATTTGCAGGGTTTGTAACCTGTTTTTTTTTTTTAATCGGTACAGGGTTTTTTTTAGGAATTGAAATTGAGAAACGTGTAACAAAAATAAAACCATGCTTAATAACAACCGGTTTCAAGCCCTGACAGTTTGTTTGACTGTCTGTTGCGTTATAATAAAACTACCATAAAAATGTGCACTATGTGGTAGGTGGCCGCAGACACATAGGAAATTATTGCACCTACGAGGCGGGATTACGCGCACGGCAGCTTAGCACGCTCCACCTACGTCGTAGGTGCATAGCAGGCGTCGTGTAAACAAAATTGTTAATACGAGCATCATCCCAAAATCCACGCTAGCGAACCTGTAGTCAAAATTTATACGCTAATTAGGACAAATTAAAAAAAGCGACTGGACAGGCAGTCAGACAAAATTATTTTTAAGACGAATGATGTCTAATATTCATATTATGAATTATTTTTATCTTTAGCTATATTTTAACCCTCTACGGGACTTACAACTACGGATTCTTATACAAAAAATGCTTCTCTTTTTAAACTGTATAATCTTATGTTTTTCGTGGTTGTTCATTACACTAAAATTGTCACAATTTACGGGTTTGTCACCGCGGTTATATTTAATATTATTACTTCGATATTTCGAAACGGTTGCACGCTCCATGGTCACGAGTAGACAGTTCACAAATATAACTTTGGTAACAAACCCGTAAATTGTGACAATTTTAGTGTTGTGTTACCTTTTTTAAGTATTCAAAATTTTAATCGCATATTGAGCATGAGGGTTGATCTTCTTATTTTTATCGATTTCGCTTATTTTTAGAACTATTACAAAGTTGCGGTGGTGGGGGGATCAGGTGGAATCGGTCAGCCTCTTTCCTTGATGCTGATGCAGAACCCTAAAGTGACCCGATTGGCCCTGTACGATGAGGCCCCAACGGCTGCAGGGATCGCTGAGGACCTGTCACAGATGAACTCGGATGTTATAGTCGAGGGGGGGTTTACGGGTGAAGATGTGGGGCGTGCGTTGTGCTGTACGTACCTTTATTTTTTTTCATTTTTTACTTTTTTGCAAACAACTGACAAAGATACCAAGATGAATCGAGATAAACAAACCAAAGAACAACAAAGCAATCACAAGCAATCGTTTGAGCAGAGCTTTGTAGTTACTTTATGAAGCTCGTAAGGTCATTAGATAATTATTATTTTTTTCAAACTAAAACTGTACACATAAAGATATTTGCTACGATAGTCAATAAATCCTACAGTAGCAGCCTCCGTGGGCGAGTGGTTGAGATTTCGCCACTCGTTACTTATTTATTTATTTATTTACGGAGGTCCCGGGTTTGATTCCCGGTGGGGATACTATCAAGCAAAAATCTCTGAGTGAGACTTTCTTCAGTTTGGTTAGGACATTGCAGGCTGAATCACCTGATTGTTCGAAAAGAAAGATGTTTCCGTGCTTCAGAAGGCACGGCCGTTGGTTCGTTACACGAGCCTTTGGCGGCTCTATCACACTGTCACTAGGGTTTGTGAGGTTGGTTGTCAACCTCACTACTCACGCGATGAAAAATAAGTAGAATAAATCCCACATCTTCAGGTGCACATGTAGTAATAGTTCCGGCAGGGAAGCCTCGGACGCCATCCATGTCACGACAAGACCTCTTCAACGTCAACGCGAAGCTGGTATCGGATTTGGTGCAAGCCTGCGTGACTTTTTGCCCTTGGGCCCTGATAGCCTTCATCACCAACCCTATCAACTCGTTGGTGCCGCTTGCGTGTGAAATTAGGAAAACGGTAAATACTTTATTTTGTTAATTAATGTTTAGCCCAGCAGCCGCCACGTCAGGTCTGCTGGTCGCACGATTATGGATAGTAGTTTGAAGGTGGTGAAGATGAGGTAGTAGCGATGGCAGGAAAAACAGGGTTCAGTCCAGATAGTTGCACAAACGGTTTATTAGTATAAGAATTTAACGTTACACTTTTAAAAGCTTACTTTCAAATAAAAATACTGATAGTAAAAATGATAACAGTCTGATGTCTTGAGGTGGAATGAGGAAATTCTGATGAAAATGACAGAACCGAAACGGATGGACTTGAAATTTGAAAATAAATTTGAAAATGGATGATGAGACTGCCAGTACTAAAAAGTACTGAATTGCCAGTAACAAAATAGCAGGAGAAGGTAGGATAGCAGTTCAGCTACAAATGGAGTCCAGCCCGTCGTATCTAACGCTTAGAAAATCCAAGACTTAGGGATAGTCACAGAGTTAATATAGTATTACCGTACAGAACGGCCACTCACCCCCTCCCGCCAATCCAAGCTTCCTCACCCCGCCCCGTAGTGAACGTTGTTGGGGAACGCATTTGGAGTACTTGGGAGTATCGAACAAAGATGGCCACGCCGCACAAAATGCTTGAATAGTTTCTAGTGGCAGGTTTCAAAAGTTGCACCCTCGCTCTGTCAAGACTCTTTCATTAAAATGGAGACTAATTTATAAACCCACATTTTCTCTGGGTTGAGTTGAGGTTAAAGCGCTGTTAGTCGTACTGCATACCTAGCGTTGTAGGAGCGCATCTATATAACCCTAATAGCATCGCATGTATTTTACTATCTATAATATAAAAATGAATCGCAAAATGTGTTGGTAAGCGCATAACTCAACAACGCCTGGACCAATTTGGCCAAATCTTTTTTTTAAATGTTCGTTGAAGTTCAAGGATGGTTTTTACGGGGGTGTAGGGTAGGTGTAGGGTAGGTGTAGGGTAGGTGTAGGGTAGGTGTAGGGTAGGTGTAGGGTAGGTGTAGGGTAGGTGTAGGTTAGGTGTAGGTTAGGTGTAGGGTAGGTGTAGGGTAGGTGTAGGGTAGGTGTAGGGTAGGTGTAGGGTAGGTGTAGGGTAGGTGTAGGGTAGGTGTAGGGTAGGTGTAGGGTAGGTGTAGGGTAGGTGTAGGGTAGGTGTAGGGTAGGTGTAGGGTAGGTGTAGGGTAGGTGTAGGGTAGGTGTAGGGTAGGTGTAGGGTAGGTGTAGGGTAGGTGTAGGGTAGGTGTAGGGAAAAATGGCAGGACAACGTCTGCGGGGTCAGCTAGTAGTTCATAAAAACCATTAGCTGTGCGAGAGATTCTGATGTTAGGTTCAAACAATTTCTCTGTCTGTCTTTTCGCACGCATTAAATACTTATCTTTCTTACCTACTGTCACAAAGCTCATGGCATATTTTACGATCGATCGATCATGTTAATCGAGTAGTAGGCATTTAAAACGAGCCAGTTTTATGGAGTGGCCGAGATGTGGAATAGTAACTGCATTGATACAGTATTCATACGCATAGTTCATTACGCACATGGTTCTATGCGCAAGGGTGAGAATTCTCTCAATCCTTCCGAGTTCAAATCCCAATCCTAACACTGTTAAACAAAACTTCCTCCTTAGACTCTCTTCAGTTCGATGAAAACATTGCAATGTGATTCACTTGATTATTCGAAAGGCATTTTAAGACATTTGTCTTGACTAATATGGAAGTAGTCCACACATGGCTCATGTCATGAGACCCTTGGCAGCTCTATAACTTTGACATCAGAAATTAAGAAAGGATGTTCGTCGACCTTAATACACACATATATACACTATATTATAATGATGAATGAGTATCTATAACAAAGATTCGTAAATTCTAGTGTGATGCCGCTTGTCCTGAAAAAATATTTGGTGTGACAAGCCTAGACCTGATCAGAGCTTCAACTTTCGTGGCTCAAGAGTGCGAGTTAGATCCATCTTGTGTCAACGTCCCTGTGATTGGTGGACATTCCGGCACCACGATAGTGCCACTGCTAAGTCAATGTCAGCCGTCTGTGTCACTCTCTGACCAACAAATTATAAGACTCACGAAGAAGATCCAGAATGCTGGTACTGAAGTAAGTAACAAACGTGTTGTCACTGAGTTAAATTCAAGGCAATTGCCGCCATGTGTTACTTTTTCACTTGGTTTGATGCAAGGATTCTAACGATACCCCAAACATCCAATCTTTTGAGGCATTTAGAAGTTATGGTGGAATAAAGAAACTCACATAATCCCTGCGTTCCGAGACGCGCTGAAATCGATTAAAGTACCCGTAATCGCGTTCCGAATTACTGTCAGCTGTCAAAACTCATACTTTTTTGCTTTTCTGATCGCTGACAGCGCTGAAAGTCTGATTCGGAATGCGCCCAATAGATGAACTTTGAAAACATTACACTCCTTCTTTGTGTAGTCATGTAAAAGACACTCTGAAGATCAGTGTGTCCAGCTGCATGTGTTTAGAAACTGAATATTCTTGTTAGCAATAAAAAAAACAAAATGCCTTTCCCCCTTCGTCCCGTTCCTTTGTTTTTTCGGTTTCTTAATTTCTAAGATCTTTCACATTTTTAAGATCTTCAGAATCAACGATCTGCAGAAAGTCGCGTAGCTGGATACGTAGTGCAGGCGGTTGTTGTGGAAATCTTTGGGGAAGACCTTTGCCCAGCAGTGAACGTCTTTCGGTTGAAATCATGAAATTAACTCCGTAGTCGAGTAGTCGGGTTTTCGGCACTAACTACAGAGGTTTCGGGTCCGAATCTCGGTGGGGACACTGCAGGCTGAATCACCTGATTGTCCGAAAAGAAAGATGATTCCGTGTTTCGGAAGGCACGTTAAGCCGTTGTTGGTCCCGGCTATATACTATCGTTACACGAGCCAAGTCAGTGGCCTTTGGCGGCTATAACACTGACACCAGGGTTTGTGAGGTCGGTTGTTGACTTTACAACCCACACGATGAAGGAGGGAAGGTTGAAATTATGCTGTTTTATTGTTTTAGGTGGTAAAAGCTAAAGCTGGGGACGGTTCAGCCACGCTGTCCATGGCATACGCCGCTGCGCGCTTCGTTAACTCTCTATTGAGAGGATTAAACGTAATTTCTACTCAAATCTTTTATATCAACAGCTCATATACGTCCCCACCGAGGGGCTCAAGCCTACCCTGATTTAGAGTAATTAGGCCTTAGTCGACCACGCTGGCCTAGTGCGGGTTGGTCGACTTCGCACACAACCTTTGAATTACTTCGCAGGGGTGTGCAGGTTTCATCACGATGTTTTTCTTCACCGTAAGAGCGTCGAATAAACGTACATATGAATTCGAAATTCGAAAACACATTGGTACGTGGTGGGGATCGAGCCCGCGTCTCCCGGACGGAAGGCAGTGGCCCTAGCCACTAGACCACCGACGCTCTCAAATCCTTTTTATAACCTTCTGCTAAAGTCGACTGAAGTGTGATACAAAAGAACCTGCATAGATTGGTTTTGACTTCAAGAAGTTTCAATAATTATTGCTGTTGTCAGCTTATCTATGCGTTCCCTTTGAGGGGCTCGAACCTACCCTAAATTAGGGTGATCAGGCAATAAATGACTGGCTAAAAATAAACTTCGTTCACACGTCACCCTGTGCTATAAAAAATACCAGGATAGGCACCCCTAAAGCCGATATTAGACGGTTCACGTTGCTTTCAATTTCGATATTGTTTAGTGTTTCTTTTTATTTTAAAATACAATGATAATATGATTTTGAATAGGTGTAAATAATAGAATTATTTATATAATATTTTTATATAATAAAAAATAAAAAAAATATAAAGAAATATATGTTTATTTCATTAAAAAACAAAAGTTTTTCAAACAAATGGCTAGTGACTCCCGGTAAGCTTGAAAAAACCTGTGTTGGGAGGCACTGCTCTTCTTAATGGCTGGTTTACACGTATTAAGTTGTCAAGTAGCAACTAAATTTTAACTAAATTTTAAGCGACTAAATTTTAAGTAAGTGTTTACACGTCATTTTAGTAGTTAAGCTCTTTAGTTAGCCCAAGATGGACGATCAACAGCGAATTCAAATCTGTAATAAATATAATAAATAAAATAATAAAGTATAATAAAATATTTATTTTTATATAATTAATTTAATATTATTATTATTTTTAATGATTATATATTAATCATTAATGTTTTTATACCAAGCTCTTTAGTTAGCCCAAGATGGACGATCAACAGCGAATTCAAATCTGTAATAAATATAATAAATAAAATAATAAAGTATAATAAAATATTTATTTTTATATAATTAATATTATATTATTATTATTTTTAATGATTATATATTAATCATTAATGTTTTTATACCTATATAATAATATATATTAAAATATATCCAAAAAATAAACATAAGACACTCGCACTTAACTTCGCACTTCGCATTTAACTTAAAATTAAATAAATCGCGCCTTTCCAAACGTGTCAAGTGACAGGCCACGCCCACCAACTTACCCGAAAAATAGAAAAAGTTCTAATCTACTTGTTTACTTGCACACTAAATTTTAACTTGCAACTTACTACTAAATTCGCTGTTTACACGCATTAAGTTGCTTAAAATTTAGTTAACTACTAAACAACTTAATATGTGTAAACCAGCCATAACTGATCACAAACAAAAACAAATAAATCAATATAAACACAATAGAACATAACAGAAGGTTATCAAACAGACATTACATAAACATTCATTAAATACATCAAAATAAAATAAACAGAAAGAAAATTGAGATTATGAGCAATAGAAAAGTAACATGATATGGTATTATTTCTATATTTTAAAAATAAAAAAATAAATAAATAAGCGCTTTATTTATCAACAATACATCAAGTATCAAGTAATGCTACGTAACAAATAAGTAGTACAAATTGCTGATAAAAGGGCAAGAGTCTCAGCATGATTGCTGCTTTTCAGAATCTCCCCATCTTCGCTACACTGGAAAATGCTCCACGCAGTTAATCCCTTCAGCTCCAGACATACGTCTTGAAGTCTTTATTAAATTAAATAGAACAGAAAATAAAAAACAAAAAATAAGAGTAATATCTATATATGTCACCGTACATTACACACATACAGACACCATTCAAAACCATATCCATATCATAACCGTCTAATATCGGCTTAACATGATTGCAGCTTATTTTTATCAGGGCACATATAAAATATATGAAAATTGAAATGTAAAAAATGAGGAGATTGATGCATGGATGGCATGATTCAGAATTAAGAAAAATATTACAACACACAACTCTCTTTCTTGTGTTTATTAATATACACTTTATTTAAATTACGAAATGTGGAAAGCTTTGTTTATTTATCTTTATTGGTTTTACAGTTCACATATATGTTTTAGGGTGAAACAGACGTCATCGATTACGCATACATCAAGTCAGACTTAAAAACACCGAAATATTTCTCTTGTCCTATAGTATTGGGTCAACAAGGCATCTTAAGAATCCTTTCCATGAAAGACTTCAGCGATTATGAAAAAGAACTCATAAACAAAGCAATCCCGCAGCTTGAGAATGATATTCAGGAAGGAGAAGACTACGTTTCGATGCAGAATAAAGAGGAATAGCATTAGTATATGGTTAATTAAGAAGAATGCGACTGCAAAAATGCACGCGCAATTTAGCCAGTACATTTTTCCGTTTTATCTGAACAGACCCTAAGATGAAAATGATCTGAGCGAGGATGTGGAGCGGAGCTATGAAACGGTGTGGGTGTTTCCACCAGAGATGTGCGAGGAAGATGAGCGGTGCTAGGATACGTAGCGGACTCATTTCAGATAATAATAATGCGAGCGGGCGCATCCCTCGCACGCATTTCTCGTACGCATTACTCGCACGCATATATTTCTCGCTTGATTTCAGAAAGACCTCGTTTCGCTAAGGCCTTTTCCAATAGAGCTAAGCTGAGCGAAATGAAGTGATACTTTTAGTTAGTAAAAACTCGCATGCTGCTTATTTCCTAGCACATCTCTGCAGCATAACCACTGTAGATAAATTAAATTGCACGAAGACAAGAACTGCGTTACTATTGATGGTTACGTTTTATGTCGCGTGGTTTATTTTATCTACGGTTGGTATGCTGACCTTGCTGGTGGAAAAGCAGCCTTATACAACATGTTTGTAAAAGTCGGTAAACTGAACAACTTTTGTTCCAGAAGTTTGATTGATTGATTGGTATATACTTTATTGCACCAAAAAAGGATGTACAAAGGCGAACTTAATGCTACATAGCATTTTCTACCAGTTAACCTTTGGTGGTTAAGAGCAGGTTGAGGGTAACGCCGCTAAAAATAGCGTTCAACTTGAAGTGCTATTGAAGTGGCTATTAGTGAAAACCTATAATTGGCTTTCTGTGTTAACATATTATGTAATATTATATTGTCATTAATGCTGTTGATTTTCCAAATAAAATAAATATCATACAATTGATAGACTTACTCATACACCAATAATACAAATTAATAAAGTTGAAGGTCCACAAAAGCACATAACAAAAGTAAAAAAAAAGTTAATTTTTTTATGATTTTTTTAATCGTTGTGAAAAGAAAAGTTGTTCAGTTTCATGGGCTGCCCTGCTCGAGAGGTTCTGCGTTATTTTGCTAGCACGTTGTAGGTACTCACGTTTAGCGGTAGAATCATGCGCGAGGATTATAAAGGTTCCGCTCAAGGTGGTGTTGCCTATCGATAGTTTTTCATACAGGGCAATGATATTATAAGTAAAAAGGCGTAGATAGGTCACTTACAGGGCAAACGGTGTTTTAACATGGCAAAAACTTACACAAGGACGGCAAGTCTAAGCATAAGTGCGAAAAACGCGTGACTAAGTTCAGGTTGGCTAATAGGGGATCGGACTGTTCACCTATTTTATGAATTTACCATATTTTTAGAATTAATTTTTAAATATAGATTAGTAGCAGACGATTCGTGAAAAAAAAAACAGAATCGGTTGAAAAACGAATTGACAGTGATTTTTTAAAGTTTCAATATGTCTGTCTCTTTCAAAAACGATTTTTTGTATGGAGATTATATGGCGTTACTAACAAATGACGTCACAAGTGGGTATGTGCCTCTCTGTCTAATCTTGAATTTCAAACCTTTATAACTCGGTCAATTTTAAAGATAGGGCAAAAATTATTTTAGTGTTCGATAGCAGAAACTAAGAAGTTTGGATTTATAAAATAAAAATAAAAGTAGTCCGATCCCCTATTAGGCAACTTTTGGTGTGCCGCTTTTTGAGCGCGTATGACTTATCTATGCCTTTTTACGTAGTATATCAATGACCCAGGGATTGGAACCCTTACGATTTTGATATCTCGTACCCTTATCATTCACATAAAACCCAAACGACTGAAGGGGTTTTTCAACGGGTAGTCCAGTCCGGTCCCTGTTTTTATCTAAAAAATGTTACCCAATCGTAGGTATGTAATACGATAATACTCGTACTATCAAACTAAATTAGTCTCAAAACAATCTATAGTAATCTTGCACAATCAATACATCACCTTTCCGTCGTTTAGTTTGTGAATCCCATCCGTCGCCAGGTCGTTTAAAAATTATGGACTAACTTTATTTAGGTATTTATTTATTTAGGAGAAAAAAACAATTGTGGTTTATTTTAGACTTATTTGAAGATTAGTTCACCATCTTTAAGAGCCACAATAAGATAATTATGTACTGTTTATTTTCTTTAATAAACTTTTTAAAGATTGCTTTCTTTTTTTTCTGGTTCTTTGTTTTAGATTTTACTATCACTGGTAATTTTTTGGTAAGTTGTTTTTACTTATTTGTTTATTGCTGCTATATACTTCGAGTACTTAAGTAGTTAATTATTATCAGCTCAAATACGTCTCCACTGAGGAAATAAGCCGTTGGACGTTCATCGGCTTAGTCTGGCCGAAGTGTGTGCGAAAAATTGAAATGATAATACACACACCGGCACAATTAGCGGAACAGAAAAGAAAAGTAGGAATATAAAATATTAAACATTTTGTGGACGAAGCCCTTTGTCCAGCAGTGGACTGTAACAGGCCGTTGATGAAACGTTTTGTGATTCAAGAAATTATTATTTGATATAAACTTACAAATTGTCGTCTATTGTTCCATTTTCAAAGAAGACATAACAAAAAAATATAACCGGCCAGTCATATAAGAAAAAAGATTACTATGTCCCTTGCCGGTGTGCATATTAAAAATCTTCCTAAATTGTAATTGTATTATACTGACATGTATTATTGTAATTTATCCTAAACTGATTTGCATACCAATTGTAATGGTTTTATAGCAAATAAATGATTTAATTTAAATCTCACTAAAAATTTTCAAAAATTTTTTTTTTCTTTTGTGGTTTTTGTGTAACTGCAGGCTGTGAACAATTTGGAGGGACTGCGACGACGACGGAGCGAACTGATGTAAAATTTCTACTTTACAAAAAATGTTCTTAGAATTGGCAGTAATATAATGCCAAACAGAAAACTGATTTTTTATCTCAGCTACTTTATTTCAGAACTCATTCAAAGTTACCGTATTAGGTGGAGCTGGCGGTGTGGGGCAACCGCTGGCGTTACTTTTGAAGCAAGATAGGTTGGTCACCGAGGTTGCCCTATATGATGAAAAGAAGAGCACTCCGGGGGTAGCCCTGGACCTCTCCCACATCAACACTAAATCATCTGTGCAAGGGCTAAACGAGAAAACGAAATTGTTCGACGCACTGAAAGGTATACGCAAAAGGCACTAAAATGTTAATAAAAAGCAAAAGAGGACTTTATATTAGTAATGGAAACATAATAGGCTCTCTTTCTTTTCGGCCAATCAGGTGATTCAACCTGTAAGTACTAATAAAACTGGCGAAAGTCTCACTCAGTGTCCCCACCGGGATTCGAACCCTCGCAGCGAAAACTCAGCCAAGGAGGCCATTAATATTATCCTTAATTTACTCGTAAAGTCCATCTACCTATGGTGACACGTTCACTACAAAGTGTGCGCTTACAGGGGAGAAGAACGACCTGGGCCCCGTTTCACGAAGCAACAATTTACAAGTAACAAGTTACAATTTGATATTCATTGCGTAGCCAATTCGCCTAAACTGTAAGCCCTTATCCTTTTATCTAATCGTCTACGCAATGTACACGTCGAATTGTACTTGTAATTTGTAACTCGTAGCTTCGTGAAACATAGGATTTGCAACTTTTTTAACACAATAGTACATTACTGCCACGGCCGCAAAATTTGCTATTGGTGGACGAGGACACGTTTAAAAGCCGAGCCACAGGTGAGGACTTTCATTGTGTACGAGTCTAGCAAGAGTTATTGCGGCCGAGGCTTGTATAGTGCTTTTCTCTGAAAATATGCGAGGAAATAATAAAATATTAAAAGTATTGTGGTAGGTACCTTTAGATGTATTCTTGTATCGTACTAAACTTATCAAGTCCAATTCATTGATATAATATTTCCCTAATTCAATGACTAGTTAACTTCATAATGATAAATAAGTAAGAAAATAGTTCGATAAAAATAAAAGAGACGAAAATTACAAACCGCCAAATTGCATGTTTTTTTTTATTCTATGCTAGTGACAGAGCATACAGCCAACTCCAATCCTTACGATTCGTGTACGATTCATATAAAATTTGAATTTAGAACATAAAAGACTCAAATACATTGAAATTTCTAGACGAAAGCTACTTTGCTGGCCTAGGCCATTTGAGGGCACATTGCTGGCCGCTGTTTTGTATGGGGAATTTTTCGTTCAAAAATGAGTCACTTCGCGTACTGTTTCTTGGCAGTAATGATCACATTTTCGAACGTGTCGGAGAAAATATTATCTATTTGGCCTTTGCCCAACAGTGGGATCATAGTGTAGTAGTAAAATATATATGTACAACGTGTTGGATTAATAAATCAAATCTTCTCAGGTGGTGTTAGCCTATGAAACTTTTGTTCTAGAAAGTCTGCAAAATCACAAAAAAGCAATTTTTACTTTATGCAAACTGATCGTGAGTCAATTTAAATGAGTTTTTTTTAAGAATGTTAACATTTATTAATAAAAAGTTGTTCATTTTAATGGGCGGCCCGGCCCTACCACCCGAGAGATTACGTTATATTGCGTACACACGTCCCACCCGAGAGATTACGTTATATTGCGTACACACGTAACACGTTGTGTTTAATCGGTCACTCTTTAGAGTAGTGTTTTAGGATGTCCGAGGACATAAAGTGGGTATGATGAATAAAATGTAAAGCACATTATTTTTAAATAAATAGAGATACGATAGTCTACATGTTCCTTTAAATTCAAATAAATTGCTTCTCAAATAGATGATAAAAAAAATACTGAATCACTCTTCTCTAATATAAGTGGTGTGCCCGGAACATGGTAAAAATTACAAAAAATGTTTTCACAAATTTTAAAACTGTGTCGTCATAGAACAATAAATACAGAATATACTAAATTTATTTCAACATACTTAATACGTTCCCGGAGTCACAAAGCGGCCTAGTTAGTTAGTTAGTTAGTTAGTTGGTGGGCTCCCGTTTCCGCAATTAGACTCTGAATTGGTCCGTTTTACGTTCGGTTTTGGCTGGTTACTCCAACCAGCCCAGCTCCTTCCAGAAGCTCAGAAGCCTCCTGGGACAAAGCGGCCTAATCCATACGTCTATGATTTCATTCGGAGTCATAATCCTTATACGAACGTAATTACATTTTTGTCAATGGACGTGCGATGAAACATTTTTTTGACGTTAGGAACGTGTGGCCTAGGAACTATTGTTCCTAGCCTAGAAAGTATAAAAACCATAGACAACAAAACATTCGGAAGATTTTGTAGAAGACAGCTGATACAGAGCTACTTACATCTGTTCAATAACTGGGGTTGCAGTAGTAAGTATTTTTGCAAAAATGAGTGATATTTTTGTAGTATACTAAGGTTTTATTGAAAACATTTTTTATTATAAACAAGAATCGTACGTTTTGGTGTTACCATCGATTACATTTTAAAATATCTTTATTTTTATTTAAATTCATACGTCTATGACTCCGAATGGAGTCGTATTACAGACCTACTACAGAATATGGGAAACGGCCAAAATTGGAACTACGACATTATTATGGAAATGTCAACTTGCAGTGGAGTCGTGATTGGTTAAAATGTAGTTTTGTATTACTACTAGCACCGCCGTTCAATTCACAGATTAGTTGGTAGGTCTTTAATTTCAATATAGACGTTCACGACTCCGTTTGGAGTCATATTATAATTATATTTTACTTAAATTAACTTCAATTATCAAGTAGAATTGCATTTTTTATAAAGTACAATAGCGAAGAATTAAAATAAAACCGATATATTTTTGGACGTTATGTAAAACATCTTGTATGGCGGACAGGGAACGTGTTAACATTGTTGTACTTTATTTGTTTGTCCGGAAGTTAGTTCTAATTTTCGTCAGCGATCAGACATTTGGCGGTACATCACTAATAAACTATTTCTGGTACTTCAACTACTGCACTAGTGTTGACGCGTTAGGATAGGAGTGTCTTAGCACCCGAGAGGAGTAACAATACGTAAGAATTTCTTATTAAATTTTTCCTCTCCAACTGAACAAATAACCTCTTTCAGATGCTACCGTCGTAGTGATAGCAGCAGGCAAGCCTCGCAATTCAGAAAACATGCCTCGGCAAGATCTGTTCAAAACCAACGCGAACATTGTCTTCGACCTGATGATGCCAGTGGTGACGTACTGCCCCAAAGCTTTCATATGCGTGGTCACCAACCCTGTCAACTCTATAATGCCTCTGGTTTCAGAATACATGATGAAGGTAATTGTTTTCTTTTTTATTGAGCGTTAATGGTGTAGTTTTGGGCTTTTGCCCCCATCTAAGAGACGCAGGTTAGGAGACTTCGAATAATTACGTGCTAAGTGTTTCGATTTTTATATTCATATTTATGTAGTTTATCCGACGGCTTTACGGTGACTACATCGTCGTAAAGTCGTAAGGAAACCTGCAAACACCTGTGATTTTTAGTTGTCGACCGCTCTTATTTAGAATGGATTAGAGGCCTTCAGTGGGGACGTATCAATCAATCAATCAATCAATCAATCAATTAATCAATCAATTAATCAATCAATTAATCAATCAATTAATCAATCAATTAATCAATCAATAAATCAATCAATTAATCAATCAATTAATCAATCAATCAATCAGCCTATTGCAGTCCACTGCTGGACGTAGGCCTCCCCAAGGGCACGCCAAAGCGCACGACCACCCGCTTTCCTCATCCAGCCACCACCAGCGACCTTCCTCAGGTCATCAGTCTACCTGGCAGGGGGGATGTATAATAAGCTGGTAAAAAAATATGCACGTGCACGTCAAGGAGTCTCAATCATCCACTCCCCATCAACTTTCAATGGAAATAAAGGGAACAGAAGACAACATTATAAAATCTTCATATAAGCGGCATAACTAAAGATGTCAACTGCACTACAATTCAATCCTGGAGCCTCCACATGAAAAAAAAAAAATATTTTTCTGTATTTTTTGTAAATCTGTATTTATATTTTAGCCTGTGCTGTAAAAAAACTAACGATTTCAAATTCCAGGCATGCGTCTACGACCCAAGAAAAGTGTTCGGTGTGACGACGCTGGATCTGTTGAGGGCAGCCAAGTTCGTGGCTCTGATGAACAACTCCCGCCCTTCATGTCAGTACGTGCCGGTGGTGGGGGGGAACGATGGGGCCACACTCGTCCCGCTACTAAGCCACAGCAACCCGCCCTTAATGCAATGCGACTCGAGCACTCTCAACTGCCTGGTCATGCAGATACGAGAGGCAGGGCGGAAGGTGAGGTTCTCCTTCTTCGTGTTGGTAGATCGATTTGTTGCCAGTGTCTGCCCACTGAGCGTCGTAGTGTATTGACTGTCGACCTTACATCCTACACGAAGAAGATCAAATCAACGGCCCGTTACAGTCCACTGCTGGACTATGAGCCCCCTCCACTTAAGTGGAGGGTTTCGCCATAATCTCCACGCTTGGCAGGCGGGTTGCGCTGCTGCCCGTTCCCTGTTCAATGTGTAATCCCTAAGTTGCCTCTTACGACACTCACGGGAAGAGTAGGGGTTGGTGACAAATGTATTCTACTCGGCCGTCACTACACGAAGAAGATATTGCATGGATAATGTTCCAAGTCATTCTGTTCAACTGAAGTTTCTTTATCAACAGGTAATACAAAAAAAAGTTGGCACTGGTTCTTCTACACTGACTGCGGCTTACGCAACAGCAAAATTCGTCAGCTCACTCCTGAAAGGCATTTCGGTAAATATTTCACCTACCTATAGCAGCTGTGAAGTCGGCTGGCACCTCGGACCAACCACCAACCAGCAACTTTCCGAAAAGCGAGATGAACCAATCACGACATGTTCCCCGCGCCCCCGACCGCAACTTTCTACGTAATTAGTTTGTTAGTAAATTATACAGAATGTGGTGTCCAGTGGGTGGTTGGTCTGAGGCTGGCACTAAAGGAAAAATAAAAATTATGACTTGTCATTCTACGAATATTATAGATGCGAAAGTCTGGATGTTTGTTGCCGAATCACGCTTGAACCACTTGACGGATCGGGATGAAACTTGGCGCACATTTAGGTTAGGCCCTGGAATAGGACATAGGCTACTTTTTACTGCGGTAAAATGCTTCATACCCACGAGAAAACTCATTTAACGCGGGTGAAACCCCGGGCGGAAAGCTAGTAATTAAATAAATTAGTCTTATTCACAGTCATGCTCTAATCCTGATTATAAAATCCAGCTATCATTTTCGTTTTTAAATGAACGAATGATAATATTATTTTGAATGACAAAAGCTGTCAAACATTTACTGAATTAGAACTTCTTGGACGCGTCGATTATACAATTTTAGGAAGCACGTAAAACATCCGACTTAAAAATCTCTTAATCTGACAGCTATGCCCTTAGTTTAGGTTATCACTCATTCAAAATAATATCATTCGTTCATCTGAATTCATCACCTCTCTTTCATTGGTCATAAAAACGAAAAGGATAGCTGAATCAGGGCCATTGTAACCACAGGGGTCTTATCTTAGGTTAAGATTCGAGCGTCAGTGGTGTATTGGCTAAGACTGTTGCCTCCCGTCTGGGAATCGAGGGTTCAATAAACTAACCTACCCAGCAATGTATTTTCCTGTGAAGGAAATAGTGTTGCCGCTCAATAGTCCAATATCGATAGCCTATCGATAGGCCTATCGATTGGGTACATATTTTTGGCGTTCAACTATCGATTGTAAAATTATCGACTTTTCGGCAACACTAAGGAAAACATCTTAAAGAAACCTGCGTACTCCTGCAAAGAAATTCAAAGGTTGCGTGTAGAGTCAGCCAGCCCGCACTTGATCGCCCTGTTCAGGGTAGGCTCGAGCCCCTTGTTGGGGATGTAATAAAGAAAGAAAGAGAAAGAAAGAAAGAAAACACATTTATTTGCACTGCTGTGACAGATTACACACTAAAATGTAGAAAGAGAAAAGGATGCACAGGAAAAAGTAACAGAAGCAAGTAAAACCTTGGGCTTCCACACCACAGTATGCAGTAGGGCACAACAGTGAAAAAGGTCTCAGAATGAGCTAGACGCTGTTTTTCAGTCGAGCCTGTTCGTCGACCAGATCCCAACAAGAGGTACCGATGAGATGACGAGAAAATATCTTAAAGAAATATCATAGATGTTATAATATATTTTATAATATATTTTATACAAACGTTATATATTGTGATGTATAAGTATTGTGATGTATAAGTATTATAATAATTGCTATATATAAGGTAACTGTAGGTAAACATAGTTGTTAGACTGTAAACACAGTTGTTTATGATGTTAATGATGCTTTTGTTTCAGGGAGAAAGAGTGTGTGAGTTTGCTTACATTAGATCTGACGTCACGGAGTCTCCCTTCTTCTCAAGTTCCGTGGTTCTTGGCAAATCTGGCATCGAGGCGTGTCCTTGTCTGGGCACCGTCACGCAGTGCGAGCAGGAAATGATCATAAATGCCGTGCTGATACTGCATAATAATATCACAGATTCAATGAAGTATATCGCGCGTCGTGAAAAATCTATTCCTATTCAGATTAGAAAATAATAATTTTAAACACGGAATATAAAACAAGAGTGGAAAGGACAAACGTAATTTTTTCTATGAGAACTAGTGTCGCCAAAATCACACATAGATAGCACTGTTTACATCACACACAGACTAAGACAATCGGGCATTTGACTAATGAGAGCTGTTGTACTCGTTTCAAACAAAAACGTTGTATATACTTCATTACTAAATGTAAATGTTACTTTACCATTAAACAAATAAAGTATATTTTCGCATGAGCTCAGATAAACTCTATACTTTCTTCACGTAGTTCAACGCTTCTGACCTAGATGGCGTATTACAAGATGCATACCAATACATACCTTAGCCTAAAGAAAATAGGAATAATTTTTGCAAGCTCGGCGAACTAAACAAAACTATGCGGACCTACTCATAGTTATGACACACGCGCCCCGCCCACTTGTCCTTTCCTCTTTTGTTTTATATTCCGTGATTTGAAATAAGGGCAGATAACGTTATTCGTATTCCAAGTTGTTGAAACAGTTAGTTTTGATAGTTAGTAAAATTAATTAGAATAATGATTTAGTTCTTAGTAGAGTACAGGGCCTTATAAAGCCAATTTTGTTTATTAGTTGTGCAATATTTTATTCAATTACATCTACGTACGTACGTACATTATTCTTAGTGATTATTATGTTTATATTAATAAAGCATAATTACGTTTATATCTCACTAATATGCGTTTTTCTCCAATTCTATGGATTGCACAGGCAAGTCAAATGTAGTGAAATCTGTCTGATAACGTCACGATGATGAAAGGAAAGGCCCTAGCTCAGTCAACCGGACTAAAAACCATCGCCGGAGTCGTGGTCTGCTATGACCTACCAGTAGGTTAAAACAATTTAATAGTAGTCCCATCACATGCCCTCCGGACCCACCATACTCCTGGCTATACCCCATTTTGCTTTTGGTGGGATGTTTCATTTATGTACTATGAAAAAATCACTCCTTCCGCCTAGTCAAACTTACTGATTCCCCCTGACATCCAAAAATCCATCCTAAGCCGAACAAAAATTATGGGTTTTGGTGATGTCGATTTTTTGGGATGAGAAATTGGAACCTGACGAACAATTATTCCTCATCATCACGATGATGCGTGGGATGACAAATATAACAAATTTTTCCATCTACCTAGTTGGTGACTTCTGCGAAAAACCCCCGAGCTCGATTCCCAGCCGGGCAGATAGTGATGAGATGAAGCTTCTTGGATCTGAGTGTTAAATCTTTATTACTGTTTATGATACGACTCTTATTAATTACCATCCTAAAACACAGTCTGACGAAAGCGCACGACATGCGCATGCGTCGTTAGCCGCAACGTAAGACGTGGAAATAATTACACTGCGTCGACGGCGCGCCAACGCGCACGCGCGAAACAATGCCGAGAGCTCTGGGCGGAAAATTGGGGTTTTAACTGACAGGGATGACAACTTTTTATTTACAAAATAATTGAAGTAGACATGTTTTAGGAGATGTTACGATATCATCATGAGAGATTGAAATGTCCTTAAAAATGAAAGATCTGTCTACAAACGAACTCAGATGCCTTAAAATAAAAAACTTGTAAAATAAGCTCTCTTCGCCCATAATTTCATACAGAGTTTAACTTTTTCATAGATTCTATAGTCCAATCTTTTGCCAAATTTGTACAGTAACAGAACCATACCAAAAAAATCTAACAATGTGGTAAAAAATAATCGCTGAGTATCCTTACACCAAAAAAAAAACATTTCAAGAGAACGTCTTTTTTTTTAGTAGACAGACAGCCCTATTGGCACAATGGCGGTCGCGACACGAACAGATGGACAAACAGACAAGAGATATTATAAATAAGAGGCCGAAGTGCCGCCGACCCCTAGTCTTACTGTACTATATGTGGGGACAAACGCAGACAGCGATGCAGAAGGCAGAATGGTGAGTTGCAAGAAATTTAAAATACTAAAATACGAAGAAGGAACCTTTTCACCCTCTACCCGCTAAATGCCGCTGGGGACTTCAGCCGTCATACCTGGAAAAACTTCTATTAGGCAATGTCTCAGTCAGGCCCATAGACGAAAATTTTTCCTTTCGGATTGGTTCCACTGGTGGGTCCAGCAAGATTTCAAAATACTCATGTCTCCACTGATTTTAACACACGTCAAGCCCTGGGGGTCCATACGCGACGTATTCGTTCACTATGTATATTTGCTCTGCTAGTTTTTACGATAAAGCAAATTGTACTGTTTTTCTCCAATGAAAGATAAGGGACCATGTCATCGATTTTAGTGACAAGAAAAAAATCTTTAAGCTTTATAAAGAAATCGAAACGCAATCTATCTGTGTATGAATTTGAACTCTTCTGATTTATCTACTACATTGGATATTTTCCCAACGACGACGATAGAGCAAATTGGAGAAAAAAAAATCGATTTGCTCTATCGTTAAAACTAATGGGGGTATAAAGTGCAGTCCTTTTGTAAGTTTAATTTTAAGAACAGTATTCATTTTATCATAAACACTAGTTATATCTCAATAACAATCAAGACTAAATTCATATAAATACTAATAAATAACATAAGAAATGTAGTTAAAATCCAATTGCTAGATTCTCACGCTTACAACCGAATAAACGATTCTCGTCAAGATGGCTGATTCATTCGATCTTAATATAAATATCCGATTTATGTAACGAGTCTATGCAATCTTGATAGTCGAGCGAGACGTTATCGAAGATTTAAAAAAGAAAGTAATAACTTCAAAATCGTACTATTTATTATGAATGCGAAAGTAGTCGGTTTGTCCTTCTTTTACACAGCAATAGATGAAAGTGATTTATAGAGATAATTTATAGGACACTCCATAATGTTTTCTGCCACTGGAAAAAACTACGGGTAATTTTATATGTTCATGAAAAACGCGGATTTAGCCGGTAGTGGTCAGCTCATCATCATATTCAACCCACGAATGGGTCATCACGGTCCTGTGCTATCCGCAGCCAGCCTGATCCTGCCAGTTTGGCAATATCGTCGGACCGCTGGTGGTCTGCCTACTGGCCTTGTTTATTTTCTTGGCCACCTTGTCGTCAGCTAAGTTAAACAATACTTGATAGCGTATAATTTGTTTTAGCACCTTCAGTAGTTTCAGATCATTGACTGCGTAAACAAACTACTTTTGTTTTACAAGTTTTCAGAATTGCGTAACCCCAGCAAAATGTTGCACTTTAGACAGATGAGAGTATGATAGGCATTTAGTTCTCGATGAGAAGTTTTTCACGAACTACTCCGAAAGTATTAGATGTACAAATTTTGCTTTTGGCGCACAATTACTTCTCATGGAAAACTAAATGCCTATCGTATTCTCATTCATCTAAAGCGCAACTGGGGTTGGCATGCTGGGGTTACGCACGCTCAGAATTCGCAAAAAACGATCTATACCATTTGTCTTCGTCATTTTGTCCCCAAAGATTTTGTTACGTTGACAGCAGGAAATCAATAAATTAATGTCATGTGGTCTACCGCAGAGCCACCATAAATTCCATTCATGTCATATGGTGATCCAGTTTGACGCTAATTACTAACTTGGGTGCAGCTCACAAAGTCATTCAACAGTCAAAAACTGCTGTAAAAAACGTATAGGTAATCATGTCACAACTATCAACCTTTAGTCACATATCCAAGCACCTAGTCATCACCACGATCGATAGCGTTGCTGTAGGTGCGTTATATAAGAGCGGTCACCTGCGCTTGCGCCGCCGAGCCTGCTTCCCACGGTCCGTGGGGAGGAGGGGTTAGAGGGGGGGAGAAGGTGAAAGCGTGCCGCCGCACCTGTTGAGTCCGTGCCTTATGACAGGGCTGGACTTGGCGGAATTCTAAGCTTAACAAAATTATATGCAAAATAATCATCTAGAATTAAAAACGCGACTGCCCCTTACTCGGTATGCCGAGTAACTGTTTAATATTTTTTTTGGCATCCTTACATCATCCTTACATCATTATCATATCATATCATAATATGATATGATAATGATGTAAGGATTCTAACGATACCTAACATCTCCAAATCTGTTCAGGTATTTTGAAGTAATGGTGGAATTCACATAGCTACATGAACCCTAAACACATTACTCTCCTTTTTTTGGGCAGTCGTGTAATTAGCTCCTCCTTTATTAATCTGAACGGAAACAAACAAGGAAATTTACTACTAGTTTGAAATATATATAAAAAGTGCTATATAGTTTTTCTTAATTGCCATCAAGTTTTTCTGCCATAAAATAAATTTTTCTGGTTTTAAAAAAACCATAATACAGCCAGTTTCCCTAAAATACCATCAAGACTAAAGCTGGCCGCACACACTCGTTTCCTGATCAGGAATTCAAATTCGGAATTCGTTTCGGAATTCGTTCCGAACGTCAGGTTTTTTTTCCGTTCGGAAATAGAACGTGTGCGCCTTATTGAACATTTTGTATGTAAGCGGAGCATTCAGGTTTCCGAATCTATATTCCTGATCAGGAAGCCTAATCAGGAAACCGAGCGTGTGCGTCTAGCTTAAGTAGTCAGTTCCTTCCTGAATGTTCAATTTTATGTTATAAATTTAAAAAAACAGTCTAAACCAGAATCCACCCCTGACTTATTGTGTCCGTATCGCGAAATTGATTCATTTATCATCATACATTCCGCCAACTGCAATGATTCGGAGAATCTCACCAGGATACATTTTTAATGCCAGCCCCATATTATACGCCCCCACCGTGGGGCTCGAGCCTACCCTGAATAAGGGTGACCAGGACTTGGTCTAGGTTGGCGAAACATAAGAATCCGAAATTCGAAAACACATTGGTACGTCGTCGGTCGTCGTGGGAATCGAACCGGGACGCCTCACGGACGGAAAGTAGCTGCCCTAGCTACTATACTACCGACGCTCTTAACAGAAATTCATAGTTCATACATACTGTAGTGTTAAAAATAAAAACCGAAAAGTACTACTCAATGCGTATATAATTTAGATTTTTAAAAAGGGTAAAAAGGCCAAGATTCGATAAAAAGTTACTTACCAAAAAAAGCAAAATATAGAACACAAACAAAAACAGAAAACAAAGAAAAGGTAACACGGCAATAATAAAAATAATTTGGAATTAAAGACTTCCCCAAAATTAGTGGAGGTTCAACAAGTATAGGAGATTGAGGAGTAAATAATGCCCTACCTGTCTAGGGAATCGTTGTGTAACATATCTATAGACTTGAAACGTTCTGTACCAAAAGTCTTTGCCAGGAGTGATTAACGGTGGCGTGGAGAGCCGGCTTGAATTTAGGAAAAAACAAACCAAACTTGCGACGCACCAATTTAAGGGATGGTTCACAACTGGTTGATGGTTTAACTGAGTTTAAAATGTTATTTAAAAAAAAAAAAGGGTACACTTATAACTAAACTTCCAGTCCGCACGTGCAACTGCTGCAATCCCAGAGCCGCTGCAAGCTCAGGTTCCGATGTAGCGGCGGGTCTGCAGCCGGGAACAGTCACTCGTGCGACCACTGAAGCGACCCCAGGTCCAGTGCGCCAGACTCCGACGACTCGGCTAGGTCTATTCGCTCACGCGGGTACGCGTTCGAGCCTGATGCCCTGTCCATAAGGCTATCGGTTATCCTCAATCGGTTTGCTCCAAGGAGCGGCTTAAACAAGCGGCTTAAACTTTTTCACTCAATTTATTACAATATTTTATAAAACTAAAAAAAAGGTGCAGCACAAACACCACAGCTCGATAACGAGACAAAAAATTGAATGCCAAAAAAAACAAAACCAACCAAAAGCCTTTCAAAAACGAATTCAAAATTAGAAATTTGAAAAAGAAAAAAACTGAGAAGAACACGAACACCGAAGCGTAACACAACGCTACAGTTCGCAATGCTCATAAAATATGTGAGGGCTAGCATCAGATCAGACTACAGTCCATAGTCCAGACTATAGTCCAACGGCGTCAGTTCAATTTTCTTCTTTTTACCTTTAGGGTTCTAACATCGACAATCGACCTCACACACTCTGGGTTACAGGTCACCAAAGATGACTCATGTTTCGACTATTTATGTTTACCAAATGTCCCTACCAGGATTCGTAATCAAAACCAAATGTGAAGCCATATTTATAGACAAAAAAATAGGTCAAATGCGATTGGAACTTGCCCAAAGAGGGTTCCAATCATTAAAAAAGGAAAAAATATTCCTAATTAATTAACTTATGTAAAATTATAGTGTTTTTTTTGTAAAAACCATGACTCTATAGGTATGTTATACTTATTTTAGTTTTGGAAATAGGAAAGGGCGGTTTTATTTTTGTATATTTTCAAGGAATCAGGAAGTAGTAGCAGCAACACGGAGAGGCTAACTCGTATTTTGTTACCTGATTTTTTAAAGTATCAATTAGGAAAACCACTGAGTCAATAGATAGGGAAGCCCCCTGTAAGTTATACTAGGTTACACCGACGTAATACAACCAATCACTTAACATGAGTCATGTCAGCAGCCATTGACATTAGGGCAGGTAACCTAACCCTTCCGGAGCAAAATGCCAGATTCGCAATATGGTCATGATGACCAAACCAACTACTACTGGAATGAAGGATATTCCTAGATTACAATTTAGTCAAGAAGAGTAACCGCCTAGCAATGTCCGCTAAAACATAGCACCTAATTAATTTTGACAGACGACGACGACAAATAGGCAGATGATGTTGCTGCTTACTTTCGACGTTCTTACAAACCGAGTCATATAAAACATCATTGTACCGCGTATTCGAACGTGGTATGGTATAGTTTTGCTTCTTTGGTATTCATTTGGTGGGGTCAAGTTTGAAGCGTAGTTACGTTTCTTGTCTATAGATAATTCGTTGCCTAGAGGCACATCCATCAGCGAAGGAGTTTTCGAATTTGAGGTCTACCTACAGTATATAAGAGCCGATGACAAGGTGCCAATTCGTAAAAAGTGAAAGAAGGTAGCTAAAGCATGCTGAAGCTGATTATTATCTCGTTGAATGAATCAGTTGCTCTACATAGAGTTCTCGAAATTTGTTGATTTTAATTGGGGAAAATCTTAAAATGAATGTTCGCTTTGTGTGTGTGTGTAAATGTAGGCTAACCAAAGATTTCCGAAGCGCGTCACCTTCCTTAGATCGTTAATTTTCCGTCAACCGTCTTTTGTTTCTCTGAGGGGCATTGTTTGCCCAAACATGTACGGGGTAGACAAGGATAGAAAAAATATCAAAATGACGCTATTTTTTTGCTTCAGTTACCATAAACGATTGACCTAAAAATTTAAGATTTTGAGATTTCATTTAAATCTTCAAAAAACAGGGTTCAGGTTAAAAAATCAATTTTATTTTCAGCTCGATACAGAGTTTAGTCATTACTAGAAAGAATTAAAATAAAATTATGATGATGTCTACCAATTTTCGTTGTCCATGGTGGACAAGCTTAACGTAGACAGCGGGAATAGACCTAAATCGAAACCAATAAAAATTATACTTTTTATTACATTAATTAATTATGTTACAACACCTTTAATCAAATTAATTAGTGATTGGTGCATGCCCGCCCTTGACTCTAATAAAGATACGTAAACATTCCCACACCGACCGGTAGATGGCGGTCGGCAGTGAATGCTATAGCCAGTGGACGGTGGACGGTCAGTGACTTACCGTTTTGGGAGAAAGCGTGTGGTGCGCGCGCGCATTGCTCGCCGTTGCGCAACACCTGAGCCGGCACTGGCACACTGGTTGACAAAACACTAGCGCGGTTCCTAGGTCTTGTTATGTAAGGATGAGATGAGAGCCGGCTTTGATTCGAGATACTTGTTTGTCGATTATGTTTTGACCTATTTAAATAAAAAATGTGTTTAGTAAGTCATTCATAAATAAAATCGATTCTTTTAAATGCGAATTTAAAGCCATGGTATTAGCTTAATTGATATTCTTATAAATGTATTCGGAATCAATATAAATCACATGTCAGAAAATTTGAATGGTTTGTGTAAACAAAGAATGTATAGTAGGGTACCTCAACAAAAATTACGTTATGACGTCATCATTGGCATACACTTTTGTCGAAGAGAACCACAAAATGCTCCTTTATAGAGATCCCATCTTCTGCATTTAAAATAAAAACGAAACTACAACTATTTATATTAGCAACATTGGCGACATTGCGCTCGCTGGAATCTAGCTATCGGCGCAAAGTTGCCAGCCTCTCGGTATTCTACAAGGTGTATCACGGAGAGTGTGCCCAGGCACTTCACGATCTTATCCCGCCATCCACCTTCTGCCACCGGAGCACGCGACGCCGGGGACGTTTCCACCCTCACGTGGTCCGCACTAAACGTTTTGCGTCGTCTTTTTTGGTGCGTACAGCACGAGAGTGGAATGCTCTTCCGACGTCTGTGTTTCCGGAGTCTTATAATCTTGGTGTATTCAAGGCAAGAGTGAATAGGCATCTTTTGGGTGAGCGTGTATCATCTTCGACCTCGTCATCACTTTCCATCAGGTGAGACTGTGATCAAACACGAACCTATTTTAATAGAAAAAAAAAATTGCAGACCTTTAACCTATTTAATATTATCAAGATATGCGCAACATAATTTATATAAAGTCAAAGTTAAAACCAATTTGTATTAAGTACTAATCCTTAGGACTCTATATAACAGAGGTCATGTATCTTCGGTTGAACCAGCGAAGGATAGTTTGACCCCTGCCCCTTTCTACAATTTCTCTTCTCTCTCAGGACCAGTTCATTGTACATAATATTATTATTATAATGATATTAACTTACATAATAATGACACTTGTATAATGTGCCGTTAACAACATTATGTGGAAGTAAAAGTAACTTTACGTTTGCTTTATGCAAGCTGAGTATTAAGTGGGATTGTTAATTCGTAGGACTGATTATATCGCCAATCTGCAAAAGAAATATAAAGTACACTACAACCACCTACAAATGGAGTCAGGAAGTCTTGTTATTTCGCGACACGACATCTTCGTCCAACAATGAGCCCGCGTATTTATTTGAATCTTAGGCATCACTTTTTACTTTTATGAACTAAACATAAAGATAAAAAAACTATATTCCAAAGAACATTTTTCAAAATAACTTTATGACGTCAAAGCTAGCTAAAAACTCAACCAATTTCGAATATTTGCCCAAGGTTTGCAAGAAAGACTACAGAATAGACTCATTCTCATTAACTACCTAAGATCTAAATTCCGCCTCAAGGTAAAATAACCTTAACAGTACCTGGGCGACCGCGCTTTGCTCGTGCCTTCATCTGTTGGAAAACTTTAAAATCACGAAAAAATATATACAACAAAAATAATCTGTAATTTTTATATAAATACGATTTTCTCGAACTCACAGATCTTCACCTGGACCTGTATACTGCTGGCCACCACGGCAGCTCATAAGGTGGTGGAGAGCACCGAGGACATTGACCCTGTTACAGCTGCTTCCAATACCACCACACTGTACCCAGTCAACCCGCTTAATAGGACGGATAGTAGCAGCAAGCAAAAGACTGCTACCAGGTAAGGAATAGCTTCAAGTGTTTTAAGAACCATCGCACACCGTTCAACTCAGTTTAAGGAAATAAGTGAAACGCGTGGACCTTTCGCACATGCTTGGTCGAGTAGGTGTGGGGTTCATAGGGCCTTACCACAATTTTAAGCATTTTAGGAGTTATTGCGTTATTTTCTTTAGTATTATAAAATATACCATCATATTCATCTCCTTTCCAGCTGGAAGATAGAAACGACCTTCGGTGAATCAAAGCTGGACAGCAACAGCACAGGCTCAAGCGAACAGCTAGTTCTGGAGCGACCTTCTAACAGCAGTGAGGAGTTCAAGCCGAGCCAGCACCTCGGCAACTTCCTCGACCATGACAGCTTCGAAGTGCGACCCACCAGGCCCACGCTAGAGCCCTTCGCTAAAGGAATCAAGAAGCCTCCTACAGGGTTTATAAGGTAATCTCAAACCGTTCAGACGAAAGATCCCGCTGGGAGTTATCCAACGGGATCCCGTCAAATAGTGTTTAGGAGAAATTAATACAGGTAAGAAGAACAATAATCATGGGTACAGCACAGCCAGTACCTTAATAAATGGCTCAATAAAGAAAAAAACATGTCTAGCAGGGGATGTTCTTTAGATGGACTTATTTTCAAATACAGTCAGTCAACATACTTCCATTATTCTGGCGGCTCCGTAGCCCAGGTGGTAGTGTATCTGCCTCCGACGCACAGGGTCGCGGGTTCCAATCCCGGCCAGGGCAAACATTTGTGTGATGAGCACTTGTGTTTGCTTTGTGTCTGGTTGTTGTATATCTATATAAGTATGTATTTATCTATTTAAGTAATGTATATCAGCTGTCTGGTACCCATAGTACAAGCTCTGCTTAGTTTGGGATCAGATGGCCATGTGTGAAGATGTCCCCACATATTTATTTATTATTGGTTTGAAATTTTTGTTATGTCAAAGCTGAAATGCAGTATTGTAACGTAATGATGGTATCTGTAATTATAACGAGTGGAGTGTGGTATGATTGCATTATCTTATCATTTATCATCACACTCTTATAATAACCTAGCTATACCATCTTATAGTTCAAGTGAACTTTTATTACCCTTCTTATTAACAGGTATTCTGTTTATCTAAAGATACCAGACTTATATATTTTCCGGGAGGTTACGATCTTTGAAAATTAGTGTTGTCTCTATGACAAGAAAATTCATCAACGGCCCATTACAGTTCTTATGAACCTCTTTTGCCATAATCTCCACGCTTGGCAGGCGGGTTGGAGATCGCAGATTAAAAGGTTACTGTATCAGAGAGCGCTGCTGCCCGTTCCCTGTTCAATGTGTAGTCCCTAAGTCGCCTCTTACGACACCCACGGGAAGAGTAGGGGTTGGTGACAAATGTATTCTACTCTGCCGTCACCACAGGCTAACAAAACCACATGGGTGACAAGAAAATTAACAAATATGAATAATTATGCGAAATTAAGTTACACTGGTCAAATTGAAATAATATCACACTAATGTTAACGTAATATCACATTTATGTGAAAATATGGTTGGATGTTTAGATGTTTGTTCCGCCTTCACGCTTAAAGTACACAACGGATTTGGATAAAATTTGGAATGGAGATAGTTTGTAGCCTGGTTTAACACATATGATACTTTTTACGATAAAAATTCTTATTTCCACGGGAATATCTTCCACAATGCGAGCGTAGCCACGGGCAGACCGCTAGTTATTATTAATAATTATTCGGTGTTGTTTGCTACATTTTCAAATAGTTTTTTATAAATATCGAAATAAAAAATCTTTGTCTTATGGAGTAGGTTGTAACTCGTAAAGTATATGACTGGCCTCAAGAACCTTGGTATCAGAGCAACCCCAGGGTTACATGGAGGATATTTTCTCAATGACATTTTTTTATTGAATTCTCTGATCTTGAATATGTTCCAGCTCCTCAAAGACCGTGAAATTCCCGAAGGAGGTATTCAAGAACTTCCAGCAGTTCCCATACAAGTTCGACCCTCCCATTTTCACAAAGGCGAAAGATGGATGGCAGCCTTCTGGTAAATACGGGTAGAATTTTTCCAATCCTGCCTTTTCTTCCAAGAGCTCCTAGGGGCTGGTTAGAAAAACAGTGGCTCCAGTTTCATAGCAAAAAAAAGTTGAGGCCCTACAAAAGGTATACGATGATGACGACATCGCGAAACCACACAACACAACCCCATTCGGGTACACCCAGTCATTGTCCAAATTTGTGTTAATTTTGATGATGTTAGCATGCATTCTGTACTGTTACTGTGATTTCGTCACAGAAGTTAGTTTACCAAAAAGGTGATGGAACAGTGTAACTGACGCTATCACTTTTTCATCTTCTTATTTATTTTCGTGTCTGTACTACATTTTACATATTACATACACATTGTTAACAGCTCATATACGTCCCCACTGGGGCTCGAGCCTACCCTGAATTAGGGAGATTAGGCCTTAGTCGACCACGCTGACCCAGTGCGGGTTGGCTGACTTCACACACAACCTTTGAATTTCTTTGCAGTAGTATGCAGGTTTCATCACGATGTTTTCCTTTACCGTAAGAGCATCGAATAAACGTACATATGAATTCGAAATTCGAAAACACATTGGTACGTGGTGGGGATCAAACCCGCGTCTCCTGGACGCAGCGGCCCTAGCCACAAGACCACGGAAGCCGACAAAATATTGTTAATGTAATGACGATGAATAAATTAATGTCTTCTAATTCTTATAACTGTTTCGTTAAATAATAATGTCCTTGTCTTAGTAAGTTCTCTGGAGTCAAGGCCCACAGACGAGGCTCCCGTGAGTGTTCCTGCGGGGGGCCTGTACAAGCTGCCCCTGGACCCGTTCAAGGTCCGACCTGGGACCACGGAGGAAGACTTCGGCCTGGAGTTCAGCGGCGACCACAAAGGACGCCCCGTTAAAAAGAGGTGAGTATTTTAAATGGTTTTTACAAGTATTTCTACTTGAGTGCATGCATAGTATTAAAACCCGTCATTTAAGTACAATAACTTTTCCTAGAGAACATGGGTCAAATAAAATCAGAATCAAATATTTATTTATACTATATTACAACACTGAAAACATACAAAAAAAGACAGTAGTAGATATAAATGGTGCTATCATTTTTATAGAAGAGGTTGAAACAATATTTTAGAGTTTTATCCCATTTTCTTGCCAAATGTTATCGACCAATTTTTCTAGCCAAAAGTATAAATAACAGGAACAGGAAATTTATACGTAAATAGGTTCAAATAGCAAAAATGGAAAATATATTTTGGAATCAATCTTAAAATATTGCGAATGTAGCAAGGTCATATTTAAAAACTAAAAACGTTAGAGGCACCTTACTCTGGTAGAACATCAAACCTAAGACTTCTATCATGTAGTAGATCTAGTACATCTATACACTAAAAAAACCTTTCGACAGAAATTTACATCTTAAATTTTTTTCGACAAAATTGTTTAAATGGCTAATTGAAAAGACTATCTATAGTGTAAATGAATTCCTAACTTATTATTTATTCTTATGTAATTTTGACATTTTAATTTTTACGAAGATAATTTTCCAATAGTTTTGTAATAAAAATAATGTGACTACTATTGTATGCCACTCTATATTGGCGAAACACGTTGCACTTTTGTATTCATTTCAACAAGTTACGACCGTGCTTGAAACAATAAAACATTCCGATTCTGATTCTGACTGTCACGTTCACTCCATGATACTATATGCTGTATAAAAGGAAATCCAGCTGTAACAGCTATATTAACGACTCATAAAAACATACACAATCTCACAGTACAATCATCATCAATTTCGTTTAAAACGACTACCGGCAATTTATAAATGCGTTCACATAAAAATTAAGAATCGTAGTATGAAATCGATTTATTTTTATAGCGTAACAGAATATTGATAGCAATCTATATTGTTATTTGAAGAGAATATTATGTAGGTAGAATTAATGCATTAATTAAACAACTACATACCTAAAGTTTGATCAGCAGATTAATGATTGTGACATAGGCAAGCAAAAGAAGGGATTAAAAGAGGATTACTAGTTTGAGAATATGAAAGATCTTAAAAACTGGTAGAATGTAGAGACTTAAATAATTTATAGAAATTGATAAGTATGGTACCTATTTATTTGATGGTTCGTAACAAAGCACTCGCCGACTGTAAAAAGGAGATATAATATAAGTTCTTATGTTATTATGAATTCAAAATTACATTCACAGAAGTACACATAGTTAAAACTAGGCTACCGCAACGCGATACAATTTTGTGTATACTGTGTTGGCAAAAAGGTTCCGACTCAGTATAATGTCGCGCAGGCTACGACGCTGATCATTTACCCTTTTTTTTTTTTTGATTTGGGGAAATCCTCAAGGATACCCAGTCACCCCGGGGACGCGACTGGGTTATGTCAGACTTCTACCGACTAAAACCCCACGGTGTTTCCTTCTCGCACCGTATGGTGGGAACACGGGTACGCTTTCGCATTCATCCGCGAACCCACCAGTGCCCGGCCGCATGCGCAGCCCCTCCTCATGGTGGAGCATGGAGCTCCCCTCCTACAGCAAGGCGCGCCAGAAACACCTAAGCGCGCCTTACCTCCTGGCCCCTATCTGTGGGGCGACGGACCCCCCGAGACCGCCAACCAGAGGCTGTGGGCATGGGTCGACCTCCCATACCCCGCGGCGGATCAGCTGTTTGGCTCCGCTGCAATACCACGAAACGGCCGCAGAGGACAGGGAGAGCGGCAACGACACACCGACACTCCTCTTCCCCTGCGGCCCCGCTGCCAACGCATCCAACAGTGCGCCACCGTTTGGTCGCGGGAGATAGGACGAGCGGCAACGACACACCAACACGCCTCTCCTCCCGCGACCCCTCCTGGCTGCAGGGGACAACTTCGTCCCCCCCACCCCCTTTGGACGCATCGAGAGCGGGCCTATCGCCCAAGCCCACTCCGAGCATCCCCTCCTCGGAATCTTTTTGGCTTCACCGTGGGGACCAACCACAGCTAATGAGCTCCCCCATCGCGACAAGATTGGAATCCATCGGGGGAGAACCTAACCTAACCTAACCCAACTCTGTCGTCCTCGACTCGCTCCTCGAGCAGCTGGAAGGCAGTGCAGTACACGTTCAGGCATTCGCTGACGACGTGGTACTTGTAGCCTCCGCCGACTCCGCCGAGGAGCTTGAGTCAATGGTCAACCCAGTACTCCAAATGGTCACCGAATGGGGCACGGAGCACAAACTCAGATTCTCTCCTCATAAGACCGCTTTTATGCTGGTGACGAGGAAGATGAATCCTACCGAGCCTCAAATTACTATGGCGACCGCTCCACTAACACCCGTGGAACATATTCGAGTACTCGGCTTGATCATCGACAGGAATTTCAAGTTCCGGGACCACATAGAAGGGGTCTGTGCAAAAGCTGCTAAGGTGTACAAGGGTCTGGCAAGGGCAGCGAAAGCTTCCTGGGGTCTGAGTCCCGAAATTGTCAGGCACTTGTACATCGGAGGCTAGCAGCACATCCAGGAAATACATAGTGAAGCGTCTGAGGTCGACGCAGCGCTTATTTGCAATAAAAATTGCAAAAGCCTACCGCACCGTCTCCTATGACTCGGCGGTGATGATTGCGCGACTGATACCGATCGAGCTTCGGGCGCGTGAGGCGGCCGAGCTGTACGCCGTGAACCGCGGGAAACCTCTGCAAGAGGCGCAGGATAGAAGAATGGAGCCACGTACTCCATTCTTCCGACTTCCACATCCTGCGCTTCGGCCGGAGGTGCGATACACGGCGTTGGACCGCCTAGAGGGCGATGCGCCCGAGGGCAAACCATCTGCCCCCGTCAGTATCTATACTGACGGCAGCAAGATCCAGGGCAAGGTCGGTTGCGCACTCACCTGCTGGAGAGACGGTTGTGAAATGCTGAGCAAAAAATACCGACTGGAGGCTTTCTGTACCGTATACCAGTCGGAGTTGCTCGCACTTCACAAAGCGGTAGAGCTGTCGGTGAAGGATCCTCGCTACAGGGAGTGTGACATCTTGAGCGACTTACGCTCCTCCCTGGATGCGATAGCGAACCCGCGGTCCACGAACCCGTTGGTGCACAGAATAAGGTCGAGTCTGTCGCGGGCAGCCGAGCAGGGCGGCAACGTTAAGTTCTGGTGGGTGCGCGCTCACATTGGCACGGCTAAAACCGAGCGCGCGGACGAACTCGCCAAGTCTGCCGCCCTCTACAAGAAAACGGCTGCAGACTACGACAGATTCCCTATCTCCTATGCGAGACGGGTGATACGCCAACGGACCCTGGATGCCTGGCAGGAGGAGTACTCCGCATCCGACAAGGGCAGCATCACGAAGCTGTTCTTTCCGGACGTACGCCAGGCATTCCGAACTATCGGGAAAATTGGCGTATCCTATTGGAAGACCCAAGCGTGGACCGGACACGGCGGGAACGCCGCGTACCTTCACCGATTCAAGCGCTGCGACGACCCCACATGCTTCTGCTCCCCGGACGCCACACAGACAATCGAGCACGCTCTGAACGAATGCTCAGCCTACGGGGCCAAGAGGTTGCAGCTCGAATTCGAGGTTGATGACAATGTCTGCACCTCGAAGTGGAGCTCTTGGCTGGGAAACGTTCAGGAGCCAAATTCGCCGATTACTGTGTGGCCATAATGAAAGCCTTGGTGCAGGCGAACAAAGCGACCGCAAGAGCGCAAACAGGAGTCGGGTAAATAAATGTGCGGATTGTGTCGTTATAACTGATATTTATTGATAGGATTGATATTTATTTTTTATTATATTTAATTCTTATTGATATAAGATATCCACTCTTAATTAATGGTTACTGAAAATTTGCGTATAAATGCTAATTGACTAAGAATTAAGAAAATAATATTTTAACGAACTCTTTTTTTAATAATTGACTCAATTTATTTTCTCATGGTGACACATTTATAATGAAATGGTATTTAAATGATATAGGTTAATTGACAAGAATTATGATTATTAATTTGGACTAAATAATTTTGTAATTTTATTGATTTATTATTAATTTTTGAACAGTTAGACAAGGTCTCTGAAATATTAATATCAGGGGGTAAAATATGACTAGTTTAGTAAAAAAAAAACACAACTCAGCGACAGAATGATCAGCGTCGTAGCCTGCGCGACATTATACTGAGTCAGAACCTTTTTGCTATATACCAACTGGTATGGACACGTAATGCGGAGAAATTAATGTTACGTAGGGAAAAGGTATTGTAATTGAATGTGAATGGATATGTTGGGAGAGGACGACCAAAGAAAAGATGGAGGGATGTGAGTGTTGAAATGACAGCTGATAGGGATGTATGGAGGAAGAAAACATACTGCGCCGATCCCAAATGATGGGATAAGGGCAAGCCAATAATGACCAACTGTTATTTTGTACCCTATACACGGTGTTACAAAAAGACGAGTAAATTTTGTATGGAGACCATCTACATTTTGTATGGGAATGCGATTTTTTAAAATCGTTTTTCGACCTATGTTCTTTGGGGAAAGTTGTTCAGTTTTACGAGCAGATTCACACCCTTTCGGCTTTATTTGTAGTTTTGTAACACCTGGTATAATGCAAATAAATTATTATTATTCAACAACATCAACCCGTTACAGTCCACAACTGACTCGATAAGAAAATTTGATTAATTTATCGAACCTGCTCACAAAATTTCACGAGAATCGGTTGAGAAACGCGACCTGTAGAGTGAAACAAACAAACAAACAGGTGGACAGATGGACATACAAAAGCAAATTTGGCCAAGCTGAAACAGAGACGCTTCGCTAGCTCGGTCAAATATAGATTAACCTAGTTTTCATAAAAAAATACATAAATATTATTATTTATCATTCATAATCTTACTCAATAATGTTTAGCTTGCACGCTGCTACGAGCTATATCAGTCAATGGCTTTAGGGTCGGGCAGACTCTACAACGAAAGCGTTTTCGAACAAGGTTCTTTTACTAGCATTTAGTAACGGAGTTTATGACAGTCATAGCGTTTGTTTCATGGCGTCACGTCACATAAAGGCGTTTACGAGAAATCGATGAAAACTTGGTGCCAGCCAGCCTGATGTTCTGGCTGGCTGGCTCGTTGTATCTGCGCTGTCTGATGGTCTACGGCTTCTAAATTTTCTTCAACATTTAGTGACGGGGACGATTAAGATAACCTGTAAATGTGACGACGATCCCTCCCATAGTTTCAAAGATATTGTTGATCATTGTTATTTTCCCATGCGAAAAGCGGTTTGTAAGCTGGCTGGACACGTTTGCGTTCGATTATGTCGGGTTCTCTAGCGTCACATAAACTGAAATAAGCGTGATTAGCCGTCACCTAAAATTGTGTATTGACCTACTTAAACGCGGCTCATTTGGAAGAATGGTCCAGCCAGCCTGAGTCACATTAAAGTTGACGTACCTATATATTCATACTATTTGGTGTTCAAAGTTGATTCCTTTTTAATGCTGGCTGGCAAGCATTTTGCTACTACTACGCGATTGTTTTCTTCTTTTTCTGAAATCAAATTACGACAATTGTCTTAAGGGGCTACCCTGACAGCGCACTAGCGCCACTTCGAAAAAAAATCATAACTCCGATAAAACTATAGTAGTTTAAGTACCTTTTTTGCATTTTCCATTCTATAAAATCTTCATAGCATTTATCATATATTTTTCTCGACTTTGCTCGTAAAAGATTATGAGGCATTTCCGGCGCCGTATTTAAAATATCGGGCGGAGTCAAATTCTCTTCACAAACACTGCTATCGGACATTTTTACGCAAAAATAACAATATTTCTACCAAATTCAGTACAAGAAAACAAGAATGGCGCTAAAACCACAGAACCAACCAAAACCCAGCCAGCATATCACTACGCATGCGCTAAAGCGGGCGCTCCACAGACGACATTTTGGGCGCATTCCGAATCAGACTTTCAGCGCTGCTGTCAGCGATCAGAAAAGCAAAAAAATGTATGGCTGACAGTGATTCGGAACGCAATTACGGGTGCTTTAATAGATTTCAGCATGTGCGTTCCCATTGAGGGATCACATGGAATTTTAAACTTTTGAATGTGTCAGCCTTTAGTAAAAGTTCTCAATCAATTGTAAATTCAGCCATTAATTTGTAAAAGTAGCCACTCAAACGTTACAATCAGTTTAAGGTGGTCCCTCAATCGTGCCTGACAGGAGTTCATATCTCATAATCTAGTTGAAATTTACAACTGCTATAAATAACTACTTTTAGTAAAACATTTGTAAAACTAATTTATAAAATATCAGCCCTTCTCCTTCAATGAATAAAAAAAACAAGAATGCGAAAGGTGGTCCCTCAATCGATCACCTTAACTTCACATTGTTTGGGGAATGCAATGGAATTTTGAATTTTTCTTAGGGTCTAGCTTTAGTAAAAGTTCTTGAACGATTGTAAATTCAATTTCTAGTTTGTAAAAGAAGTCACTCAAAAGTTACAGTCGATTGAAGGTGGTCCGTCAATTGAAACGCTTATCATAAGAAAAAATCTATTTACGCAGCATTCGGTAGTCAAATAGACGAATGCTACAGTCCATCCTTTAGTAATTTTTTTTACTAACGATCACTTTCTAAACAGTTTTAAAAAAACGCACCGTTTAGGTACAAATAATAATCAAAATCCTGTGATGAAATAGGTCGAGGTGACCACACCAAGGGGTTTTTTTAGGATAAGTAAAACAATTACTTTCAGTTAATATTAATTTTTATTAATATTTTTAACTATTACACACATCTCTTATCTAATCAAAAACATATATAGAAAACATGTATATCGGAAGTTGGTCTTTCTAAAACGGAAAACATTTTTCTTATATACATTTTTGTGGAATATAAAAGTGTAAAAGCTTGAACACAGGCCGAAATTAACGCTGATGAATCGTCCGTTATGATTTCATGGGGAAAACTAGTAACGGAAGTCAACCATGTTTTCAACCATGCAGAAATTGTCTGTTGACTATGTGAATCTGTAACCATTTGAAAAATTGGTATAGATTTTAGTTTTTCGTTGGCTGTGATAAGCCCTGCGTATAAAAACAATCGTTTTGTTGCTATGGTGCCATCAGGAAGAATAATATTTTTGAAAAAAGAACCTGTTGCGTTTATCGTTATAGTCACTCTTTGATTTTTTTTTAAATAGTTATTGTAATATTCAATTTGTTTATTTGTCCAATAATATAAACGAAAATTTGGATATACAGAAATATTTCGAATCGTATTATTTTGACTCGGGTGACCCCGAGTCAAAATAATACGCAGTTAAGCAGTACTTAACAATGAAATGATTGGATTTACGTCTCTCATTTGTCCTATTCTATCTTCATACTTAATTTTTCTGAGAGCAGGAATGGTTGTTAGCAAGGGACAGCTAGTATTAGACTTATCATCTAATAATAATGAGGCAGCCAAATCATGGTGAACCTTAATAGCAGGGTTGTGAAGTAATGATTTGCTTAATTGTCGGCGTCTATATGGCGTCAACTTGGATTTTTTTTTATTATGTTGAAAAGATTTTTTAAAATTATTTACTGTACATACGCATTTTATAAAATTATCTGTCTTTTTAGCAGTTTTAATTTCGATTATAGCTTGACACTGTGAACATTTACCATGTAAATCAAAAAGTTCTTCTTTATTTTTTTTTTTCTTTAAGGTCCATGTGCAGGGTAATTTGGAATTAGTCCATATTTTCTCTTTAATCAAATAGCTCCATTTGTATTTAGGTAAAGTTTTATAACGTCGGTACATAGAAGTGCCAGACCTTTTTTTATAAGAATACAATGGTTGAATATTTTTCCATTCGTGTATATCCAAATCAAACGAGAAAGTTTCTTCTTGATCACCCAATAATACGTCATTTATACTTGAAGGCGGCTCAGAACCATCAGAACTAGAAAATATTGTTTTGTTTGTTGACGCACCGTCGTCGACGTCTGTTGTAAAAATTTTGTCTCTGTGACGTCGTAATGCCAAATACAAAGCCATTGGTGACATTTTGTTATCAAGTTCTTGTGACAATCGGGTAAAAATTGGATCATTGTAACGAATTACTGGACTTTTTAAATCTTCTGCGTATTTGCGAAATAATTTTGTTTGTGCGTCATAACTCACTTTTGGTTTTCGGCCTATGGCAATCGTTCCACTGCAAAAGAGCATTATTTTTAAAATCTGGGCAAGTAACAAACCATTACAAACCATTTTGAAAGAAAATGAAGACGTCGATTAACACATAGAAAATGTAGGAAAATTAATTTGATTTTGACATGACTTTGAAATATTACAAATTACAATACTGTTAACTTACGTGATAACCAGGAAGATTATAAACAAATTCATTGTAAACACACTAACGTATTTATTTTAAATTTTTATGTAACTGCACAACTAAATAACTACCCAAGACTTCTACCTCACTTTATACCTATATATAACATTATTAATTACAATACAATCCACATGATGAGAAGCAGCTTACTCTAAAATATTTCTAAACGCTTCACAACCTTCACTTCTAAATTTTTTATTGAAATTTACGCAATAATAATACGGTATTATTTATAATCATCAACGGCCCGTTACAGTCCACTGCTGGACTATGAGCCTCCTCCACTTAAGTGGAGGGTTTTGCCATAATCTCCACGCTTGGCAGGCGGGTTGGAGATCGCAGATTAAAAGGTCACTGTATCAGAGAGCGCTGCTGCCCGTTCCCTGTTCAATGTGTACTCCCTAAGTCGCCTCTTACGACACCCACGGGAAGAGTAGGGGATGGTGACAAATGTATTCTACTCTGCCGTCACCACACGGCATAATTAATATATGGTAGAAATTGCGATTAGGTCCGTTAGAGAATTCTTGGGATATAAGTGCTTATAATTTATTTAAGATTACTTCTTGTACGTGAGAGTGTTGAGAGTGGGCTCTCCGTCTGTTCTAGAATGAATGTCCTTTCACGTGTCGCGAACTGAATTTTTATGCATTGAAAGTATTCGGATAAAGAACCGCATTTCCGTATGCGGCTCACGGCGCATGCCTGTTTTTTGAAATGTTCAATGTAAATCTCGCCCCAGATACTTACATGAAGTTTCTCAGTAAGACACTTTATTTAAGTTTTATTGTTTTAATCTTTTTTTAAAACAAAAATTGTAAGAAATAAACCTCATAAAATTTTAACAAACTGGAAGGATTATCACACCCCCATATTAACAAATTAAACATTTAATTTAATGCCAGACCGAGAATCGAACCGGAAATTCTCTTCCATTATGTTTTAATTATTTCTTACTTTCCACTGGATGGCTGTTTTCCACTAAATGGCCATCATAGTGTGTTTTAATTTAGTTGTCAAATTAAAGTTTTTTTTTAATACAATTTTATGGCTCTAGGTACGGAGTATCGCAGCAAGTTTCTTTATTATTCAGTTTATTTAAGCCAGGATTGTTGCCGCGACACGAATTATAAAGTCTCTAAATATAAAAACGTTAAGCGAAAGTGCAACCCAGCGCCAGCGGCCTTTGCAGAACTAAAAGAAATACCCAATACTCAATACTCACATAATAATAATAATAATTATTATTATTATTATTTATTCCCCTTAAATGTGAACTGAAGAAGTTTCCCCATATTAATTTTATTTATTTGAAAACATAAACCCAATAAATTCACACTGTATGTAGATATTCTATCTTAGCTTAATGATAATAAAAAGTGGGACGGCTAACATTTCAAATAGGAAAATCCTGTACTATATACGTCAGCTAACAGAAAAATTTTTACAGCTTAGCAGTATGAACATTGGTTCAACATCAGTGCAGGGATTTGGCAATATAAATACTGCATTAATAAGACTAAAAGGTGAGTAATACTCATATCAATTAATATAACTCACATTACAGGGCGTATTTTGTTTTGTGTTGCAGAGTGAACCCTATGTCGAACCTGCTGCACCTGCTAACGGCGCTGGTCCCCGTCGGAATCATCTTCTCCGCGCTCACTCCGAGCCTCGTCACCATCGAGCCTGACCAGGTCCAGCAGTAGGTACTGTCAGGTGGACGTAGCTCTTTGAAGATGGGAGGCACTCGCTTCTAGTGCATAAATCCGTAGCCAAATAATGACTCCAATATTAGATTCCAATATTTTTGTATTATCTTTTCTTCATTTCAATCCCTAATCCACACCATTATTTTCTTCAGCTCATCATTTTCTGACTCACCACGTCTAATTAGCTTTTTTACGATATATAGGGCGAATATCGAGTGCCAGCAACAACAAACAAAGGGAAAAGTGCGCGGAGACTGCATGTAACCAATGCAATCTCCACATCCCTCCTCCTACAGGAAAATGATCAGCCGATCACAAAAGATAAACCTAACTAATTACCTAAAAGTGCGTATAATATTTCATTTAACAAACCCTATGATTTGTACAAGAAGCCATAGCTAACAGCTACCTGGTGGAACAACGTTTCACCAAATACGAATAATTAAAACCACGCCAAAAGATTATTCATTCAAGTACAACTCATGGTACACTACATGAACCAAAAGAACAATAAATAAATTTTGAAGAATTAATAGAACAACTAACAGCGACACAAAACGTTCAACATAATATTAACATTGGACCATGCTGCTATAATTGACCAACAAGAACAAACGAAATTATTATTATGTAATATCAGATAAATCAAATTATGACAACAAAATCCCATCAACATAATGAACAAACTTTAAGTGATCACACCTAATCTAAACTTAAATATTTCAACCTAAGCTAAGACAAAAACAAATGAAAAACGCGAATACAAAGTCTAAAAATCGAAGTAGCGGCAGGTCTGGAACAGGAGCTCAGGCCTATTCGTATATGTAGAAAAATAATGATCACCTACACTATGCGTCACTTACGTTAAATATTAACCGAATAACAAGATCTTTTCCGAAGAACTATAAATATTCGATAGCATATCTAAAATGAGTGGCCTATACACTAAGCTCACCCTCCCCTTATAGAAAATAACAACCCCATTAAATAGCTAGATTTTTAAAACCTTCGAGTCTCGTCTGAAGTATTTATTTCAACTTCCATTAATGAACATGCCCCTAAATTCTTCGAATCAAACGCAAACTGCTTTTCATATTTGCCCAGTAATTCTGACAACTTACTTTTCTGATCTGATAATAAAGCATCAGAAATATTAAAATTATTACATTTCGTGTTATTCGTTAGGATCGTATCCTTTTTTAAATCGTCCAAATTTTCATTTATTGATTCTACCGTATTAAGAAAATAGATATAATCACCTTTCGGTAACGGCAATAAATGTTCGGACTCAGTCCCGGACTGAACATAATCAAGTGAAAACGCCGCGATTTTTGTATCATTTCTGAACCATACCTTATTCCTATCCAGTTCAATGAACTGTTTATCAAAGTTGACAATGGCCTTTACTGCATATAAAAAATCCTGCCCTAAAATTATATCAGGTACTAAATCGCACACAACAACAAATGCATGATTATAAACAATGCTATTTATTGTAATGTCCAATATAACAGAACATTCAGCTAATAACCTAATCCCATTCACCGTACGCAAACAAGAGGCGTTATCATTATATGCGTGTGACGGAATGAATTTATCCACTTTTTCAAGAAACGAAGAAGAAATCACAGAAATTGTGGCACCTGAATCAATCAACGCATTATGCACTACACCGTACAAATCAACACAAATAATAGGAGAAACGGGACGACTAAAATGAGGGAAGTTTGGGTCATTACCCTGTATATTTCCAACGTTATCACGCGAACCGCTTCTTAAATTATACCGGTTTTGAGTGTATTGGGGTCTTGACGATCTCGCATCATTGCGGGGTCGGTTTGATCCAAAGTTAGTAGTACGTGGAGAAGATGGACTCCTCGGCGGCCAACTAGAAGATCTATTTTGCGGCGTGGAGTATAATTCCTGCGGTGAGGCTTGCGCACTACGCTGCCCAATATTTTCACTGGGATAACCATCACCCATTGAATTCGTATAACTGCTGGGCTCGCCACATCGAGTCGAGGTTATCTTCACTGGCAACGATAATTCAGTGTGTGTGGCCATAAAGAGCATCGAATACTCCATGCAGGTTTGTTTGAGGGTAGCGAAATCTTTGTATAATTGAGTTCCGAAATTACGTTTAAAAAAAGATGACATACCAGTCAAACATTGCTTAATTATTATTTTCTGGTCTGAAATCTTAGCCTTTCCGGCAAGAGATTCCACACGATACACATAGTCCATCAGAGGCTCATTATAATCTTGACGAGACTTATAAAACAACGAAGCATGGTCTATAGGAGACGGGAATTCTAAACAAATCGCTTTTTTAATATCCTCATATTTCGTAGAGGACGATTTTGTCAAATTATAATAGCTGAGAGCCGGCCCACATAGATAAGTGGCCAACACTAACGTTTTTACATCGTCACTCCAACTATTTATAGCGGCGATTATCTCGAATTGCGAGAAGAAGTCCTCCGCGGACGAATTCAGACCGTTATACTTATCAGACATAATTCAACTTTTTTTAACAAAATAATATCAATTGTACATCACCAAGGCATCAATGCAGAGAGACCTTTCCATGGTATCTCATCATCATTCTAATGGCTGCAATCGCTGCATTGGCCATCTCATTCAATATTAATTTCTTTATTCACAGTCTTTTCTTAGACTTTTTTCTGTAAAACTTAATATGGTGCATAAAAAGGATTTAAGATTAAACACGTCTTCCTCTGCGTCCGCGTTCAGTCGAAGCTACACAAAGGTAACAAAATTAAATTGCTTCATAGCTGCGATCCGTGCTGTGATATTTGCTGTTGATTCTACAAGGCAAATAATCAGGCAAATAATATAGCAAAGAAAAAAAAATACGTAACTGGAGGTACCGATTTCTTCATAAGTCTACACCATGTCAGGTGGACGTAGCTCTTTGAAGATGGGAGGCACTCGCTTCTAGTGCATAAATCCGTAGCCAAATAATGACTCCAATATTAGATTCCAATATTTTTGTATTATCTTTTCTTCATTTCAATCCCTAATCCACACCATTATTTTCTTCAGCTCATCATTTTCTGACTCACCACGTCTAATTAGCTTTTTTACGATATATAGGGCGAATATCGAGTGCCAGCAACAACAAACAAAGGGAAAAGTGCGCGGAGACTGCATGTAACCAATGCAATCTCCACAGTACACCCTTTCATATCATTAGAATCCAGCTGGGACTCTCAGGCCTTTGAGCTAATTTACACTTCGGTTCAGTCTAAAGTTACCAGCATTTCAGAAAAAATAATAATTGGAATCTACACCGTGAAATTTACATCGTTTTGTTCCTTTTGTGTTTGAACCAATCCGCACGGGGCCAGCGTGGTTGACTTGACTGACCTGATCATACTAATTAGGGTAGGCTCGAGCCCCTACGGATATGTATGAGTTGATAATAACAGTAGAGACAGATAACATGTTCGTCGTCTTAAATAAAGTCAGTATTATGATAATTTGCTTGCTTTTGTGTTTGTTTTGGAATTTGTAGATATTGAATTAAAAATTGTATTCTTTTATAGAGAAACTTCTTCAGTTTCTTTTATTATTATTATTATTATTATTAGCAACAATTTGGTATCAATCTAAATTAGGAAAGGAAAAAGCCAAAAGGAATCTCGGTCAATTAAGCCATCAATACTTGAATTAGGTTCTTTCACCGCCGACAAGCCGAACCATTAATCACATTATTTTGATTGGTTGCCACCGAGCCGTGATTACAACACTTCCTGCACTAAATTGATTGTTACGTGGAGGACTTAGACTTGAATTTATAATTTAAAAACAAGAAACAAAGAAAGACTCGCGACTAAATTATCTTTTTTTTTTCAGAAATTCTATAAAAGTTTTTTACAAATGCTTTCTCACGAATACACATCAGCAGCTCATGTAAATCCCCACTGTAGAGCTCGAGCCTACGCTGAATAAGCTTAGTTATTACACGCTAGCCCAGTGCGAATTCATTGACTTACCTGATTATTCATTGAAAAAAAAAGATGGCTTTATAAAATGTATTTCCGGAAATACAAACGAAGGAAGGGCAATCTATCTTAGATTGCCCTTCCTTCGTGTAATGTATATTTTATTTTGCACATTAATAATCGGCTTTTCTCGCGTGGGTTGTTATATCGACGACGACAGGTTTCACATTCCCTAATCTACGAGTCATGGAGCTAAGGCTTCTGAAATGACTTCATCATCATCATCATCATCATGTAATCGACGCTTTATAGTTCTCTTGTAGAAATTAAAACTCGACTCACGCGCCGCACCGGATGTGTCAGACACGCAAAATTACACGCGTATTATGAATCGCAATAAATCGCTTCTCTGTGATCTGATAGATTTTGTAATGGATCAAAAATAGACTGAGGAACTACCATTAGCAACGCCTTATAGAAATTTCTTCATACTTTTACAGTTTTTTTTTTCAAAAATGGAATTAAACATAAAGCAAGCTCGTAAATCCGTATCCGCTTGCACAATACAACTGGAAGTCCTTGCGTCGCGTGCGCGCGTGCCGCGCCGCCGCCGGTCGCGTGACGCGCCTCGCGCTGGCCTGTTATTATACGTGTTACTGATCGCTGTTCCGCGTTATGTAATAAACAATACACAACTAGTACAAGCACTAGTTTTAATAGAGTTACAGAAACAAACGCGTAATTTTTCACTTTTAAAACCGGAACTGTGAATGGGATCTGCAACACGGAATGAATACGGAAATTTTAGAGATATAATTTAATGTTTTACGAGGACTAAGCCGCACTGGGCCAACGTGATTCATCAATCCCTAAAAACTCTAATTCAGCGTAAGTTTTAGCACCTTGGTGGGGCAAACAATGGTTTTGTTTTTCAATATTAATTATAGAACGCGGGACCTTTCCTTACTCATATTATCAATTACGCCACAGAAGAAACACCTTTTTTCGTGTGCTAGTTAACTTACCTGAATCTCCTGAATGAGACCTATCAATATGAGCTTTTCCTTTCTAAACGTGTAGGATGTTTATAGAAGGTCCAATAATAATGTTTCTTATATTATTGTAATATGCGGTTGAATGTACTTGCTTGTATATTGCTGTATAGGTATATTCTTATGTTACTATTTGGTCTCAATTAAGTATACTATTGAACTTTGTTGTAACAGGCTACCTCCAAACATCTTCAGGCGAGCTGACGGAACCTTCGCGTCAGTACCTCAGATCAGCGAAAGGTGTCGCCGGCGGCTGCTCTGTGGACTACACTCCGAAACCAACTACCCTCAGTAAGTATAGCAACAGCCTCCGTGGTCGAGTGGTCGAGTTTTCGACGCTCATTATGGAGGTTTCCAGTTTGAGTCCAGGTGGGGACACTTTCAAGTAAAAATCTCTTTGTAAGACTTTCCCCAGTTGGGTTAGGACTTTGCAGGCTGAATCAACACTGACACCAGAGCTTGAGAAGTTGGCTGTAGAGCCGCCAAAGGCCACTGAAATGGTTCATGTAACGACTAGATAGTAGCCGGAACAAACGGCTTAACGTGCCTTCCGAGGCTCGGAATATTTTTTTCTTTTCTGCAATGCCATAACCAAACTGAGGAAAGTCAGTATCAGGGTTCAGTCGCCAAAGGCCTCTAACATAGCTCATGTATCGACAACTTCCGTAGATATAGCCGGTAAAATCGTTATCTTAAATCTTATTCAGGGAGCCCGCGATACAGGTTTGCCTAGTGTGAGGACCACGGTAAACCTAAGTGCTTTTTAAAGCAACAATGTGTGTGTTTGAAATTGAGTCAATTTATCTCCTTTGTTCTACTTACAAATTGGTGATAAATTTATTTTTCATTTTCATTTAAAGACGCTAAAAAGCCTACCAAAAATTAATTTCACTGTAAATTTATACATACATAGCCGCTACGAAAGTGGCAGTAGAATATACAGTTAATTAAAATTAGCATTGAGGTCAGACTGCCGCCCGCATTCTTAGCCAATAATATAAACCAAATTATTCACTTCCGAATCCTATTCACAAGTTAAGTATATTAAGTTTTATACATTGCACACAAACGACGTCACTACCTTCACCGAGAACCATTGTGTTACTTACAGTTTACAAATACAAAAAATACAAAATACAAAAATCTTAGTTTTGGCTACTAAAACTGTCTAGTAAATTGCTCCATTGATAAATGTACGCTGGTATATTTTCTTTGTGTTCTGAAACTTATTACTGATCTTTAAGTCCTGTATGTTGGCTTGAAACAGTTTTAGTGGACTATTGAGTGCTAGCTAAATCTCGGCTCTAAATCGTGTATAATAGGGTGTGAGGAAAAGTCTCATTATTCTACCACATAACGTGTTAGTGATGTGCAACAACTTTTACTATGGGGCCAACTCTGTAACCCAACAAAAAAAATCAGCTGTTTTATACAAATTGTCGATATAGGTACTGACAATTTGTATGAAACAGCTGATTGTTCAGTTACAGAGTTGGCCCCATAGTAAAAGTAGTTGCACATCACTAACACGTTATGTGGTTTAAAGGATAATGAGACTTTTCCTTACACCCTGTATAGGTAGTATGTCTATTGTCTATGTAAAATTATATTTCACCATTTGTATAAACCCTCCACAGATTAGGTTCCACCAAACATACCAAACAGTGCTACAGGATACACTGCGAGGACCCGGAGGCTCTCTCCCAAACTCTGCAATGGCTTCTGTCCCACCGCAGTCCCACAAGTGGGCCAAACCAAGGACTCGATGGCCAAAGACCACAGGTTAAACCTAATTACGTACATAACAGGCCAACTGTTGGACATTCTTCTGGACTGAGACCTCACAATGTACTTGATATAGACCTAAAACCTGATGGTGGATATGCTCAAAGGCCTGATGGACATGTGGGACATATCAAACATAGGCCTTATGAAGGATACGGCGGCTACCGGCCCACAGATGGCGTCACTGGTGACCATTTTAATGCGGATTTTACCTAGAAACTAAACAAGTTTTTGTTTTATAAATAACGTAGTAATTCATTTTTGTGTAGTTTTTTTTTTACCAATTCATTCCGACAAAGAATTGATGTTCCATGAAATGAGTGAGTAAATAGTTAGAACCTGAGTAAAATTTGGATTTTACGCTAGTTAACTTTATAAAAAACTTTTAAAATAATTCGTAAAACGCCCAGACTATAAAAGTCTTAGATACTTTGAAGTAGGTACGTATTATTTTTATTAACTATGAAGTTGTGTTAAAAACCACAGATTTGTGTAAAGAAATCAGTTGTACTGCCCGTGGTCCACCAGGTGGACCAAAAAGTGGACCATGGGTTTGAAGTGAGTATGCGTTAGTTATTCTAAGAATGCATTTTTCAACGGCCCGTTACAGTCCACTGCTGGACTATGAGCCTCCTCCACTTAAGTAAAGGGTTTTGCCATAATCTCCACGCTTGGCAGGCGGGTTGGAGTTGGAGATCGCAGATTAAAAGGTTACTCTATCAAAGAGCGCTGCTGCCCGTTCCCTGTTCAATGTGTAGTCCCTAAGTCGCCTCTTACGACACCCACGGGAAGAGTAGGGGTTGGTCACAAATGTATTCTACTCCGCTGTTACCACACGGCTTAGACACCACAAGCATTAGAATAAGTTTTTAAATAATTCTCATCAGGTACATACTTTAAAAATTCAACGAAGACAGACAAAAAGAACTCAATATATTAATAACCCAGAACGTATACGTATACTTCATGAATAATTCATTTGTTAATTTAATTTAAAAAAAAAATCTGTTAATAATATTAATAACTTGACGACTACATGACATAATAATTCAGATGTACGTACGTAATTCAATTTTATTTTAATACTAGTAGAAATCTTTTCCGGGTCATAAAGAAACTGTGCTGGAATAAAATATATATCAATTAAAGTAGACCTTATTCAGCTACAGTTGTTTTTTAAATTTTAATACTTACTAATTTGTGAGTATTTTGATATTATTACATCATCACATTCACTAACACTTAAACAAAAATACTATACAAACTCATTCTCACACACACACATACACTTCTATCTTTTGAATAAGTACAACCAGGTACTCATTCTATTTATTATTTTTACTTTTTTGTCTGTATTGTTAGGTATCATTTCTTCGTAACAGAAGAGCATATCATCGGTCCCTATAGTAAAGCGACAGAATGATGTTTCCGACATTTTCTTTTCTTTTTTTTTATAATCTTCTTCTTCATCTTAGCGTTTTCCTTATTTTCGTTTTTTAATAATAATTAATAATAATAACTTTATTTCAAGCAAATAGTATAAGGTCAATACACAACTGTTGATATTAAGTTACAATAAGAGTACAATTGCTTTTCTATGATCTCAATATAACATTTCATTAGTAGCAGATAGATATTGTGTTGTACCTGAATAAATTATTACAATATTCGAAATCTGCGAAAATTTAAAAACGTGACACCGAAAACTGCTTCAGTTGAATCTTTGTTCACAACTTTCCCAAAGATCATGAGATAACAAAAGATACAATATTGAATCTATAATATAATATTGAATCTCCCGTTACTCCCTAATATAATTCTGTGTAATAAAGTTTTTTCATTAATAATCAAAATTTACTCTACTATAGTAATATTATTAGCTACATAAAGACAGGCAAAATTACGTGGCTACCTAATGCGTTCATATAAAAGACATAAACGCGTTGCACTTGAAAATTCCGACTTACCTTTTTTAGACTCGATTTTATTTGTATTTTTTTTAACTACATACCTTTAACTTTTTGTAACTTTACAATATATGTTTTAAGACCGTGTTTTGTTGTACCCACGTCAATTCCAAACATCCTTACAATCTATTATTACTCGTAAAAAACCATATTTTTTTAGGCTCCGTTTTTATCGTTTTGCCTTTACGTACAAAAAGTAGGTATCTTAACAATTATTGATCAAAGAAGTAAGTCCATTAATCAGAGTCTTAACCACAAATAAACCAACATAGAAGGATACGTGGAGGCAAGTGGGGCGGAAATGCCACGGCCGCAGGCCGCGGCCGCATCCGCTCGGATACCTCGCCTAGCTCATCATTACTGGACTAGCTTTCCACCCCGGCTTCTTGCGCATCGCCTGATCTCTCTCATTATTACCAAGGGGCGCATTGTATGTGCCGATATATTGACGTCACATATTATGACGTTTGTACACACTACAATAAGGGATCGGACTACTTATTTATTAAATTATATATTTAAACTTCTTAGTTTCTGCTATCGAAACTAAGAAGTTTAAATATATTTCTGCTAAAAGAATTTTTGCTCAATCTTTAAAATTGACCGAGTTATAAAGATTTGAAATTCAAGATTAGACAGAGAGGTACCTACCCACTTTTGACGTCATTTGTTAGTAACACCATATAAACTCTATACAAAAAATCGTTTTTGAAAGAGACAGACATATTGAAACTTTAAAAAATCACTGTAAATTCGTTTTTCAACCGATTCTGTTTTTTTCTTCGCGAATCGTCTGCTACTAATCTATATTTTAAAAATAATTCATAAAATATGTTAAATTCATAAAATATAGTGAACAGTCTGATCCCCTGTTAAAGGCAAATTTACACTACTATAAGTAGTAAGTTACTACTACTACCACTTAGACTGGACAGTCAAGAAGTAAGTAGAAACAGTCAGCATCAAAAGCAGCTAAGCAACTCATGTGCCCAAGTGGTGCTACTGAACAAAACACAAAGTAGAAGCCTGCGTCCCGTTTCACGAAGCAACAATTTACAAGTAACAAGTTACAATTCGATATTCATTGCGTAGCCAATTCGCTTAAGCCCTTACCGTTTTATCTCATTGTCTACGGAATGTACGTCGAATTGTACTTGTAATTTGTAACTTGTAGCTTCGTGAAACGGCCCCCAGGTTTAATTTGACAGCTTGTCAAGTTCCCGGCATATTTTGACAGCTACTTACTAATTGCCGAGTTTACTTGACGGATTAAATTAACTCGCCACTGTACTTGTGCAAGTATAAATAGGCTTTAAATACTGTCTCAGTGCAAAAAACGTCATCACACCATTGCTCTTTTGTTGCGTAAAAGAAGAACATAAAGATAAAAGTTTGTGATATTGTTTAATAAAAAAAAAAAAAAATATTAAAAATACTCCTTAATCGCTTTAAAATAACTACTTAAATTACTTAATTTATCTTTTCTTATGTTTAAGTTTGCTTAAAAAAATAAACATAATTGGGTACTAGAGGGGCATAATACCTCAGTTGTACCCCTAGGGATACAATTCAGGGGTACTTCTGATCCTGGAAGGTTTCATCGATCAAAAAAATATCAAATTAGATTATTTTACTTACACTTCGTAAAAATGGAGTGGAATAAACAGACTCTCTTTCCCATTAATAATGTTACCAACGATTCCTCCTAGGAGAGTAATCTGAGTTCCACCTGGTACTATAATTACGAGTACCCTTCTAATTGTATAAATGCGTGGGCTTGGGTAAACAATAATTACCTGGGGAAACAGACCGATTGATAGCAGGAGTCGTTTCTCCAGCCATGGAGCCGTGAGTGTGCCGAGATGGTCACAGATACCAGCTAAATACCTCTTATTAAGAAAGTAAAAACAGTACAACTGGCGGCCTTATAGCTAAGGTAGCAATTTCTTCCAGACAACCGGGCTTTTTGTTGACTGCTATTATCATCAATAGCTTATATACGTTCCCGCCGAGGGGCTCAAGCCTACCCTGAATTAGAGAGATCATGCCTAGTCGATCACGCTGGCCCAGTGCGGGTAACACATTGTTTTTAGTCATATTATAGGGGCACTCTTATTGGACACCTGTAAAAGAAAACAATATTTTAAGCATACAAATACACCATTCATAAATACGACGAGTCGTAACCAAACACTTGTCCAATGTTTGTCAGTCGTATTAGCATAAGACTGGTGTAATAAAGAAATAAGTAATGAATGACAGAGCTTTCGAATACACTGCTTTGTAATAAAATAAATACGGTATAGTAATCAGCGTATTCGATATATTTTTTAAATACTCTAAACCTTTTTAGTTGTCTACAACTTCATTAAGAGGAAGTGGGGTCAAAGGTACAACCGGATGAAAAGCTAGTTTCTGAGGCAAATATCATTGGGAAACTAAGAGCTGCGCGACTTTGCTGTGTAGCCCATGTAGAAAGGATGGTTTAGGATCGCACTGCAAAGACAGCATGTCTTAGGCAACCTTGAGATACTGTTGGAAGGATGAAATCACCATAGACCCTCGGCATAGACCTAAAAGAGTTAGAGGTGTCTGACTGGCTAGACCTGGCACAAAATATAAAAGAATGGTGTACTTTAGAAACCATAAGATCTCTCAGTGAAGTAAGGAAGAAAGTAATGATGACGGTACTAAACCACCACTCTCTGTGATATTGGCTGACTCATCATCGTCATCATGTGGGTTGTAAGGTCAACAACCGACCTCACAAACCCTGGTGCCAAAGGCCACTGACTATATAGTAGCTGGGACCAACGGCTTAACGTGCCTTCCGAAGCACGGAATCATCTTTCTTTTCGGACAATCAGGTGATTCAGCCTGAAATTTCCTAACCAAACTAGGGAAAGTCTCACAAAGAGATTTTTGCTTGTCAGTGTCCTCACCGGGAATCGAACTCGGATCCTCTGTAATAGGCGTCGAAATCTCGACCACTCTGCCACGGAGGCTGGCTTATTGAGCCTTTCAAAACAAAGAAGATGCCTCGGTATGCCGTCCTAACTTTCCTGACCGCCTGGTACACGAATTTACTTCCTATATTATTCCTAGCTCATAATTTTTCACTCTAAATTATCACAACTTTACCAAAGAAATATAAATTGTGTACCATGACTACCTGTAGTCTACCTGTTACATACATACCTACATCACATATGTCCACACACGACACTTTCACTGTCCGTGGCTGTAACGTAATTCACACCGTAACTAAATGTAAACGCATGTTTTAGATGTGAACCGCTAATTTAGCGGTTTTACGCTACTGGTAATGTTTTGGTTAGCGTTCGTCGTGGTTTATTTAAGTACTTGTGGTCTAGTTGGTAGTGCACCTGTCTTTTGTGTAGAAAGTCCCGGATTTGATTCTTGTTCGGATTTGAACGAAAATACAGAATATACTTCGAACAGAAGGCATCGATACTCGTATTTGCTCTCGGATTAATGAACAGAGCGTTGGTGGTGTTAGCTAGGGGCGCTGCCTCCCGTCGGGAAGATGCGGGTTCAATCGATCCTCACCACGTACCAATGTGTTTTCGTACCTATATGAGCTGATAATGATGATGATGTAGTGAGCAGTGTGGGACTCCCTCCAGCTAGATGGAGCGACGATATGCGGAAAGTGGCTAGTAGTGCTAATTGAATGCGTGCAGCCGAAGATCGGGCTCAATGGCGCGCTTTGGGAGCCCAGCATTGGACTGCCCACATGCTGATAATGATGATAACATAATATATTGAGTAATCATTTTAAATTAGGCCTGATCACCATTAATTAAAGTAGTCTTGAGCCTCTCTGTAAAGACGTATATGAGCTGGTAACATCATTTTCAGTCCATGAATTTTCTCTATAATCTTCACAGTACTGTCAGTTCTGTGTCATTCGCATACAGTCGGGCTGGTAGTCTGTCCACTGACCTCATTTATAGTCCAGACAGTAACCTATACGAATTGATAAAAAAATCCTACATTCCATTCCCCTTTTTCGTGTTTCGTTCTTTGAAAGGATAAACGAAAGATGACTCCTGTATTCGCCTGTCTTTCAAAGAAGTTTTATTACTGTGACTGCTGTACTTACCATACCAATCAAACCTAGGAAACAATGCTGTCTACCTTATAATCCGAAAGTAAACAAGACGTACCTTTGAACAAGCCGACTTGACCATGCATATTTGCACTTTCGATGTCTTCATGGAAACACGCAGTAAAATAATCAAAGACATTTTGTTTAACGAACGCTTTTCCTATAGCAAAACATGTCAGTAAACATCTTGGTTCTACAACGGAAGAGAAATGTAGGGAAATATGACAGACCAGCTTTCCGCCCGCGGCTACGCTCGCGTTATGTAAGATTTTCCCGTGGGAATAGAACTTCTTCCCGTAAAAAGTATTCTATGTTTTAATTCAAAGTACAAGCTATATCCATTCCAAATTTCATTCAAATCCGTTTTGTAGTTAAGGCGATTCACGCGCATCAAACATCCAAATATATTTTCACATCACCAAATATTATACTCGATGTGAAAATACCTATAGGTATTTGGATGTTTAGAAGTTTGTATGTGTTAGATTGGACAGATTTGACGAATATGACGCAATTTTAGTGACAGGAAGCATTATTTTCAGAGTAGTAAAACATAAAAAAAATCTCTAAGAATGGGTAATGTGGTAATAACTTTGATGGTAAAGTGCGTTTTTTTTTAGCAACAATGCAGTTCAAACCTTCGTTCAAACGCATTTCGTATCTCTTAATGCAGGCGAACAATTTCCCTACCTAATGAATTCACGAAAAAATTACATAACAATAATAATAATAGAAACGAGTAGCATTGTCACTCATACATAATCGACACCAAAATGACCATTACAATGCTCACGCGCATACAATGATTCATGAAATCATTCGCGCGTGCGTAGTACAATGGTTTCGTTCATGATAATTTAACTAATGTACAATGGTGTTTATAGCAAAATTCACTTTCTTCTCGCTGTATGTAAATGGTGTAAAACGTGTCGTTTGAGCTTTTAATATTATTGAATGTTTGGGTAAGATTTATTTTATAACGAAGAAAAAGAGGGTTTACATTTTTTAACAGACCAAAGTAGGTAGTTATAGCGGGCACGGACTTGAAAAAATAGATCCTTACTAATATTATAAACGCGAAAGTTTGTATGTATGGATGAATGTTTGTTACTCTTTCATGCTAAAACTACTAAACGGATTAAAATGAAATTTGGAATAGAGATAGTTTGTACCCTGGATTGACACATAGGATACTTTTTACGGGAAAAAGTCTCATTCCCACAGGAAAATCTTACACAACGCGAGCGTAGCCGCGGGCGGACCGCTGGTGTATTATATATAGTGGTCCTTTAGTCTATTTTGTCTGTCTGTTGCATCGGGGAGTTGATATTACTCAAACGGATAGATAAAAGTATTTATATTTATATATATATATATATATATGGTTTAGGAGAATACCAATTATTCCGTTTACATCGAGTTCCGTACGTAGTGCTAAGTAGTATATAATCTGTGGTTCCGGTAAGATATGTCTGATAAAAATGGGTACAACGGATTTTTAGTTCCTAAGGTACTTTTCTGATAGGAGACATACTAACTATTTAAGTTAAGTACAAATATATCAAGGCCATATTCACAGATAGCCCTTAAAAAGAGCAGATGTTGTCCAAAAGGGTCAGAAAGATCTTGCATTCTACTGACATAGAGCCATTCCCAATCAAAAACTTCTAAAAAAGATTTAAAAAACAGACAAATCAATCACAAGTAGGTCGAGCATTCCAACTTGGCGACTATCACATAATCGTTGCATAACCTAAAACCTAAACATACATTGACGTGTCTATTCAAACACGCATCATCGATAGCCTTAAAAAGTAAGCAATGTATGTCGCAAGCTGAGTCATGTGACATGCATGCATAATGCTACCATTATTGCCAGACTCCACATTGATTTTTATAGATTGTTAAAAAACGTTGTACACAATGTGATTAAAATAAGAATAGGACGGGCTCTTGGCTACAAATGATTATTCTCATTTTAAATGTATTGTAGTGTAACGATCTATGTTTAACTATACTCGAAATGTCATTAATTATAGTACAACTTATTATACAGATTGATGATGATGATGATGATCTATCCGACCGATTTCGGCCATGGCGACCACTTCTACTCCTAGTCAGTCGGGCGCTGGTGCACCCGAAGATGGCTTATGTAGCCGATCTTCGCAGCAAACTCCCGTGCACAGTGAGGGCACGTGAGCACGCCCATTACATATACAGATTATGTAGTCTTTAAAACAATTTTAATTATTTGGTAACTAGTTAAGTAAGATTTTAAATGTACCTACATATATAATGCTCCTTTATGAAAAAAAATATGAGGTGGGCGTCACTAATCAGAATATGCCTCTTCACTTTTTTCATTCCCTTTAACCACGAAATACTTACTTAGGTAGAGAGTTTCACTCATTACCTAGAAACACGTTTCGTTTTATGAATAAAGAACCTGACTAATTATAGTACAGTGCCTGGTGCTATCTATTGACAGAAGTAACATATTGGTAGCGTTCCAGTGCCTAGTGCTATCTATTGACAGAAGTAACATATTGGTAGCGTTCCAGTGCCTAGTGCTATCTATTGACAGAAGTAACATATTGGTAGCATTCCAGTGCCTAGTGCTATCTATTGACAGAAGTAACATATTGGTAGCGTTCCAGTGCCTAATGCTATCTATTGGCAGAAGTTACATATTGGTAGAGTTCCAGTGCCTAATGCTATCTATTGGCAGAAGTTACATATTGGTAGAGTTCCAGTGTCTAGTGCTATCTATTGACAGAAGTAACATATTGGTAGCGTTCCAGTGCCTAGTGCTATCTATTGACAGAAGTAACATATTGGTAGCATTCCAGTGCCTAGTGCTATCTATTGGCAGAAGTTACTGTAGCGTTAAAAAAAGAAAAGCTAGCTAGCCTGTGGTCCACAGGCGAAACGTGAAATTTAGGTGAACAGAGAAAGAGTTGGTTGAATTTGTCCGAACGGTATAATATCAATTTAAAAAGGCCTAGAAATTGCCAAGCATGAGCCGAGAGTCGAGTCCTGAGGGGACTCCGTCGATATAGTGTCGCTGGAGTAGTGTTGTGTTGTGGTGTATCGATGCAGGAAGGTGTACCAAAACCGCGGAGTACCCCGGAGAGTAAAGCCAAACGGGAACCAAAAAAAGGAGGGCCAGAGAAACCTAAAGGGCCTTTTTAGAATTTAGAAAAAGAATTTAGACAATTTGGCAAAATCCGCATACAAAAATACAAAACAGATACAAAAAAACGGCTAAAAAATGATGGGCAGTCCCAGGGGGGACGCCGGAGCGCGGGTCTGCGGCACTCAGCTGGCACGGGCGCGGGCGCGCACAACGCAGGGGTCCAGGCACGTCCAACGCCCGGTGGCCTCAGGGGTCCGGAACCACGGCGAGTGAACGAGAAAGGCACGGAGGGACCCTCGTGTGTGTGCCGCAGAGGCCGGAAATACACTGTAAAGATGTACAAGGAAATAATCGCCATCCGACCAAGACAAGGAAAGAGAAAAGTACGTCGATAAAAACCAGGAGGAAGACAGCACAAGACTTACCCGGCCAACGTAAAAGTAGGTCAAAGTAGGAGCCTGTCCCAAAAATTATCGCATTAGCAAGAGACGATAATAACACTGTGTCCCAAGGTTTTATATCATTTCCAGATATTTATTTCGTAAAATTCAACCACGTCCAAGGGATCAAACGTTTCCATTTCCTGACAGACGACAACTGAGAAAACAATAAACAATTTAGAAAAAGGTCAAACTAACAAAATTTTAAATTTGAAAATGTGACATAAAAACCGGCCAAAAGAAAAAAGAGCCATACCAAAAAGGTTATTAAAAAACCTGCAGTAATGCTGCAGACATCCCTTCACCAGAAAAAAATCCGCCAACTCGAAAAAGGAAAAAAAAAAAAAAATTCTTCGAGATGGCAACCCTCGAAGGAAGTTGACCACCCTAGAACAATAGAGAAGAATTGACCAAAGTCAACTATGAAAGGAAAAAAATATCGATAAAAATTTATCGACACTCTACCCCATCACTATAAACCAACGAACACGTCATGTTCCCAGCACGGACGGCTCATAACGGCTCATACGACTCACTGGCCCCAGGATAAGAAACCACCGGTGTCCCAACAGAAGCCAAGTCAATCCACCAGGGAAAAAAAGGAGGACGGAAATGGCTTGGAGAAAGAAAAAGGAAAGTTGTCAACCACAACAGAAAAAGGTGGAGACAACCGAAGGAAACACCGATGAAGTGGTATCCCTGAGCCAGGAGGAAAATGTATGATACGTAAAGGATAGAAAGGGAAATTTGGAAATTAGGATATGTCGGAATATCGGAATGTTGGAATGTCACTAAGTTTTAAAACATAAACGCGCCTACAAACGATATTATTTACACACCTAAATGCTAAAACTAAAAACTATACAAAATATCAACAAGTAGTTTTTGAACTACTGGTAAAAAGTTTACAAGTCGAAACTGTCAGTTACGCCCGTAATCAGCTGCAAAAGTAGAAAAACTTCAAATCGATCGTGCGCGAAAACTGACAGATGACTTGTAAACAAAGAGCTATCAAACGAGGGCCGACGCTCGCCCACGTCATCGTGTCCATCCCGAAACACGTCAGACGCCGACGAACATCGGAAACACTCGGATCGGCTCGGAAAAAGGGCTCGACGGCGCAGTTGGTAGGCAACCAACGCCGTCAAAGACGAGGTCGGGGTTCGAACTCGACCCTGACAAAAAATTAAAAAAAGATCCGACGACGGCCATAATAGGCGGACTGCGCAAAGCAGCGGTCACCGTCCTGCCGCGACAAAAAAAGCGCGCTTCGGGACAAAAATTTTGCCCCGGCTCAATCCCAGCGGAATGACGCAACATGGGCCAGGTCAGAGGCCTATGGCAGCTCGAAAACCTGACCACATGTTGGTTGCGTCAATTCCGTATAACCTAAATACCTACAAACTAACACTAAGATATAACCTATACCTAACCTATACCTACAAACTAACACTAAGATAGATCAATCTGGCCAGACATACACACACACACCAAAACCACAAAAAGGCGTATGAAGTATTAAACTTAGTGACATTCAAAAGAAAAAAGGATGCCAAAAGGTGAATTTAAGCCAAATTATGAGAAGAAAAGTTGGTACACGTTTGCCTGAAGGCTTTTAGAAAAAGAATTTAGACAATTTGGCAAAATCCGCATACAAAAATACAAAACAGATACAAAAAAACGGCTAAAAAAAAAAAAGCTAGCTAGCCTGTGGTCGACGACCACAGGCGAAACGTGAAATTTAGGTGAACAGAGAAAGAGTTGGTTGAATTTGTCCGAACGGTATAATATCAATTTAAAAAGGCCTAGAAATTGCCAAGCATGAGCCGAGAGTCGAGTCCTGAGGGGACTCCGTCGATATAGTGTCGCTGGAGTAGTGTTGTGTTGTGGTGTATCGATGCAGGAAGGTGTACCAAAACCGCGGAGTACCCCGGAGAGTAAAGCCAAACGGGAACCAAAAAAAGGAGGGCCAGAGAAACCTAAAGGGCCTTTTTAGAATTTAGAAAAAGAATTTAGACAATTTGGCAAAATCCGCATACAAAAATACAAAACAGATACAAAAAAACGGCTAAAAAATGATGGGCAGTCCCAGGGGGGACGCCGGAGCGCGGGTCTGCGGCACTCAGCTGGCACGGGCGCGGGCGCGCACAACGCAGGGGTCCAGGCACGTCCAACGCCCGGTGGCCTCAGGGGTCCGGAACCACGGCGAGTGAACGAGAAAGGCACGGAGGGACCCTCGTGTGTGTGCCGCAGAGGCCGGAAATACACTGTAAAGATGTACAAGGAAATAATCGCCATCCGACCAAGACAAGGAAAGAGAAAAGTACGTCGATAAAAACCAGGAGGAAGACAGCACAAGACTTACCCGGCCAACGTAAAAGTAGGTTAAAGTAGGAGCCTGTCCCAAAAATTATCGCATTAGCAAGAGACGATAATAACACTGTGTCCCAAGGTTTTATATCATTTCCAGATATTTATTTCGTAAAATTCAACCACGTCCAAGGGATCAAACGTTTCCATTTCCTGACAGACGACAACTGAGAAAACAATAAACAATTTAGAAAAAGGTCAAACTAACAAAATTTTAAATTTGAAAATGTGACATAAAAACCGGCCAAAAGAAAAAAGAGCCATACCAAAAAGGTTATTAAAAAACCTGCAGTAATGCTGCATTACATATTGGTAGAGTTCCAGTGCCTAATGCTATCTATTGGCAGAAGTTACATATTGGTAGAGTTCCAGTGTCTAGTGCTATCTATTGGCAGAAGTTACATATTGGTAGAGTTCCAGTGTCTAGTGCTATCTATTGGCAGAAGTTACATATTGGTAGAGTTCCAGTGTCTAGTGCTATCTATTGGCAGAAGTTACATATTGGTAGAGTTCCAGTGCCTAGTTCTATCTATTGGCAGAAGTTACATATTGGTAGAGTTCCAGTGCCTGGTGCTATCTATTGGCAGAGGTTACATATTGGTAGAGGTTATATATTGGTAGAGTTCCAGTGCCTGGTGCTATCTATTGGCAGAGGTTACATATTGGTAGAGGTTACATACGAGTATTGGTAGAGTTCCAGTGCCTAGTGCTATCTATTGGCAGAAGTTACATATGGGTAGAGTTCCAGTACCTAGTGCTATCTATTGGCAGAAGGTACATATTGGTAGAGTTCCAGTGCCTAGTGCTATCTATTGGCAAAAGTTACATATTGGTAGAGTTCGGTAAATCTGGCAATACCATGTGCCACCAGTTCAGCTACTTTCTAAATCCGGTGGTATGCAGGATATGATAATACTTTGGAGGCGAAATATAAATAGAATCGATTAGGCGTGTCTAGAGTGTTTTGTAAACAATGATCAGCTGGTGCCTGGTGCGCGTTATCTTTATGTAAATCGGAATAATGTTTACTGATTAGTCGGTTACCTTTCGATTATGAATAAATAAAATTACCATAGCTTGGTTGTCGCCCGCGGCTACACAGTGTTTTTGGTTGGAATAATATTTTTTCCCGCGGGAATAACACGCTCCCGACACATGAAACAACTGCCGTGTTCAACAAGTTGTACCACGGAAAACTAAATGTACCCGTGGTCTAACTGTTGGAATATTTATTGCAATATTTATTGTTATGGCCGGTAGTACAATTGTAGAATATTATTGTTACAGATTACGCCTGTTAACGGAATATCTAATGGTTATAAAGCAGAGAATGAAAAAATTTTGTCGATCTTGGACAGGACTCGAACCTGCATCTCCTTGGCTATTCACGCCAGGAAGAGGCGCATTACCTATTAAGCCACCAAGCTCTGTGAAAGGTCGACGAGGTGGACTCCGAGCATTAAAGCAAAGAGCAATGATAAATTTCGCCGACCTTTCACAAAGCTTGGTGGCATCATTTGGTAATGCGCCTGCTTCTGGACCGGATAGCCAAGGAGATGCAGGTTCGAGTCCTGTCCAAGATCGACAAAAATTTTTCATTCTCTGCTTTATAATTATTACAACTGTAGAAGTTGAACACGACAGTTGTACCACAGGCTCTCCATACGTTAAATAAAATAAAATAAATGACAATAAAATTAAATTTCACCTTTTATAATGTAAATTGAAATAAAGTCGTTGGTTACACAACTATCTTTATCCACAGAATGAATATCAAACATCAAAATCGGTCCTGTAGATTATGCAGACGAGACAGATTTTCGCATTTATATGGACTATTGCCCCTAATTGGCCTTTTTCCAAGGGCAATTCAAAAGCCCAGTAGGGAATGAACCATATAATTGCGAAGAAATTCACAGCCTTTTCAATTATTTCAGCAGCAACTATGTTTTCTTTTATAGTAACATATTATATCTAACTGGCGCAAGAGATCAAGAATCGTACGCAGAGACAAGTGGGTATCTAGAACAGTAAGTATGGACCGATCGCAGCCTATCTTTAAAACAGAGTAACTTTATAAATAAATAAATAAATATGTGGGAACATCTCACACACGGCCATCCGACCCCAAACTAGTCAGAGCCTGTACTATGGGTGTCAGACAGCTGACATCTACACCTACCTACACAAATACATAAATAGATACATATATAGATAAACAACAACCAGACAGAAGGCACACACAAGTGTTCATCACACGAATGTTTGTGTGTCAAGGTTTTCGTGAGCCCCTCAAGAAAGCTGCCAAAAATTGGTTTACCACCTTAGGGTGGTTAACCTTAGGGTTAACCTTAGGGTAACATTAATGATTATACAAAGATTACATTCGTTTGCAGATATATCTGTCAGATAGTAGTTATAACAATCGAAGCATTATGGTTATAAACAAATATTCCAATAAACAGTCATGCCAAAAAACTATATGGCAAACATTTTATGACTTTCAAAAGTAGGATCACAGATGTTATGCGTGCCAGAGGGTACCCACTATTTGTAGAAGTTCAAATAACGACCTTAAAACACACAATAAACGTAACCACGGAACACTTAAAAAAAGACATCACGCACTGAAAGGACGAAAACACAGCCACAATGTTTCTCTTTGGAAACGTCCGAAAGTGTCGTAATAGTATAAGTCGGTGCGCAAACAACCACCTTCCTTGCAGCCTCATGCCCACCATCAATGACTGCGTTACACAACTCCCGCGCAGCACCGCTCTCTCCGGCCAACCAGCCAGTCGCAAACGCCGCGCCAACAACACACGACAGGGACGCGTTCTAATTTCAAATATTTGAAATTCTCGAACACGCGAACGAGTTAAAATTTTAACAGTCAAACAGTGATTTCTTTTTAAATTTTTGAATATAGAAGGATATTGAGTGAGTGTGTGAGTGAAGTGTTGGGGTCCGGAGTATGCGCCAGAGTTGATTTTCACTTTCGACGCGGGACACACTCACGGTGAGCGATTCTCGACCCCTCGTTGTGTAATATGGCCGCTTGTGATTTATTTATTATTTGTGGAGAGCTTTTACGATCGGCTTATGCGTTCGCGCATCGAAGTGAGGAATTAAACCTTTGACTTCTGATACTTAAAAAAACTTAAGGTAGGGATATGGACGTTTAGATAAGTCTCTTTTCCGAACACTTTTTAAGTCCCAAGTAAAATTATACCTACCCCAATCTCAAGCTTGTAAAATTAACCATAATATGCTAACCGTAAGTTTCCTATCAAGGATATCACAGCGCAGATATTATAATTAACATCTAAAGAAATAGATTTCTAGCCACGATCACTAACTTTTATAGATAAAAAGAAAAGTAGGTAAAGAAAACTATTTTCCACTTGGAAAGCGGAGAGCGTAAAACACGGCCGTTTCCTAACTTTTACTTTTGTCACGTTCCGCTGATAAAAAGCAAATACTTGCAAAATAAATTAGGCGGAAATCATAACATGATAGGTTCATGTAGTTATTTCTTTTAATGCACGAAATTGACTGAGGATAAATTAAAAAATTTGCTACGTATATAAATATACCGCTCTCATTATATTATTGACCTCCACTGCACTGCACTGATTCTGTCTTCTTTATAAATAGCCACAAAAGGTTGTCTGGAAGAAATCGCTACAGGCATTAAGGTCTCTTATGTAATAAATCCTCTTGACTTACTTACTAAAATATTTAGGTCAATCAAGGACTAGACAAACACCCGAAACTACGCTGCTGGGCCCCGCTTCACGAAGCAACAAGTTACAATTTGATATACATTGCGTAGCCAATTCGCCTAAACTGTAAACCCTTATCGTTTTCTCTAATCTTCTACGCAATGTATGTCGAATTGTACTTGTACCTAATTTGTAACATGTGGCTTCGTGAAACAGCCCCCTGGCCGTACTATTATACCATTGATGGTAAGTACCACTTAGGGTTTCTCATCGAGAAGTCTCGAAGCGGAAATTCCCGGGAAATTTGGCCTTAATCGAGACGGGAAAAAAAGGGGTTGAGTACCCGGGAAGTCGAGATATTGAAAAAATCTAAAAAAATAGCAATTTGACGTTAATTCCTGTGTTACTTATTACAAAAATTATATCCTCTATCTCCTCTCCCCTTGAGTATATATCAAAGATAGATAGATAACAAGTTTATTGCATCACAAATACACACAAGTCATTACATACATTTAGTCAGTAACAGCTAATTATATAAATAAAAATTAATATTCTGTGATTGATATTTGTTGATTTTAAAGATTTTACTTATATTTTTTTCTAGTTTTAAAACTCTGTGATTATAAAGGAAATTAAGAAGGCATATTTTTTAGTTAATTGACGAAGGCCGATTTTAAATGAACATATTGTTGATTACAAAAATGTGTATTTTATTTTAAAACCTTTTTCATACATTTTTATTAAGGTTAATCGAATTCCCGACTTCTCGGGAATTCCCGGGAAATGGTGCTCGAGAAGTCTCGGTATCCGGGAACAAAAAAAGTCGGGAAATGAGAAACCCTAGTACCACTACTGGGACTATTTTTTTTCAGTCGTACCATTACTCTCGCTTTTATCATTGTGTGTAACACCGCGGTAAAAATGTATTTCATTAATATCTTGTTAGACTAAGTAGAAATTACGAAACATGGATTAAAACATCATCAAAAGATACCGAATAAACATTACCTTTTTGACTTTTTGATAACTTCCTACAAAAACCAGTATAATATCTTAAGAAAAGTGGAAATTATTGAGTTAATAATAACTTTTAATTACATACTTAAAGATGTTGCGGTGTTGAAAGGCAAAGATCAGACAAATTTTATAAATAGCTATATACGTATTAGGTATTTATGGGACCTATCAATTGCACGAATCCAATTTAACCTAGATTTAAATAAGTGTGAAAAAAATGTCTTCAGTGAGGTCGCCCAATCCGTACGAGACTACATGTACTGGGTTTTGCAGCATAGTCATCTAAACCCTATAGCCCTGATTCAGGGTAGAGTCGAGGTCTGTACAATCTTTTTCAGTCACTAACTAGCTGATCACAAGAGTAATTAAATAAATAAATATGCGGGGACATCCCAAACACAGCCATTTGATCCCAAATTAAGCAAAGCTTGTACCATGTGTATCAGACAGATTAAATAGATAAATAATCAACATCCAGACACACGGAAACACAAATGCTCATCACACGAAAGTTTGTTGGGACGGGATTCGAACCTGAGACCCTGTGATTTGCTACCAACTAGGCTACGGGGCCGTCAAATTTAATTAATACATACTATAATTAAAACATACTTCTCCGTGGTTTGCATGACAGATCAATGTGGAGTACACACAATTGCATCAATACCCAATGGAGACTATGCAATGGGTATGATTAAGCAATCACATTCTATTGTAAAGAAAACCGTTTCCCTTGGGAACCAGGGCAGTCTTTTTAGAAGGCTTTAAATAAAAGGATTGGTGCAGTAATGCATGCAGATTAGAATTTTGATGTATTACGAACACACATGAAACTATGCATCACACTGCATGTATTACGTAGTATTTTATTGCATACAGTGATAAAATAAATTTATAATAACATTGGAAAACATCGAAGAGATGCAGGCTAATACTAGAAAGCATTTTTACAGGTAGTAATATTAAGTTCTCTATAAAACTAAAGGCTTTGATACCATAAAATACCAAAGGTTTTATTTACTGAAGGTAAACAGGTGGAACGGGTCAAAGATCAATGATGGTCATTATGCTTCTGGGGCGAGGCGCGACAAATACAAACCGCTAATGAGGTACAATAGTGAACCACTGAACTAAATGTCACAGTCACAGATATTAATGATACAGCTACGCGTTTTAGTAATCAGGACAACTTGCGTTTTTAACCGACTTCAAAATAGAAAAGGTGGTCGGTTCGTCGGAACATATTTGTATGTAAGCTCAGCGATAATTCTTTACTACATTGTCTGACATGACACACTTATAAAACTATTAACATTATAGACGATAAACTATATTTTAGAGGAGGATTTAAATTTTCAAAGTTATGCTTGTACACACGTCCACATTGTAATGTTCCTTCCGAATCAGAAGTTCTACTAGTAGTACAAATGACATGTTTGTTACAATATTTTCGCGTTCAATGGATCACACTATATCATTTTTAGTTTATAAGAATACCCACATTAATTTCTTAATTGCGTAACTTTCCTTGCAATTTTTACCTTCACTTTTTAATCGATAATATCGACAAATATCTTTGTCTTAAATCGAACTGTACCTATAGTGAATCACTATCACAGATATTATGGTCTGTGGCTTAGATTTTCATTTATCTAAGGTCTGTGGTCACTCACTACAATCATAGATAAAGGTCGGTACAGTACTTCTTTGCTATAATGAATTAGCTCAGCAGTAACTGAATAGAATAGAATATACATTATTGCACACAAGGATACAGATCAAGAGAGTAAAATATAGAAGAAGGGTGCACAGACAGGCGGCCTTATCGCTAAGATAGCAATATCTTCTGAACTGAAACTGAAAGCTATGCTGAAAGATATTTTGCTTAACTTTCGTCGTCAAGTTAAAAAAAAGCTCAGAATGTTCCTAGATTGAAAATTTTAGTACAACCACTAACTATACTATACTTGTTTGGAAAGATCGTAGTATAAAGTAGGTACATATTTTTCATAACGTTACCTTACAAAGGAAGTTATTTCATTTGGAATTCAGAAAATGCAAATTCACATTTTGTCCTACATTTTGAACCTAAAATATTTCTGAACACAATAAGCAAAGTAATAAATTATAAGCAGAAAATAACAATAAGCAAAGTAAGCTATTGAATCCTTGTTTTGTTGTAGTGATTTCTATCTCAATGGTATTATCGTAGGTATTATACAAGATTTTAAGTTAAAACCAACAAAAACACAAAGTTGTTTTTGTGACGCTAAGAAACTGCGCGTGAGTCGATCGCATTGTGACCGATGTTGCAGGTGTCGCCACCGGTCACGATGGAATCAAGATCATGACCAAATCATGTCATTGTTAACGTTAAAACAACTTGTCGACTGTAAAACCTGTAGTTTTTTTACTTGTAGACTTGTAGGTGCTGTAGTTGTGATTTGACAATTTCATGACTATAATTTTAAAGTTTCGCGGTTATTATCATAACATTTATGAAACATTTTACGGTCAGTCTACCCGTACGGTACAGTCTACCCGCGACCATGGTCCTTTTGCAACAGCAGCGCCGAAATATCGGCTCTCCTGAACATTTTATTGCGGTAGTAAAATGTCTCATAAATATTTAATATTAACAATAAATATATATAATATATACCAGTAATCTTATCTATTTAGCAGGAAACTTCTGAATAATTGTATTCTTCAACCCCTCATCAGACGAGACTTAATTCAAAAGTAAAATAGAAAATTAACTAATTAAACGGATCCATAGTTTTTAAATGTCAAATTACTATACGTTACGTATATTAATTTTAATATTTTTTTCAAATGCTTGTTTATTTTCCTTTAATTTGATGATTGACATGATGTGCAAAAGACAATGAGTTTTCAGAAATGATAAAATATTTCGCAATTTGTAAGGCTAAGATTAATGAATATATAAATTCATCCAATCCATTCTAGACGCGCAGTATATTTGATGCTTCTCGAGGACGTTGGCTCTGGCTATATTTTAAGTTGGACTTATAAAAACATCTTATGCATCAGATCAAAAACAATAAATAAATCAAATTCAAGACCGATAGCAATCATGACCTTTCCCACTTTCATCAAAACAATCACAACACATTTTAAAAAAATTAACATCCGATTAGCAATCATTTGCGGCAGAGAATCAATCATTGATAATCATCGCCTGACCCCAAGGCTACAAACGCCAGTGTTTATCTGAACATTGCTGTGTCATTACATCACGCCAATCAATTCGCAAATGAGACATAATCTACAAGTGAAACTACATTGAGCTTATAGCACAGTCGCTTATAGGACAATTTTTACTAAATAACCTGCCAATTATGAAAATGAAATTTTCTAAACAAGGGTTCGTCAACCAAATATTTTTTAAGTATGGTAATTACGTCATCTAAATTTTTGTTTAACAAAGAACTTATATTTTAAGATGAATAATGGTCGGGTCACACTTATCGACGGCGGTCGACGGTTTGTCTATACAAAACGCGCTCAAAGTATTGCGCGCGTTTTATATAGGCTAACCGCCGATCGCCGTCGATAAGTGTGGCCCGACCCTAAATAGAATAAAAACCTTTTGGTGAGTACCACTAGATTTACTTCAGCGATACTGATCTACTGTCAATCTAACCCAATGCTAATTTGACTTATTTGGTCAAAAATTACGAGATTCTAAGATAAAAAAAACACAATGTCTAACTCAACAAAACCAGTTAACAAATTTCATACAGAAAACACCCATAAGCGACAGCACTATCACTAATAAGTACTTATGATAATTGTCAATAAAATCACTAATGCTCAAATTATGGATCTTTATTATGTCAAAGACCACTCCGACTTTAATTGACGCTTTGACGTGACACGTGGTAACACGTAACAACGTAAAGCGTGGGAACCGATACAATGAACAAGTACGTGGTAAAGCTACCACATTGGAATTGTGGCAAACGTAATCTGTGCAATAGGGAATATGCATAAAAAATATTGGTTTTTTTCATAGTTCATCTGAAAGTATACAAAAATAGAATACTGACAGGCAAAACAGAATCAAAATTGATCGAAAAACAAACTGCAACATTATTAAACAAATATATCTGTCCTTCTTACGAAAATAAAATTTTCTATGGCCCGCGTGACATATGACGTCACATGTCACGTCAGACCTCTCTGTCTAACCATCAACTTTGAAGCCTTATAACTTGGTTTCTGAGCAAGATATTTCAAAAACTAAACAATTAAAATCTTTTCTCTTTATAATATTAGTATAAAGTATATAAGTAGATAATGATGTTGATCTTTTCGACCGTTTTCAGCCTTGGTAGAAATAGCAATTAGGTCCGTTAAGGCGAGACATTCAAAGTAGTTACTCATCTTAGGGGGCGTGGTTAAATAGGCTCCCGACTAAACTGAGTGAAAGGGGTGAGCGATAGCGATATACACCTTAAGTAAACCACAGAATGGGATAGATGATGAGCACGCGCTCGAAATAAAATGACGTAAACTTGTTTTCTTTTATTTGCTTGTTTTTTTTGGAAAACTACTTACTACAATTTTTTATTTATTTTTACAAGTGATTACTGTCGTAATTGCCTATATTGTGCACTTAATTTTACGTGAATAATTTTTAACAGTCCGGAGATAAAATGAATAACTGTTCACGAGCAAAGTTTGCGAGCTTTTTCTATCGAAAAAATTATCTACGATCGTGTTTCGGAGATTGTATAACTAAAGAGAATACATTCAAAAATGTCATACCCTAAAATCGATATTACAACCCATAAGTAGAACGGGATATATGGAAATCTTTTAGCGACTTTTTACCGTATGGGACCAATGATATCTTAAGAAAGATACGTCACGTTCATACTGCACGCACAACATAAATTGTTCCACGACACAGGCACGCTATAAGTGCGACAGGAAATAGGCAAAGCGTAAGAGTGAAAGAGACAGCGATCACAGCTCGACTGACTGCAATGGTCACAATTAGGACCAATTCACGGCACGCGTTTGGTGCGTTCGTGGCGTATCTACCTCTTGTATGTATACAGCATGAAATTTACATCGTTTTGTTCCCGCCGTGTAGTGATAGTACCCGTCAAACTGAACAACTTTTCACGAAAAAAATTTTTGGTTTCTCCATACAAAGTGAGACTCCCGACCGACCCATTTTGTATGGAGAGACCAAAAATTTTTTTGTCACAGGAATTTTTTTTTCGTGAAAAGTTGTTCAGTTTGACGGGTACTATCACTACACGGCGGGAACAAAACGATGTAAATTTCACGGTGTATAATATCATTGCATGGGTGGGACACCTTAATAAAAAAAGTCCTGTAAAATACGGGACAGATTGGGCAACCTACTTGTGACGCAACGCTTTCACCCAAAGCGGCGGTCGATTCTGTAATTAATCGGAATGCGATGCTTTCTTATTTCAATTCGGTTTGGTTTCCTTACGCTTATGTAAGAACTATAAGAACCAATCCGTTATTTATTATGCATGCAGGTTGCGATTACACTTCCGTTTTTGACTCGAGTATTATAAAGTCTGTTAGCATTAACACGGTTATGGCTATTGAATTAGTTTGATTAATATACTCACTGCTAAATTATGGTAATGGTGTTAGTTTGACATGGATTGAGTTGATGCATGTTGATGTTTCTTTCTATTTGTGGATTAGGTTGGGAACTTTCCGACCGATAGATATTAAATAATTTAGTAATATTTGTATCTTTATTAGATATTGCATAGTAGTAATGACGTATTTTGTACGATATTACGATAAGAAAAGTTAAAATCTAATGGAACTCATATTAAGCCTAAGCACGAATAAAAGATCTCTTTTTTTTAATTTTAATAACAAAAACTTCATTCTTATTAGGAGAAGCAGATAACTTACTAGATATCCACCTAAAGTCTAGCCATTTGTTGGTTCAAAAATTCTAGCAAGAAAGTCTTATTTAGCTAGTTACTATGACGTCACAATATAAATTACATAGGATAAAAATGAAAAAATAACTTGCAAAGGATCTTGTTTTAACTACTGAAGAAGAGATCCTGAAATACTGTATATCAATTTCTTGACTTAGAGTCTTTCCAATTTACGACATTTACTGGTATAATATACACGAACTGTCACTGCCCAAAAATTCGTCATATTTCAAAGCATCTAGAATCTCCCTCGAATTCTAAACTTCCTAAAAATCGCAGCATCAAATATTTATAGCAAATCAGCTACATTAAAACATGCAGCAATAAACCCGTTAAAAGTTTAATTTATACCTTTACAAGAATCGTTCGTTCAGTAGGAAAAGTCAATCTGTCGGAACACAAGATAAACACGTACCAATATAAATCAACAAGTCCCGCATCGTCTGCGCGCGCGCTGCTGGCATTTAGCGATTACCATCGAGATCGAACAATGCTAGTCGTGGGCGCATGCGTAAATGCCAACCTGCTGGCTGCCTTGGCACTGATGGATCGGTTGTCATGTCAGTATGCTGTTTCTGTTTGATCTTTGTTCAATGATGATCATAGTTATCATGTTAAGGGTCTCCCTTTGGAATAATAAAAGACAATAGGGAATATGCATAAAAAATACATTAGTTTTTTTCATAGTTCATCTGAAAGTATACAAAAATAGAATACTGACAGCCAAAACAGAATCGAAATTGATCGAAAAACAAACTAGATACAACATTATTAAACAAATATATCTGTCCCTCTTTTCATCATCAACGAAAACAAAATTTTCTATGGTGGATAATTTCATGGTGGTAATGACGTCAATGGTCATGTCGGACCTCTCTGTCTAACCATCAACTTTGAAGCCTTATAACTTTGTTTCTGAGCAAGATATTTGAAAAAATATTTTTTGTGTTTATCTGGAACTTGAAATATTTCAATTAATGATTTTTTTAAATGTGCATATTCCCTATTCTTATATTCAATATCTAACTTGTGTTTGCCTTGTGTCTGGTTGTTGTTTATATGTATATATAAGTATGTATTTATATATTTAAGTATTGTATATCAGCTGTCACCCATAATACAGGCTCTACTTAGTTTGGGATCAGATGGCCGTGTGTGAGATGTCCACAAATATTTATTTTATTTATTTATTTATTTAATATTGCTGCTAGCAACACTTCCAATGAAGATATAAGTTTGAAAAAACGTATATGGACGTTAATAAATATTAATATTAATAAAGTTAATAAATTCGTACAATAGTGTTAATGGATTGATGAAGCGATGCAATTAATAAGTATTTTAAGTATATTTGTATTGTATTGTATGGTAATGGATTTTTTCCTCGCAACCGCTCATTTTCCTCGCACATCTGTAGTGGAAATCGCAGCTTTAAAGTGTTAACATGATTTTGAAAGTTAATTGCTCTTGGAAGGGAAGCGATAATGAAAGTACCACCGTGAAATGGAATTACGCTGCTTAATATGAAAATTACAAGTTACTATAATTAATAACTGCTTAATCTGCTTATGTTGGTTGATGTGCACCGGAGCATTGAATTATAATTTTAGTAGATATTAAATATGTGTTGTAGAAATGTGCTAAAATTTAATAAGTTATAAGGTACCTACATACATACATAATAATACGGCAGTACAAAGGAAAGTTACATTATTGTCACTACATAATGCTACGAAAAGATTTTCAAAGGTCACTTGACTTTCGGGACACTGTAGTGTTTTGAGAAGGTTACCAGTATTAGGTATGTGAATGTGATCCGCTTAGATTCTTGTGATTTGTAAGTAAGCAAAAAAAACATTTCTAAATTAGAAATACATCCTACCTAAACAACTAGCCCACAATTACAGTATTGTTAAAACACCCAACTTGACTATTCTTAGAATCTATTTGAATTTTAATGTGTTCTCCAGAAAACCATTACATTAGGCCGACTTAAGTTTACTAAGAATCGCACACGACATATGTGAAGGAAATAAGAAAATTAAGTACGTTTAGTGAAACTACTCTAAAGTTAAGCATCTTCGAGTATGACCAGTTTATGGATGGGTGACCTCTGGTGTCTTCCGTGTTTCGGATGGCACGTTAAGCTACTAGTCCAGAGAGATATCCAAGATATCTATTCGTTAAATCAGTCAGTAGGAATAAATGGACTGACATACAATATATACATAAAAGAGCTTAACGTGCTTTTTGACGTACAAAAGACGCTTCAAATGAAAGCTAAATTCACCGCAAAAGATAAAAACCAGGTCAAGGTCGATAAGAAGAAGAAATACAAAATAAGTAGGTCTCAAAACTGACACAACGGTATAATATCTATTCAACAAAGCTTTGACTGATACCTATAATTTCTAATAAGCTACTATTTCAAACTTTAAATACATTGCTGTCTTTAACAGCAGACATATTGTTCTATCTCTAGATCAACCGTCAATGTATATCGCGTTGCTTAAAAAGTCGTATTGCCAGTTTAGTAGAGGGGTCAGCCACCAGCAGCGCGCGCGCACCGTAGAAAGTGAAACCGCACCGTCAACTGTTACATACTTATGTTGCTGTACTTACTAACATAGAGACTGACTGGATTTTATAATATGACAAATTGATATTTAATAATTTTAGCTAGACCTCGGCTTATTCTTATTTTACGAGTAAAAGAATTGTTTGTAATAAAGCAAGTAGGTATTTTATATTCTTTTATATTCTTAGAAAGAAAACAACGTTTCCAAAATTAGGATTTTCACGAAGATAAGATTAATAAAAAAAAAAAAAACTATCATACCTATAGAAAATCATACCATCAAACTCTAAAACCATAATCATACTATTCTTAATTGACAACAAAAATAAACAATAGGAAAAAACAAGATATAGAAAAGAGGAATCAAAAGACGGCCTTATTGCCAGGGTAGCAATCTCTTCCAGGCAACCTTAATATAATCCTATCTTATTCTGAAACCCCGAAACCCTCTTCATTCTGTAGGCTGTAGGTAGCCAGCAATAAAATCTGTAATGCAACTGATTTGCATTCTCCGCACGAAGACTTGACGCTAATGCAAGCAAAGGACGCATCGTTGAAAGTGAAATCACAAACGCTAAGCTATGCAGACGGGTTAGATGCAACCATGCAACGTGCACCGGTATATTATATAGATACCCATACATATACGAGGAGGGATCAAAAAGTAGTGAGAATGAAATAGAATATAATGACTATTGATAACTTAATAATTTATTTTTCTACATAGTCTCTGAGTCTCTCTACACACCGAGTCCAGCGCTTTTCCAAGGCTTCAATCCCTTTAAAAAAAAGTTTTGTCTTGGTCCTGCAAAAAGCTCTCCACGGCATCCATCACCTCGTTATCGTCTTCGTACCTGTTTCCCCTTAAGTATTCTTTCAATTTGGGGAACAGATAAAAATCGCTAGGCGCCAGATCTGGTGAATAAGGGGGGTCGTCAACCAATTCGAGCCCAGCTTGCTGAATGGCAGCCATCGCAACTGCCGACCTGTGCGCGGGTGCGTTGTCGTGATGAAACAGCACGCCCCTTCGAAGTTTCCCTCTCCTTTTCTCTTTGATGGCATTCCTCAACTTGGGGATTAAAGCTGCATAATATTGGCCTGTAATAGTGGTTCCACGCTCCAGGTAATCAATCAACAATATCCCTTCTGAGTCCCAAAATATTGAGGCTATACCTTGCCAGCCGATGCCACGGCACGAAACTTCTTCGGGGTCGGTGATGATGGCCGTTTCCATTGCGAAGATTGCTGTTTTGTCTCAGGATCAAAATGATGTTTTGTCCATTGTTACGAAACGAGACAAAAAGTTCTCAGAATCTTCTTGAAACTTGTCCAACAATATCTTCGAAATATCAAGTCGATTTTGTTTCTGACTGTCGGTTAACATTCTCGGCACCCATCTTGCGGAAACTTGTCTCATATTCAAATATTGTTTCAATATGGATTGAATACTTCCATATGAAATGCCCGTTTCTTGAATTAAGTATCGGATGGTAACTCTTCGATCGCTCAATACAATTTTCTCGACTTTCGCAACATTTTCTTGGGTGACTGACGTTCTCCCTACTCGAAATTGAGAAGCCCACCTTGCGACAGTAGAATACGGCGGAGCAGACTCTCCCAATGTTGCCTCCAAATCGCAATGAATCTCTTGAGTCGTTAACTTTTTTTAAAAGAGGTATTTAATAACGGCTCGCACTTCGTTTTTCTCCATTTTCGAGAACACGTTACGACACGAAGCTAACAAATGACTACATTCAGAAAAAAAACAAAAGAGAATCGAAGATTTTTTTTCTTTATTGCCTGCCAGTATTTTTTTTTCTTACCAAGGAGTATGTCGTTCTCACCACTTTTTGATCCCTCCTCGTATATAGAATGTTACAATGATCACAATTCCAACGATCCGACGTTCCATTCATGAAGTGTTGCTAAATGGTAACAGCAAAAATTACTCTAAATATTTCAGCTAATTTCTTCCGATTTAAAGGAGATCAAATCTTTACTCACAGCTGTAATATTAACAGATGCAGATAACAACCTTGATTAACACTACCACTCGACACGGGTTTTGCACCTCTGCCATTGAAGATGCCGACCAATAACAAAAATCTAACCTTTTAATAACCTGATAGATACCACATGCTGCATACACACACACACACACACACACACACACACACACACACACACACACACACACACACACACACACACACACACACACACACATACACAATAATGTATTATTATTTATTTATTTTTTTATTTCTTCTCTCTAGTAATTTAAGTATAAAAAAAAACATAACAAAAAAAAAATACATACATATTAAAAATGTATAACAGCAAAATTTATTTTTAAAATATATGCTTCCTGGCACAGGCAATTTGTACATACTTAAAAGGCCCCAGCAAATTCGTTTCATAAATAACTTTATTCCAAATTTTTGCTATACCATAACTAACGTATCCATAATTTTTCAATACATTTTTCACACAACACAATATAACCTTATTCAATCAATTTTACAATTATACAATAGATGTAATAAAAACGTTTCCTATAAAAATCGAGGTCAGAGACACTCGGCAACACAAAGGGGAAAACCGACAGCCCATGTTGTCACCATGAGGAAGTAATGTGCTCGTACAATGACAATATAGATCGGGTTTCTAAAGATATGCCATGGGAACTAAAGGTCGATAGCTTCTTTGTATTTGTGGGTAAAGAATTTCACGATTATCGTCACGATAAAATTATTTCTACTGATTTACTACACGTGATATTCATCATTATTGGGTGCAAGGTCGATGACTTACCGCACAAACCCTGGTATTAAGCCGCCTGAGACCTCTGATATGATTTATGTATAGGGGACCAACGTATGTATGCTTTCCGATTTTATTAACTAAATACGGATCCAGTTCACGTACATCTTTACCGAGGGGCTTGGGTCTGCTTCGAATATTGTTAGAAACTATTTATATTATTATTAGAGAGATCAAGCAGAGTCGTCATCGTCGTCGTCAACGCTGGCCCAGTGCGGATTCGTCAACTAGTGGTTTCCCGAAATTAACCTGATCTACCTCCTTAAATTCTGCAACTGGATAGCTCTATTTATTAACATCACACACAGCTGATGTGCCAATCACGAGTCTCGCCTGGTGAAACGTATGGAAACTCGTGTAAACAAAATGACACCTTCCATACAATCATACAACGCCGCACCGTGCGCGTGCGCTCAGAGCCACAACCGCGAAAGTTCACTCGTAGTAAGGTACTGTACCGAAACAAACACTTTTCAAAATATAAAGGGCCCCGGAGACGGTCAAACCTTACGTGTTTGATTAAACCGTTTGAGGTCGGTTTGAACGGTTTGTCAAACGGCTCTGCGCAGTCTGATTCTGTACGCTGTCAAAAATATGAAATTGCATCAAACATGCTTCAAACATGTAAATGTTTGACAAACCGTTCAAACCACAGAGAAATAAGGGAGAAGAGATGCCTTATCTCGTTTTCTGTATAGAACCGTGGTTCAAACCACCTTTGTAAACGATCAAAATGGTTTGAGTCAAACCAAATTTTACGTGTTTGAATCAAACCGTTTAATGTTAAAGGCATTTGCGTACATATTCATTTTAAATAGCATAGGTGGTGGTGGCTTGGACGATCCTTTTGAATCCGTGTGTACGTTTATAACTTACTTATGGTGAAGGAAAACATAATAATGCTGATATCTGCACACACCTGCGGAGAAATTTAAACCGTGTGAAATCAAGCGTGGTGGACTCAAGGTCTGGATGTCCTTATCACAAAGTAAAGTAAGCGGCGCGCTCTTATTCAATGGCTCGAGTCCTTTTACGTCTATATTTTAATAATTATTTAAAAAAAAAACAAGTTATAGTTATTTTAGTGTTACTTACTTACTTACTTACTTATACGCCCACGGTATCTTTGGATTTTCCCATGGGAATAAAACATTTTCCAGCGGTAAAAATGAATTTTTGTCCGTCCTTGGGTATCAAACTAGCATAGCAAATAAACACAGAGAGATACTAACTTTTTACGTTTTATAATTATTAGTATGGATGTAAAATTGCTCGCGTTGATGTCTTTTGTATGAACGTGCCGAGACTCGCGATTTCTTGTCTATAGAACACTATTGATTTAAAATTTTCGACTAGTTACGGACTTGAAACTTGAAACAGAGCTCAGAATTGGGTGACAATGCAATAGTTTAATATGATGAAGGTCAGGTGCTAGAAATAACGCCTCCGATGGATTTGAGTTCGTTGAATTTGTCTTGATAAGTCAAGTACTTATTTATACAAGTTATAACATTACTTTAGGTCATAAATTTTGTACCTTTCGGTTCTTTTATATCCAGGGTTAGATGTCGCAACTGACGAAAGATTCTTTTTAAATATTTTCAACAGTATAATGATTGTTTTTGACCATTTTCAAAAAAGGAGAATCTCACTCAATTTTTATATAACGATATTTTTGCACCATGTAGTCCAATTTTAATTATTATTTATTTATTTAAAAGGAGGTCTAGATTTGACAACTAAATCACCGAAACAAAATTTCGCACAGGTATTTCAATTCAATTCAATTCAATCGTTTATTTACATAAAACATAGTCATTAATAGATCTTATTGTAAACAGTCATAGTGTCTATATTCTACCACAATAGGCATGCAAATCATTAGGTAAACTAAGTACAATAATAATTCTACTATCTGTAGACATTACGGAAATAAAGTTTATTTTCTCTAATATTGTCTAAATATTCATAAGCCGCTACTTCTTTGTAACTGACGTACAATTTAGTTGAGAGGAATAAAAACTTTTTTTTTGTTATTTGTAGTTTTCAATGTAGCCATTAAGGCACGGATCCCTAAAACACAACGTATAGGTGATTTCCATGTCAGTGATAATAATCGGCGCGTGCACTTACTTTTCACTCGGCTCTTTCTGACGCTCCAGTTGTTGCGACCACGTGGTTTATGACAATAGGTACTTGCGCAGGAGTTGGCGCCATACCACAGTGAGAAAAAGGGCGGTTACATTTCACATTCATTTTTCATTATAACATTGAGAAACCGAACGGTTTTATGGATATTGATGAGAAGGTGCCTACAATACGTTTATACGGTTCGATGAAGTAGTAATATATTGCTGTTAAGTGTGAGCAAAGGAATTAGTTCTTTACATTTTCTATTCATGTTCATCACTTTACAGAAAAACACACAAATAAACAATCGAAATACTCTAGTACTCATCTTAAGTTTATTTTAATTATTTGTAAGAGTTTTGCGTAAGATGTAGAAATAGGTACCGAACTTCATGTCGAGTTAAGTGATGGCCTGACCTAGTAACATGTTGGCCCAGCGCATTGGCCCCAAGAGTACTCTATCTATCTATGACCCCTATCATCATGGTTCGTCACACACGTGACACGTTACGCCTTGCTAAGACCTTAAGGCGTGACGGATGTGACTATATAACCAGTTATATATAACCATTGTGCTTGTAGAATAATTGTTCAAGAACTATTGTTTTAAATCAAGTTTTGGAAGTCATGTTTCCGTCGTATTTCCATTATCTTGCCACAGCGAGAAAGTTACAGTAAAAGTGAAAATAAGGCTGATTTGTGCTCATACAACTTGTCTGTACAAATCTTCAGAACTTTCAATACCAAAGCCTTATCGTTAAAGCGTGACCTTGTGTCAAGATCACCCGCCACCTGATCGTGGCCTGACTAAGAGTGCTAGAGTATGATGAATGGCAATGCAATGCATACGACCTTAACCTGCAAATTCATCAACATCAACATCAACGGCCCGTTACAGTCCACTGCTGGACTATGAGCCTCCTCCACTTAAGTGGAGGGTTTTGCCATAATCTCCACGCTTGGCAGGCGGGTTGGAGATCGCAGATTAAAGGTTACTGTATCAGAGAGCGCTGCTGCCCGTTCCCTGTTCAATGTGTAGTCCCTAAGTCGCCTCTTACGACACCCATGGGAAGAGTAGGGGTTGGTGACAAATGTATTCTACTCTGCCGTCACCACACGGCTTGCAACCTGCAAATTACTAAATTGTTATGTTTTAATTCAACATCACATTTAAATTATGTTTTATGGCAGCTAATTAAAAAAAAGTTCATAAATGATGATGATGATGATGATGATGATGAACTTCAGAACTTACTTTCTGAAGTTCATAAATATGCAGCATATTAAGGCGTTACAAAACCACGGCCCTGAAGATTTTATAAAAACACATTTTGTCTTTGTGCTTATCTCAGAATAAAAATTCCTTCGTTGCGCTTTATTACTTTGAAAAAAAGCCATGATTTCTTAGCGCCATCTGTCGTCGTAGTTGAAACATATATTTTTTTATGGTCTGTCAAATAATGAAAACCCCCATTGTGCAAGTTAGTATGTACCTAATCTGTATGTACAAATATGTAAGTGATTATTATGGGGAAACTTCTTCAGTTCACCTTTAAGGGGTACTATTATTATTATAAAATCTTAAATAAATTATAAAAAGAAATAAAGTGAACAGGGCAGGAGAATGAATGAATGAAGTAAAATTATAAAAAGTCACCTTAGGACACTTCATCAATGTCGAGCGGTCTGTACCTCCTTTGCTGACTGCTGCTGACTGTACATAACAAAGGTACTAGAGTGCGCCCGCGTCGCCTCTATCTATACATTATACACGCTCTAATAAGTAAGTCCGCCTATCTGTCCATCTGTACAAACTATTCAATGATAAGCTACAATTACTCATTATGTTTATTCCCAAGGACACTATTTGTAAGCCTAAATTGGTTTGTGTTTTCGAAATGTTGGGTAATGCGGGGAATTTAGACACACATCTGAAGTTTTTATTATTTAAACACTTGTTATACAGGATGGCCTATTTACCTAAATGTAGGGGTCCGTATGGGTAACTCGTTGTCGGTGGTGTATTATTATACCGATGTCTTTTTTTTATCCATATTATGTACGTTTATTATAGACAACCTTATAAAATAATACCTACTGTAAAAAAACTCAATCAATTAATCAGCCTATTGCAGTCTACTGCTGGACTGCTGCCTCCCCAAGGGCACGCCAAAGCGCACGATCACCCGCTTTCCTCATCCAGCCACCACCAGCGACCTTCCTCAGGTCATCAGTCCACCTGGCAGGGGGACGTCCCACACTACGTTTTCCGAGACGTGGTCTCCATTCGAGAACCCGTCTGCTCCAACGCTAAGCCCACTGCCACTTCAGCTTGCTATATTTCTGGACGATATCAACTACTTTGGTGCTCTGCCGGGTGATTTAGTTTCGGATTTTATCCCGTAGCGAAATACCAAGCATAAATCTTTCCATAGCTCGCTGAGTGAAAAAAGTTTGTGAGTTAAATCGACCAATCCGCACTAGGTCAGCAAACAGCAGCCTACATCGTCCCAATTCAGGGTAGTTACTAATGAGTTGCAGTCATTAGTAGGAAAAATAAACTGATAACAAAGAGGCCAGAGGTGGTTCTCTAAGCTAAATTTATGCGTAGGAGTGCCGGTAGCTTATATAACATGAAATTAATCACATAATGTAAAAACAAATTATATCATAAATTATATTTTAAGCATTAATTGACCGAGCGAGCGCGAAGTGTCTCCGTTTCAGTTTGGCCAAAATTGCTTTTGTATGTCCGTCTGTCTGTTTGTTTGTTCTCCTCTACAGGTCGCGTTTCTCAACCGATTCTCGTGGAATTTTGTGAGCAGGTTCGATAAATTTATTACAGAATTTTATCGTATGAGGGTTAAAAACGTAAAAATAATCATAAATCAGCTATTTAAAAAAAAAATATACTCGCGAGGTCTAAAGCTTGTAACCATTATGTAGTTAATTGTAGTTACCTTTTAAATCTTTTTTCCGCAATTAATTGTTTTACTCTATCTGTCACTGTTTAATTCTAATTAATTTTCATAACCGATACATTTCTTTCCTCGAATTACCTACGGCAATTTTCTCACTTGATAATGAAATAAATGTTTTACCGACCGGGTCACTAAGCTGTAGAAATCGCCACTTTAACAATTAGCCTAAGAGCCGCTCATTACCGTCCATTACTCGTCGGCTTCTATTAACAGGCAGTGGATGGTCGGCAATCGGAAGTACGTCCCGCCGCGTCGCCGTCACTGCCTTTTTTCAGCGTTTCTCCCGAGTGCTTAAGTCAGGGCTGACACAGAATATAAACCTGTACATTGAAATTAGCGCCTATTGAAAGACTTGAGTCTACACTAAATTGAGGCAATGGTACTGCCTAATGGTAAAACTAATACGGCGAAGCAATAAGGCCCAGTTGACAACTCAAGGCTAATGTAGATATGTCGACATCACATATAAAATTCAAATTTATTCGTAAAAATATATATACAGAAAATTCAAGTTTTTTTTTATTTCAACGTGTGTTTTGGTAGTTACTACGTCATTTAAAAAAACGCCTTTCTGCTTTAAACGATGACAGCCCTGTCCGATATTTACGATTTCACGAACGACAAACGATTGATCTTTACCGACGGCGGCCAGGTAAAGAATACTTGATACTTAGAATGAAAAACTAGCTATTTATTCTCGAGAACGCAGACAGTCGACTGTTAAACTAAATAAGTATGCTATACTTTGCGTAGTATGTTAAAATGTGCATAAATAACGTCTTTAACTGACTACTAGAGACACTAAAAACAACTTGATCAGCATGAAAGCTAGGGGTGACTTTCGCTAACAATTAATCGAATAGCCATCGCACAAGCTATGTTTTTTTAGACTAAGCCTAAAAATTGGTATATCTACTGAGACCTAGATTTTTTTTTGTATCTATAAGAATGATGATGGTGATCTATGCGACCGATTTCAGCCATGGCGACCACTTCTACTCCTAGTCAGTAGGGCGCTGGTGCACCCGAAGATGGCTTATGTAGCGGATCTTAGCAGCAAACTCCCGCGCACAGTTCCGTTACGATAAGAATAAATCGTTTTAAAAGTTATTTACTTTCATGGATGAAGGACTAGCCTCTAATTTTATTGATAAAGAATTCCATCTTAAATGCTACATTAATATCTATAATATTAATACGCTCCACATAATCAATTTCTTGACTTACGCAATAATATCGCTTAGTTAAAATTAGCACTGTTTTATAACTTCCCTTTACAAATAAGGTGCTTATGAAATATTTAATTTTTAACATATTCATAATTATTTTATTATCTACTAACCTAATTAGTCTTACGAAACTAAGTAATTTATGTGCATACTAACTCAAATTGAATGAGAACATATTCATGAAAGAACGAAGTAGAGGCGCGAAGAATTCTTTCAATTTTAACATTAGCGTGTCCATTGCTGATTCCAAGAGTACAAAGCGACAAATAGACATGCACAGAATATTCATTGAAATCAGTCACGATTATGACATTAGTTTAGCTACAAGTAGTTTATCTGTGTCAGGCTTTGTAAGAATGCTAGGATGCCTAGAATTGCCAACTAGGATGCCTAGAATTGCCAAAGGTAGAGGCCATACTACATGCTTTAATATAATTTAGTGGGAATTTCAAGGCTTGCAGGATAGCTCTATAGCTATTTAAACCATCACTAACAGTTATTATGTTTATTCAATTATTTTGTTTAGAGAACCAGCCACTACAAATCCTTACAAAAAATACCTATAACTGTTATTAAACGAGATTCAAAACATTTATTGTGAAACACTTATGAGGATATAAACACGAAGCAATCATTCTTTCATATCAAATCATTATGTAATCAATGATGTTATATCTAAAGTGAGGTAGATGTGTCACTAGCACGCAAAACCTGCGGAGGTCAAATTAAGACAATTGTCGTAATTTGGTTTAAGAAAGAAGAAAAAATAGTCGCGTAGTAGCAGCAAAACGCCTGCCTGCAACAAATTTGAACACCGAACAGTATGAATATACGCATCTTAACTAAAATATCATTGTATGTAATAGTACCTACATCTATTAATTCGAGCCCTACTGTGGGAACATAACCTTTATAAAATTCAGGGTTGTTATTTATTTATTAATTTGCAAAGTTATAATTTAACAAGTGTTTTTCTCTCTTTCCAGATGACTCCCGTAAGCCCCAGGCTCTGTGCCATGTTGTGGCTGGCATGTGTCGTCGCGGGCTCTTTAGCGGACTCCTCAGACAACACAACCACAACCAAAACCATCCGCACCACCATTCTTCCTTCGCGGACAACCAGGACAGAACTCAAAGTTTCTAGAAGCCTCAACCCTCACGACACTCAGACGCTTAACGTCAAAACTAGACAAGGACACATGACACAGCTCATTGTGAAGAAGAAAGACAAAACTACTACAGCTAGCAGTACTACTCCTGCTCCCACTACTGCTGCAATAAAGACTACCTTGGCTGTAAACGTAACAGATGAAGCCAAAAACAAAACTGAAACCAGAGATCAAAGGAAGATTAATTTTGTTGGCACAGTCAATAGTGACCTTGCAGGTTTCGATTATTATTTAAATCGCAACAAAAATATTGATGAACCCACAGATATTAAAGCAGAATACGGCAACTGGTCACCAGTGTCCGTTTACCCTGAATCTCATATTCAAGGAGACAGTTCAAAACCAGCAGATCAAGATTCTGAAACTTCCAATTACTACCCAACATACGACAATGAAAAACGTACTGAAAACAGGAAAGTATACATTACTTCGGCTAGCTTCTCGGATTACGGTAGTCCTATTAAAAACTACAGATTTGATCCCCATAATCCTGTGATAAAGAATGACAGAAACCCCGTGTACATAGAAGTTGTCAGCACAAAAGTTTCCGATGGAGAAGGTAAATCATTAAAAGTTCCTGAACCTGTTGTAATAAGCTCTGAACCAATGTTTATTAAGAAAGCTATTGAAAAATATAATGAAAAATACACTAACAAGCGCGGTCGATCTATTCTGACTCTTGGCGAAGATGGAATTCCTGAAATTCAAGGTGTCAGAGTACCTGATGACGAATCTGACAAGAAAACTTGGAGAAACGCAAGGGTCGTGAATGGAGAACTCCAACCTTACCCTGAAGGTTACACTCCACCAAAAGCCATTGCTGAAGCTGACGTATATCCAGACGTAGCAGCTGCTGAACCAGATCAAAGTTTCGGACCATTCACTAAGGAAGACAACTTCGAACAAAAAGACGGACCTTTTACCAAATTTGACAATGTGAAGTTTGATCCTGAAGATGCCATTGACCCGTACCAGTCCAGTGACAATACATTTGTATTCAAACATAATAAAAAAGATAATCATTACGTAAAATCCGGCTACGGTCCTTTCACTAAAGCCGATAACTCGAAAGTGGCAAACTCGAAACTGATTGAATATATTAAGCAAATAAATGAACAGGAGGCGAAGCGTGATTACTTCAGCGGTCGTAGTTCAAGAGCACATAATTCTGATATAGAATATTCCGAGAGCCACATTCAGAGACGAATGCTTCAACACCCCGGAGAAGTCAACTTCCCTAATTCTTTGATGTACACCCCAAAAAACGCTCAACCTGGTTTTGACGAAAGTGTAAGAAACCCTGTTCTTCAATATGCTCACCCTGAACTTGGAGTGCAACCAGCAAAAGCCACTCGTGACAATGAAAATAAAGGGCGTAAAATTCAATATTACACAACAAACATTCCAAAAAGCGCTCACCCTTATCCGATGGAACCAGTAAATGGATACGGTCAGCAACGTTCTTCTCAGAGCAACATAAACTCAGCCAACAAATATTATGAAGACGAATACAACAAGTTTTCTTATTACGATAATTCCCGGCCTCAAAGTTCAAAGTATCCATACTCCGGCTACGGCTATGTCAGACGAGTTGTGCCTGAACCTTCACTGTGGACTAAACTAACTAACTCTATGAAAGACACCATAAACAGCGCTACTCAGACAGTACATCAGTTTACTCGACCAATCATGGACCCTATCGCTAGAGTGACACAACCTGTACTAGATCCAATTTACGAAGCTACTCAAAAGATTTCGCATAATCTAGGATTTTCGTCATCGAACTCAGTGCAAAGCCAAAGATACGCTCAAGATAAGATTGGTGTCGCTGCTGCCGCTTCTGGAGCCCCTGCTATGCTACCAGCTATCGGTCTTATGGCTGGAGGAGCAGCCTTAGGACTCGGAGCTATGGCTGTTGGAAGATTTCTTGATGTGAACCTCATGCGTAGTGCTGGAATGAGTGAAGACGAGATCCAGGATGAAATAGAAAAGGAACACAAAAGAGCGTTTGCTAATGCACCATACGATATTGACGCTAAATTAATAAGCAGACAAAAAGTGTATGATGATAACTACAAAATGCCTAGTGAAAATGTGTACGTAGTAATGTCTCCTGATGGTAGTGAGAGCAACAGAGCAAAGCGGGAAGCTGGCTTGTACAATTACTTCGACCCTTACTATTACCATCATAGTATATCGAAAAGGGTTCGAAGGCGGATAAAGCGATCTTTAACAGAAGACTTGCCTGAAGACTTACAGAGTTTAGACAGTAGTCCTGCATCAACAAGTTTGACAACAGCAGCACTAGACCTGGTTAAACAAACAGACTGGAGGGACTCACAGTGCGCGAAATATACTTTCTGCAAAGTGCTTACGTCACAATCCTCAGACTCCCTCTTCGGGATGGAGAAGAAGATGGAATCATTGCTGAAGATGTAAGTACATTCATCTTGTTTGATGAAGACTCTCTCTTTTATTACCTTTTAATGGACACCTAAATAGTCACATAATGTTATGTTCAACTCAATAGGAAATAATGATTTGTTTACTGATGTAAAGACTTGTTTAAAAGCATAACCAGTCATTAAAAATTGAGGAAGTTAAAGAAATGGGTAATAAACTTCGAAGGTAATAAATATCGCTACACAGTTTGAGATAAACATTTGCAAATAAAGAATTTACGTTCTTCAAGACAAGTGTGACAATAGGCGACAAAACCACTTAAGCTAGTAAAAGCTAAACGTAATATCGCTTCAGGAAAGTTTTTAGTGTCGGTAAAATAAAGGATCATAGAAATGTCACACTTTCTAGCAAACGGTCATCTTCCACATGTTCTGGCATCGCACGTGTTACGTAACCCTGTAACGTAGCGGTCTGTCGCAGTAAACACACATTGCATAAACCAAAGTTGAGTAAAAGTGAGTGGCGGTTTTAATAAGAGTTAGATGGTAGAAACCACAGATGACGGAGTGAAAGTCATTATGATGATTCGCGTCATTTAATACATGTTTTACGATTGCAATATTATATGTAATTAATGTTAAATTGTGGGCGTTGCAGTGGTACGTTTCCGAATTGATGATTTCAAATTAAAATTGATGATGAGTGAAGCCAGAAACGAATACGGTTGCGTGCTGGACTGCGCATTACATAAAATGGAAGTAGAATGATACCGGCGCGAAGCAAACAATTATGCAAAAACTGTGGCTTATCCGTCCGAAAAGGAGCCAGTCAGCGATAAAATTATCTACATACTATGAGTGAAAAACTGTTTCCTCCAATCGTCATGTTCCTATATATTTACTGCGATTTCTTTAATAGAAAAGGCGTCACTTTCGCGTAAAATAATTGTAGGTTACTGGATCACAGCAAATTGCTGTAAATAAAATTAGCAATTCAATTCTGCCGCGATGCAGAGCAATTAATTTCGTCCAAAGCAGCGTTAGACGCATTTTCCTTTCTCTGCGTTTCACGACTGAAAGTTTTCTAATTAAAACTGTATAATCTATCTTCTATAAAAATATTTTTGGCTTTCCACATTACAGCTTTTGTCATAGTTGCAATCTGCAAAAATTGGCGCGAACAATAAAAACTATTTGTTGACCTGATAACCTAATTTTCGTATAAACTTCTCGTTATCATACCATCTTTAACGAAGTAGAAACGCACATTGTCCTTTGACTGCCGCACCTTTTTTTGCCTAAATCAACTAAAGTCGAAGGAAATAAACTTGCCATACAATAATTTACTCTGTACATTTCTAATAAAGCCTCAAATAGCCGGATAACGAATGCAAACATTCGACATTTTTGACGTTAAATGGTGGTAAAAATGTTCCCTCTGCCTGCAAAGCCGAGTGTCACTATTTTGTTCATTTAAAAATAAAATAAACTCACAAATCATTTCTGCCATCTGAAAAATCTCAATAATATTAATCACTCGGTCTAAACACGACAAATCGACATGCATCTTGTTAGCTGTCATCATTTGACCAATATTTATGATCGTACGCATGCAATCCTGCGTGCCTAGCGTGTCTAGATCGCTCACGTGCGCACACACATAATACCAGGAAGGGATTTGTGCTGGTCACAGTTAGAAAAAGGAAACCACGCGACTGTTATCATTAGGTACCAGTGATCGGAATAGGCTGAATATATTTAACCTTTGGGGAATATATTATAGTTAAAAAGTGGAGACGTTCTTATGACAAAAATTTTTTACAAGACATCCTTCGGGTCGTCACTTAAGGACACCTTGGACAAGTCGAAAAATGGTATTGTTATATCTTACTTCGATAAAACTAGTTTTCTTTCTACCTTATACAACGTGTTACAAAAAATACCAAAAAAAGAATATTCTTCATCACCGGCATTTAATTAAATCTCTAGTGTCAATTGACACCTAAAATATAGACTATCGATTCTCAGAACGGAAAAGTATTTGTACACCATTTTGTGCCTGCATTTTTAAATGAGATGTACTTGAATCAATTTATATTAGAAAACATTTTCTTTTTTGCCTTAATTATCTTGTTTACGTATTTACAAACATAAATATCATTTAGTTCATTATTTCATTAATTTATTATTTTATGACAATTATTTAACAAAGCTTTTTTATTTATTTGTAGTTTTTTCATTTTGTAATTAATTGTTCTAATGTGAATGTTATGGTACAAGTAGTACGTAAACATTTTTAACCATAGCGGTAAAAATAGGCATATTGACGTAAAATTACATATCTGGTCTGAATATTCTTTGACATAGCTGATCACTAGAGATGGGAAAATTTTAATTAAATATTCTTATTTTTTGGTATTTTTTGTAACACGTTGTACATTTAACATACTAAATTACAAAAAATAATTTTTACTAAAGATCATGCTGAACAAAAACAAAAGTTAAATTCATTTTTCTTACTGTAGTACTAAAATTTTTAATGTACTTAAGTGATGTCCCGTAAAAGTCACATAAGGAAGTCTCCACTTTTAATTCTGTTCCTCGAAATTTAGATAAATATATTTATTTATTATATACTTAGCGCACTTTTTTGTCTACCTTTAAATGATTCTTCTCTCTTACTACATGTATAGGTTGGCTGGAAGAGATCTCTCGTAGAGATAAGCTCGCCTTTGCAATGTAAATTTTAAACAAAATGTATGTGTTAATTGGGTGTTATAAAGTATATTATTTATAGGTATATTCAGCCTATTCCGATCACTTGTAATTACCAACGCAATTATCATTATGGCCGGTGACATTAGCAATAAATCTTTCGTGCAAATGTAACGCGATGCTTTGTTCCATTCGACAAATTACTAAATGATTTGATTGAGTTGATAGTTAATTAGTTTGTAATAGCCATCCAATGAGGAATCAATGGCAACTGCAATATTTCTCTAGCTAACGTGAATTGTTTCCTTGTAGAGACACTTTTGGAAATACCTCGCTATTGTTTGTAATGTAATCAGTAATTTGCCGGATTGGTGATCAGATGGCTGTGTGTGAGATGTCCTACATAATTTACTGATTATCTCCTATACCTTTTTTTTAATAAATCGAAATGGCCAATCCATCGATCTTAATTTTAGGTTAATCGTATTAATTTGCTATCTCTCTGCTAAAAATCTGACAGCTACGCACTTATTTTAGGTTATCGTTCATTCAAGTAACATAATTCGTTCATCTGAAATCATCTCCTCTCTATCAATGATCATAAATATTTATAGATATTTCTCTAGAAATAAGCAGGCCTGTTGTGTCATTTTTTTCAAATGTATTTCTATTTTAGTTATTATTGTGTACAATAAATCGTTAAATAAATAAATAAATAAAAACGAAAAGGTTAGCTGGATTTTAAAATTAGAATTAGAGAATGGCCTCGATTCGGGAAGTCATCTTCTAATTCTAATTTTAAAATCCAGCTATCCTTTTCGTTTTTATGACCAATGATTCAGACGAACGAATGACATTATTTTGAATGAATGATAACCTAAAATAACGGCATAGCTGTCAGATTAAGAGATTTTTAAGTCAGTCGTTTTACGTGCTCTCTAAAATTGTTCAATCAACGCGTCCATAAGGTTCAAATTCGATATTTGACAGCTCTAATATTAGGATGGCCATCTCCTGTCCCTTTTTAATCTTTAAAAGATGAAAAGGACTGATGAACTTAATCCTTATTAGAGCGTGACTGTGTGAATCGTGACCAATGACTGTATAAATCGGTACCAGTAACAGCATAATATTCCTTCTCGCACCACTAGTGGCACGACTTGGTGGTACGATGTGGAGGCGGGGATAATTCAATAGTATCGACTATTAACTACTACTATTTAACTGAAAGGAGTAGCGTTTGTAGCTGGTCAGGGAGAAAGTTGAGTTATAAGACTAATTGTTACTACTTAGGTCTATGCAGATCGAATTTATGATGAAATTTGATCAACTAGAGAAATATGCAACTACCTACAAAATTGCTAAGATGCGTAGAGACACTAGATCCCAAGAAATATCCCTACTATTAAGGAATTGCGATATTTTCGATGGTCCTTTCCGTACTATTGATAGGGTTAACTATCAATAGCTTTTTTCAGTCGATAACAGTCGCGTCGTCGTCACGCGGAGCTTGGAAGACGGCGGCGGCGGCGGCGCCTGCGTCAACGTAGTCGTTCAGCAACACTTTCTCTGCGCAAGCGGCGCTCGCTGGCGTTATAGGGCAATGCACACGAGCATGTCGATAGATTAATCTTAGTAATCTGCTCATTATGTGTCCGACGAGCTTTGTTTGGTTAAGGACAAATTCTGGTTTAGTGGATTCCTTTTTAGGGCAGGATTATGTAATTCCTTCCAACCATGTACTATATACCTAAAACTTTAAATATATATATTATATATATATATATATAATCAGGCTTTAGCTGAGCATTAAATCTCCGTGGATTGTCTGACTTCTTATCTACTTATCCCAGGAATTTTATATTGACAAGGCATTATCGAAACAGTCATTTCAAATTTAATCAGTTAATCATAATAAGACGTATTATTTTTAATAGACTTAACAGTGTAACAAAGCAGATCATCGACCTCGTAATGAGTAATCATCGATGTCAATGATCTACCCCACAAACATCATGACATAGAACATGTACCGGCTTTTTACGGAGATAAAGACGTGCAGCGAATCCGAAGAACGCAATCTGGTGATTCAGCCTGCCTTACCAAACTAGGGACGATCGCAAAAAGATTTTTTTATTTGACCAAGTGTCTCCACCGGGATTCGAACCCAGAAATTTCGAAACCGAATGGTAACACCAAAGCTACGCGTATATGAAAACAGAAACCATTTTCAATATTAGATGGTTGTGTGGAGATATGCGGACAATAACATATACAGATACCTATGCACAAAGCCTAATTAGGTATCATATTGCATTTGCATGCCATATGTGTGCGGTGCTGACGAGGGAAAATGCATTCAGGACACGCGCGCGCAATACAATCGATGGCGTTGTCGGTCGAAAGTAAAAAACCACAGTTGCATAAACAGAATAACAGCACGGAAAGATCATTCTTGACAGTGAAAACGTGTACGGGCGTCTAAGTTTCTGTGCAAAATATAAGTTAGAAACATCTGACAGAGGTATATTTACGTCTGCTCAAAAATTCGCTATCAACGTGTCCTATTAGGTCTAAACTCGATGATTGACTGCTCAAAAACTTAAGATCTTCTTCTTCTTCATCATCGTGTGGGTTGTTAGGTCGACAACCGACCTCACAAACCCTGGTGTCAGTGTAATAGAGCCGCCAAAGGCCACTGACTTGGCTCATGTAACGACTAGATAGTAGCTGGGACCAACGGCCGTGCTTCCGAAGCACGGAATCATCTTTCTTTCTTTTCGGACAATCAGGTGATTCAGCCTGCAATGTCCTAACCAAACTGGGGAAAGTCTCTCAAAGAGATTTTTGCTTGACAGTGTCCCCACCGGGAATCGAGCCCGGAACCTCCGTAATGGGCATCGAAATCTCGACCACTCGGCCACGGATGCTGTTAAATTAAAAAAATTAAGACAGACATCCTTTTTTTTAAAGATGATAAGGTCGGATGAACTTAAAAAGGAAAGGCATAACTTCCCATTGCAACAGCCAAGGGCTAACCGTAGAGATTGACAAAGGGGAAGATTTATATTTTGCGTAACTTTTATTCTAGCTGGCAATTTATGATTTAAGGTTTGTTAACATTCTTCATAATCTAAAGGCAATAAATGAAAAAAAAAAACATTTTAAGGCGTGAGTGTCACTGGAAGCCCTGCTCGCTCCGTAAGGGATAACAGTCAGTGGATATGTCACCGTAAGATTGTGAACGCCGTTAGTTTATAATAATCTGACTTGCGATATTATAAACTTACGAAAAATTGTGAACTGAAACCAACCGCTTTTTATCGTGCAAGGTGCGTTCCGTCACATGCCAATTTTTAATCAGTTCACAATGTGACCGATTTGACATCAATAGATTATAAACTAACGAAAAATAATACGTTAAATTATAAATGGTTGGTTTCAGTTCACAATATTCCGTAAGTTTATAATGGCCCGAATCGAAATGGCATGCTCTAATTTCTAATTTTAAAATCCAGCTATCATTTTCGTTTTTATGACCAATGAAAGAGAGGTGAGAATAATCTTCATTTGAACGAATGATAACATAAAATAAGGTCATAACTGTCAGTTTAAGATATTTTTAAATCGCATGTTTTAAGTGCTCTCTAAAATTGTGCAATCGACACGGCCATAAAGTTCTTATTCGATGTTTGACAGCTCTAATATTAGGATGGCCATCTCCTGTCCCTTTTCAATCTGTGAAAGGTAAAAAGGACGGACTAACTTAAATTAAGGATTAGAGCGTGACATCCCGAATCGAGGCCAATATCGCGAGTCAGATTATAAACTAACGGCGTTCACAATCTTATACGGTGACAGATACATAGAGTGGATCAACTTCGCGCTGACACCGAGAGAACCTTTTAAAACTATTAACATTTTGTTATAGGATAATCACACAACCTCATTCTGTGGTTCTAGTACGTAGTATTCATAAATGCATCCACTTAAGGTTGCAAAATCACAACTACGAGCCTAACTGCTCAAACACCGCGACATTCCTTCGCAGAGATTACCAGGCTGACATGAACTTAGGTAACCGCAAAACCTACAATCAAGTGAAACGAATCCTGCGCGACAACGGAATGCAGTACCATCGCATAACACTTACATCACAGTGCCAAATTTGGCACGATAAAAAAGAGCCGCGCGTTTTTTGCGTTGATTCGGTGGTCCACTTGTTTCTCAGACAGCATGGCGGCAAAAAAAACATGGCGTAACTCAACTTGTAAGGTTACGTAAGATGGCGTCCGTGGTGCGTTCGGAAGCGTGCGGTGAAAGTGTTCGGACCGCATTTTTGTCCGGTTGTGATCTGGCGGGAAACGCACGCCCGTGCCGTGTGCTTGCGCCAGCGCCGCCCGCCCGCCGATAGAGCAATCATTTTGACACATGTTTTTATGTAACTCGGTGGCGACAGGTTACATTGGTTAGGTGGTTATCGCTTACAGGAAGTTGGGTGTTTATGTCGGCAAATTAAATAGTTTTTTACATATGAAAACAACATTCATAAATCATTTGTATAATAGTTGATATTTATTAACCAGAGTATTCCAAGTCGTTGATTGTCGAAATCTTATTATTCTTTTTATTTTAACGCCTATTTCCTCTCTATTCCAGGATCTCCAGAGGCGGTATCAACGCAAGCGCAGTGGCTCACCAGCTTGATGACGTCATGGCGGCCAGTCGCGACCACGACTGCGCCAGATTCCGCTGTGACGCGCACTGATCGACATGCCTACGCGCATATTGCAACGACTTGTGCTGCAAAACTCCCAAGTGACTGACAGGTGATAGGTAGCTAAAATGAAAATTAGGTATGTAGTTTTCAAGTAGAAAATGCTACTCTATCGATAAGAAACTATCGACAGTCGACAACGGTATCGATAATCAATCGATGGTTGCTTATATCGGTGGGTAACAGTAGTGATAGGGCAAAGTGGTTCAAATTAGAAAAAAAAAGTTTTCTGTGGGTAAATCGTAACCTTCATGCAAGAACAATTTGCAACTGAACAACTTTCTTCTTGCTTATATCACCTGTCAGCTACATTTATTAAGAGTTTTGTAGCACTATAATATGCCCGTGCGCACCGTGCATTGCGAGCTATGTATATGAATATACTTGGTGAAATATCAGAGTTAATTTAAAAATCTACTGTTACAATTTATGAGCAGATTTTCTAGGTAAAAATGACATAATACACAATAATTATTTTTGTACAATGAAATTATATTAGGACCTACCTACAGTATACAGGAAGTTTGACGGAAGGAGATGTAAAAATTGCTAATAAAAATTGCTAATCTACTGTTGTTGTGAAGGAAATAGCAACCTTTACTTAGTTCAAGTGTACTATTATCGCTGTACTTTTAAATAACGAAAGAACTGTTATTTTTGATTCGGTACACGTCCGTCAGATTCCGCTTTCGTCAGATCATTTCTTTTTTCCGTATAGGTCAGAATTCTGATACTGCTGCGAAACAGCAATAGGGGATCCGACTACTTTTTTTTATTTCATAAATCCAAACTTCTTAGTTTCTGCTATCGAACACTAAAAGACATTTTGCTCTATCTTTAAAATTGACCGAATTATAAAGGTTTGAAATTCAAGATTAGACAGAGAGGCACGCACATACCCACTTGTGACGTCATTTGTTAATAACGCCATTATAATCTCCATACAAATAATCGTTTTTGATAGAGACAGACATATTGAAACTTTAAATAATCACTGTAAATTCGTTTTTCAGCGGATTCTGTTTTTTTCTTCGCGAATCGTCTGCTATTAATCTATATTTTAAAAATAATTCATAAAATATGGTAAATTTAGGAACAGTCCGATCCCCTTTTGTCGTGATTCCGCTTTCGTCAGATCATTTATTTGTCAGTAGAAGTCTGAGTTTACTTCTCTTGTGGATGCTCAAACCACTTCTGGTTTCCCCACTCTTTACCCGTGGCCCCGGTGAATCGACCCATTACTGGGTCCATATGTCATTTTAATTACCCGTGGTTCTATGGTACTATAGGGAATTTTTCCCTGGACTTCTGACTATATCGATAGAAAATGAAAACCATCAATTTATTATTTATCTCGCACGCATACTTGCTGGAGTTAAGACCTATTTACATTATCTTAGTCTTTAGGAAAGTGATTTAGTTGAATGGAATCTTACTAAAGCGTCACCAAAAGCTACCGTTTACGTTTCAACTAAAGATAATTTTAAAATAAACATCCTTACCTCCTAAAATTCTACCATAAATTACCATTATCTTTAAATTAAAAGGAAAAGGAATACTCTCCTAAATCACTCTCGTAAATACTAAAATAACGTAAATCTTGATAACATTATAACCCCGCATGCGAGTGACAAATACAACACTACACAATAATTATCATAAAACTATGAAATTCACGCATCAAGCATGCTATTCCACTTTGAAAATGTTCAAATTACTGAAATCCATCCGTTATTAAGATGTACAAACGTAAGAGAATATCATATTACTCGTATTTTGCAATAAAGAACAATTTGTTCTCTTTAAGAAATCTCTGATATTTCACTAAGATTGTACCGAAACTGGACTTACGGCCACAAGTTTGTTGAGTGATATTCTTAGTGAGACCACGAAGACGATGAAAATGTTGAAGTGTGAAATAAAATCCAGTGGTTGTGTCACAACATCATGTAAAACAACATTTCAGATAAAATAAGGGGAAGGTTAAAATAACGCAAAATAACACTTCTCGGGTCCAGGCCTTGAAATACTACAACTTTTTCAATAGTCCTAATAAATATGTTTAAGTTAACATAGAAATTGACCTGGTCATCTGATGATCGAGTATGAAATGTGGAAACATAATCTTAAGATTTTGTTGAATTTCACTGACTTTTATTTATGCGTTCTTTAGTTAAAACGTAAAAGCTTTTCAAATTGAGTATTTTGCCATCTTTTAAATTTTATCTGAAATTTTGTCTTAAGCCTTATTCGTCGCAAGAGCTGATGATGTTTAATTCAAATCTTTTAAATTCAATGTATGGTAATGTGCTATGCAATAAAGTGTTACTTACTTACTTCCTTATGGACCCCTTGATGGGGTATACATAATGGTTCCTTTTTTCACAAAATCGAATGTCATAATGTCATCGCGGGTGACATTTACATGTCAATTGACAGTTCGATTACTGTATATTGATTTAAAACTACCTTAATTTTAAAGTTTTAATGTTGTTACAAAAATGTAAAGTGATTTTCAAGTAAATCATTAATAATTATAACAACAGGAATCATGTAACATTTCCTAGAGAAATGTCAAAGTGATATCGATAAGGGAATTAGGTATTAATAAATTATTTATTCATAATATTGAACGAGTTCTAAGATGTTCGGATGTGAATGGTGTTGCTATAATTTTAAGATGTAAATACGTAATTTTAAAACAGAAGAAAATTAAATGTTATAATGTTAATCTTCAATTAATTCAAATTATTGTGCTAGAGAGGTAAAACGCTCGTCTTAAATATTTTTTTGTTTTTTTTTTATCATTGTTAAGGCTATCTTTTTCTCATAGTTTGTATTAGTTTTTTACGACAAAATAAACGCATACGTTCAAATAATAATATCATGTTGTACTTGATTGATATAATTGGTGATGCAAAGCAGGAGGTCCTAAGTTCGAAACCGGGCAATCTGATATTTGATTATTTTAAATAAGTATCTTTTTCGGGTTTTGATATGTAGTTATTACGTTTGTCTGGATTTGTTTTTATAGAATCTAAATGTGAAGCTTGTTTGTGCTTAATTATTGATGTAATTTTTTTACCTTTCTAGGACTTATCGCAAAAAATCCAATAAACTTTTATTTTACAATCTAAATTATTATACTATTAAGAAGAATTGAATGTCACGGTAAATACTATGTATCTCATTTATATACCTAATGATTTAGTCACCAGCCATACAGAAGACGGTTCCTATGGTTTTAGAATTGAATAATACCATCTTCCTAGATTTTAAATTTTTAGCCGACAACTAATATTCAATTTTGAAATTAAGCTAAAATTAAAAATATCCTTTGTCTAACATAATTGGAAATAGCCTACGGAGATTCAGGTTTGGGTCCTGTTAAAAAAAAATTGCTTTAATTTAAAAACATCACCCTGTTCATAAAAAAATTGCGTATTTATTGTTACCAAATGACTCTGTATTTATTTTTGAATTAAACTGTAATTTAGTTATTTTATTTTAGTCAACAGGTTTAATTTTATTACTTTGTCTAACATTGGAATATCTTTGATTTAACAAACCTCTATTGTACAACAAATTAGTGACGAGTTACTTAATTTATTATTTATTTAAATTAAATTATACTAGCGCTTGCTAAGATGTAAATACGCTTTGAAAAATGTAAATTATTTTATTTATTTTTTTACTATTAAACTTTAATCATAAATTTGTAATATTTTTTCACCCATATCAGCAGCAATAAAAAAATACTTTATCGTATTCATCGTATCACAGATTGTTTCTAAATTAAATATACCTACTATTTTTAGCAAAAACAAGTAAAAAATAGCACATCCTCTTATTGAATGTGATTTTTTATCAAGTAAAAAAGTGATCGGGTATGTACGTTTTTTTGTTACAGTTACCATGGATCAATATATTGGTCCATGCAGTTACCAATGTAAGGTCGTTAAGTGTTTCTTATCTCAATGCAACGCTAATGGTGCGTGCCAATCGATTGCGGCCAATAGAAAACATTTAAGGGCAGCGATAACAATGGGTCATCATCACAAAACATACAATATATATATAAACCACATCAGCGTAAATTCCACGATCACATGCACTAAGAGAATGTTTCGGATACGTACTAATACTACTTTCGTTATGACGTCATCCCTCCTTCGGGGCTTCTTCAGCGGGGGCCGAGGTTGGAGGGGGCGCTGCTGGTGCATCTCCCTCCCCCGCCCCCTCTTCTGGCCCCATTTCTACTGGCATTTCTTTCATCTTTTCTGCCGCTCTTTCTTCCGCTTTTTCTGTCACATGTTCTGCCTCATGGGCCTCTTCATCCACCGGTGTACCTATAAAATATACAAACTTGTATATATACATCTTGTTGCCATCAGCTTCTTGATACCCATAGTACTGGCTCTGCTTCGTTTGAGATCAATGTGATTCGAGATTTCCTTACCTACATTATTTATTGTTTATCTACTTTACCTTACGAACCCTGGTGTCAGAGTTATGGAGCTGCCAAAGGCCAGCCCTGATATCAGGGACCGGACTACCCGTTGAAAAACCCCTTCAGTCGTTTGGGTTTTAAGTATTTACAGAATGATAACTTAAATAAATATATGTTTATCAGATTCCTTGATAGGGTTACCCTGTTGGATTTGCAAACGTTAGAATTATAGCATAATAAGAGTACGAGATATCGTTGATCAAAATCGTAAGGGTTGCAGTCCCTTCCTGATGTGGCCTTTCCATAGATAGTATCCGGGACCATCGGTTTAACGTGCCTTCCTAAGGACGAAATCATCGTACTTTTCTGACAAGTGAACGGCCTGCAATGTCCTAACCGACCTGGAGACCGTCTCACAAATAAATATTACAATGTACACCACCGGAATCCGAACCCGGAAACGTCTGTAATGAGATCCGAACGAGCCGATTAAACACGATGTTTGTGGTGAGCGTCGGTGGTGTAGTGGCTAGGGCCGCTGCCTTCCGTTCGGGAGACGCGGGTTCGATCCCCACCAATGTGTTTTTGAATTCCGAATTCATATGTACGTTTATTCGACGCTCTTACGGTGAGAATAACATCGTGAAGAAACCTGCACACTCCTGCGAAGAAATTCAAGGTTGGTGAAGTCAACCAACCCGCACTGGGCCAACGTGATCGACTAAGGCTTGACCGCTAATTCAGGGTAGGCTCAAGCCCCTCTGTGGGGACGTATATGAGCTGTTGATGTATACCATGGAGAGCTGCCTTCGAAGCTGCTACTTCTTCAAGTGTATGTTTGACCTCCGACGCAGCCTTCCCCGCAGGGTTTTCATCAAAGACAGTCACATGTCCATGGACCGACTGCCCAACTTCAACGTCATGGGCTGCAGCCTGGTTCTCCTGCAAGTAAACCCATCATCATTATCAGAGCTGTTAGGACGACGACCAACCTCAAAATTCCTGATTCGTTAGGGTATTTGTTTTTTTTTTTTATAAATCCAAACTTGTTAGTTTCTGCTATCAAACACTAAAATAATTTTTGCTCGATCTTTAAAATTGACAAAGTTATAAAGGTTTGAAATTCAAGATTAGACAGAGGCACATACTTGCTTGTGACGTCACAAGTAAGTAACGCCATATAACTTCCATACAAAACATAGTTTCATAGAAACTTTAAAAAATCACTATAAATTCGTTTTCCAACCGATTCTGTTTTTTTTCTCCGCTAATCGTCTGCTCTTAGATAAATGAAAGGCTCGCGCGGCGCTCGCTACCGCGCTATCTAAAAACAACAGCTCCGTGAATGCGGTAACTCAACAATGACAATGACAATTTGGAAGGATGCAAGCTCGGAGGAAATACGAGACGAGATCACGAGACGCGTCGGCGCGAGCTCGGGTACGCCGAATTCGGCGTAGTATTTGTTGCCGCATTTTACAACTATGCCAGCGGTATCTAGGCGAGCGCCGCCGCACGAGCCTTTCATTTATCTAAGCGTCTGCTACTTACATCTATATTTTTAAATTAATTCATAAAGTATAGTAAATTTTTGGAACAGTCAAATACCCTATTCAGAATTAAGCCTCCAGGTCTTCCAAGTCTTTGCCGTCGTCTGTAACATGGCTCCAATACTCATTTCATCGATAGTGGTCAAAACCGTGTAGTGACGGCAGATTAGAATACATTTGTCACCAACCCCTACTCTTCCCGTGGGTGTTGTAAGAGGCGACTTAGGGACCACGCATTGAACAGGGAACGGGCAGCAGCGCTCTCTGATACAGTAACCTTTTAATCTGCGATCTCCAACCCGCCTGCCAAGCGTGGAGATTATGGCAAAACCAAACACTTAAGTGGAGTAGGCGCATAGTCCAGCAGTGGACTGTAACGGGCCGTTGATTTGATTTGATTTGACCCATTTCATCTACGAAATCATCTTACTTTTTACACGACTGCCCAAAAAAAGGAGTGTAATTCGTTTCATGTATGTATGCAAGTATGTAATGTATGTGAGTTTCTTTATTCACCCATACATAACTTCTTAAAGCCTGAAAAGATTTGGATGTATGGGGTATCGTTGGAATTCTTACATCAGCCCGAGTGACACTGACGTTGAATGTTTTTAATTTTTAGATGATTATAGGATCATCATCATCGTGTGGATTGCAAGGTCGACAACCGACCTCACAAACCCTGGTGTCAGTGTTATAGAGCCGCCAAAGGCCACTGACATGGCTCGTGTAACGACTAGATAGTAGCCGGGACCAACGGCTTAACGTGCCTTCGAAAGCACGGAATCATCTTTCTTTTCGGACAATCAGGTGATTCAGTCTGCAATGACCTAACCAAACTGGGGAAAGTCTCACAAAGAGATCTTTGCTTGATAGTGTCCCCATCGGGAATCAAACCCGGAACCTCCGTAATGGGCGTCGAAATCTCGACCACTCGGCCACGGAGGCTATTGATACACAAATTATAGGTGTTTTAGCCTGTTAGCTCTAACTGAACTAGAGACTATTGGGACCAGTATTTGAACCTAGCACTTCCACGAAAGACAAAAAAATTTACGAATTAAAGGGCCCCGGAGACGGTCAAACGGTTTGATTCAAACACGTAAAGTGTGGTTTGACTCAAACCATTTTGATCGTTTACAAAGGTGGTTTGAACGGTTTGTCAAACATTTACGTGTTTGAAGCATGTTTGATGCAATTTCATATTTTTGGTGTGTTTGACGCGTCATAAGTGTAATTACGACAGCGTACAAAATCAGACTGCACAGAGCTGTTTGACAAACCGTTCAAACCGACCTCAAACGGTTTGATCAAACACGTTAGGTTTGAGTCAAACCGTTTGACCGTCTCCGGGGCCCTTTACGAATTCAGTAAGATGGTGGCAACTTGTTACCAGGTCCAATAAGAAACCTATGCACTTTTGCTCGAGTGCGTACGCCAAGTCTTGGTCCAGCAATTTTTCCATACGTGTTTTTAGTATGTGCTCCTTGCGAGTCAACTAAAGCTCTTAAGGGGGTACCCTATGTGAACACTAGCGCCACTTGGATAAAAAATCATAACTTAGTGAAAACACAAAATATCAAAAATATGAACGATCAAATTGTTTCATTTGTCTTGTTGTATTTTTAGAATTGATAAATTCAGTTATCTATTGTTAATTGTAGTAACAGATAGCGAAAGTGCCAATAACGGCCGTTTTTAGCACTTTCACTATCTCTTACTACACCGTATAAGATTTAATAAAATTCGGTATTTCTAAAAATACTAAAGTACCTACACTTTAAAATGATCGTCCACTTTTTTAATATATTTAGTTTTTTCGGAGTTATGATTTTTTTTTTCGAAGTGGCGCTAGTGTGCAGTCAGGTAGCCCTTAACAAAAGTAAGAGCGTGACCATGACCACCAGGGTCCCGTTTCACGAAGCAACAATTTACAAGTAACAAGTTACAATTTGATATTCATTGCGTAGCCAATTCTCCTTAACTGTAAGCCCTTATCGTTTTATCTTATTGTCTATGCAATGTACATCGAATTGTACTTGTAATTTGTAACTTGTAGCTTCGTGAAACGGCCCCCAGTAATAGTAAAATCCTACGAATAATGTATCTATTACTCGTAGTATCATTGTGTTGCTTAGTACCATTTTAGTAATGTGGTATTAACCTACAAGATAAGTTATCAAATTCGTACCAAGATGACGGTAGAACGTTGGATCTTGGAAATCCGGGTGTCCAACTTCGGGAAGAGTTCGTCACCAGGTAAGTTCTGGCCGGATGTGCGGGACTGGTTGGCTGTAAGGCTGGAGCGGTGGGTCAGGGCAGACTTTCGAGGGCCTATGACACAGAATTAATATAGTAAGCCCTACGATTTTTTTTTATTTATTTATTTAAATAAAATACATTAAAGGGCTACCTGACTGCGCACTAGCGCCACTTCGAAAAAAATCATAACACCGAAAAAACTAAATATATTAAAAAAGTGGACGATCATTTTAAAGTGTAGGTACTTTAGTATTTTTAGAAATACCGAATTTTATAAAATCTTATACGGTGTAGTAAGAGATAGCGAAAGTGCTAAAAACGGCCGTTATTAGCACTTTCGTTATCTGTTACTACAATTAACTATAGATAAATGAATTTATCAATTCTAAAAATACAACAAGACTAATGAAACAATTTGATCGTTCATATTTTTTATATTTTGTGTTTTCATTAAGTTATGATTTTTATCCAAGTGGCGCTAGTGTTCACATAGGGTACCCCCTTAAGGTTTTTTTAACAAATCATCGCCAAACTACAGAGTAGTTTGTAGGCGCTGCGCTCAATAGCAGTTAATGTATACAACATAGCAACCTTAAAATTTAACATTATGTACTACTTATGAACGCGACAGTAGCGAACGCAGCGAACCCGAAGCAGCTCTGCTACCAGCACCCTCGGTTAAGAGGATGCAAATGTGAAAAGTGCGACCACGAGTAGGTAGTATTCGAACCGTAGTCACACTCGTCGCTCCGCGTTTCTGCAACCGCGTTACGAGGCGCAGTATCGTCGAAAGTCAACGATATAACTTAAAATTAAGAAAAACGCAAAGAACTCTTATAAATAAAATACGTGCTAATTAACTTAATAATCCATTACCAAGGTAATCCGATGCCCAAATAGGCCTGCAACGATCGGTACAAACTTATTTCAAAAAGCAAGGCAAAAAAAATTATCAAGAAAAAGGTTACCGGAAAAGAAAAAAATTACCGGAAATTCCCGGAATACGGTAAACACGGCAAACGGTTAAAATAGATTCAACGTAGTAAAAATAACCGCCCAGACGCAAAATAAAACAACAAAATGTATTTCTGGTTACAACCCAGGAGTACAACCCAGGAGTACAACTAGTGCTTCCGAGGTTATACACATCAAAGTCAGAAAATTATTATCCAAAATTTTAATATTCCTAATTGTTAGGAATCGTACAAGAATAGAGTTATAATGAGACGTCTACTCGAACCCCTCGGAGGGGTCGAAACAATAAGTAGAATACAAAATGGAATTTAACCTAAGTCTCAACCAAATTTTATCTCAATACCTAGTTTGAAGTGAACAATGACATTCGATCCCGACTGATCAGAAAATATCGTTGATTTAAAAGGAATAAAATTTGTCCTATAGAAATGACTTCCGATCTGGACTCGATAAACGGAAGTTGTAGGTAATTTGACAATAATCGACGCAACAAATGGTGAGATTTACACCGCGTGGAAAATAACCCGATTATACCAACCAATTATCAGTTCTGTGCCGTAAATCTAAAAATTATTAATATTTAGAATGGGTTCAAAATTAATAAATGTAACTAACCTTTACAAGCAGCCAGCTTCGTGTTAGGAATCCGTACGGCAAGAATTTAAACTCAGTATGTGTACCTAACAGCTAAAGTGATTTGTATTAATGTTCCTGTAAATATTAATACATAAAATAAATCAAATAAAAGGTGTGTAAGTACTTGCTCGTCGATTACTTCCCTCAATGTTGGCCGCTTACTTCACTCAAATCAGTAACTGGTTATTAAGGCACTTAGGTTTTCACGGTAAATATGTGTGTTAACTGGGTTATTCAATCTGCAGTAATATAGATATATATATTTTTTTTAACGGTCTAAGTGTTGCTGAACAATTGATAGTTTTAAAATCGATAGTAGAACGCCAAAAACATGTAGGGTACATGTTCGATAATCGATAATTCTTTTAGTGCAATACTTTTGTTGAAAACGAAAAAACTATCGATATTGGACTATCGAGTGGAAACACTAACTAATCGCTATTTCTACCAGAGTATAAAAAAAGTAAGTAAGTATATGTCATTCATTCATTCATTCAGAGTAGTAATATAGCGGACGTGGACTTGCTGCAGTAAACCGCTATTTCTACCAGAGGTTAAAAAAAGTAAGTAAGTATATTTCATTCATTCATTCATTCAGAGTAGTAATATAGCGGACGTGGACTTGCTGCAGTAAACCGCTATTTCTACCAGAGGATAAAAAAGTAAGTAAGTATATTTCATTCATTCATTCATTCAGAGTAGTAATATAGCGGACGTGGACTTGCTGCAGTAAACCGCTATTTCTACCAGAGGATAAAAAAGTAAGTAAGTATATTTCATTCATTCATTCATTCAGAGTAGTAATATAGCGGACGTGGACTTGCTGCAGTAAACCGCTATTTCTACCAGAGGATAAAAAAGTAAGTAAGTATATTTCATTCATTCATTCATTCAGAGTAGTAATATAGCGGACGTGGACTTGCTGCAGTAAACCGCTATTTCTACCAGAGGATAAAAAAGTAAGTAAGTATATTTCATTCATTCATTCATTCAGAGTAGTAATATAGCGGACGTGGACTTGCTGCAGTAAACCGCTATTTCTACCAGAGGATAAAAAAAGTAAGTAAGTATATTTCATTCATTCATTCATTCAGAGTAGTAATATAGCGGACGTGGACTTGCTGCAGTAAACCGCTATTTCTACCAGAGGATAAAAAAAGTAAGTAAGTATATTTCATTCATTCATTCATTCAGAGTAGTAATATAGCGGACGTGGACTTGCTGCAGTAAACCGCTATTTCTACCAGAGGATAAAAAAGTAAGTAAGTATATTTCATTCATTCATTCATTCAGAGTAGTAATATAGCGGACGTGGACTTGCTGCAGTAAACCGCTATTTCTACCAGAGGATAAAAAAGTAAGTAAGTATATTTCATTCATTCATTCATTCAGAGTAGTAATATAGCGGACGTGGACTTGCTGCAGTAAACCGCTATTTCTACCAGAGGATAAAAAAAAGTAAGTAAGTATATTTCATTCATTCATTCATTCAGAGTAGTAATATAGCGGACGTGGAGTTGCTGCAGTAAACCGCTATTTCTACCAGAGGATAAAAAAAAGTAAGTAAGTATATTTCATTCATTCATTCATTCAGAGTAGTAATATAGCGGACGTGGACTTGCTGCAGTAATATCCTAACTAAACAGGGAGCGTGAGAGCGTCGGTGGTCTCCCCACCACGTACCAATGTGTTTTCGAATTTCAAATTCATATTTACGTTTATTCAACGCTCTTACGGTGAAGGAAAACATCATGATGAAACCTGCACGCACACACCTGTCTTCTTCATCGTGTGGGTTGTTAGGTCGACAACCGACCTCACAAACCCTGTGTCAGTGTTATAGAGCCGCCAAAGGCCACTGACATGGCTCGTGTAACGACAAGATAGTAGCCGGGACCAACGTCTTTACGTGCCTTCCGAAGCACGGAATCATCTTTCTTTTCGGACAATCAGGTGATTCAGCTTGCAATGTCCATGGGTAAAGTTCACTCCTGTGAAGCAATTCAAAGGTTGTGTGTGAAGTCGACCAACCCGCACTGGGCCAACGTGCTCGACTAAGGCCAAATCGCCCTTATTCAGGGTAGGCTCGAGCCGTTTCAGTCTCTCCTTCTCTGTGACAGTTTCCCCAATGGGATTCGAAAGCCAGAATTTCCGGAACTGACCACGAGGCAACGCAGGCTATTATTGATCCTTCCCCGAACCCGCTTTAAATCGAATCGTAAGCCATATTTTTCTGAAACCTTTACCTGCGTCTCCTCCGGAAACTCTATGGACAGCGTCTACTGCATCTTTCAGGTCCTTATCATCAACAACGGTGATGCGGCGAGCAGCCGTCGCGGGGTCTACCAGTGTCACTCGGGACTTGTTCGCGTCTAAGGGTTCATAAATGCAGCATTTAAGAAACCATTCTACTACTAATTATTACTAATTATTGGTGTTGCCATTGCCTTAAATACGCCGTGTGGTGACGGCAGAGTAGAATACATTTGTCACCAACCCTTACTCTTCCCGTGGGTGTCGTAAGAGGTGACTTAAAGACCACGCATTGAACAGGGAACGGGCAGCAGCGCTCTCTGATACAGTAACCTTTTAATCTGCGATCTCCAACCCGCCTGCCAAACGTGGAGATTATGGCAAAACCGTCCACTTGAATGGAGGAGGCTCATAGTTTAGCAGTGGACTGTAACGGGCCGTTGATGATTGGTTAAATAGGGAAAAATCCATTCAAAATCAGCTCACTAACTAAATTATCTTCCTCTATGAAGTTCTATTATTATGTAAATTTTTAAAAACACTAAAATTTAAAATACTCTCCAAGAACTTTTGATATAATCAAGTCTCACATTATGTGTTTCTGGAATATTGTTACAAAAATGCTTATAAAATTAAGACCCGTGTTTGGTTCGCTCTAATTTGGGTACTGGAAGCAAGGCATGTCCATACATTTTAAGAAGAGCTTTTTCATTACAATTCGGCTCGCAAGAAGCGGTATTTTTTTTCGGTTCTGATCATAGCGCATTTTTATTTAGATTCCTGCTCAAATATCAGTCTGATTTGGTTCACTCCATTCAATCGCCCTGCCCATCGAATTTACGTAAAACACACACAAATATAAATTCAGTAATTGTGAATTTCAAGGCAAGACGGACGTTCCATCCAGTCTAGAAGTAAGAACAAGGGCAATTATTTAATAGATGGCTATCGTGTGGCTCAGGGTACGATATAATACGAAAAAGTTCACCTTGATCACCGCTGCCATCTTGAATTGGCGGATGCTCTGCTTCACCAGGGATCTTCTGGACTGACGGTCCCTTCTCTGGAGCAAACAAGTTGCACTCCACACACGGTAGATAGTCCTCTTCCAGTTGGTATAACTGTTAATAAAAATAACGGGAGATTTTTTGAATTCCGCCATCATCATCTCAGCCGGAAGACGTCCACTGCTGAACATAGGCCTCCCCCATAGGTTTCCACCGTGAAAGGTCCTGCTCTTCTTGCATCCACCGGCGCCCAGCAACTTTCACCAAGTCATCTGTCCACCTTGTGGGAGGCCGTCCAACACTTCGCCTTCCGGCCCGCGGTTGCCATTCGAGATACTTTCTTCCCCATCGGTTATCAGTTCAACTTACTTATCCTGAAAGCTATGTCGACTCAGAATTCCGTATTGAATAAAAAATCTCAAGGCCTCCCTTCCATGGTTTTAAAAGCCCTGCTCCTGAGCACTATTTAATTCACATTAAATAGTATTTTAATATCGTACTTTTCAAGACTAATTGTACAAGATTAATAATATTTTCGTCGCTTCACTTGTATCTTTAATAAATCTTGTTTGTTTCTTTCGCCACTTATATAATATAGCCTACCTAATCGTTTTTACTTACTAATGCGGCTCAGGGACCCTAAGTGAGTCTTAGCCTCCGACACGAGAGGTATCGTTTATAGGTATTATTATTTGTTACTTTATTTATTCAGTGCAAGTCCTAGAGATATATGAGTATTATGGTACATTTTATAAGCTGATGTTCAAAGAGAAAAGACTGACGAATTTCTCAATGGAAACATGTGGAAATGCTTTGGTTCACCGAGGTCGGTCCCGAAATCGGTGGTATGCTGCAGTTTCTCGCAGATAAGCTGGTCCAATTAGTGAGTGAGCTATCCCACTCATACGCAAAACAGGAGCGCCAGACGTCAAGTTGCGAAAAATACCCCGTTCTACCGTACCATGCCATGGAGTTGCTGACTCTATTCTTAGGTCGGGAAACATTGAAGTATACCTTTCCATCAGTCCCCGCACCCAAGAAGTGTTTGACAGGGCGAGCGGTGGCTAGCATAGAAGGAGCGATCTCACGAGCAACATTGCCCATTCCTTTTGTCGCCCCCATCATAGTGTGGGATCCGCCAACCCAGCGTAGACACATATGTGGCCTGAAAACAAAATCAAATTAATAAACGACTGAATAAATGAGACTGAATAAATTTATTTTCTTTCTTTTCTTTCTTTCTTTCTAAACGAACGATAGATAGTCCTCTCCATAACAACTGAGTTTGTATTGCTTTCAGCCTAGAAATTTCTCAGACCGTCGTTAAAACTTTACATAGTTACCACTTACCAGTAAATAAAATATATAAATAAACGTCCCCACCGAGGAACTCAAGTGTACCCCCTGTATCAGGCCTTAATCGACCACGCCCAGCCCAGTGTGGGTTGATAACATCATAATCATCATTGCAAAAGGGTCTCCCCCAAGGATCTCCACAATGTCTGGTCCTACCCTGATCAACGGTCTACCTTGTGAGAGACCTTACTAAAAATAAAGCTACTGACTCTTCTCTCGGCGATGGTGGTCCCATGACTTCCTTTAAGTTGAAGTGCCGCAGACAAGGTTCGCCTTCTTCAGGCGACGCTGGTGCTCCAGTAGGATCTGGACGGGCGAAGGGCAGGGCAACTGGCTGGGTCGCTTCCACTGGATCCATCAACGCTGGCACTCGGCATACGGCGCATGACGCATCTTTGGCCAACTTGCGGGTTAATATGGCTGCCTAAAAGTAGGGTAAAAATTGGGTCGTTTTAACATAACATCATAAAATCACGCTCATATACCCGAAAGTGGGCAAGTAGGTTGATTTTAATAATAATAATAATAATTCGGGTAAACTACATACATACAATAGTTTCCCATAGTAATAATTCATTTATTGTCAGACGAATCAGCATATTTACAAATAAATAATTAAATTTCAAACAAATTACATTACATGATAATGTATAGTAATCCAAATAACATTACATTGGAATTAAACAGATCATTGATTACTATTTCACTGTGCCAAACACAGCAATGTGATTCGAATTAGTTTCTTGATTTAAAAGAGAGATATTATAGTGATAAGTACAACTAGATCTACTATGGTAGAACACGAAATCTACTTCCAAAATGTTCCGAAAGAAATATCGTGTATTAAAATATTGTTGCTGCATTATACGAACAATATCTTCTTTCTAAGACACTTATTTATTACCCTTAAGAATTTTTTATGCAAAGTAGTTTCTATTTGACTACTAAGGTCCACACCAGAATTTGAACCCAGAACTTTCGTAATGAAATTAAATGAATGAATGAAATTAAATTCTATTCTATCTACCACTCAGCCACAGACTCAGAATCAGAATGCCTACCTTTGGGTCTCCAAGTAACTTGGCCAGCTGTTGAACTTTGAAGTTCAACTTCTGCAGCTCTTCTTGCATGTCCTCACGTAGACCAAGGAGGTGCGTTAACTCAGCCTTGGCGTCTATAACTTCACTGAAGTCATTTATCACTTTCTAGGTAAAGAAAAAAGCAACTGAATGTAATAAATAACTGGCCAAGCACGTGTCGGACCACGTGTAGGGCCAAGCACGTGTAGGGTTCCGTAGTTGCCTAATATGCAGAAGTTAGCACACGGAGCTAATAAGTAATGATAAAAAAATCCTTATTTAAATTATAAACCCGAAATTTAGTAAGTAGGGATGTATGGATGGTTGTTTTTTACTCTTTCGTGGATGAAATTTAGAATAGAGATAGTTTGTACCCTGATATAACACATAGGATACTTTTTACGGGAAAAAGTCTTATTCCCACGGGAAAATCTTACACAACGCGAGCAGGCGGACCGCTAGTATTTATTTTATGATATTTGTACCGAATTTCTTACTAGTACAAGTACATTTCATAAGTTGATATATTTTTCGTTAACCTGTAAAGCCTACATGATGTTGATAGTTTTACTTTTAAATTCATCATATACATTACTACCGTGAATTTTTTCACATTTCCAAATACAACGGTTTCGCTGGTAGGGGGGGGGGGACTTGACTAACAAAAATAAGCACTTAAAATATTTCTGAAACGTAAACTAGCATCGAAAAATAGTTTTAGCAAACCCCCATTATTTTTTTAAACCCTGTCCAACGATACCTCACACCATAAGGTAATCGTGAATTTAAAAAATAACCCCCACTTCACGTGTACCAGAGGAACCATAAAAAATTTTTTTTTTAAGATTTTATTCTTTAGCTTTTACGGCATAATTAATATGTATGTCCATGCCAAATAACAGCCTTCTAACATTCATCAAAATATTTTTCTATGATATTTTTCTACCAAATTTCTTACTTGTACTAGTACTTTTTATAAGTTGGTCTATTATTCGATAACCTGTAAAGCCTACTTGATGTTGATAGTTTTCCTTTTAAATTCATCATATACACTACTACCATGATTTTTTTCACGTTTCCATATACAACGGTTTCGCTGGTAGAGGAGGAGGAAACTTGACTCTAACAAAAATAAGCACTTTAAAACGGAATATTTCTAAATCTTACATCTATCTAGCATCGAAAAATGGTCTTAGCAAACCCCCATTGTTTTTAAAAGACCTATCCAACGATACCTCACACTATAAGGTAATCGTGAAAAAAAATAACCCCCTCTTGACGTGTACCAGAGGAACGCTAAAAAAATTTTTTTTTTTTAGATTTTATTCTTCAGCTTTGTCGGCATGATTCATATGTATATTCATGCCAAATTACAGCCTTCTGGTACTAAGAGTCTCTGAGATAAACCGCGGACAGACAGGCGGACAGACCGAAACTATAAGGGTTCCTTTTTTACTACGGAACCCTAAAAAGCCATTAATAATAATGTATTTATTTGAATAACTGTAAATTTTGAAAGAGTACAATAAAATGCTGAAGCCTGTAATAGTGAGCTAGCTCGCGTTGTAAGAAATGAGCGAGGCAGAAAATGTAGAGACTAAGCGACGACGCTATAAACGCTCGCATCGCAGAACAGAACGTAACTAGCACTTGAATCAAAATTTTACAATAACCACGATAATCATAACATATTATTGTGGTGACGGCAGAGTAGAATACATTTGTCAGTAACCCCTACTCTTCCCGAGAGTGTCGTAAGAGGCGACTTAGGGACTACACATTGAACAGGGAACGGGCAGCAGCGCTCTCTGATACAGACCTTTGATGATCTCTGATGACCTTTTAATATGCGATCTCCAACCCGCCTGCCAAGCGTGGAGATTATGGCAAAACCCTCCACTTAAGTGGAGGAGGCTCATAGTCCAGCAGTGGACTGTAACAGGCCTTTGATTTGATTTTGATTATTATATTCACCATAACAGAGCCTCAACCAAAAAGATCTTCACAACTATCAATCTAGTTCTGCTATGCAGAATAACAAGTATGTATTATGTATGTGTAGTATACCATCCAGACGGCATCTTGCTTGCGGAACTTATCATAGCACATCTGGATCCGCAACTCCAACTCCTCGCGTGCCTTATAGAAGTCCTCTTCAGATAACAGTCCTGATAGCCGTGCGTTGTCCGCCTGCAGGTCAGTAACAGTATATTTGTCTATGAAATTCTTCTGTACAACAGAAAAGGATGCACTATGCTGAAGAAAAAGATAGCAGTACGGCTTTTTCTCCCGCTCGCATAGCTGCATCCTTTTCTGTTGTGCAGAAAATTGTATCTTAAATGGGCACTTATATGTAGGCAGATTGTACCCAGCATAAAATGAATATAAGTTTTGGAATTTGTAGCTCAAATGTTGATATCAAACCTTATCCCGGAGGCCATCCAAGACTTCATCGCGGTCAGCTTTCTGTTCTCGCATCATCTCTGCAGCTTCCACAAGACTCTGAAAATGTTTTTTTTTTGAGACCATAAAGTCGAAAGTTAGTAAATAAATAAACAATTAAAGAACATGTAAAACTTCATAACTTAGTTTCAGTGGCAGCTAAGGATGTAAGAGTATGTATAACATATGCTTTTTCCCTATTATGTGGAGTTTCTTTTCCGATCTTCTCCATAAATGAATGTTGATGCTGTTTCTTATGAAATGCCTATCAAAACGTACACACTCTCAACTCTCATGCGTGTACGCAAACGCTCCTGTAAAGTTTGGCTGCTCTTGCCTTCTCTAGCCCTTTTCTCTGCACATCTCGCCATGCCAACATCCTATGCCAGCCAAAGTCCAAGACCCCAAGTGGCGTCCCTGGGCTAGTTTATCATAAATTCTTAAATGTAGGAGTCTTCCTGCAAATGTCCATACATACTCACTCACTCACACACACACACACACACACGCACACACACACACACACGCTGACACACACACACATACGCACATGCAGATACATACAATACAATACAATTCAAATATACAATGCAATACAAATAAACAAATATCATACGTCATGATGTTTACTATAAATTTTACTATACCTTTTATTTGAAAAACGTGGAGCCTGGCGATCCGTGTCACATGTTTTTACCTAGCACGGACACCAGGTTCACATTCTTAAATTACATTTAAATTGTTATTAAATTTTGTACTTTTAGTTTTAAGTCTTTATTATAAAAATCTTTATTATTATTATTATTACTAGTGGCTCTGTGAGCTGTAGACCTCGCGAGTCAGTATATCGCACACCTAGATAAAGGGTAACACAACTCAAAATAATCCAAAATCAAGTTATTGCGATATTCGGATTCTGCGTCGAAAACTACATGTCCAAAGACACCTGTGTAAAAATCTTAGTTAAGAAATACAAAATGATATAACAATATTTTAAATCGGTCAAATAGAAATTCCCGAAAAAGAAGGTATTTTGAGTTGTCTTACCCTTTATCTAGGTGTGCGATATATCTTTTAAAAATTTTTTTTTTTCTCGGAAAACATCCCCAACCCCTTGATTTTTTTTATTTTTAAAGTTTATTTTATTTTATTTTATTTTATTTTATATTTTATTTTATTTCATTTTATTTTATATTTTATTTTATTTTATATCATTTCATTTCATTTGATTTTATTTTAAGAAATGTGACCTGTAGAGGAAAACAGCCTCAGCGGTAGACCTTGTAAGCTGGCAACCCCCATAACTCCGTCATTTTTTTAAATTTCCAAAAACTGACTCGACAAAAAAAAACGATTAATTTATCGAACCTGCTCACAAAATTTCACGAGAATCGGTTGAGAAACGCGACCTGTAGAGTGAAACAGACAAATAAATCCACAAACAAACAGATGGACATACAAAAGCAAATTCGGCCAAGCTGAAACAGAGACGCTTCGCTCGCTCGGTCAATTATGTCGTCGATTTTTCGACACATAATAAGTACACCTTACCTTGAGCTCATCAGTAAGCTGCCGTTGGAAGGAGGTTAGACCATGGTGCGCGTGCAGGGTATCATCCAAATCTGCCACCAGACCCTCATAACGCTCGTTCAGCTCCAAGATAGCTGAAGAAGAGGTCAGGTTTTAAAACTGGTTCACATTAGCTTAGTAACAAACAGCCTACATGGCAAGGATCTGAATCCCGGTGGGAAAACTATAAACAAAATCACTTGGTGAGAATGTTTTCAGATTGATTAGGACCATGTTTTGATGTTTGCAGCTTATTTTTCTTCTCTCTCATCTGAATAAGGGCGATCATTCTACTCATTTGTATGGAAAATAAGATGATTACGCACCTAAAACCGTTAGTTCGAAGATAAATCTTCGGAAGTAGCTTTAGCGGCTCATGCAGCTCATTAATTCTGACACCAGAGTTTGTAAGTGTGAGTTTTTAAATGTAAAGTAAAGTTAAAACTCACCTGCTGTTTCAGCATTGTTGTTGACCTGTTCGAGCTGAGTTAAGCCACTTTGAAGATCAGCGCGCATTGTTACCATCTGATCTTGGAAGCTTATCATCTGAAACACATCGAAACCTTATTATGATCATCGTCTTTATACTAGCATTTATATAACTAACTTCACGTGTGTGTGTTGTGTGTGTTCCAACTCCCTCTCAATCTCAAATAATGATATTGAAATTTTGCATGCCTGTTCAATTCTGATGACAATACATTGCTCTTCTTCTCCTTATCGCATGGATTGTAAGGACGACAACTGACCTTAAAAACCCTGGTGATAGAGTCATGAAGATCTGACAGACTAAATGATATACTAATGCTGATATCATTTATACTCGTAAAAGGCAAGCGCAAAGTTTGATCAGAACATAATTTGCAAGTTCAAAAACAGTCTAAGAAACTCCACAGGGCTCTCATTTTTCTGTATATTTCTTTTTTTTAATTATAAGTATTTTAAAAATCCAAAGCTCACCTGAGTACTAAGACCACTGTCAAAACCAGACAGCTGTTCAGCATAATCATCGACCATACTCTGAAGGAACGTCAGACGAGAGTTCAAATTCATTGCCGTATCCATCTTCTCCACTGTAGAATATAAGAAAGTTCGATATCACTAAATTCTCCCATTATGTTACCTCTGGGTAAAAGTTACCACCAACTGCTAGAAGACGCAAATGCAAATGCTAGAAGACGTCGAGGTCGTCCAAGGAGGAGATGGGTGATAAATTAGACGTCTATAACAACGGATGGTGAGAGATGGCTCAAGACAGGAGGGAATGGAAGAAAGGGAGAGAGGCCCTTGCCCTGCAGTAGGGCATTTCAGGCTAAATCTAAATGTTAACATATTTCATAACAGAGCGGTAGAGCATTCGGCTCTCAATACGAAGGTCCCGAGCTATTAGAGCAATCTATCATCTTCGCTGTCGAGATTCAGTAAGGGAACTACATTTTTGCTAATATTATGTTTGCCAGGAAAAGCATCCATGAGTTTAGTAAATATTCTGATATTCACGGTCGTAATACTAGAAATAAGGATAAATTAGTTAATCATCACTGTAGATTTGCCACAGCACTTCATTTGTGGGGCTCTGTGTGCGCTTCTATAACAAAATACCAGATGAGATCTTAGTTTTATCAGAAAAAAGATTAAGAATTGTGTAAAACAGACGCTTTGTAATAAAGCTTACTATAAGTTAGATGATTACTTAAATGACAAAGAGGTTTGGTGTTTGGATGGTCCAGCACAGCACAGGAAACATTAACAATATGTGTATTGCCTATAGTAAGTAAACTATATTTTATTTTAATAAAAATGAAAGTACAAAAGATACGAGTCCTGTGGAGTTTCTTCTGGCCGTTCTTCTCCACAGAAGGCGTAAACTTGTAGTGAATGTGCCAACCAGGGACAAGCTTCTTTTGTCCTCCTAGCTTTGACGTCGAAAATGATTTTGTTAAATCTTACTTCGAATAAAGACATTTTCATCTTTATCTTTAAATGTCGAGGACACTGTCAAACGTGTCAAATGATAATCCTTTTGCGAGTGAGACTACCCCAGATTTTTGGTTTCAGGCTGAATCACCTGACCGTCCGAAAGATTTTAAAAATGACAGTGTATACAGAACAATTTCGTTGGTTGAAGAATGGATCATATTTCACATCACATCACACTAATATTATAAGTGTGAAAATATATTTGGTGGTTTGTTCCGCTTTCACGCCTTTGAACGGATTTAGATGGAATTTAAAATGGAGATGATTGTACCCTGGATTAGAACATAGGATACTTTTTACGGGTAAAAGTTTTATTCCAACGGGAAAATCTTACATAACGCGAGCGTAGCCGCGGGCGGACAGCTAGTCATAAATAAAAAGTATCAGTTTTACCTGTGCAGTGACAGACCGCACTAAAATTTTGTGTAATACAAATTATTATCACCGAACGTAGTTTTGATATTAACGTAATTTCGAAAATCTAGTTTCGAGCACTACCTTGTATTGTATGGCAGGGTTTCAGTGTGCTTCATATTCAGTTTAAGATATTAGTGTTATCAAACGATCACACAGCAAGCACATATCAGTATTGGCTTGATGAAGGCAATGGAAACGATACAAACTGCGTATTAACAAATAATAAACCGATTTATTATTTCCTTACATATGGAGCACAAACTTGGTCTTTGACGGAAGCACAAAGATCCAGAATCAAGGTCTGCCAGCGACCAATGTAGCGCAGTATGCTAGGGTTGAAACTTACCTATCGAATCAGAAACACGGTACTGCGCTCTAAAATACAAGTTAACCATCTATTGGAATTAAAAACCCCAAGACGTGGCAAATCACGGTGAAGATGGCATGACGAGCTAAACAGTTTGGCCAAAGGCCGGCCCACTAACGCTCTCGATAGGAAAGGGTGGAAGGAACAGAGAAAGGCTCAGCTGTGGGACAACATAGGCTAAATAAGATAAGTGATAAATAGACTGATTATTAGATACTGGCCGAGAACTGGGTCAAACGATCTTCCGTGATCTGGGTCTGATTAGATATAGAAACTAGAATAATATATGGCCTGCCCCTCCCCATTTCTTTTGAAAGTGGGTGGTGCGAAAAAATGTGTAGGGGCAGGCCTTGTTATCGTAATTTATCTCTCTACTCTACTTACTAATGGCATTAACGTTACTGGTCGCTACGTCTGCTGCATTAGTGGCCTTTGATGTCATCTGTTGCATATTCTTCACGATGTCGTCTCGAAGGTACGCCATGGCTTGACTATACACAGAAATGTCATCAACAATAATAAACTATACTAATAAAGGTATCAGCCGTCCAACACATATAGGTACATCCAAAGGTATACAATCTGTAATAGGTATATAGGTACCAACAGAATAACAGCGCTGTGACGCGTTAAACGGGTCATAGCATTATGCTGAGTTGGGGCCTTTTTATGGGTGCGGTACATTTAAATAAATTTTTATTGTTTTTAGTTATAAGCCTAATCTGTCTGTACTGTCACCCAAAATAAACGTTATATCTATCTATCTATCTATCTAATAATCGAGAAATTAATCGAATTTACTTCAAGTCATCTCAGTAGCCTCAAATTTAACAAGTAATCACTATACGAATCGCTTTTCCGCAAGAATAGCAAGAGCCAACAAGATCTGAGAGTAATTTTGCAGACAGTATAACTAGCGGCAAACTTCTTGAGCATCGCGTGAGGTGGTGGGGGAAAGTTTGCTCATGTACAGACGACGTCGACGCGGTGCGGGAGGCAAGGGTCAACTGACCAACCAATCCTGTGCGTGTTGCCATGGTAACTAGCGCGCCCCGCCTCCTCGTCCCGCACCGCACCACCAAAGAGACCTATTTTTTGTTTCTGCGTATTCAAGGTCGTTGCTCAAGAAGTTTGCCGCTAGCTGTACCAGTCATTGGCTTGTCCTTGTAAATTTAACGATACAAAATCTAATAATAGAAATTATGAACTCAGCTTCTAAAACAACATCGGTGGTTAATTAGTCCAAGCGGTCAACCCTGGTCTGCTCTTGGATCTATCTGTACATGGCCGCTAGTTTTTTTATGTGCCCCGCCGCCAGCAGTCACAGAAAGCATTTTTTTTTAGGTGTACTGGTGACTTTATGTGGCTGTGTATCTCATCATTCTTGATTCAACCGCGCAGGGCAATTCCGAGAATACCTTTTGAGCCCATTATGAGCGACCACGTTTTCAAACTGGTGCACAATTAATTTAAGTGCCATCATAAGCACAGTATCTTTTCTTTCTTTCTAAGCATTTATGGAGTGAGAAAAAAGGTAGTAAAAGAGTATTAAAATGTTACTAACTCTAAATCAGCGTATGTAATAGGCGCAAATTTGTGAGCAGGTATATCTGCGCCAGAAGCTTTTGTCATTTGTCCTAAAATATAAAAAAATATTGTTATTGCCCCAATAAGCATTTAAAAGAATCATCTGACTACTAGACTGACATGATCAGACCAGACCACGCTTTAGTTGGCTCTCAGGAAGCACACGCTAAAACACATTTGGCTAAACTGTTGGGTTATGTTTCGGTATATTACGAGTTAAACGAAGGTGCGCCGATCTTTCTGTAAGTGGACAAACTATATCAAGAGTAAAAGAAGGAAGAAATAAGTATATAAAACTTATTTACCATGTCCTCCTCCTGGAGCCCCTTGTCCTCTAGGACCCCCTCCCAATTGACCCCCCGGGCCTCCTCTTTGGCCCTGTCCAGGGCCCCCAACCGATTGACCCCCCGGGCCTCCTCTTTGGTCCTGTCCAGGGCCCCCAACCGATTGACCTTCTGGACCACCTGGTCCGCCAACCCACTGACCTTGATCCACTGGGGCCTGACCATTCATGATCCATTGGCCTCCTTGGGCTCCTCCTGGTCCACCCCATTGGCCTCCTTGGGCTCCTCCTGGTCCACCCCATTGACCTCCTTGGACCCATCCTGGACCACCCCATTGTCCTCCTTGGGCCCCTCCTGGACCACCCCATTGTCCTCCTTGGGCCCCTCCCGGGCCACCCCATTGACCTCCTTGGGCCCCTCCTGGACCACCCCATTGTCCTCCTTGGGCCCCTCCCGGGCCACCCCATTGACCTCCTTGGGCCCCTCCTGGACCACCCCATTGTCCTCCTTGGGCCCCTCCCGGACCACCCCATTGACCTCCTTGGGCTCCTCCTGGACCACCCCATTGACCTCCTTGAGCCCCTCCTGGACCACCCCATTGTCCACCTTGGACCCCTCCTGGACCACCCCATTGTCCTACTTGGGCCCCTCCCGGGCCACTCCATTGACCTCCTTGGGCCCCTCCCGGACCACCCCATTGACCTTCTTGGGCTCCTTCTGGACCACCCCATTGACCTTCTTGGGCTCCTTCTGGACCACCCCATTGACCTCCTTGAGCCGCTCCAGGACCACCTCCACCTTGACCCCCTGCAGGACCCTCAACCCATTGATCCCCAGGCCCTGGCCCTCCAGCACCTCCTGGGCCACCCCCAGGACCTCCAGCCATTGCCCCTCCAGAGCCACCTCCAGGACCTCCAGCCATTGCCCCTCCAGGGCCACCTCCAGGACCTTCAGCCATTGCCCCTCCAGGGACACCTCCAGGACCTCCAGCCATTGCCCCTCCAAAACCACCCCCAGGACCTCCAGCCATTGCCCCTCCACGGCCACCTCCAGGACCTGCAGCCAGTGCTTTTCCAGGGGCCGCACCAGGACCTCCAGCCATTGCCCCTCCAAAACCACCCCCAGGACCTCCAGCTATTGCCCCTCCAGGGCCACCCCCAGGACCTGCAGCCAGTGCTTTTCCAGGGGCCCCAAAAGGACGTCCAGCCTTTGCCCCAGGACCTCCAGGCGCTCCAGCTTTCACCTAAAACATAAACAGCTTTATTGTAGGAAACTCTAACTTCTTATAGTAGAATGAAAAACTCTTTACCACTGCGAAATAACCATTATAGCGTTCATATCCTGTAATGCAGCCTGGACATTGCCCTGTATGGCTGTAGCTTTGGCTGCGACATCTGGAGGAAGAGCCCCTGATGCTGCTAACTTTGCCAGCATATCAGCCATATTCTCTATCGCTTTTTCTGCAGCTTGAACGCGAGCACCCAGCTGCAAACGAAAACTTATTTGAGATGCTTATTATTATTGTTAATAGTTTTGCAAGATCCTGTAATGATAAGCCTACCCCTGCTAGTAATTTAAAGCTATACTTGACACAGTAAGGAAATTTGTGTTTTGTTTTGTACAGGATTTTATAAAACGTCTATCGTGCATGCCTATTGGTTGCTGGCAGAGTATCAGCGCTGTAGATTTATCTGCAGCACTTGCTGAGTCGGAACCCTTTCCTTGATTCAACACAGCAATCACAGTTACGCTATAATAATATATGTTATTTGTAACTGTTTGTGTTGTATAAAAGAGCGTCGGTGGTCTAGTGGCTAGGGCCGCTGCCTCTCGCCCGGGAGACGCGGTTTCGATCCCCACCACGTACCAATGTGTTTTCGAATTTCGAATTCGTTTATTCGACGCTCGGTGAAGGAAAACATCGTGATGAAACCTGCACACTCCTGCGAAGAAGTTCAAAGGTTGAGTGTGAAATCGACCAACACGCACTGGGCCAGCGTGGTCGACAGAGGCCTAATCGCCCTAAAATTCATATTCATATTTATTTATTTGATAACAAATTGTAACAATTTGATCTTACTACATAAATACAGTCTCTCATTTGATACCTCGTAAGGTGTTGCAAATTCCCCTTAATTAATTACACTTGTGAATTTAAAATAGAAATCAATCAGCGTAGACTCGAGCCCCTCGGTGGGGACGTATTGTGATCTTTCAAGGAATAAATGCTTTTCTATTCTATTCTATTGCCAACCATGGATGAACTTGTTTCATCTTTGGTGAACGCGACAGTAGCGAACGCAGCGAACCCGAAGCAGCTCTGCTACCAGCACCCTCGGTGAAGAGGGTGCAAATGTGAAAAGTGCGACCACGAGTAGGTAGTATTCGAACCGTAGTCACACTCGTCACTCCGCGTTTCTGCAACCGCGTTACGAGGCGCAGTATCGTCGAAAGTCAACGATATAACTTAAACTTAAGACAAACGCAAAGAACTCTTATAAAATACGAGCTAATTAGCTTAATAATCTGTTCCCAGGGTAATCCGATGCCCAAATAGGCCCGCAACGATCGGTACAAATTTATTTAACAAAACAGGGCAAAAAAAAGGTTATCAAGAAAAAGAAACGGAAATTCCCGGAATACGGGAAACACGGGAAATGGTTAAATAGATTCAAGGTAGTACAAATAACCGCCCAGACGCAAAATAAAACAACAAAATATATTTCTGGGTAATACCCAGAAGTACCACTAGTGCTTCCGAGGTTATGCACATCAGTCAGAAAATTATTCTCCAAAATTTTTAATATTCCTAATTGTTACGAATCGTACAAGAATAGATTTATAATGAGACGTCTACTCGAACCCCTCGGAGGGGTCGAAACAATAAGTAGAATACAAAATGGAATTTAACCTAAGTCTTAACCAAATTTTATCTCAATACCTAGTTTGAAGTAAACAATGACATCCGATCCCGACTGATCAGGAAATATCGTGGATTTAAAAGAAATAAAACTTGTTCTATAGAAATGATTTTCAATCTGGACGTGATAAACGGAAGTTGTAGGTAATTTGACAATACTCGACGCAACAAATGGTGAGATTTACACCGCGTGGAAAATAACCCGATTATACTAACCAATTATCAGTTCTGTGCCGTAAATATAAAATTCAAACAAACAATCAATATTTAGAAGGGGTTCAAAATTAATCAATGGGTAACTAACCTTTACAGGCAGCCGGCTTCGTGTTAGGAATCCGTACGGCAAGAATTTAAATTCAGTATGTGTACCTAACAGCTAAAGTGATTTGTATTAATGTTACTGTACATATTATCATGAAATATACTAAATACATTAATAAAAACCCCCGAAGCCAAAAAGTAAAAAATAATACCTATTGTTGAGCCATCAAATTCGATAAAGTAACACCTATATATTTTAATTTTATTAGAGAAATTGATGGATGGCACGATTTGGTTTGCTCGTTGAAATGACGCTATAATGTCGCGTCGGGGTACCGCTTAAGTCAGACGCTTCATTTGATTGACTATCTATTAATTTGTTAACATATCCGACCAACTTGTTTTCATACGATATTTTTTTTTAAACTTAGCGGTACCCCGACGTGACATTATAACGTCATTTCAACGAGCAAACCAAATCGTGCCATACATCAATTTCTCTAATAAAATTGAAATATATAGGTGTTACTTTATCGAATTTGATGGCTCAACAATAGGTATTATTTTTTACTTTTTAATGTTTTGCTTTTTTGCTTCGGGGGTTTTTAAATTTTTAATTTATTTTTATTTCATATTTTTTAAACTTTATAACAAATAAATTATGATATATGAGTACAGTTATATCTAAAAGAAAATTGGAGAGTATTTTTACTTTGAATCGAAAGGACATATGGAAAGTAGTCAGATCCCCTCATCAACTATTAAAGAGCTGATGATCTTCAAACGGCTGATCAGGTCATGGTTACCTTTCCATATACTTTCAATATTATTGAAGGAATACGGTACCAAATTTCGAATCGATAGGACATATGGAAGTAAGTCAGATCCCCTCATCAACTATTATAGAGCTGATGATCTTCAAACGGCTGATCAGGTCATGGTTACCTTACCATATACTTTCAATATGATTGAAGTAACAAGGTACCAAATTTCGAATCGATCGGAGATAAGGAAGTTCGTCAGATCCCCTCATCAACTAGAAAAGAGCTGATGATCTTCAAACGGCTGAAGAGATTTTCATGAAACATGGCTAAGAACACTCGGGGTAAAATTATCTATGTTACAAAAAAAACTAAACGAAAATCGGTTCATCCGCTTAGGAGCTACGATACCACAGACAGATACACAGATACACAGATACACAGACACGTTAAACTTATAACACCCCTCGCGTCGGGGGTTAAAAAGGTGTGTAAGTACTTGCTTGCAGGAACCAATCCACCAGTGGTGGCCGCGTACTTCACTCAAATCAGTTTTGGAGTCTTCGATTTCACAAAACGAACAAGAACTAATTTTAATTAAAAACGGGTTATTTCACATTAGACGTCTCACTAATGAAAACTGCAAAGGTCTAAAGGGCGTGGCTAGCACAACGAAATCCCGACTATCTTTTCAACGATCAGACAACAAGAGCGTGCGCGCCGGCAACTGAGGCAAGACGCGCGCCGAATACGAAGCTAGCCTACTGTAGGTGGATTTGAAAAATATTATTTAAAATCGAACATTTGGTATTATTGATTTAATCTGTTCTACCTAACTTAATCAAGCCAGAGACAGTCTCACAAGGTGTTTTTTTTTCTTGACAGGCACACTGATTCCGGGCTTCAAACCCGCTGAAATTGTGACCTTCGCTGCAAGAAAATGTACATATTAAATAGAAGTCACCTGCATGGCTTGCATAGTATCAGTGAGAGAAGCGCTGCCTTTGACGATGTCGGAACGAAGCTGTTTGTTGTCTGGTAGCTTTGGGAGAGGGGGCATCGAAGCCTTTTCCAATATAGATTTCACTGCTGTTTCTAGCACTGCAAACTCTTGCGCAGTCACCACTTCTATAGATCCAATGCGCGCGCGACTTACACCTATGGAAATTAATATTTTATTCAATTAATATCATCAGACAGTCTATTACCTATTTACGACGAGATGTTGACAGCACAAGATCGTTTGTTTTACTTATTTCATTTCATTTTTTTTTCATTCATTCATTCATTTCATTCATTTTAGAGATACATGGGAAAGCTTTTGTCCAGCAGTTAAGCGGATGTCGTTCAACAGCTGATGAACTAAGCAATAGGTGTATAAATTTTAGCATCTAACCACCAGCACCGGCGCCGCCTTTATAGGGTGCTAGAGCTCCAACTTGTCCGGCGACACCACCAGGCCATGCTGGGCCACCGGGGTAACCTGCCCCTGCCACTCCAGCTGGATAGCCCACGCCAGGAGCCCCGGGCATACCTGGATATTGGAGTCAAGGTTTAATGTCATCATCAACAACTCATATAAAATACGTCCCTACCGAGGAGGGGCTCAGCCTACCCTGAATTAGGGCGATCAGACCGTCGACTACTCTAGCCAAGTGCGGATTGGTCCACTTCACACACAACCTTGGAATTTCTTTGCAGGAGTCTGCAGGTTACCTCACGATTTTTCCTCCACCGTAAGAGAGTCTAATAAACGTACTTCGAAATTCTAAAACACATTGGTACGCAGTGGGGATCGAACCCGCATCTCCCGGATGGAAGACAGCAGCCCTAGCCACTACTCCTCCGGCGCTCTATAATAACATGCAACGTGTTATCTAAATAAAGCAAATCCCCTCAAATTATTGTTCAGTCCATGAAATTGTACCTAATTCTTTAAAACAAATTTTGACTTTTGATACCGACTGATAGCTATACCATTAGGTATTCTTTTTTTATTTTTATTTTTTATTATGGTAAGTACAATTTTGATATTCTTATATCTAACTCGCTAAACTATTCTCTCTCTCTTATAGCTCTTCTCCACAGATTCCGCCATTGTGTTAGTGAACTCACCCAAAAAAATGTAATGACGGATCTAAGTGATGTAATAACATCCTATGGAAATAAATAATTTTGACTTTGACTTTGACTTTATTACGTTTGATAGCGAAATCACGCTCATATACATTCTAAATGAATCCTTACATCAACTCAAGTGACACTTAATTTTAAAATTATTACGAGTATTATATTTACCCCGGCATGTTATGTATGACTCAGTTGTACTTATTGCATGAGCCACGATCATGCACGGACTGTAATTCAGTATTACCAGAGAGATATTAAAACGGCATGGCGGCGAATGGAACTTTGTTTTTACCAAAGAATACAATAGACTACTTATCCATGGTCAACTACCAATTTATCTATGGCTCCTACCCTCATAATTCAAGTCCTAGTTTAAAACATACAGCACTCAACACTGACAGTGTCCCACGGTAACCATTATTAAATTGTGTAATAATTGATTACAAAATACTATGCACCTCCAGGAGCTGCTCCATGGGGATAGCCCGCGGGGGGGCCTCCTGGCGTGCCGGGAGCTCCAGCAGCACCCGGTGCTCCAGCAGCTCCCGGTGCTCCAGGGAATCCTGCTCCCGGGGCTCCAGGAGCAGCACCCGGTACTCCAGGGTATCCCGCGCCAGGAGCTCCAGCAGCACCCGGTGCTCCAGGGTATCCCACGCCGGGAGCTCCAGGGTATCCCACGCCGGGAGCTCCAGGTTGTCCTCCTCCCGGAACTCCAGCAGCACCCGGTGTTCCAGGGTATCCCACGCCGGGAGCTCCAGGTTGTCCTCCTCCCGGAGCTCCAGCAGCACCCGGTGCTCCAGGGTATCCCGCACCAGGAGCTCCAGCAGCACCCGGTGCTCCAGGGTATCCTGCACCCGGAGCTCCAGCAGCACCCGGTGCTCCAGGGTATCCCGCGCCGGGAGCTCCAGGTTGTCCTCCTCCTGGAGCTCCAGCAGCACCCGGTGCTCCAGGGTATCCCACGCCAGGAGCTCCAGGTTGTCCTCCTCCCGGAGCTCCAGCAGCACCCGGTGCTCCAGGGTATCCCGCACCAGGAGCTCCAGGATATCCTGCTCCCGGGGCTCCAGCAGCACCTGGTGCGCCAGGGTATCCCACACCGGGAGCTCCAGGATAAGCTGCTGGAGCAGCTGGATAGCCACCACCTGGAGCCCCAGGATGACCGTGCGCTTCTAGAATGAAAATTTAAAATATTATTTTCTCTTTTACTCGTGTTATTTCTTTGTGTTTAAGTATGCTGTACTGTACATAGAACTGTGATTTTCATTAGAGATGAAGCCCAATATATTAAGTACGTTACTGTCTCGAGATTAAAGGGCATCACACGGCAGCTATAATATACTCACCGGCACATCTAACCACCCACTCTTGTATTTCGGGTTAATTTTAAATTACGCTTATTGTTATACATTACAATTTAATTATTGATAATTTTACGATAAATTAAACACACTTAAATAAACATTAAATTAACAACTTTTTAACTAACATCAGCTGTAACTAATAGAAATATAAAGAATCACGAGTATTCCCTGAAATGAAGGGTGGGCGGTTAGATGTGCCGGTGAGTATATTATAGCACGAAGCAGCCAGCTCTCTCGTCGCCATTCATTTTCACGCAAAGCGGGGGTCAAACAAAATGGCGAATCAATCAGTGACCGGCCATTCTGCTTGACCCCCGCTTTGCACACAAAGTGAATGGTGATGAGAGAGCTGGCTGCCTCGTGCTTTAATATATATGTTATAGCTCCGTCTGTGACGGGCTACAAGCAAGCGCTAAAAAGAAGTAAGCATACGGGTATTATGATACATAATCGCACATCTTGAATTTCAAAGCTAAATGGTACATGGTGGGTGGCCATTATACTTCTCCAAGAATTTTAAAATTAACGCTGATGTCATAGCTGAGAATATTTGTTGTTGTTATTTGAGTCAGTGTGCAATAACATAATATATTTTTCAATACATCTTGCTCGAAAATTGAACTTACGAAGGCAGTAAACTGTGCGGTAAATGCGTTTTACCGCACTAGTGCGATTTTATTACAATTTTTTTTTTAATTCCTACGGTCTTCAGAATTTATTATTCAGCCAGGATCATTTTGACAATAAAAAATATTTAAATCGATTCATACAAAGAGAAAAGTATTTTATATTGTTTTATTTTAACAAGTTGTATCAAAAATATTATCAGTCAGTAATATTTTAATTATAAAAATAAAATTATCTCGATTTAACTAATAATATTCGTAGAGGCTGAATGTCCGCCAGAGCCTTTTCTCCGTAATTATGCTTATAAAAAGAAACATACTATCGTTTTGTAGTTGGCGCCAAATTTGTAAAATTTTCATTGTTTTACATTGAATGTTGTTTTATGAGTGTTTTAGTGTTGATATTTAATGTGAATAGTAAGAATACTCAAACTGGGCGCGATATAATAAAGGTTAGTTTTTACAACTTCTACATGATCCATTTTACCTGTAGTATCATAGCTTTTGTAGGGTACTAATGTACTAATTGTAGCGTTGTGTTACGCTTCGGTGTTCGAAACCTTTTTCGTGTTTTTTTCAGTTTTTTTTCTTTTTCTAATTTCTAATTCTGAATTTGATTTTGAAAGGCTTTTGGTTTTATTGTTTTTTTTGGCATTCAATTTCTTGACTGAGTTTTGAGCAGTTGTGAAAGTGCTGCATTTCTTAGTTTTTTTGTGCTATTTCATTAATAAGCTCTAGTTATTTATCAAAAGCTTAAACATTCTATAAACTTCGACAGTGAGCGAACACAGGAGAGATCTGAGCACTCATTATAAGTTTTCCTAGAAGACCAAGTTACTGGTTCGAGCTGCCAGCTCACCCTCGAGAGGGGACGGTCCTGGCTGTGACGTCGGGGACCGGTGCACTGGACCCAAGGTTGCTGCTGTGGTCACGCGTGTGTTAAATCCTGGCTGCAGTCTTGCTGCAACATCGGGGACCTTGGCATCGGTTCATTGGAGATTACTGCAGTAGCACGTGTTGCCAAACAGCACGTGTTGATCTCGGAACCCTCGCCAAGGGAGTGCGGTGTTTTTAGAAGTTTTCTTGTTTTGACGTAGTATTTTTACGTACATTTTAGATTCAGTTAGGTAACCTGTAAACAAACCCTTAAATTGGTAAGTTGCTTGTTTTTTCCCTAAATTCAAACCGGCTCTTCACGCCACCGTCATCCATTCCAGGCTGTACTTTTGGCACTTAACGTTAATCCCCATTCTTGATCTACAGTTTTGTTGCGCAATAATTCCCTAGACAGATAGGGAATTATTATCTATTTTCATCACTATCACAGGAGACTCATACTAATTTTGGGGAACTGTTATGTGTTATGTTATTTTTCTGTTCGGTTTTTTATTCTAAATTATTTAGTGTTAAGTTGGATATCTTTTTCCTTTGTATCCGTTTTTTGTTTTTGAACTTTCTGTGTAATTTTAATTGGTTTTAATTTTGGTAAGTTACTTTAAATCAAATTTTGGCTTTTTATACCTTTAATTAATCTAAATTACATTCGTGTATTGTAGTTCTTTTGGCTTTTATTTTTTATGCTACAGTTTGTACCTTTCTTAACCATTTCCATTTAATTATTTACTATCAGTTTTCTCACAAGTGTATTGAAAAACGTCGTACAACACACGGATCTTAGGTTTTATAACAAACTCGTGACATTATAAACCCTCGCCTGCGGCTCGGACTTACAAAAGTCACCTCGTTTGTAATATGCCACCTGCGATCCTTGATCGTAGTGTACTATTATTCATACAATTTATTTCAATAAATAAATCCCTTACCGCCCGCGTCAGCACCTTTTTTTTTCTTTCCTGAAATAGATCAATTTCATATAATTACACAAATATTTAAAAAATATCGGATTAATTTACTATTTTTATTTTTTTCTATTTCATTAAGTTTTTATAAAAGCTTCAGACTTAGTAAGTAATAAAAAAAAATTACGTCCAACATATACCTTTAGATAGTAGGTCATCATTCTCCTGCCCTGTTCCCTTTATTTGGGGTCGGCGCAATATGTTTTCTTCTTCCATTATCCCTGTCAGACGTCACATCACTATTCACTCCCTTCTTACACATATCATCTTTCACGCAATCCATCCATACTTTTCTGGGTCTACCCCTACCTGCTTTTCCATTCACTCTCATATCTAGCATACGTCTGGTGGTATGGGATTCCTCTCTTCGCATCACATGCCCATACCACGACAGCCTGTTACTCCTCAACTTGTCCACTATGGGTGCCACTTTCAAGCTTCCTCTTACATACTCATTTCTTATTCTGTCTTTCCTCGTCACACCACACATCCATCTTAACATTCGCATCTCAGCTACATGCATTCGTCTTTCATCCATGTCCTTAACGGCCCAACACTCAGATCCATACATGACGACAGGTCTTATAATGGTCTTATAAATTTTTCCCTTTAATTTTAAAGGGAATCGGGAGTCGCAAATGGTCCCTGTGACCTGTCGCCATTTCATCCATCCCACATTCACTCTATTTTTAACGTCCCGATCGATCTCACCGTCGTTCTGAATGACTGAACCAAGGTACCGGAAATCGGAGCAAACTGGTAGGGGTGCACCATCAAGCGCAATGGGTAGAAAGCTAGAGAGACCGCCGAAATCACAGAACATGTATTCATTTTTGGTTCTTCTGATCTTCAAGCCAACACTCTCCAGTCTTTGCTGCCATTTCTCCAATTTACTCTGAACCTCAAGTCCATTTTCCCCGACGAGTACGATATCATCGGCAAACAGCATGCACCAGGGCGCCTCATCCTGCAAGTCCGATGTCAAGGCATCCATTATCAGGAGGAAGAGGTACGGGCTTAGCGCCGACCCTTCGTGCAAGCCTACAGCCACATCAAACTCGCCGGAGGTGCCAGCGGCCGACCGAACGTGCGTGCTAGGTCGACTGTACATTGCACGTATCAACTTAACATACTTCTCAGGCACACCTTTCTCTCTCAGGGCCCACCACAAAACCCTACGAGGTACCCGGTCATATGCCTTTTCGAGGTCAATGAACACCATGTGCAAGTTCTTTCTTGCACGCCTGTACTTCTCTAGCAATTGCCGAAGCGCAAATATGGCATCCGCTGTTCCACGAGCAGGCATAAAACCAAATTGGTTTTGTGAAATTACTCTCTTCTCTTATTCTTCGTTCTATCACACTTTCAAACTGTGTGACATTAGCTTTATTTCTCAATAGTTACCGCAGTCCTGTATATCACCCTTATTTTTAAATATAGGCACAAGTGTACTATTGCACCAATCGTCCGAGATCACCCCTTCTTGCAGCAACTTATCGAAGAATAAATCCAACCACTTATATCCATCCACATTCAGTAACTTCCATACTTCAACTGGTATTCCGTTTGGCCCCATAGCTTTACCATTCTTCATACTTTTCACAGCAGCTTTGACTTCATCCATGCTCACCTTTCTTACTAGACCTTTATTTTTTGGTGGATCATTTAAAGTTCCGCTCCATATGTTCTCCTCATTCATCAGTCTTTCAAAATAGCCCTTCCATCGGTCTTTTATATCCTCATCATTCGTCAGTACTTTCCCATTTTCATCTTTTATACATTGCACATGCATAACATCTCTTGCATTCTTTTCTCTTGCTTTTGCCAGTCGGTATAGCTGTTTTTTAGGCTTTAGGAGTATCGAGTCCATCGTAGATTTTATCTTGGGCCTCTGCTCTGGCAATAGATAGTAAGTAATATGATTAAACAACAAAACCGAAAGCCCAAAAATTTACTTTCTAGTATCCTTTCCTCACGGTTCTTAGTAGAAAAAGGAATATTATTAATTGCACATCAAATAAATAATCACCTAAGTATCAATTTATTTTCATCATTTATATACTTTTTTACATCAAATAAATTATTTTACTACAAATAAATATTTAACAAACAAACACAGATAATTCGAAAATATACATCAGCACGACATTACTTTTTTCCTCTAATGCGAAACAAATAAATTCCTTTAGGTACAAAAATACGACAATCTTGATCATAAATGCTAACTGCACAGCAAATTTACGAGAGCGTGCGTAGATGATACTCATGCTCATAGCAAAATAACTATCCGAGTAGCATATTCAAGTATAGTATTGTAATAAATAAGCACCTCAAAACTTACTAATATTATAAACGCGAAAGTTTGTAAGTATGGATGGATGTTTGTTACTCTTTCACGCAAAAACTACTGAACTGAATAGAGATAGGGAGATAGAAAGATAGTCTTATTTCCACGGGAAAATCTTACACAATGCGAGCGTAGCCGCAGGCGGACCGCTAGTATGTATTGCAGCATTACTGCAGGTTTTTTAATAACCTTTTTGGTATGGCTCTTTTTTCTTTTGGCCGGTTTTTATGTCACATTTTCAAATTTAAAATTTTCTTGGTTTGACCTTTTTCTAAATTGTTGATTGTTTTCTCAGTTGTCGTCCGTCAGGAAATGGAAACGTTTTATCCCTTGAACTTGGTTGAATATTAGTGAGAAAATATGACTAAATGTTGTAAGTGGCTTGGCGTGCAATAAATATTAGGCCATACAATAAATCGCTCATCTAGTACTACAAAGACGGAACTGTCATTTTACAAATTTTACAGGAGGGCGTTTTAAAGTTTTTTTTACTGTTCTGTTTTGTTTTATTATTTCACTTTATATTATATACAACTGGAACCAGGATATTTTGGATATTTAAATATATAGGTAGAGTACAATAGCAAAAATATTTAAAAAAATTAAGTGTAAGTATAAAAAAAAACACTTGAAATGATTTGACACATACAATTGTGTCATTGTTGCATTGAAAATGTTTTATTTTGGAAGTTGTGATACTGAAATAGGTACTAATTAATTATTTTTAAAACACTTAATTTCAGATAATCATTTATTACAGCTTAATTGAATACTGAATAATTAACATTACTTAATGGCACGTAAAATCACAGGTGAATTTGTATTTGTTATCTTAAACAAACCACTTATTGAATAATTAATTATAGTCTTTTGAATAATTACGTATTGGTACATAAATCACAGATTCATTTGTTATCCTTATATCAAAGTACTTATTGAAATATCCCAAGGCTATCGCTAATCACAGCTTTTTCATTGCTTACAAATAGTAGGAACTAAAATCGTAGAATCAAAACAAATGAGAAATAAAACATAACGAAAATAACGCTTTTTTAAGAAAAATAAAACCACGTTTCAAAATAAATCTTATTCTCCAAAAAAAAAAAACAATGACAAAACGAAAACGACAGGAGCGGCTACCAAAAAAGTCTGGGTAGGTTTCATTCGATAAATTAATACTTGTAGTTTCGTCATCTACAATTTTCGCCCCGACTTCGAACGTAAAGTATAATTTGTATGTGCAAATCGTAATTGTCTAGTAGATCCTTAACTTATGTTCGGCTGTCCTTTTTGCTTTTTTAAAATAAAGAAGATCAAACATCCAAAATTAAACCTTATAGGCGCTTCGATTGCCTGTTTTAATGTCTTTGAGTACAGCTGCTATTGTTTTATTTTTTATGACTAATGAAAAAGAGGAGACAATTAATAATATTAAAAGGAGGAGGTTCTCAATTCGTCTGTATTTTTTTTTTATGTATGTTATTAGATATCTCCGCCAATTGTTAACCGATTTTAATAATTCTTTTTTCATTCGATAGGATTTACTCTTGAGGTAGTTTCATATTAATTTCGTTAAGATCTGATGGTGAAACATGAGGTAAAACTTGGAAACTCCTCAACGGAATGTAGCATTCGCGTCGTTATTCGTCTATTCTTTTAGTCATATTTCAGTCAGTTTTCAACCGATTTTGATGATTCTTTTTTCATTCGATAGAACGTGCTTTAGGGATAGATCCATATAAATTTTGTCAAAATCTGATGATGAAATAAGAGATAAAAGCGGAAACTCCTCAACCAGTGATAGCAACATGCATCGCGCGCGATACCGTTTGTGGTGGAATGTTGCTAGGCAACGAAATAAATTTGTTTTGTCAGTTTACTGAAAATCTACGTTTCCGTTGTTCCATATAAAATTATATTATTCGATTTTATCACATTTTTTGGCGACCGTGACAGGACAAGAACCTGCTCGGATATTGTATTGGATATCACAAATAATTTAGCTTCTATGGCCGAGTGGTCGAGTGTTTTACTCTCTTTACGGAGGTTTCGGGTTTGAATCCCGGTAAAGACACTCTTAAACGAAAATGTCCTTGTGAGACTTTTTTCAGTTTAGTTGGGACATTGCTGCCCGAATCACCTAATTGTCTGAAAAGAAAGATGATTCCGTGATTCGGAAGGCACGTTAAGCCATGTGTCTCGGCTCTAATATCTACAGAAGGCGTCGTTACTCGTGCTAAGTCAGTGGGTTTTGACAAGGGCCCGGTACTATATTAACTGTGTGAGGGTATGTGAGGTTGGTTGTCGACCTTACAATCCACAATATGAAAAAAAAGAAGAAGCCAGCCTACGTTCACTATCTGTATGTAATCAGCTAACGACAGACTTTCAAGATACCATCTCAAACCTGAAACTCCTTACGAATAGCCCAAGTATAGGGGTAAACTATAAGCTTATTAAGAGGGAAGAATAGTACGTGCTCGTCCATAAAAAAAGAGAAAACGTTCTTCCACTTCTAAATATTTTCCAATCTCCATGATTTTTTAGTATGTTATTGACACAATGAATGACTAGGTTTATAGATTTATCTTTTTACAAAATTCGCTATAGATTCAAACTTATATAGGCACCTCAAGTAACGTAATTTTTATGATTAAAACTGTGTCGAATTGAGCCGTTTGTTGAATAAAAACAATGTTTTTTTTTTTAAACCGAACCCATGAACCTAGAATATATTGTGCTGAAACGATCGACATCAAAATAAAAGTGATTTTGTTGAAATTTAGTTATTGGAAACCGTTTTCTCCCGAAATGGGAATTTCATCAAGAAAAGTACCTATTGTCAGTCGCGAGCTGCAACGCTCTCGCTCTCTCTCCCGGGGACATGAGCGCACGAGCGATAGCAAATGTTTTCCTAAATATCTATTTCGTTAGGATCGCGAAGCTATTCTTTCCTCTTAGCATTGTCAGTTTAGTGGCCAGCTGGACTACTAAATGACCTCTTACTTCGTAGCCTCTTACCCAGTTTAACTTATGTTATTTTCGAAACAATCATTAAGGGGCTGGTGTGAGCAAATGACCTTGAGCGTTCCAGTTCCGCACCTCCCTTCATCCCGCACCGTTCCCCGCGCTGACGGTTTATACGAGTTCAACGAACCTTTTTAAGTGACGCCATCTCTTTACATCAGAAAGAACCTTTACGTCCAGCACCATCTGTGCCATTCTTAAAACAATTTCTCATTCTTTGCTCGTATCCCAACCCATCACTAAACCAAACTAAAATACTTTTGTATTTTGTAATTTAAATTTGATTATTCTCTTTTTTATTTGCATAGAAGATTGTTTTTATTGAATAAAATATAACAATTGACGAAACTTTTGATTTACCTACGTGTGATAATTTTATTAACTAACAAACGTGAAACACCTACTTTACGTATTATTCAGTGCGTATTTACACTATAAACAAGTAATAATATCTAAAAAAGTAAGACAACTATAGACTTGGGTGTTCTGAAAAGCCGGATGACGACCGACGACAGTTAACCATAATAATATACTACGTTATGACAGAAATAGTGGTATTTATGTTTCTATTTTAATGATATTTATATTATTATTTGATGATGTTTATGTTTATATTTAGTTTCTTTGAATGAAACAAAATAACTATGATGGGTAATCAAAAGTATAATTTTCACAATATTGAGAATATTGAACATGTTCTCATTGCTTTCGGGACGTCAATTTTTCATTCTTTTCTTTTGCTGCTTCTTCTATGGAATGTAGGTCCTTTAATGGCATTCCTCGTGGATGACGCGGGTCAACAAGCTCAGGTAATAAACAATCCATGTAAAATTTTACCAACTTCTCTTTCATGTTTTTTTCCCAGAACTCGTCATCTTTGTAAATGGTCGCCGTTTATTCCATCGATTCTTTCAATCGAATTCTGTAAAGAAATAATATTATTAGAAAAAGAAAAAATAACTACCGAACGACAAGGATTGAACTTCTACTCTGAAACCAATAATCTGGATTGATTACGACGACGCCACGGCGGCTTACATTTACTATGTGAAATAAGGATACTTACCCAAAGCAAAGACAATAATAATATTTTCGATGCCTATCGTGTCGTATTGCTAATAGTTTGCTAATAGATAGGTAGGTCTCACTAAAAATAAATACTCACATGTCATGAACGGGAGTGGTTGTTCCATTGCCTTTATCAATGTTATGTTCTGCATTTAGGTCTTCAATTACATCACAGTTCGGTTTCTGTAAAAATGTTAAAAAAAACTGTCATACCTACCTTCTTAAAAAAAAAAAAAATGAAACATCCATAGTAGGTGTAAGGATCGAACCACGTACCACCAAAACAGAAATCATTACTTAAAATTGTTGTGACTTTCCCAAGACGCCATAATGTCTTGGACTAAACATGCGAAATAAAGATAGACTAACTATTGTTGATCAATGAATTTATAAGCACTTTTTCAATAAATATTGCAATTAGCATTCGTAAATTATAAAATAATAAATAAATCACACCATTTCTTACCTTTTCACTTCCAATATGTGTAATGCATGATTTTTTTGGCCCTTTTTGTTGTTTTTTTTCTTAGCATTGTCTTTGTTGCCCATTTTATATGTTTATTCACAAGTCTTACTTTGTTTTAATATTAAACAAAAACATACAGCACATCACAAAACGAAATACACACGAATATAGGAACAAATCTCCAATCATTTAAAATATTAGTCGTGAATTGCGCGCGAGTCGGTGGAGGATGCGAGCGACACACGTCCGCCTAGCATCACGTTTCGGCCGTCACTGTCAGGCGCTGCGAATTAGTGAAGGAGACAAGATTTGAAGTCGCTCGGAATTATTAGCGTAAGTGACAAGTAACAATTTTTTAAAATTTTGAATTAAAAATGGATCAATATCAAGAAAATTTACCTAAACGGATGAAGTTAATTATGGTTAACATTTAGAGACAAATTTCAGTTGGTTCGTGGCTTTTAATAATCATTTAAAACATTTTAAAAATTTTGGAAGACTGAACTTTATGATATAATTTTATCGAATGAAATTATTTCCATCGTGTTTTCATTTTTACCAACGGACTATAAATATCATTAACATTACTATATACATAGTTCAGCTACAGACATTGCGATTTACGTCAAATATAGCTTAGATAAAACATGGAAAATTCGTGACAAGCCCCTTAATAATATAATAAACAACTAAACGCGCTTGCATAGCACGAAAGACGCAGTCTAAACTAAGCAAATACCAAAAATACGAGAGTATAATATCTTTGTACTGAAACTGTTAAATAACAAAACCTAGCTTTGGATAATGAAGAAAAATAATAGGATATGTGTCGAGGTTAGGATTAATTACTTACATAAAATATATTGAATGAAACACTGAAAATCATAAAATATAAATAATTTTAACAAAAAAATAGAAACCTCCTTCAAATTACCTTATATGGTTATCTCCACTAAAAAGTAACAAATAAAATAACATTCCAGATGGAACATGAAAAAAAATATTGCCAATATCCTCAATTAAGTAGATAGGTAGTGTATTAAGTAAATATTTAGAACTTTGTACTTCCTTTTGGAGTCGGTGCCAGCCAAAAAATCGTCGATTAGTCGTGGGCAACTGTTTTAAGTCGTCGTCGTCGTTAAGTCAGTACATATTTCTATATGACTATCAATAAAATTCTTTGATAGTCTATGATATAATATTTTGTTGTGCTGCGCGGGATGCAATGCCGCACCCGACTAAACGCAGGGAAAACGACAGGAGCGGCTACCAAAAAAGTCTGGGTAGGTTTCATTCGATAAATTAATACTCGTAGTTTCGTCATCTACAATTTTTGCCCCGACTTCGAACGTAAAGTATAATTTGTATGTGCAAATCGTAATTGTCTAGTAGATCCTTAACTGAGAAAGAGGGTAGACAGATATGTCTGCCCATAACAATGTTCCGTCCGGCTAACCACCCGCAAATACTTCAGTTCTGCCGTGATCATGACTATTGCAACATAGTCGAAATATCGGTAAGCTCATAAAAAAGCTTAAATTATTTATTAAACCAAAATCGTAGTAATAACCCGGTAGATATTATGTGTGTTATTAATACATTACACCTGTTTTTATTTCTTTTATACTATGCTGACACAAAGTACAATCAAATCATGTGCTGTAGTGCTACAATGACTGTAAATACTATCACGTCATTATTTCATTCAATTTTAAGTTAAACACTGACTCAAAATACATATACGGTATTGTAGCTCACAAAATATTATTATTTTCTGTTGCTACAAAGACTATAATACACATTTGCGGCATTGAAGGTCTCAAAATTTATTTTTTCTGGTGCTACAAAGACAAAAAATACATTTACGGCACTGTAGCTCTCAATAAAGGATTTTGTTTAGGTGCTACAAAGACACTAAATACATTTACGTCATTGTAGCGCTCAAAAAAGAATTTTGTTTTGGTGCTACAAAGACAGAAAATACATTTACGTCGTTTGGCACTTAGAAATAAAAAAAATTGATGTCATAATTACCTGAACGACGATGTAGCACTCTGACACGCTTGACCGTCACGGAGCGTCCCGCGCAACTGACCAATGTGGCGTCGTTACACTCGGGGCGAGTAAATTTTTGTACCGGTGCAACAAAGACAGTGGCGCTATCTTACGCTCATTTGTTGAACAATAAAAACGACTTTGTAACACCATACGTATTGAACATTTTGGAACATTCTGACATCATTAACTCATTTTTGCATTTTGTGACAATTCCGTCTTTGTAGTACTAGATGAGCGAAATATTAGGCTCCTACCTTGGACTTGCCGGGTAAGTCTTGTGCTGTCTTCCTCCTGGTTTTTATCGACGTACTTTTTTCTTTCCGTGACTTGGTCGGATGTCGATTATTTCCTTGTCAATCTTTACAGTGTATTTCCGGTCTCTGCGGCACACACACGAGGGTCCCTCCGTGCCTTTCTCGTTCTCTCGCCGTGGTTCCGGACCCCTGAGGCCACCGGGCGTTGGACGTGCCTGGACCCCTGCGTTGTGCGCGCCCGCGCCCGTGCCAGCTGAGTGCCGCAGACCCGCGCTCCGGCGTCCCCCCTGGGATACTGCCCATCATTTTTTAGCCGTTTTTTGTATCTGTTTTGTAATTTTGTATGCGGATTTTGCCAAATTTAAATTCTTTTTCTAAATTCTAAAAAGGCCCTTTAGGTTTCCCTGGCCCTCCTTTTTTGGTTCCCGTTTGGCTTTACTCTCCGGGGTACTCCGCGGTTTTTTACACCTTCCTGCATCGATACACCACAACACAACACTAGTTCAGCGACACTACATCGCCGGAGTCCCCTCGACTCTCGGCTCATGCTTGGCAATTTCTAGGCCTTTTCAAATTTATATTATACCGTTCGGACAAATTCAACTAACTCTTTCTTTGTACACCTAAATTTCACGTTTCGCCTGTGGTCGTCGACCACAGGTTAGCTAGCTTTTCTTTTTTAACGCTACAGTATATATAGGTAAACTGCTGTATGTTATATAATAAAAAAAGAAGCTATATTTTAAAAAAAGTGTTAATAAAAATACTTTACTTTAAGATAAATAGCGGCACGTCACGAATATAAATTGTACTTAGTTTTTTTAGTAATATTTTGAGTTGAGTATTTTGCTGTTCAATCAGTAATTTTGAAATGAATTCGGATTATTTTTGGATACAAAATGATATTTTTTTATTTACGTTTAAATACTACCCAAAAAGTAGAATAAAGACCTCAAAATCGTGTCAGATCAGGGGGCCGTTTCACGAAGCTACAAGTTACAAATTACAAGTACAATTCGATGTACATTGCGTAGACAGTGAGTTTAAAACGATAAGGCAGTTTAGGCGAATTAACTACGCAATGAATATCAAATTGTAACTTGTTACTAGTAAATTGTTGCTTCGTGAAACGTAGTGTGGGACGCCCCCCTGCCAGGTGGACTGATGACCTGAAGAAGGTCGCTGGTGGTGGCTGGATGAGGAAAGCGGGTGATCGTGCGCTTTGGCGTACCCTTGGGGAGGCCTACGTCCAGCAGTGGACTGCAATAGGCTGATTGTTTGATTGATTGATTGATTGATTGAAACGGGGCCCAGTAGGTAGTGCTTCAGGGAAATATTCTCAGTCCCTTTTTCTTCTTATTTTTTATCAATGAGTTGCCTAAATCAGTGAAGCTTGAATCCATTTAAACATAATGCTAATACAGAAAATTAACTAATCGATTCATCGAGATTTAAATCCTGGAAAGGATATAATTATTATTCGGTTCGAACAAATTGAGAAACCCGTGCATCTTACCAACAGGCCCGTTAAACTGATTTATCTTTTCCATTATGCTACGTGCATATAAGGTGCAAGTTCTAGATATCGTGTTTCCGATTTAAGTAACTTAGACAAATGTAACATCATACAATACGTGCATGTAAGTACTTACACAAAGGAATCGCGACGTAAAAGACAAAAAATGAGGTATATTATGTGAATCTTCGACTTACCACCTTTTCCACTCTTCACTTGAAAGATAATAAACATTCGATTAGAATTCGATTAAGTCTTAAACAAATTACTAATAATGATAAAAAACATGATGATACCTGATGGTGTGACGCTTGTGACTATCTGTAACAAGACAAGAAAATTAACACCTTATGTACCCATAACCTACAAAAAAAGAAAATCTTGTATTTAAGCTTACCGATTCTTCAGAGGTGTCGCTGGCAACTATCGGGGGAGGTTGGTATTCTTGGGTTTGTTGGTAATCTATGGTCCTCTGCTGCATCTCGGCTATCCTCACTTCCACCTTCGTCTCCAGTATACGCAGCTGACGCGCCAGGATAAATAGGACTTGCTGCAGCACTTTGAAGTGGACTACGTTTCCCTGTAGACAGAGAATTAACATTACAATTGCTTGCAATTTTGCTCCCCGAGTTAGATGGTGTCATGCGGCCACGTGGTGGTTTGAACAATTCAACTACTTATCATATTCTTTGAGACTAGAGTCTTCTTAGTTACAGTTTTGTTCTTTCTTGAGCAAGAAAAATGACACGACAATAGATGGTGGATAAGAAGATCCAGGACTTACATCGCGCGGTCCCATGGCTATGTGGATCAGGTCTTCCACTTTGAGTAGAAGCGTAGCATCGCTCTGAGTCGGCTCATCGATCCCTCTGGAACCAGCGATAAAAAACTATTACAGGGGGTCGTTCTTTAAATCTCGACATGAGAAGCATTAGGTCGGATCTATATATCTGACCTAAACCTTTTTTTTAGCAGTCTCGCAAATTAAAAAGTAATATGTTCCCAAAAGCCCAAGTCACACAGAGCGGGAGCGGCGCGGTCCGGGGCTGGGACAAGCGGGACGGCGGCGCCGCGCCATAGCACCGTCCCACTTTCCCGGCCCCGAACCGCCCCCGACACGGCTCTGTGTGACTTGGGCTAAAGAGTTCATTTTCGAATTCCATAATTGTATTTTGATTCTTTTATTGTAAGTGGCCAGATCCAGAGACTTTCAGTATGCCTACAATGCTAAAAAGTCATTTTGGTCGGATATGTAGATCCGACCTAATGCTTCTCATGTCGAGAAATATCTTTCGGTAACCTTGTCGTACAACTTTTAATGCGTTCGCACATAATATGGAAGAGTAAGTACTGATAGAAGGACACGGATCTCACCCAGAACATTGCCAAGATTTACCTGATGGACAACGAGGTCGAGGGTGAAATACCTTAACCAGAACATGCCTGTTGATTCTAGTTTACCAAAACTCAACTAGTTGAAAATAAAAGTATTCAGATCTCATCTCTTACTGCAATGGCACAGGGTGTATAGTTCACAAGATATTTTACCAGGAGACTTAATACCTACCGCTTAAATTTTTTACCCGTCATGATTGTTGCAAACTATAATAAAAATACTAATATAAAATGAAGCAACACAATAAAATTGTTCTGATTTAAACAATTGATGCAAAATCAAATTGAACCATGATTAGAAAAAAATCTTGACATTCGATTTTGTGTTTATCTTTTAGTTCTTTCACATTCTCTGACATTATCCGTGGTCAAAGTCATGATCAAAGTCAAAATCAAATGACAAAAAGAATAAAATTATTACAGGTAAACTTCTCCTTTCCGATTCAACCGCGTTGCAACTCTCACTCAGCTCCTGGATCTTTATGTGGGTTGTAAGGTTAACAATTGACCTTACAAACCCCCAACCGCCCAAGGCCACTGATAAGGCTCCTGTAACAACTACTGTACCGGGACCAACGACTGCCTTCCCTAAGCACAGAAGAATATGATTCATCCTGCAATTTCCAAACTAGGGAAAGTCTCATCAGCAACAGCTCATATACGTTCCCACCCAGGGGCTCGAGCCTACCCTGAATTAGGGCAATCAGGCCTTAGTCGACCACTAACCCAGTGCGGGTCAGTCGACTTCACACACAACCTTTGAATTTCTTCGCAGGAGTGTGCTGTGCAGGTTTCAACCATTGAGCTATTATTACTACGTATAGAGAAGACACCGCCCCATCTCAAGCGATCCGTTCAACTGTGGCCAGCTGGCCACAGTTCACTCAGTTGCTTTTCCCCGTATATTACTGTACTCTATGAGTTGCTTACTAGCTCTTGAGCGCTTCAGTCTTGTTTGTTTTAAAGCGAAAAAACGTGAAAAATCATCAAATATGCCCTCGTGTGTGTTATGATGTTGCACTAATAATTCTAGTAATACGGCGAAGTGCAAAGGAACAACTTTCCATCGGTGAAAAACTAGATAATCATTTTTAAACTTAATTCGAGCAAAATATTTAGCGGACGCCATGTTGCGTCATTTGTCATAGATGAAACAATTAAGATGTGACATTTGGGAGTGTGACAAGAGTAGATCATAATAATATCTTTTACAGTGGAAAATGATAATCTTACACATTATTTAGTAATAAAATTAGTAGTAAATTAAGAAAAATTAAAAACAATTGTTTTTTTTTATTGATCATTTTCATTGATAGATTGTTTGTACAAGTAGATATTATTTATTTATTACGAGATATTTTATAACATTGTATTACTTCAAGGTTTCCACTTCTGGGCCGTAAAGATAGGGAAAAATTGATAAAGTTCATCGAATATTGTTTGTTTCGCAGAGTAAATTCAGTACTTATAACTAAAATAAACATTATAATTAAATTTGTCAGACATCTTTAAATGTTCCCACCCAATTGAATAGGCAGAATATAAACAAAGTGTCGCGTCTATGACGGTGACCACTTATTAGCCGGCCCCCGCGCGCCCCGCACTGCCGCGCTTGTTGCACAGATTTTGTAGGCAGCGTCTTTTCTAGTACGTAGTACATTATACTTCAATGATTTCAACACGATGTTTTCCTTCACCGTAAGAACGTCGAATAAACGTACTTACATGTGAATTCGAAATTCGAAAACTCATTGGTACGTGATGGGCATCGAACCCGCGTCTCCCGGACGGGAGGCAGCGGCCCTAGCCACTAGACCACCGACGCTCTCAGAAAAAGATAAATGAAAATGAAGTCTCACAAAGATATTTTTATGTGACAATGCCTTCACCGAGGGGCTCAAGCCTACTGAATTAGATGATGGGGACGTAAATGAGCTGTTGATGATGATGATGCCTCCACCGGGATTCAGACCTAGAAACTCCGTAGCGAGAGTCGAACACTTGAGCGTGAGGTTTTACCAATTTTGTGGTAACATATTGCGTTCTAGTTTTCAAACTTCGAATTTAGTAGGTACGGTGATACGATACGACTAACTACGTTTATTCGACGCTCTCAAAAGTAGGTAAAGTGACACCAAAGAAGAAAAACATCTTGAGAAATCATAATCATCTTGGCCAGACTACAGTCTGACCAACGAGAGAATACCATCACGACAGCTATTGATGTTCTGTTATTCTTACTGCCCATGATGCCATCAAGTTAGTGCTATATTGTAAACTCTGGAACGTTTGGTTGAAGCTTAGTAAAGTGTGTTTCAGTACTTAGTACAGTAAAGTGTGCTGTAGAGCGTCAGTGGTCTAGTGGTTAGGGCCGCTGCCTTCCGTCCGGTAGACGCGGGTTCGATCCTCACCACGTACCAATGTGTTTTCAAATTTCGAATTCATAGTACGTTTATTCGACGCTCTTACGGTGAAGGAAAACATCGTGATGAAACCTGCACACTCCTGCGAAGAAATTCAAAGGAGGCACTCAGCCAGCGTGGTCGACTAAGGCCTAATCGCCCTAATTCTGGGTAGGCTCGAGCCCCTCGGTGGGGACGTAAGTATATGAGCTATTGATGAAAGTGTGCTTCGTTTACAGAACAACAAAGTGAGGTGAGTGTAATCATCGTTACTTATTACCGCAGGAATGCTCAGGACGACTTCGACACTTTCTTAAACTTGACCTTTTTCTAACTTGACACTTTCCTAAAGGGCATCACACACGGCAGCTATAATATATATTATAGCACGAGGCAGCCAGCTCTCTCGTCGCCATTCACTTTCACGCAAAGCGGGGGTCAAACAAAATGGCGAATCAATCAGTGACCGGCCGTTCTGCTTGACCCCCGCTTTGCACACAAAGTGAATGGTGATGAGAGAGCTGGCCGCCTCGTGCTATAATATATATTATAGCTCCGTCTGTGACGCTTAACTCGTCTCATTTTTAACTTGGCATTTTATTGGTTCAGTCTAAATGACTTTGAAAAACAACTTTCATGCACATAGGGATTTAAAATTTTCAAGTGTCGGTTTTTATTAGTTACTAGCTTCTGCCCGCGACTTCGCACGCCTTAAATATTGGATAACGCAAGTCCTCGTCTAGATAAAAGAAAACATCTCATACCCACAAAACAAAAATACAAAGCCGCGAGCGGACCACTGCTAGTACGAAGCCGACAATTATTCTAATTTTCTGTTCGATCATGTTTCTGCTTTTCGTTTTCAGCTTGGTTGGCTACCTATTAGACTGCAAAGAGAGGCACATGCACTAACGATCACTTACAATGCAACCTACCTATCTGAGCATAATCGAACGCTTCGGTCTAAGTCCGACATTGTACTCAAGGCGCGCCCTTATCTCGCTCAGGTTATTTTAATAAGGAGTCGTTCACTGTGAAAGCTATGCTTTACCGAAGTTAATTTCCAAGGTATTTATTATATGGGCCTATGTTTACATATTTAGGACCTTTACGTAAATATTGCCTGAAATAAATGATTATTATTATTATGTCTTTGATATATTTATGTATGTATATATGTATGCATGTATGTTGTATGTGTGCTCGTATGTATGTATATGTGTAGCATCTATTTTTCTTTTTAACTATATGTTTTATAGTATTATTTTATTTTCACTATCCTGTTTTTTGCTCATGCACTACCACAGTCTTCTTTCTAAATGTCCTCTTCCCAAAGGTTGTCTGGAATAGATCGCTACAAGCGATAAGGCCTTTGCGCACTCTAAATGTTTGTTATCTATTGTTTTTAACCCCCGACGCAAAAGAGGGGTTATAAGTTTAACGTGGCTGTGTATCTGTGTATCTGTCTGTGGTATCGTAGCTCCTAAGCGGATGAACCGATTTTCGTTTAGTTTTTTTTGTAACATAGATAATTTTACCCCGAGTGTTCTTAGCCATGTTTCATGAAAATCTCTTCAGCCGTTTGAAGATCATCAGCTCTTTTCTAGTTGATGAGGGGATCTGACGAACTTCCTTATCTCCGATCGATTCGAAATTTGGTACCTTGTTACTTCAATCATATTGAAAGTATATGGTAAGGTAACCATGACCTGATCAGCCGTTTGAAGATCATCAGCTCTATAATAGTTGATGAGGGGATCTGACTTACTTCCATATGTCCTATCGATTCGAAATTTGGTACCGTATTCCTTCAATAATATTGAAAGTATATGGAAAGGTAACCATGACCTGATCAGCCGTTTGAAGTTCATCAGCTCTTTAATAGTTGATGAGGGGATCTGACTACTTTCCATATGTCCTTTCGATTCAAAGTAAAAATACTCTCCAATTTTCTTTTAGATATAACTGTACTCATATATCATAATTTATTTGTTATAAAGTTTAAAAATTATGAAATAAAAATAAATTAAAAATATAAAAACCCCCGAAGCAAAAAAGCAAAACATTAAAAAGTAAAAAATAATACCTATTGTTGAGCCATCAAATTCGATAAAGTAACACCTATATATTTTAATTTTATTAGAGAAATTGATGGATGGCACGATTTGGTTTGCTCGTTGAAACGACGCTATAATGTCACGTCGGGGTACCGCTAAGTTTAAAAAAAAATATCGTATGAAAACAAGTTGGTCGGATATGCTAACAAATTAATAGATAGTCAATCAAATGAAGCGTCTGACTTAAGCGGTACACCGACGCGACATTATAGCGTCATTTCAACGAGCAAACCAAATCGTGCCACCCATCAAATTCTCTAATAAAATTAAAATATATAGGTGTTACTTTATCGAATTTGATAGCTCAACAATAGGTATTATTTTTTACTTTTTAATGTTTTGCTTTTTTGCTTCGGGGGTTTTTAAATTTTTAATTTATTTTTTATGTTCCTTTTGTGTGCAATAAAGTGTTTTTACTTTTTACTTACTAACTTTAATTTAACAAATCTTAGCATGATACTTCAGCTCATATTTTCGTTTTTTACCCCTGTTACTACCAAGTCTTACTACCAGTAGTAAGACGGGAAATTCATTTAACCGTTTTACTACCGCCTCTGCCGGTAGAACTACTGGCTTTACTATAGTACTACTCAACAAAATGTAAAATATAGTATGAAATATAACATTCAGTATTTTATTATACTTAGTATTCATTTATTGAACTTATGTAAAAAATATAACATGAATAGTAGAGTCCGACCGAAACTGTTTTTCCGGCCGAAAATTTTGGGATAGCCTCAAATAAAAAATTATACATAGGTTTTACATTTATTGAACTTTCCTTTTTATAAAAAATAAATAAAAATAATGTAAGTACAAATAAATTAATGACAATTTCTTAATTAAGTCTCCTCTAGTTTAGAAAAGGCTTCCTTCATCTGGTCCAGCAGTTTTGCAAAATCTGCTAGAATCTTGGCTTCGCCATCTTTCACAGGATCCTGTTTAGAAAAATTCAAATTGTAATTATGACTTAAGATCTAATACCTCCACTATAAAACATACTCATGCTCTTCTCAATACTTTTCTAAACCATGTGAGGGGCAAGGAGGGCAGGTATACCGACGATCTGATGAAGGTCGCAAGAAACCGTCTACCACTCGACGCCATTTCTTTTCAAAATTTCCAGATGTTTAACTCGCAAATAAGATTGAAGATGCGGTGAGCGAATTTCATAATTATTTTACGGGTTTTTTTTTATGTTTTCGTTAACTGTATTATTTGAAAGCCTCCGTGGCCGAGAGTGGTCGAGATTTTGCCGCTTTTTTTTCTTTTTTCTTTTTACCCGACTGCTTTAGAAGGAGGGTTATGTTTTTCGAGTGTATGTATGTATGTATATTTCTTTGGCACGCTCTACAGCCTAAACGGCTTGATGGATTTTAGCTAAAGAGGTATCGTTAGATTTGTCTTACTGGTGAGAGTGACACTGGGTACATAAATTTATAAAAAAAACAAGATGGCCTATTTTGGCGCCAAAAGTTTTAAATTTTTCATGCAGTCGGGTTTTTTGTTTTTTTAATAATAGTGGTTATGTATTGATACTATTTAGTTATTACTGGCACTTGAGAGTAGCCTTATGTGGGTGAAAAAGCTAGTTTGAGTTTTGTGAAGTCAGAAAATGATCTTCAGTCTACGATGTTGTAGAAAGGATTGATATAGAAGAATAAATAAACGATATTAAGATGCCAAGCTGTTTTTATTATGAAGAGTAGCTCTACCGCAGGAGATGTACCCCGCCACAACAAGAGGCGACTGTACTATCTATACGTTACACGAGCCATGTCAGTGGCCTTTGGCGGCTCTATACAACATGAAATTTACATCGTTTTGTTCCCGCCGTGTAGTGATAGTATCCGTCAAACTGAACAACTTTTCACGAAAAAAAAAATCCTGCGACAATTTTTTTTTGTGCTCTCCATACAAAATGGGTCGGTCGAGAGTCTCACTTTGTATAGAGACCAAAAATTTTTTTGTCGCAGGAATTTTTTTTTCGCGAAAAGTTGTTCAGTTTGACGAGTACTATCACTACACGGCGGGAGCAAAACGATGTGAATTTCACGGTGTATAACACTGTTACCAGAGTTTGTGAGGTCGGTTGTCGACCTTACAACACGATGAAGAAGAAGATGAAAAACTGTATTTTTCGTTTAATTTACAACATCATTTACGTACATCACTATCGCCTACTCTCTGACACCAAAGAATCTTCCTCCTCCTGATTTTCCTAGTCCATCTTCTTATATACTTTTTTCGATAAGATCTGGATTCTGAATCCACGTGGGCAAGGTACAGGTGGACTTTACTGACGGCTGACAGACGATGGCTTACGAAGCTTTCGACAGACCGAAGATGACCTCAGAACAATAAGATGACTAACGAGGGCTGATGGCTAATTTATTTTTCTTTGTCTATCAAGTCGATTATTTAAAAGTATAGGACACGTATGTTTTCTTTTTTAAAGTAATCAAAAAACAACGGAGATATATCAAGTTTAAATAATACATGACGTCACGGTTGAGTAATTTTATACCTAGTTGTGAACTTGTGACGTATTGAGCCCCCACTCTCTCCAACTTTACTTTTTTTATGTTAATTTGATAAAACAAAAAACATAATGTCGATTATTTTGTATTACCTGACTGACGGATGAAATAGGATTTTGTTTTCTTTACCCTGCGCATCATCCCTTTACCCTGCGCATCATCCCTTTACCCTGTGCATCATCCCTTTACTCTGCGCATCATCCCTTTACCCTGTGCATCATCCCTTTACCCTGTGCATCATCCCTTTACCCTGCGCATCATCTCTTTACCCTGTGCATCTTCTCTTTACCCTGTGCATCATCCCTTTACCCTGCGCATCATCTCTTTACCATGTGCATCTTCTCTTTACCCTGTGCATCTTCTCTTTACCCTGTGCATCATCCCTTTACCCTGCGCATCATCCCTTTACCCTGCGCATCATCCCTTTACCCTGTGCATCATCCCTTTACGTTGAACCCTCGCCCGGCAACTGCTTACCTTGAATTTCATTGAAGACAGCGCGTAAAGCACCGGGCCCATGGCGTCCCTGATGTGGTTCCAGGTTAACTTGTTCTCGGACTGTGACGTGGACTCCACGGCGTGTCGGGACATATAGTAGAACGAGATTATATTCTTTAACATTCCCACCGTCTTGTAGAACGGGCAAAAGCGATCATACGCCGAGTAGCTGGGAAATAGACAATGAATTTGTATACGTTTAGACGAAGCTCTTTAAAGAGAAACATCGTTAGGAAGCCTGGACACATCTGCGAAGAAATACAAAAGTTGTGTGTTAAGTCCAACAACAACCAACGGCGTAATATTTATCAAATCAAATCAAAATCAATCAGCCTATTGCAGTCCACTGCTGGACGTAGGCCTCCCCAAGGGTACGCCAAAGCGCACGATCACGGGTGTTTCTCATCCAGCTCCAACGCTCATCGGTTCTGCGACAGAGACGTAGTCAGCCCACTGCCACTAATATTTATAGTTTACCTATATTCTTTCCCTTACTCGCTCCAAATTAGGCATGATAAGAATTGGCAAAACTTTAACAACCTGCATCTGAAAGCAAAATGTTGTGCCGATCCCACACAACTTGAGACAAGCGTACTATCGGTAACAAAATTACCTGAGACAACCAAGTACGCATATCTAAGCGCATCTGTCACAGGTGTCTGTCACTGACTGTACGAAGAAGTAGTTTTGCCAACCTGTTCTGCTGCAGGAAGTCGTCCTTGAGGAGTTTGGCGACCTCAAGCGTGATCTTGTCGGTCTCGGCCAGCGACGCCTTGCCCACCAGCTGCACGATCTCAGACAAGTCCTCTTCTTCTTGAAGGATCTCTTTCACCTGAGCATAGTCTGATATGATCGAAATTGTAAGCTGTTTTAATTTTTTATTAATTAGTAATGTAAGATAATATTCGCACACGGGAAACCGTTGTTGAATTGCATAAATGGATTGAAATGAAATTATATTTGTCAAGTCAAGATACTAATGCGATCACTGTAAAGTTTCTTTGGCCATTCTTGAGCACATTTTGGTAATTAACGTGCTAAACATACATGAAAAATTTCCTCGAACTTAATGTCAAAAAATGATTTAGTAAATATCGATATTTAGAATTTTGCATCGAATCGTTTTTCAACATCATCAGCATTTCAGTCAAGACTTCGACTGCTGGCCGAATACAACAGATCTTGCTAAGCGGCCTGTGAGTCTATCTAATTCTTCTTTTTCTTTGCGTATCGATGGGCCAGAACTTAGCCACTTCGGCTGCACTATTTGTGGCTAAGTCCTGCTGCGAACAGGTGACAGGGCAGGCAGGACAGGACACTAAATGAGCCATGGACTGCACCGCTCCACACACACACAGTCTATGTTTGGGTTTTCCGAGAATCCCCACCTGAACATATTTCCTTCATCATTCAGCCCATCTAATTGAGTGTCACACCGTATCTCCAACGGCGGATCATCAGCTCTACAAGAGAGGCCAGTATATACCTACCTTTGTTCTGAGCGGCGTAAATTCTGGGAATGCCTTCTCGTAGTACTCATCTAAGGCTCGAATATATTTGCTGGAAAATATTATATTTGTAACATTAGTTATTACTATTGCATACTCGTACATACAATACAATACAGATCTACCAACTAATACGTGAAATAAACGGCGGCGCTAGTAGTAATACAATATTGCATTTCAACCAATCACGACTCTTCTAAACCATTGAGTTGACATTTCCATATTTTTATTCAACAACATAATAACATGATAGGTAAAACATATATTTTTTTAAAGGCGTAAGTGTTAGAATTATTAAAGGTAGCTATCATCGGGTATATCATTGGGCTATCGCCAGATATCAAAAATCCTTCTTCGACTTAGTCTCTAAGCCTGAATCTGATCATCAAACCAGTCAAGTTAGGGCTCACCTGTAAGAGATGAGCCAGTTTATTGAAGGAAAGTGCTTCCTCTGGGCCAGCTTCTTGTCAAGCCCCCAGAACACCTGCACGATGCCCAAGGTGGCAGCGGTCACGGGGTCCGAGAAATCACCACCGGGAGGCGATACTGCCCCCACGATTGATACCGAACCTGCGCCATACTCATTCACTCAATTGTTTATTTTAGTTTAATCACTAAATTCACCAAATGGGGAAAAGCTGCCTAAAGGAATATTTATTTGTTGGGTAAGAGAGGATTGTTTGAAGCTCGCGAGGGATTCTAAGATTCGAGGTGAGAATAAGATTCCTCTCAAACCCAACACATTATTTTCCACATGTTCCGGCAAGGAAATCATTTAACTATTTACTTACCTACGTAAAAATACCACAATATTACTTTAAAATGTACAAGAGTTCTCTTATTTTCGATATAATTCTATAAGGACTTAATTACTGTATTTTACCATAATACTTTTTAATTTTTAGTTTAAGATAACAATAAACAACCAAGAAGGCAATAAACTAACTTTTAGGCAGCTTTTAAGATATGTTTTTTAGGGTGCGTGCGTTCCAAAATTGTATTTAAAATGAAAATCTATAGAAAAAAATATGGCACACATCAATTATTTTACGCGCGGATATACGAAAACTTTTTTCCTGTGTAAAATAATGTTTGAAATTCAAACGAATTTTCCTCTCTAGACATGAAAATTGTTTGAATGTCTAGTAATGAATAAGCGATTTTCGGACCTGTTTTCGGGCATTATAAGCCAACTTTCCGAGGTGGATAGGTGAAAACAAAATTGTTGAATTCCCAGATTTTTAAATATTTAAGTTTTCCAATACCTATTGTAGCGTTGTGTTACGCTTCGGTGTTCGAAACTTTTTTCGTGTTTTTCTCAGTTTTTTTTCTTTTTCTAATTTCTTATTTTGAATTCGATTTTGAAAGGCTTTTGTTTTTTTTTTGTTTTTTTTTATTCTTTTTGATGTTTTGGTTTTGAGTGAAAAAAAGAGCTGAAAAATTGAGAATTTTCTGCTGTTTCGATTGTTATAGTTTTAAAAAGCTCTTGGAGCAGTCTTTCATCAGAAGCTTATAGTTATTTAAAGATTACCATATCTGAAAGCTACGACTGTGAGCTCTTAACCACAGTTTTTCCTGGAAGACAAAGTTACAGTTCAGGTTCGAACTGCCAGCTCACCCTCGAGAGGGGACGGTCCTGGCCGTGACGTCGAGGACCCTAACTTGCTGCTGTGGACGCGCGCGTGGAAGATCGTGGTTGCAGTCCTACTGCAATTTCGGGGACCTTGGCATCAGCATTGGAGGTTCATCGGAGGTTGCTGCAGTATCTGTGTTGGATTCACGGGACCTTCGCCAAGGGAGTGCGGTGTTGTTTGAAGTTTGCTAGATTTGACGTATTATTTTTAATGAACTTTTTAGATTCAGTTTTGTTACCTGTAAACAAACCCTTAAATTGGTAAGTTGCTAGTTTTTTTCCTAAATTCAAACCGGCTCTTCACGCCACCGTCATCCATTCCAGGCTGTACTTTTGGCTCCTAACGTTTTTCCCCATACTTGATCTACAGTTTTGTTGCGCAATAATTCCCTAGACAGGTAGGGGTCAATTTCCATCACAACCTCAGGAGACTCACACTAATTTTGGGGAACTGTTAATTTTTAATGCTAAATTATTTATGTTATGTTTGTCATCTTTTACCGTGTTTCCGTTTTTTGTATTTGTTCTTTTGTGTGATTTTATTTGGTATTAATTTTGGTTAAGTAAATCAAATCTTGGCTTTTTATACTTTTTTTGTCTAAATTACATTCGTGCAAAGTAGTTCTTTTGGCCTTTTATTTTTAATACTACACTATGTAGCATTTGTTCACACTTAACAGGCTATCAACAGTTTTTAATGTAGCGGCATTTTTCTTAGCCTTCAAACTTATACCATTGGTCGTAAGACTTCAATGCAATGCTGTAACTGTGAGTAGACGTCAGATTAATTAATCTCTTTCGCTTTAATCTGAAGTAGGTACTAATAAAATTAATACCAACTAATATAGGTATTTTTTACGCTATTATGAAATCTGTGATAAATCTACTACAAAACCAACTTTACCTTCCCTTTCAGGTGCGCCAATGCATTTGACTCGGCCAGCTCGTTCGTAGAAGGAGGCCAGTCGGGCTCCCAAGTAGGCCGGGTAGCCGGAGTCGGCGGGCATCTCAGCCAGACGACCAGAGATCTCACGCAGGGCCTCGGCCCAACGGGACGTGGAGTCGGCCATCATGGACACGTGGTAACCCATGTCACGGAAGTATTCGGACAGGGTGATACCTGAAAGGATTCGTCATAAATGCCTAAGGAGCTCAAGTCGATCCTACCAGTTACCCCGTTTAGCAACCTGGATGAATGTTTGCCTAAATTAATATCGTGGAGACATTGTCATGTCCGGAGGATGTCCGAAGGATGTCCGGCTGTCCTCCTCTACAGGTCGCATTTCTCAACCGATTCTCATGAAATATTTATTACTACTAATACTACTAATTTTTAGTAGTAAGTATTATTTTTTTGATTTTTTTTTTGTGATTTAGTGTATGTTTTTTTTTTAAATGTTGGAGATATGGGGGCAATGGGGGTTGAAAACACAAAAAAAACATATTTCAGCCATTTCCAAAAAATAAACTCGCGAGGTCGACAGCTCACAGAGCCACTAGTCATAGGAACAAGCAAATCATCCGTTTTATGGTGGACTTTCCCGTCTTATGTTAATATAGACCCCCCGCGCTCATTTCTTACCGGTGTAGATAGAAGCTTCGCGAGCAGCCACTGGCATGTTTGAAGTATTGGCTACTAAAGCCGTTCGCTTCATGATGGACTCGGTCACACCTTCAATTTCCACCGATAATTCAGGGAAATCTCGAAGTACTTCCGCCATCTCGTTACCTGGTGGTGACAGTAACCGATTATATCATGAAGAGGAGTAGAAGTGGTCGCCATGGCCGAAATCGGTCGGATAGATCATCATCATCATCATCATCATCATCATCATCATATCGTGAAGATTGTGAGGTCGGTAACCCATCTCATAATTCCAGATAATACAAATTATTGAGATGCAAAAATCTACTAACATGGCTGATGTGACGAAAAATAATTTAACCCTTAAAAGCATACTGTTGCCAATATGCAACATATCTTAATCATATAATTAATATATTTTTTCTTATTATTTTTTGTTTTTATAAGCTTTGGAGATCTTCTTTAGTAGGTATTACCAATAAAAAATTGAACATTTTTTTTTCTTTTTATTTTACAACAGGGTTTGCTGCCAAAACGAAGTCGGAAATCGAATAGCTATTTGGATAGCATTTGAAAAAGAAAATGGAAACACCAGGGCCCCGTTTCACGATGCAACAATTTACAAGTAACAAGTTACAATTTGATATTCATTGCGTAGCCAATTCGCTTACTGTTAGCTCTTACCGTTTTATCTCATTGTCTACGCAATGTACGTCGAATTGTACTTGTAATTTGTAGCTTCGTGAAACGGCCCCCAGGAGAAATTTGTACCTCGCTCTCCGCAGCCGACGTAGATGATGACATCAGAGTTAGAGTATTTGGACAAAGACTGGGAAATGACAGTCTTGCCGCACCCGAAGGCTCCGGGAATGGCTGTCGTGCCTCCCTGGACACATCTAGTTTAATATTAACAAACGATTACATAAACAACTTAAGGGCATCACACACGGCAGCTATAATATATATTATAACACGAGGCAGCCAGCTCTCTCGTCGCCATTCACTTTGACGCAAAGCGGGGGTCAAACAAAATGGCGAATCAATCAGTGACCAGCCATTCTGCTTGACCCCCGCTTTGCACACAAAGTGAATGGTGATGAGAGAGTTGGCTGCCTCGTGCTATAATATATATTATAGCTCCGTCTGTGACGGGCTTTATACTTGAGTAGATATCTCATACTTTAGTAACTAAATTGTAATTAATTCTTGCAATTTTCATAAATGTTATTACCTTCCGCATTTGTCTATAGGTTTAATCGAACCTAATGCCACCACAAGTATTGAGATAATATACCTCGAAAAATCTGAGGTATATGATCCCGGTCTTAAAAAGTCTGCAAGAAAATCTTTTACAACGTTAACACTCACAATCCTTTCATTAGAAAAAAAATATAGCTCTCTAAATCAGTCCTGAAGGTCTATGACTTTTACAGTGCAAACTAGGCTTACTAACTAGAGGGTGTCCAAAAAGGGTGTTGGCAGTTTATAAGTACCCAAAAATTATATATGAAAAATATATCATTTCATAATTTTATTACTATTAATTAGTACCTACCTACATACAATGAAAAGTTTACGACAAAAAAATGATGTTGTCCAAATGACGTCCATTACGTCTTAATCCATTTTCTAATGATATTCGCACTGGGAGATAAAAAAATGTCCCGTACATTGAACTGCGCGCGATGGAAGCGGCGAGCTGTTATTATCGAATTGTTGCTTTGATAATAAGCTCTTACACAAAATGCGCGCTGAGCTCCGGTATACGAATCCATTTCAACTAAATTTCCAATAAATTCCACGTATGACATTATATTTGTTTTTGCTATCTACCCTCATTAAGACGATTTATTGATATTTAAAAGTGCTAACGAATCCATTTCAACTAAATTTCCAATAAATTCCACGTATGACATTATATTTGTTTTTGCTATCTACCCTCATTAAGACGATTTATTGATATTTAAAAGTGCTAACGAATCCATTTCAACTAAATTTCCAATAAATTCCACGTATGACATTATATTTGTTTTTGCTATCTACCCTCATTAAGACGATTTATTGATATTTAAAAGTGCTAACGAATCCATTTCAACTAAATTTCCAATAAATTCCACGTATGACATTATATTTGTTTTTGCTATCTACCCTCATTAAGATGATTTATTGATATTTAAAAGTGCTAACGAATCCATTTCAACTAAATTTCCAATAAATTCCACGTATGACATTATATTTGTTTTTGCTATCTACCCTCATTAAGATGATTTATTGATATTTAAAAGTGCTAACGAATCCATTTCAACTAAATTTCCAATAAATTCCACGTATGACATTATATTTGTTTTTGCTATCTACCCTCATTAAGATGATTTATTGATATTTAAAAGTGCTAACGAATCCATTTCAACTAAATTTCCAATAAATTCCACGTATGACATTATATTTGTTTTTGCTATCTACCCTCATTAAGACGATTTATTGATATTTAAAAGTGCTAACGAATCCATTTCAACTAAATTTCCAATAAATTCCACGTATGACATTATATTTGTTTTTGCTATCTACCCTCATTAAGATGATTTATTGATATTTAAAAGTGCTAACGAATCCATTTCAACTAAATTTCCAATAAATTCCACGTATGACATTATATTTGTTTTTGCTATCTACCCTCATTAAGATGATTTATTGATATTTAAAAGTGCTAACGAATCCATTTCAACTAAATTTCCAATAAATTCCACGTATGACATTATATTTGTTTTTGCTATCTACCCTCATTAAGACGATTTATTGATATTTAAAAGTGCTAACGAATCCATTTCAACTAAATTTCCAATAAATTCCACGTATGACATTATATTTGTTTTTGCTATCTACCCTCATTAAGACGATTTATTGATATTTAAAAGTGCTAACGAATCCATTTCAACTAAATTTCCAATAAATTCCACGTATGGCATTATATTTGTTTTTGCTATCTACCCTCATTAAGACGATTTATTGATATTTAAAAGTGCTAACGAATCCATTTCAACTAAATTTCCAATAAATTCCACGTATGACATTATATTTGTTTTTGCTATCTACCCTCATTAAGACGATTTATTGATATTTAAAAGTGCTAACGAATCCATTTCAACTAAATTTCCAATAAATTCCACGTATGACATTATATTTGTTTTTGCTATCTACCCTCATTAAGACGATTTATTGATATTTAAAAGTGCTAACGAATCCATTTCAACTAAATTTCCAATAAATTCCACGTATGACATTATATTTGTTTTTGCTATCTACCCTCATTAAGACGATTTATTGATATTTCAAAGTGCTAATACCTTTTTTGGACACCCGGTACTAGTGCAACGTCATCACAGTCAAGCTCCACCAGTTTTACGTCTTCTACTGTCTTTCAGTCTTTGAGGAGGCTCACGGAAATAATGAATCCAGGACCCGCTGTCCAGTCAGCAGGGGGTTGTTGGCGGGCAGCTTCTCCACGACTGGCCTCGGCTGGCGAACTGGCCAGATTTGTAGCATGTTTAAATCAGTCTTCTCACCGTCGAACTCGATAGTGAGGATCGTATCCTGCAGCATCAATGGTTTATTACGGTTTAGCCAAGTTTGTGTCATTAGTTCTATTTATTTATTTATTTATGCTCACATGTACAAGCTTAAAAGTTCTAATTTAACATGGCAGATAAGTACATGACCCTGTCAGGGCATTGCATAAGATAAGGCATGCAAGTGGAAGACAAATAGGTTTTACAATATAAATAATAATTTAACATGCATAATTTTAAATTGTTATTATACAATATAAATTCCCGACACAGGCGATAAGCCTTTTGGGAGACACTTGCCCCACTTTTCCAAAATAAAGAAAATATTTTTTATAAATACTAAAAATAAAATTCAAACTTCATTAAAATAATCATTCGCAATAATATAAAAAATAAAATATCAATTCAATAAATTATAAATGAAAAAAAAAATATAACTAGTTTTGTAAGTTATTTACCCTAATTAAAATGACTATGAACTTTGACTAGATTAGATTGGATTGTGAAGGAACTCGTTTACAGAATAATAACACTTAGTAAGTAAAAATGTTTTTAGTCTTGCATAAAAAGGTTTGTATTCAGTTTAGTTTTTTATGTCATCAGGTATTTTGTTATATATTTTGACAGCTTTATAGTAGGGCCCATTTTTAACAATTTCCAAATTTGCTTTCGGTAATTCTAGTTTATTGCTACGCCTTGCACTTTTGATGAATTTGAATTTTATTATGTTTTTACGTACGAAGATGGCGGCCTCCAAAATAAATATTGAAGGAAAGGATAATATTTCTTCTTTTATAAAGTACGGTTTGCAACTGTCTCTTGGCTTTAAGTTGAACAATATTCGGATACATTTTTTTTGTATAATGAAAACGTCATGTGAATCAACGCTATCTCCCCACAGCAATATTCCATACCGCATATATGCATAAGCGTACGCATAGTATGCGGACAGTGACGCTTCGTGATGTGTGTTTCTTTTGAGAGTTGACAGTGCGAATGTAAATTTCGAAAGTTTGGATTTTACTTTTTGTACGTGATTCTTCCAGGTTAAATGTGTATCTAATGTTATTCCTAATAAGTTAAATTCGTTCACTTCTTGTAAGTTAAGTTTCTGCGTTACTGTACTCAAATCATTCTGCTTTTTAAAAGCTTATTACTCAACTTATGGTTGTTGCACTGTTCAGTTCTGATAGCAATACACTAAAATGGAGAAATAACCTGATCTGAAGTCAAGCACGACTGTGCCCTAAAGGGGACTAGAGATAGTGGCCCTACACTACAACACCGACTAAGGACGTCGCCAAGGCGGAGGGGGAGGCACAACAACCAAAGTCTTACGCTCAAATCACACCGAAATGGCAGCAGCGGCTGGCGTCATTATGAACTTGCAGTGACGTAGGTACAAAGTACAAACCGCTCGTGGCCGCCTGACTGCTCTCGAAGCCGCGCGTGGCCGCCTGTCTGCTCTCGAAGCCGCTCGTGGCCGCCTGACTGCTCTCGAAGCCGCGCGTGACCGCTTGTCTGCTCTCGTCACCGCGCGGCCTCTCTCGAATCTACGCCTTTTTATTTCAAAATATAGTTCATAATGCCAGCCGCTGCCATTTCGGTGTGATTTGAGCGGTGTCTTAACTCCACTTGCCACGTCGAAACTCGAATTGTAAAGAAAACTCACAGTAATATTGTAGTTGCCAGCAGGCGCTATGAAGGAGATGGTACCCTTGCTTTTCGGATGTAGCATCATCCGGTGCTTTACCAGGGTGTTCTCAGCCACAATTCCGTAACGATCTCCGCCTGTCAAATGTGCCCCCACCTTTGAAGGGAAACAATACCGCGATTAAAAATTACAAAGATAAAGATAAAAACCTATATTCGCGAGAATACATGTAAATAGGTTATACAAGGTCTTAAAAATATAATTTTGTTTCAATGTATTCTACCGAACACAGTCGATGTGCAAATGTTTATTGATGGATGATACTACTACTGCCACGGAGACAAATACAATGTCTCCGTGGTTCCAAGAACATAAAATATATTTGACGGCTAACATTATAAATGTGAGAGTGTTCTATATTTGTTCCGTCTAGATAGATTTGGATGAAATTTGGAAGTGAGATAGTACTTTTATCGGGAAAAAGTCTTATCACTCACACACAACTCAAAAGGACAAAATGCTACGCAACGTGAATGCAGCCGCGGGCGATGACATACTTATTAATTTAAATTATTAAGTATAACTAGTGTGCGTTTGTGTGTTAATTGAAAAATATATAGTTTGACGGGCGTAAAAAAGACTAAAATACAGTTGTGTATGTTTTTACATACCTATATGTTTTTATTCACTCGCTCCAAACTCTATCCGGGAATATCGAAGCAGTATGGCGATGTTCCATTCTTCCACCAACTTCTGCGTCTGACCCTACTGATAAGTGGGAAAGAGCAGCAGCATCGCTGTAACATTATGTGACCGCAAGTTTGTAGCGAATGAATAATCTTACAACAGCATCCCTTACCCTAATATCCGGATCCGGGGTGAAATTCCAAGAAGCAGTCCTGCTCAAGCAAGGTACGTTGACTCCTTTGGGTATGTAGATTGAACTGGTAAGGATCCCGATGTCTTTCAGCGGTCGCTGGATCCCGTCGAAGATGGACCCTAGGATACCAGGACCCAACTCCACGGATAGAGGCTTCCCGGTCCGAAAGACAGGATCACCGACTGTCACGCCTGATGTCTCTTCGTATACCTGGGTGATCATCATCCATCACAATAGGGGATCGGACTGTTCCTAAATTTACCATATATAGCTCTGATATATAGAGTCAACAAAAATGATAATGGTTGAGATGAGACTAACAACGATTTAAGGAAACGCATATTATGAGGACTTGATATAATTCATTCGGGAAAGAGCAGTAAAATCAAAGATTTATGGCGCGCGTCGCCGCGAATCGATCGACTTTTGTTCCTCTAAGAGTAAAAAAATTAACCGTTGTTGTCTGTTAAACGAATGGGCTCTTCAATCAAACAGAATTGTTAAAGCATATATGCCATAGTCAAAGGTCGGTATGCAGTCTCTTCGCGGAATGACTGGTTTATCCTAGGTTTGAACAAAGCCTTCGAGCTAACCCCGAAATAAATTCCAATTTCGGCCTTTGACTCGAGTATGTTTAGTCAAACCTAGAAGAGTTCCTAACTTTTCAGTCAAACGTCGAAATTTCATTAAATTGAGTTTTGACGTTTGCCTGACCAAATTAGTTTCTCCTAGGTTTGACGAAAATTCTTTAGTCAGAGGCCGAAAAACTTCATTTGTTCGGGCTTTGACTAAGACTTCAAGTCAGACCTGAGGATTGGCTTGTCAAGCCTAGGAGCGCCGGAGCTTCAAGGTTTGACTATAACATATACATACAGTATGTAGGGTTTAATTGGGGAAAATTATTTTAAAACATTACCTACAGACTCTTTTATCTTGCTAGCTCACATAACAAAACATGCTTTTGAACAGAATAGTCATCATTGTAAAAGTAAATAAATATGTGTGGACGTCTCACACACGGCCATCTGATCCCAGACTATGGATATCAGACAGCTGCCCCAGCTGCATAACGACCGTCGATAAAATATATCGCGCGACATAAAACGTAACCGCCAATAGTAAGGCGTATAGCACACTGCAAGAGTCGAGGCTGCGTTGCGGCCCAGTTCTTATCTTCGCGCGATATAAACTTGGATACTATTGGCGGTCACTTTATAATCGCGCGGATTATTTTATCGACAGTCGCCATGCAGCGGGGGCTATACATAAATAGATAAAAACAAAATTCAGACTCAAGGCAAACTCAAGTGCTTATCACACGAATGTTTGCCCTGGGCGGGATACGCACCCGCGACCCTGTGATTCGTAGGCAGGCATACTGCCGGGCTACGGGGCCGCCTTGTGTTTGTCTTTTCTTTGATGTCAATGGTTCCGTATTCGGATAAGTACAGAATTTTGATGTCAGTTTTGGGTCTGAGTTATGTTTGCGTTGTAATCATCATCATCTCCAACATCCACTGCTGAACATAGGCCTCTCCCATAGATTTTCAACGACAACGGTCCTGCACTACTTGCATCCACCGGCGCCCTGCAACTTTCACCAAGTCATCTGTTCCGGCCCGTGATGATATGTTTGTACCTGAATGGTGGCCAAGTCGCCCTCAAGCCGGATGATCTCCCCCACCAGCTCGAAATACCCCACTCGCACCAGCTCGTACATGGCGGACCCGTGCATCTTGTCAGCCGTCACCACTGTAACAATGAGACCAGCTTCAATCCTTTCTACGTCTTTATAAACCAGTGACACGAGTCAACATTTCCTATGTCCTTTAAATTGTACGTAATGTATCTGATATGTGATGTATCTCGCCGTGTGGTGACGGCAGAGTAGAACACATTTGTCACCAACCCCTACTCTTCCCGTGGGTGTCGTAAGAGGCGACTTAGGGACTACACATTGAACAGGGAACGGGCAGCAGCGCTTTCTGATACAGTAACCTTTTAATCTGCGATCTCCAACCCGCCTGCCAAGCGTGGAGATTATGGCAAAACCCTCCACTTAAGTGGAGGAAGGCTATCTCACATAATCATCATCATCTACACATCACCTCATCCCGTCCTCACGCTCGTGCCCATGCAAGGGCCCAGGATAACACAAGCTAGGGTATCGCCGTCGACGGATACGTCTAGGGGGACATCATCATCATCACCTCATATACGTCCCCACCGAGGGGCTGGATCGACCTTACCCTGAATTACCGACGCTCTTACGGTAAAGGAAACCATCATGAGGAAATCTGCACACTCCTACGAAGAAATTCAAAGGTTGTATGTGAAGTCGACCAACCCGCACGGGGGCCAGCGTGGTCGACTAAAGCCGCCCTAATTCCGGGTAGGCTCGAGCCCTTCGATGGGGGCCGTATATGAGGTGTTGTTGATGATGATGATGATGATGAGTCAGTGAGTTTTCCTCACCTGGTCCGGACACACCAAACACAAAACCAAATCGGTCAGCGGTCTCCGGCGTAGGCATCATTCGCAAATTCACTTTTGGTTTGGTTTTTCCTTCTGTTGCCATGATTATTTTTTTTAGTTTAGAACTCTTATTGAAATATTAACTTCAGTAACTTGATCAATTCTATCGTTATGTAAATGGCTTCTAGTTCAAATTTCTCAAATTAACTGTCAGACTGAACAGCAGAAATGTTTCTGTTTTGACTTGATTTGTCACTATTATTTCTTCGTAAGTATTTAGCCAAGAAGTTCGGGCTTAACTTTACATAACGACATCAATGGAACTAAAAATCCGTAGTCCAAGAAGGTCTCCTGTGTATCATCAACAGCTCATATACATCCCCACCGAGGGGCTCAAACCGGGTTGGTCGACTTCACACACAACCTTTGAATTTCTTTGCAAGAGTGTGCAGGTTTCATCACGATGTCCTTCAAGAGTGTCTAAAGGGCCCCGGAGACGGTCAAACGGTTTGACTCAAAACTTACGTGTTTGATCAAACCGTTTGAGGTCGGTTTGAACGGTTTGTCAAACGGCTCTGCGCAGTCTGATTCTGTACGCTGTCGTAATTACACTTCTGACGCGCCAAACACAACAAAATTTATTTATTTATTAAAAACTAATAATTACAAAAGACGTCATCATTACAGGATTGCTACAAATACGATGACGCCAAATATGAAATTGCATCAAACGAAAAATATGAAATTGCATCAAACATGCTTCAAACACGTAAATGTTTGACAAACCGTTCAAACCACCTTTGTAAACGATCAAAATGGTTTGAGTCAAACCAAACCTTATGTGTTTGAAACCGTTTGACCGTCTACGGGGCCCTTTATAAATATATTTACGAATTCGAAATTCGGACCACGTGGCCTAAGGGGTACGTGGTGGGGATCGAACCCGCGTCTCCCGGACGGGACGCGGCGGCCCTAGCCACTAGATAGACCACCGACGACGATCTAATCTTAATCTCTTGAAATCTTAATAATAATCTCCTGTGTATATCATATCTTAAACCTACAAATATCACTTGACACTGGCTAAATACGTCTACATAAGATGTGACGCCATTAATTAAGAAAAAAAACCCGCAATGGACTGCTCCCAAAAGAAGTTTACGCGAGGTTCAGACCTAAGCAGCTTCACATTCAACTTACATTATCTCACGTAATACGTATTTAAACCCAAATGTTATATGCAGTGGCGGATTTGCCCTAAGGCCCAGTAGGCCCGGGCCTAGGGCGGCCAGATATTAAGGGCGGCAAATCGTGCCAAAAAAAATCACTGATGATAACAAGATTAACAAGAAATAACTCAAACGCAAAGTATCTTAATATGTATATTAAAGGCTCGCGTACCTTATGATTACAATCTTCCTAAATCACTATTTTTGCGTATCAAAGTATAAATAATTTCGTACATATAAAATAGTTCGTACATTTAGTTTAATATAAGTGATCTATCTAGGAAGAATAGGTACCTATTAAATTGTTAATACGCGGTCTCGCGTTTTATTTAAATGTCCAATCATCCCTGAAACCTCGGAAAATATTATAAACTAGATGTAAAAACTATATTTTTTTTGCAATCGTTAATTATGTATTTAGTCTATATGATGGGCGCTGAGTAAGGGGCGGCACATGGCCTGGGGCCTAGAGCGGCTAGGACTGCAAGCCCGCCACAGGTCATATGTTGGTGTATGTATGTAGTATGTCCGTCTAGTCCTCTTTAAATTTTGGAAATAGAGTGTATCTTTTATAGTGTCCACGGACGCAAGTTGTGTTTATCTATAATTGGGTCTACATCTCTGCCATACCTTATTTGCATAACTAATATATCCTGTCGGCAAACCTATTTAATAAATAAATAATGTAATGCGGTTAAAGTCCTAAATATTCCAATAATTAGTTTTTCTCTACGTTGCGTGGTGGTTGGGATTCAGATGGCCGTGCCAAGATAAGCCTTAGCTTGGCGCGGCCAGTTTAAAATCGTTATAATAAGAATAATTTTATTGGCAGACAACAGGGCCCATATTTGTTGTTATTGGGCTCTCCGAGTTATTGGGAGAGGAAAGAAAGAAAATAATAATAATAATTTTATTGGCAGACAACAGGATCCATATTTGTTGTTATTGGGCTCTTCGAGTTATTGGGAGAGGAAAGAAAGAAAGAAAATAATAATAATCATTTATTTGGCAGACAACAGGGTCCATATTTGTTGTTATTGGGCTCTCCGAGTTATTGGGAGAGGAAAGAAAGAAAGAAAGAAAGAAAATATTAATAATAATTTTATTGGCAGACAACAGGGTCCATATTTGTTGTTATTGGGCTCTCCGAGTTATTGGGAGAGGAAAGAAAGAAAGAAAATATTAATAATAATTTTATTGGCAGACAACAGGGCCCATATTTGTTGTTATTGGGCTCTCCGAGTTATTGGGAGAGGAAAGAAAGAAAATAATAATAATAATTTTATTGGCAGACAACAGGATCCATATTTGTTGTTATTGGGCTCTTCGAGTTATTGGGAGAGGAAAGAAAGAAAGAAAATAATAATAATCATTTATTTGGCAGACAACAGGGTCCATATTTGTTGTTATTGGGCTCTCCGAGTTATTGGGAGAGGAAAGAAAGAAAGAAAGAAAGAAAATATTAATAATAATTTTATTGGCAGACAACAGGGTCCATATTTGTTGTTATTGGGCTTTCCGAGTTATTGGGAGAGGAAAGAAAGAAAGAAAATATTAATAATAATTTTATTGGCAGACAACAGGGCCCATATTTGTTGTTATTGGGCTCTCCGAGTTATTGGGAGAGGAAAGAAAGAAAATAATAATAATAATTTTATTGGCAGACAACAGGATCCATATTTGTTGTTATTGGGCTCTTCGAGTTATTGGGAGAGGAAAGAAAGAAAGAAAATAATAATAATCATTTATTTGGCAGACAACAGGGTCCATATTTGTTGTTATTGGGCTCTCCGAGTTATTGGGAGAGGAAAGAAAGAAAGAAAATAATAATAATCATTTATTTGGCAGACAACAGGGTCCATATTTGTTGTTATTGGGCTCTCCGAGTTATTGGGAGAGGAAAGAAAGAAAGAAAGAAAATATTAATAATAATTTTATTGGCAGACAACAGGGTCCATATTTGTTGTTATTGGGCTCTCCAAGTTATTGGGAGAGGAAAGAAAAAAAAAAGGAAATTTTATTGGCAGACAACAAGGTCCATATTTGTTTTGTTTGTTTGTTTTTTGTTATTTTGCTTTGTTTGTTTGCTATTTCATCTAGGTCTAAATTTTAATTTCTTTGTGCCATATATTGACAAATGTCTATCAATTATATTAAACTTACGGAATTCACACTTTAAAATATGAATAAGACTTGGACTAATTAGTCCAAGGAATAAGACTGGGCGGTCTCAGTGACGTCATTTCAGACCACTAGGATACAGGGGCTCCCAAACTATACAAAATCTGAAAGTTGTCTAGTTTAGCAGCGCGCGGTGGCAGTTTGTTCTGAGTGGACTCTGTCTGGGGCAAGGCACTTTTTACCCGTGGTCCTGGTAAATGACCCATGGCTATGAACAGAACACTGGCATTGTTTTTTGTGCAAATAAAACTCAATCCTTAAGGGCCCCGGAGACGGTCAAACGGTTTGATTCAAACACGTAAAGTTTGGTTTGACTCAAACCATTTTGATCGTTTACAAAGGTGGTTTGAACGGTTTGTCAAACATTTACGTGTTTGAAGCATGTTTGATGCAATTTCATATCTTTGTTGTTTGACGCGTCAGAAGTGTAATTACGACAGCGTACAGAATCAGACTGCGCAGAGCCGTTTGACAAACCGACAAACGGTTCGATCCAACACGAAAGGTTTGAGTCAAACCGTTTGACCGTCTCCGAGGCCCTTTAGGTTATCTAAATGACCTAAAAATAAAACACGATGAATTCAGTTTACATCATTTATTATTTACTTAACTTCCTCTCAACACGAAACAGAGTTGCCGACATATTATTTCAGATTATATTTGTACATGTCTTACGGAAAACGACATTTTAAAGCAACTACTGTAAGTTCGCGATGCATTCACTGGCAGAGTAATACTGAAACCACATAATAAAACACCACGTCGATTATGGCATAAAAAAAACTGATAAAAGCAATAATTTCATTAAAAAAGAAAAACAATAAGATACAGATTTATGTGAACACTAATAATTCTAAAATTAATGTGGAATGCAAAGAGGGCTTCGACATTTTGATCATAGATTAAAAATCACGCAGAAAAATATCAACAGGCAAAAACGTTAGTTGTATATAAATAGTATATTATATTCTTTATTAATATAATTAATAACAACTAAATCGGGCGCGCGTCAGATGTGGGAGGTGTATTTACAAAATGGCGTCGCGCGCCCTCTCTCCTACTCAAATTCAACAATAGCTGGAATCACGATGTCATATTTGAAATACGAGAATAACCTATGCTCTCTACATAGTAACACGTAATTACAGTCTAAATGTGTAACAACTTACGAAGCCGACCGAACACTTTTCACTTAACTAACATCAAATCCGAACGATTATTGTGCTCTTAATTTTAGACCTCGATTGTCGTTGATGCGAACCGATTCTAGCTTAGTTTTTAAAGATTTAACGACTTGGATACGCGTCCTTTGGGCTGAATATCGAGCGTGTCTGTAGGTTTGTTCGTCGGCGGGCGGATGGCTGGTTTAGTCCTCTAGGTTGCGGAAGGCAGCGGACATGTCTTCTAGCAGCTGGTCGTAATCCGCCTTGATCTTAGCCTCGCCATCTTTCACGGGGTCCTGGCGACAAAACATTGTTACTTACAGCAGCTTTTTTACAGTGAAATAAGGAATTATGCAATCCAATCCGATTCAATTCATTACAAAATGGGATATATATTTTTTTTATTTATTTATCATCGAGAATAAACTTGATTATTTGTTATTGGGTTTAATGCGTAAAGTGTCTGCTCCATGCGTCACTCTGCTGAGAATACCTCGTAAATAGTCCATTTTTGTCAAATTCCTTTTTTTTTTTTTACAAATTGGGCAGAAAAACTCGCAACGCACAGTTTAAAACTAACAACCACAACTCTATGAAACTATAGCGCCGTTTATTGCATCCAAAGAGAACCTAGTAGACTACTCGCGGCGGCGTCCTTGTTTCGAAGAACTCTTCTGCCTTCACAGCACAATTAATAAATTTTGTTGAAAGCACAAGCGCATACGGCGTTATTACAACATCAGAAGTGGGATTCCTTGTATGAATGGCTGTATACTTTCTGGTTAAATGTGTCTAACTCAAAGCGAGGCTTTAAAAAGAAGATTTTTTTTACATGTTGATAGAATTGGTAACGTATCTAGTTCACTTCGAACTTCATGATGACTTCAGAAGTGGGATTCCACCATGGTACTTTACCTTGAACTTCATGGAGGAGAGTGCGTAGAGTGTTTGTCCCATGGCTTCACGGATAACGTTCCAGGTGACCTTCAAAGAAAGAGAGAAATTATTATCTGACGAACTTCAAGTATAAAAACAATATATAACAATACAATTTTCGTTTAGCTTTAACTGTAGTGCTGTATACACCTGTAAACATTTATTATAAGCCGAGCAGATAAAGAATAGATCTGAAAATGGCGGCGGGTACTTAAGGTACAGTTGGCAAAACAAGTTCTCAAAAATCAATTTTTATTTTTCCTACTGAGTTTTTTTGTTATTAATTAATTATACTAATAATAATGACAAAAATATTAATAAAATAAATAAGGAGCAAGGGTAAATATAACACTGGATTATTTAATTTGTTTTATTATTTATTTGTGTTTAAATTGCTTCAGGAGGCTAGAAATGGTTTTATTAACCGCTTGTGTGATAGGAAAATTAGAAAATTGATATCCTGAAGGTTAAATCGATGTAGTGGGATTCAGTTAAGCCCTCAGAACCTCCCCACATGCTCAGTTTCCTCCGATCGATTCCAATTGTTTCTAAATCCAACCCCTGATTATTATCATTATTTTTTTGCAGAGCGAACTTCACTGTGTGAGTATAGACAGCGATAGATTGTGAGAGAGTTAGGATGCAAGCGGACGCCATTTTCAGATCTATTCTTTATCTGCTTGGGTTATACCTAGAAAGATTATACCTAGAATTTGTGTAAAGTTTAGTAACAAGTCGATGGTGTATATTTTTCAATAAATAAATAAATATAGTAAATATCAAATACTTAATAAAAATATACCACATTTTTACACGGAAAAGTACGAAATAATTCTGATCTATAAATAGAAGGAATGGTGTGCGGGGTAAACACGTATGAAGTGGGTGTGTGTGGGTGTAAGTCTGCGAGATACTAATACTGGAAAAACATGAGGTTTCTTTGTGTTGTAACGAAGCTACGCCCAACAGAGGCTAGCATCACATCGAGTCACGACGGACATCCGAGACTACCCACATCGAGCTCCGCATCGGCGCCTGGCGCAGCATCGCACAGACTCGATCTTTCTAGAAGCTCAAGCCTGACGTCGCCGCCCCGCTCCGACGCCGCAGTGTGTAAGCGGCAGCGCGCCGCTCGCGGAGTCCTCCCGCTCTGGTCGCCTGGTCCCCTGGTCGAGAGGAGCGAGGGCATACCCGGCGAGCCCCCGCAGTCTCGCCGTCCCGTCCCGTACCGACGCGCTCCGCATTCCGTAGTATCGACAAACCTCACTGACCCCGAATCTAATTATACGTCCGCCCTCTCTCTCCTCTTTTTGTTATATGTCTGTTATTCAATAATAAATCTATCGTTTGTTATTTGTAATCGAGTTTCAATCAACATCCTCATAGGTTAGGTATTTTCCCAAACCTAAAGGACTTTTTCAGAGGCTCAGTGTCGCGCAGCGAGCTATGGAGAGGGCTATGCTTGGTATTTCTCTACGAGATCGAGTCAGAAATGAGGAGATCCGTAGAAGAACCAATGTTGCTGACATAGCTCGTAGGATAAGCAAGCTGAAGTGGCAATGGGCAGGCCACATAGCGCGAAGATCGGATGGCCGATGGGGCAAGGAAGTCCTTGAATGGAGACCACGTACTGGCAAGCGCAGTGTGGACGGCCACCTACGAGATGGACCGACGACCTGGTGAGGATCGCTGGGTCTCGTTGGATGCAGGTGGCTACGGACCGGTCGCGCTGGAGTGCGATTGGAGAGGCCTATGTTCAGCAGTGGACTTTGACAGGCTGAAATGATGAAATGATGAAAGGACATCTTAGATGTGCCCAGAAGTAGGTAGGAACTTCGGCAACATCACAGGGTGAATTTGTTTGTTATTGTTGTTAATTACCTTGTTGTCGGACTGTGCGGTGGACTCGACGGCGTGTCGCGACATGTCGTAGAAGGCGATGATGTTGCGCAACATGCCCACCGTCTTGTAGAACGGACAGAAACGGTCGTACGACGAGTAGCTGGAAACACATTAGCCATTAGTTTTTTTATTCAAAGTAAGGTTTTATAAGAGCGTCGGTGGTCTAGTGGCTAAGGCCGCTGCCTCCCGTCCGATAGACGCGGGTTCGATCCCCACCACGTACCAATGTGTTTTCGAATTTCGAATTCACATGTACGTTATTCGACACTCTTACGGTGAAGAAAAAGATCATGTTGAAACCTGCACACTCCTGCGAAAAAAATCAAGGGTTGTGTGTGAAGTCGATCAACCCGTACTGGGCCAGCGTGGTCGACTAAAGCCTAATCGGTAAGTGGCTCCAGTCCTTATCTTGAAGCTACAAGGTTGTAAGTGGCTCGAGTCCTTATCTTGAAGCTACAAGGTTGTAAGTGGCTCCAGTCCTTGTCTTGAAGCTACAAGGTTGTAAGTGGCTCGAGTCCTTATCTTGAAGCTACAAGGTTGTAAGTGGCTCCAGTCCTTGTCTTGAAGCTACAAGGTTGTAAGTGGCTCGAGTCCTTATCTTGAAGCTACAAGGTTGTAAGTGGCTCGAGTCCTTATCTTGAAGCTACAAGGTTGTAAGTGGCTCCAGTCCTTGTCTTGAAGCTACAAGGTTGTAAGTGGCTCGAGTCCTTATCTTGAAGCTACAAGGTTGTAAGTGGCTCCAGTCCTTGTCTTGAAGCTACAAGGTTGTAAGTGGCTCGAGTCCTTATCTTGAAGCTACAAGGTTGTAAGTGGCTCGAGTCCTTATCTTGAAGCTACAAGGTTGTAAGTGGCTCCAGTCCTTATCTTGAAGCTACAAGGTTGTAAGTGGCTCGAGTCCTTATCTTGAAGCTACAAGGTTGTAAGTGGCTCCAGTCCTTGTCTTGAAGCTACGAGGTTGTAAGTGGCTCGAGTCCTTATCTTGAAGCTACAAGGTTGTAAGTGGCTCGAGTCCTTATCTTGAAGCTACAAGGTTGTAAGTGGCTCCAGTCCTTGTCTTGAAGCTACAAGGTTGTAAGTGGCTCGAGTCCTTATCTTGAAGCTACAAGGTTGTAAGTGGCTCCAGTCCTTGTCTTGAAGCTACAAGGTTGTAAGTGGCTCGAGTCCTTATCTTGAAGCTACAAGGTTGTAAGTGGCTCCAGTCCTTATCTTGAAGCTACAAGGTTGTAAGTGGCTCAAGTCCTTATCTTGAAGCTACAAGGTTGTAAGTGGCTCCAGTCCTTATCTTGAAGCTACAAGGTTGTAAGTGGCTCAAGTCCTTATCTTGAAGCTACAAGGTTGTAAGTGGCTTCAGTCCTTATCTTGAAGCTACAAGGTTGTAAGTGGCTCCAGTCCTTATCTTGAAGCTACAAGTTTGTAAGTGGCTCCAGTCCTTATCTTGAAGCTACAAGGTTGTAAGTGGCTCGAGTCCTTATCTTGAAGCTACAAGGTTGTAAGTGGCTCGAGTCCTTATCTTGAAGCTACAAGGTTGTAAGTGGCTCCAGTCCTTGTCTTGAAGCTACAAGGTTGTAAGTGGCTCGAGTCCTTATCTTGAAGCTACAAGGTTGTAAGTGGCTCGAGTCCTTATCTTGAAGCTATTTATAAATGGCTATACCATATCATATCCAAATGGAAGAAATAATTTTCCTAACACACCGGTTGCCTAGCAACCACAAAAATAAAAAACTAAATTGTTACCATTCTCAGAGAATATAATAATATTTTCATACTCTGAAAAAATGTTTTCTGACATTGAAATTGCGTCAAATCTGTCCAAGTATAGTCCTCCTTATCTTGAAGTTACAGGGTTCCAATATCAAGAAAATAAAATCTAATTCTAATTTTTAATGTTTATTTATGGCGTTTCACTTGTAGTATTTCGCCAATATCAAGTGGATTTGCTAAGTAAGTAGCATGAGATACACAGACAGCCCTAATCCTAAGACTAGGGTGCTGTGTACGGTGAAGGACTCCAGTAATATGATAGCAGCATTACTGAAGCCACCGCCGCTGCAAGTCATCAATAAATGACGGCAAAATGCAACCGTTTCAATTGTCTTATTAAAGTTTATTGTTCCGAACAATTCACTGGATAATACACTATCAAAATTGTACACTAAACATTCAAATAAACTAAAAAACAAAAATTAAAACGAAAGCCCGACCGCCATTGGTGTCGATTCCCGCAGCGAAACTAAATTTAAATTTTATCTTAGTCTTGTCACTTTCTGACCCACGACGATGAAAAAGGACAGGAGATTGTCAACCATTGTGAGCGCCAAATTTTATAGCGCAAATGTCAAGTTTTGACGTGTGCCATGTAATCTTAAGCGGCTTGTTTTAGGATCCTGCTTAAAATTGACGTTTGTGACAAAATTTGACGTTCAAAAGAGCCGACAATCTCCCGTCCTTTTTCAAGGTCGTTGGTCAGAAAGTGACAAGACTAAGATCAAATTTAAATTTAAGTTTCGCTGCGGGAATAGGGAATATGCATAAAAAATATTAATTTTTTTCATAGTTCAACTGAAAGTATACAAAAATAGAATACTGACAGTCAAAACAGAATCGAAATTGATCGAAAAACAAACTAGATACAACATTAACAAATATATCTGTTCCTCTTTTCATCATCAACGAAAACAAAATTTTCTATGGCGGATGTAAGTGACCATGTCATGTCGGACCTCTCTGTCTAACCATCACTTTGAAGCCTTATAACTTTGTTTCTGAGCAAGATATTTGAAAAAATATTTTTTATGTTTATCTGGAACTTAAAATATTTCGATTAATGAATTTAAAAAAAATGTGCATATTATTCCCTATTGACACCATTGACGGATGCTAACAATCGACCCTCAATGAAAATAAAAGTTTTCAAGTGGCTAATGTCACCTGTTCTGCTGCAGGAAGTCGTCCTTGAGGAGTTTGGCGACCTCGAGCGTGATCTTGTCGGTCTCGGCCAGCGACGCCTTGCCCACCAGCTGCACGATCTCAGACAAGTCCTCTTCCTCTTGAAGGATCTCCTTCACCTGGAGTCATGACGGGCATCAATCAGATTTGAAGGTATCACAAATTACGCTAAGTGAAGATCGGTGTATTGTTACGAGGGAAGCGCTGAAAGTATAGGGAATAGAATATTTCCGACGAGTTTAGATATACAGTTTGTATTAGTTACCTTAGTCCTGAGAGGCACGAATTCGGGGTAGTTCTTGTCGTAGAAATCATCCAGGGCACGCATGTACTTACTGTAATCAAAACATTCATATTAAAACCTAGTAAGTTAAAAATATCAGCGAGCTATGGAAAGATCTATGCTTGGTATTTCGCTACGGGATAAAATCCGAAACGAAATCATCCGGCAGAGGACCAAGGTGGTGGATATTGTCCAGAAGTGTAGCTTCGTGAAGTGTTTGTGGGCTGGCCACGTCTGTCGCAGAACCGACGAGCGTTGGAGCAGACGGGCTCTCGAATGGAGACCGCGTCTCGGGAAACGTAGTGTGGGACGCCCCCCTGCCAGGGGGACTGGTGACCTGAGGAAGGTCGCTGGTGGTGGCTGGATGAGGAAAGCGGGTGATCGTGCGCTTTGGCGTGCCCTTGGGGAGGCACACGTCCAGCAGTGGACTGCAATAGGCTGATTGATTGATTGAAATTCAAAATACGATAAATTATGCGCTATCTTTTGAAGAATCTTTATCAATAGATAGTCCTGAGTTGATCTCAACTTCTCAATGTTACAGCCGTTTCTGGTGTGAACTTCGTCGCTTTCAAGTCACCCTATTACTATATTTTAGGGAATTGACTGTACGTTTATTCGACGCTCTTACGCTGAAGGAAAACATCGTGATGAAACCCGCACAATCTTGCGAAGAAATTCAAAGTTTGTGAAGTCATCTAACCCGCACTGGGCTAGCGTGAGCGACTAAGGCCTAATCGCCCTAATTTAGAGTAAGCTCGTGCCCCTCGTATGGGACGTATATGAACTGTTGATGATGATGATGACTACTGTTGTGTGACTACTGTTGACTAACTAAAAGCTATGACCTTGGTTCTCCTCACCTGTAGGAGATAAGCCAGTTGATTGAGGGGAAGTGCTTCCTCTGGGCCAGCTTCTTGTCGAGCCCCCAGAACACCTGCACGATACCCAGGGTGGCGGCGGTTACGGGGTCGGAGAAGTCTCCGCCGGGGGGAGACACGGCGCCCACGATGGACACGGAACCTTGAGGGAAATGTTGGATATTAAAATTATGGGCAGTGAGTGAGACTGCCTGAAATATAATTAATAAACTTGGCGATGAAACATTAACATTAACATAACACTGAATTGTTAAAACTAACTTCTATAGCTAGCTGAATGGAGTTAAAATCTAAGAACTAAATGGCGCCATTGTTGAGTGTTCTTAAAGATGATTGGTCGCACACATTTAGGAACACTCAACAGAGGCGCCATTAGCTTCTAGTTTTATCCCCATTAATCTGAAACTTGGTGATGAGATATTTTAACAAGAGGTTATGTTACGTATAAAACGCATCTTTTTTATATTCATTATTTTGGCACAACTGTCAAATACATGACGTCATTCTCCCCGAGAAAAACACAAAAAGCGAGGGTAGATCAAAAACTACCAACGTCATGCTGGCAGAAGCAAAGCTCTGTCTATTCGCTCGTCGGCCGCCATCTAGTATAGTCTATCGTTCGACGGTACTATCGAAGACTTAGCGAATTAGCTATAACAAAATATAAGAGGTTATATATAATCACTTTTTATAGCCGATGTCTCTAAATGCCTTTATATTGACAATAAATGGCCGTATATTAACACAGATTTCTTACCTTCCCTGTCGGGGTTGCCGAGACACTTGACTCGGCCAGCTCGCTCGTAGAAGGAGGCCAGTCGGGCTCCCAAGTAGGCCGGGTAGCCGGAGTCGGCATGTCTCTAAATGCCTTTATATTGACAATAAATGGCCGTATATTAACACAGATTTCTTACCTTCCCTGTCGGGGTTGCCGAGACACTTGACTCGGCCAGCTCGCTCGTAGAAGGAGGCCAGTCGGGCTCCCAAGTAGGCCGGGTAGCCGGAGTCGGCATGTCTCTAAATGCCTTTATATTGACAATAAATGGCCGTATATTAACACAGATTTCTTACCTTCCCTGTCGGGGTTGCCGAGACACTTGACTCGGCCAGCTCGCTCGTAGAAGGAGGCCAGTCGGGCTCCTAAGTAGGCCGGGTAGCCGGAGTCGGCATGTCTCTAAATGCCTTTATATTGACAATAAATGGCCGTATATTAACACAGATTTCTTACCTTCCCTGTCGGGGTTGCCGAGACACTTGACTCGGCCAGCTCGCTCGTAGAAGGAGGCCAGTCGGGCTCCTAAGTAGGCCGGGTAGCCGGAGTCGGCATGTCTCTAAATGCCTTTATATTGACAATAAATGGCCGTATATTAACACAGATTTCTTACCTTCCCTGTCGGGGTTGCCGAGACACTTGACTCGGCCAGCTCGCTCGTAGAAGGAGGCCAGTCGGGCTCCTAAGTAGGCCGGGTAGCCGGAGTCGGCGGGCATCTCGGCCAGGCGACCAGAGATCTCACGCAGGGCCTCGGCCCAACGGGACGTGGAGTCGGCCATCATGGACACGTTGTAGCCCATGTCACGGAAGTACTCGGATAGGGTGATACCTGAGGGAAACAGATTATTTTAAAGTGGTAACCAGTTTAAAAAATATTGAATATAATTAATATGTGCACATTCATTTTATAACCCTTTGTTAACTATGTAAATGGCAGCCCGACTTAACTAATAATATGAGTCTTCATACGAAAATATTTGCAATACATACCCACTTGCTTTATGTGGAAACACATATAAAAAAGCCTTTAGATTAAGCTAATTGTATACACATTTTTGTGTTTAGGTCGTATTTGGGACGTTAGTACTACATCAGCATTGACCGATAGTTATTATCTGATTTAGGACATGTTTGCACAGCTTTAAATATTATCGCGCTCACTCCTTACCGGTGTAGATGGAGGCCTCTCGCGCGGCCACGGGCATGTTGGAGGTGTTGGCGACGAGCGCAGTCCGCTTCATGATGGACTCGGTCACACCATCGATCTCCACGGTCAGCTCGGGGAAGTCACCCAATACTTCAGCCATCTCGTTACCTGGGATTGTATAGGAGTATTAATATTGAAAATAGGCTTCAAACAAAAATTAAGAATAAAAATAAATAAAGAATAAATAAATTGAATTAGAATAGGGAACATGCACAATTTTTAAAAATTCATTCACATGCGAAATCGAAATATCTCAAATTCCAGAAAACACACAAAAAATTATTTTCCAAATATCTTGCTCAGAAACAAAGTTATAAGGCTTCCAAGTTGATGGTTAGACAGAGAGGTCCGACGTGACATGTGACGTCATATGTGTCGCGGGCCATACATCCGCCATAGAAAATTTTGTTTTCGTAGAGGGACAGATATATTTGTTTAATAATGTTGTAACTAGTTTGTATTTCGATCAAGTTTTGACTGTCAGTATTTTATTTTTGTATACTTTCAGATGAACTATGAAAAAATCTAATATTTTTTTTATGCATGTTCCCTATTGAACGGAATGGAACATGACATTTGATTCTCAACAATGAAACACAAAATTGCCCGCTTACTTCCTCACCTCCGCCGACGCCTATCAAAACGGACACCAAATCTACCATGCAAATATAACGAACTAAAATAAAACTAACGTTAACAGGTGCACAGTTATAAATATTGGGTTATATTGAACGAGTTAACTTACCACGCTCCCCGCACCCGACGTAGACGATGACGTCAGAGTTGGAGTACTTGGACAGCGCCTGCGAGATGACGGTCTTGCCGCAACCGAAGGCTCCGGGGATGGCCGTGGTACCGCCCTGGACGCACCTACAGGCAAACATTCACAGATCAGTAATAGCGCCACCGTTATAGGTAGTAGACAAACCCGCCATATTACGTCATGTTTAAGTGGCGCCTCTAGCGGGAGAAAAAGGTAGTGATTACCTATTGGTCTAAACTACAGCTCAGCTCTTCTCCACAGATTCCGCCATTGTGTTAGTGAACTCACCCAAAAAAATGTAATGACGGATCTAAGTGATGTAATAACATCCTATGGAAATAAATTATTTTGACTTTGACTTTGACTTTACAGGGAGAAAACTTGATTGGGGGTATGATGGAATGGGGGTTTCAAGAGGGGGGTATGATGGATTAAGAGTTTTAAGAACGGGGTATTATGAAATTTGAGTTCTTTTTATGGGGGTCTGATGTATAGGGGGTTTTAAACAGTGAGTCGAGCACCCTCTGCCCGGTCAGCAGCGGATGGCTGGCGGGCTCCTTCTCGGTGCAGGATCACAACGGATTATACACAGCTAGCAGGCTCTTTGCAGAGTATGGTGAATTTAAGCATTTTTAAAAGGAAGATATAAGGTATTCGAGGGTTTTTCTATGGGGGTATGTTGGACTGGGGTTTTTAGTGGGCGTTAGGATGGATAGGGGGTTTTAAAAGGAGGATATGATGGATTTGAGGATTTCAGATTAGGGTATGATGAATTTCAGATTTTTTTCTGGGGGCTATGATAAATTACGCGTTTTTTTTTCGGAAATTTTAAATTTTTTGAGGCGGTATGACAAGGTTTTTTAACATATCTCCCGATATTAGTGGGAGGTAGTTGGTATCAGTAAGTACTCACGGGAAGAGTGAGTCGAGCACCCTCTGCCCGGTGAGCAGCGGATGGTTGGCGGGCTCCTTCTCGGTGCAGGGTCGCGGCTGGCGCACCGGCCACACTTGCAACATGGTGTACGATTGCTTCTCGCCGTCGAACTCCGTTTCCAACACCGTGTCCTATGGGATATTACAGCGGCTTCAAATTTTATTCAAAGTTTAGGAAAAGCTTATATTATTATTATTTCTTTTTATGGCATATCCATCTCGGCTTTATGGGCCGGTAGTGTTAAACAGTCACGAGCCGAAGCCGGAAAGAGTGGTGATATTTGACTGATCTGTTTGTAAGAATCTTCGATTATGCGGCAAGCATTGAGGATGGTTGCTTTTTGCAAATTAATATAGGTGAGTCGCGGGATGTTAAGGATGCGCAAGATTGATGAATCTGTTTGGGCATCACACTATTATTATCATATATTAATAAGCGAACAGCCACTGGCTGATGTGCCTATGTCTAGGCTGGTGTGTGTATAAGTTATTATGATGCCATTGATAGTTTAAGACCGATCGTTATGGAAGAAGTCTGTGGACGCCCTTTGCCCTAGTTGGGCCCTAATTTGGGAAAGAATAATATTATTATGAACTAAAGAAGATGATGATAGATGGAATTGTTATTTTGTTCTATATATTGAACTATCGATATTGGTCATGGATAAGAAAGAAAACTCAGATAGTGTCGATGCTAGTTACTCACTTTGTTAATATGGGGGCTTTTCTATTTTATTATTAATGCTTTTCTAATAGGGGATCGGACTGTTCCTAAATTTACCATATATTATGAATTATTTTTAAAATATATAGATCAGTAGCAGACGATTCGCGAAGAAAAAAACAGAATCGGTTGAAAAACGAATTTACAGTGTATTTTTAAAGTTTAAATATGTCTGTCTCTTTCAAAAAGATTTTTTGTGGCAACACTAGTGGGCAGAATGATAATGGTGATGATACTCACAGTGACTTTGTAGCTGCCGGCCGGGGCGACGTACGTGACGGTTCCCTTGGCACGCGGCGGCATCAGCATCTTGTGCTTCACGAGCGTGTTCTCGTGGACGATACCGTACAGGTCCCCTCCGGTGATGTGGGAGCCAACCTGGTAAGCACACATTTTACTAAATGGGTTGTATTTAACAAAGGTCCCTGTTTTGGTTAGCAAAATATAGTAGAATCCTTTCAAAAATGTTAAATATAACTTTTGAAGGAAATAAATTGTGATTATGATTAAAAGATATTCATTGATCGAAGTTAAAACATATTATTTGGGCGCAAGGGTCATAAGGTGAAATAACAGTCCAAACTGTTTTTTTTTTCTGTTAGTAAAAAAAACAATTAAATTCGAATTAAATAGTTTTTTTTTAACACGGGTCTCCCAAGATTTAATTGCAATTGCATATTTAGGTACAATGTCATTCATGATTTGCTTTACATAATTTGATATAATAATTAATACTTTTGAACACAATATTTATGTTTGTTCTGGATTTTTGCATATACTAGAAAAAAAATTACGAATAGCGCGTGGTCCTAATTCTTTACACTTGTTTTAATAAATCAATCGATTAATTGTGATCTAACCATAAAAATAAGCACTACGGTAATTAGATTAATAAAAACATTTAAATTTGCATTGATTGAGTCACCAACCTTAACATTCAGCGGGTTGAAATCCCAGCTGATCCCCCTAGCCAGACACGGCACGTTCACACCCCTAGGGATGTAAATGGACTGTGTGAGCTCGTGAATGTCCTTCAAAGGGCGCTGGATGCCGTCGAAGATGGATCCCAGGATACCAGGTCCCAGCTCCACGGATAGAGGCTTGCCGGTACGCAGCACGGGGTCACCGACAGTCACACCTGATGTTTCTTCGTATACCTAGGGATATCACGGTAATGAACAAGTTATAATTTTGTCTTAAGTTCCAGTTGTAAGTCTGGAACTTATTTTCCTCCTCCAATCGATCACTCACAGCTTCGGTGTAAAAGCTTGACCACGCTTCAAGTCGTTAAAATTCACGTCAAAAATGACGAGATGAAACGAGATAGCTTGTGTGCTCGGACCAACCACCCACTGGACACCATATGTCAGGGCGAAACTTGCCGAAACGCATAGGTGCATTTGCACATAATAAATATCTCTGGGCGGCCAATACCTCGCGGCTCACTTCAGTTTCGACCAATTATGAGACCTGTCAATACGTTGCGTTAGCGAGATAAACCAATCACGACATGTTCCCCGCGCCCCCGCACCGCAACATTCTTCGTAATTAGTTTGTTAGTAAATTATACAGAATGTGGTGTCCAGTGGGTGGTTGGTCTGAGCTTGTGTGGGTTTGTTTGAAAGAATAACTGGTTCCTGTGATTTTAAGGCGGTAAAAGGTGTACTTTCTCATTCATACCTGGATGGTAGCCATGTCACCCTCAAGACGAATGATTTCTCCCACCAGCTCGTTGTAGCCGACTCGCACCAGCTCGTACATAGCAGACCCTGACATCTTCTCCGCTGTCACGACTGGAAAGAATGTGGTAGATCAGGATAACTGTTCTTATTATGTGGGTTGTAAGGTCTACCCAGCATTTGCTTAGGGGTGGGGCAAAAGTAATAAACCCGAGAAATAGTACGAAATAAATTGCTTTGTATGAACTGACCTTCCATTCCATATTTCAATAATAAAGGTTACAAGCGCAAAATTTAAATAAAAAGTTATCAAAATTTCACTAAATAATAATTATTAGCATCAAGTCAGGGTAGAGGGTGGGACAGGTCCTTGCCCCACCGTGGGTACGTCCATGAAGACATCTATTTAAACCAGGCCAAATAATTACACGCATCTTTTGAAACACGAATTCATCTTACTTTTCAGGCATATACTCATAGATGATTCAGCCTGCTATGTCCGGACCAACCCTAAATTGGACAGTCTCACAAATTGTTTGACTATATGACTATGGTATCCCACCGGGATTTGAACCCAAAACTCTTCTTCTCAGCCACCAAAGCTGTTTAGGTTAACTGTTTATATTACTAGAATATCGACATTTTGACTACAAAACTCTGCTTACTTATATACACTTTATACTATAATATACCTATAGGTACTATACTTATTACTACAAGTATTTAATATCGAAACTAGTAACTGCCTGTATTAGCCGTGAGTTAGTAAGCCGTATGGTGACGGCAGAGTAGAATACATTTGTCAGCAACCCCTACTCTTCCCGTGGGTGTCGTAAGAGGCGATTTAGGGACCACACTTTGAACAGGGAACGGGCAACAGCGCTCTCTGATACAGTAACCTTTTAATCTGCTATCTCCAACCCGCCTGCCAAGCGTGGAGATTATGGCGAAACCCTCCACTTAAGTGGAGGAGGCTCATAGTCCAGCAGCAGCGGTGGACTGTAACGGGCCGTTGATGAACTGCCTGTATTTATTAACTGTCAGGTTTTAAAACTCCCCAATTAATATATTAATTACTACACTAAAATAAAAAAATAAATATTGAAAAAAACAGACTTACCAGGCCCAGAGACGGCGTATACAAAGCCGAATCTGTCCTCATTTTCTTCAGCCGCCACAGTCTTCATCCTTTGCGACATTTTGAACTAATTTTACGCCTGCCCTGAAAAAAAAAACAAATAAACCAACATGTTTTACAGTTAAAATAACAGTGGGAAGTTGTTTGTTTCTGCCTTCATAATAGTTAAATAAGTTAAATGCCATTGAAAATAAATCCTTAAATGTGTTATTCCAAAAAACTAAAAAAAACTACAAAACAAAGTTATGATGATATAATAATTAAAAAAGTATGAATGCTGGACAATAAATATCCATTACATCCCTTTTTATGAGCTTATTATTTACTTCATAGTATTTTATTAAAAATTAATTAATTGTTTTTTTTTAAACAAGTTTTATACTTTTGTAGCCATAAACTTACAATGACTAAAATTCCCTGCACATTTACTTGGATACCAGCCAATACAAGAATTTACCCCAAATAGGAATTACATAACCTCTGGCAATATTACTAACTAAGGACAACATATGTCACTGGCAAATCAGCTGATCACATTATCAAGAGTGGACTGATAATCAAACCATCAATCAAAGTCAATCCTTCTAAAATACAAAATTTGAGAAGAAAAGATCTTCTCGATTTCGAAAATCAAAAAGTTCGGAAAATAAAAACAAAGATAAATGGATAAAAAATTAGGAAAATAGGAGTATATTTGATGGTGCTCACTCATAGTACTAATATCTGTTCCTAGAATATCAATAAATTCGGCTAGGTACTAGATTACATCAATTTCAAAAACTTATATCTTACTTCTTTGTTACTTTAAAGACCAGTGTAGGTGAAAAAGAATGCAATATATAAATTGAATTTTGTTTATTTAATTGATTTTGAACTTTAATTTAAAATAGATAACTCATTTATGTACCAACATCTGTACTGTGTATAATGAAATATAACGTTTATTAATACTGGATTTTGTTTATATAATTTGAGTAAGTTTGTCAAGCCAGCAATAACTTTATGCTTTTGTGCAAATAGTTTTTATGCTATAGTAACAAAAAAAAGTGAAATAAGATGTTCTTGAGCTATTTAATTATCAAACAAAACTGCTGAAAATCTAGAAAACTGTTCCTTTTTCTAACTTTTTTGAATAAGCAGTTATTAGTAGCTAATAGGAATCTAGTTAGAAAACTATAAGTGCTACTAACTTACTACTATTTTTCGATCAGAAACTAATTACTAATTATACTAAAACCTTTCACTGGGATATTATATGTTGGACAAATTCTTATTTACCTAGGTACTCTTTTCTTAAATGGTAAATATTAAATTCTGGGATTAGTTGCATAAGAGGAATATCACATATCACAGCTGGTTTAGAGGTTTTTACATATGTTCACTGATTACTAAATCAAATTCCTGGGATATCTAGTCCAGAGTTAAAAAAACAAAAGCTTATTTGCCGTCTGTAACCCGAGGCTATGTTTCAAATTATAACTCAGTTTTATGAAACTTTTACAATTACTATTGCACACTTGCCCGAGATTTCAGTCGTCATATTTTTACATAAACCCTGAATAAATTAGAAAATGAGATACCAAATTAGAAACATCTAGAAGGTATTGGGAAACCAAGGATTTGCTTATTATAGTAGCAGGGTGTCACAGTAATGCGAACTATTCATCTCAATGCCTATAGACAAGGCACAATATAAAAAATATTGTATCTCCTACATATTGCAAATTTTGCAAGGAATTTAAGCAGGATAAGTAATCTAATGTTCTTAAATTAAAGGACGGTTCGAAATTGTTTTTTTTTTTATTGAAGAGCTAATTCATTGCTCCAAATTCGAATCTTCAACCACAAGATAGTCACATGATGGGTGGAACCTCAATGAATCCTTATAAATGAGGACCTACAAACTCAACAGTTATTTACATAATAAAAGCATGAAAAACATACCTAAAATCATAAAAATACATAGAAAACATCAGGAAACCCTTGGAATACAAAAAATTACACGGTAAAATAAAAATTTGACATAAGCTTGAAGGCAGAACCAGGCAACTCCTTACCAATATTCAGCTAAAAATACAAATATCCGCAACGGAAAACACAATCACTATTAAGTTCAGGCTGTTTATTACTGAATATTCAATAAAAATAACAAAATTCAACTCACGGGACGAGAAAGACGGAAAAGACGACCCGAGAATGGCGGAAGATCACAACTTATCACAAGACCAATGATAAAAGTGAAGTCAGCTGACCTAACTCTATGCCCCGTTGTCTGTGACACACGACGCATTGATTTTTATCTCCATCTTTGTCTAACTAATAAAAAGTTCAATAAGCTATCCTGCTGTCAACCAAAAATATGATGCTACCATATCAAAAAAATATAATTAATAACATTGTCTATTATCAGTTCATAATGCAAGTCTGCTAGGCCCCGTTTCACGAAGCAACAATTTACAAGTAACAAGTTACAATTTGATACTCATTGCGTAGCCAATTCGCCTAAACTATAAACCCTTATCGTTTTCTCTAATCTTCTACGCAATGTACATCGAATTGTACTTGTAATTTGTAACTTGTAGCTTCGTGAAACGGCCCCCTGCTCAAAGATTCCTGACGCGCGTCACCTCGCGGAGCGAAGCGAAGCGATCGTCTTTCCCTGCGTTCCGAGACGCACTGACAGTAATTCGGAACGCGATTACGGGTGCTTTAATCGATTTCAGCGCGTCTCTGAACGCAGGGTTTATTTAGGGCGCATTTCGAATCAGTCAGCGCTGTCAGCGATCACAAAAGCAACAAAACGTATGAGTTTTGACAGCTGACAGTCATTCGGAACGCGATTACGGGTGCTCTAATCGATTTCAACGCGCCTCGGAACGCAGGGTTAACTTGCAGTTGCATGCACTGTATGTGGGTGGGTGGGTGCACGGAGACAAATACAATTTTTTTTTGTCTCCGTGGGTGGGTGGGTATGTTCGAGCGAAATCTTGCAACTCAATTTTGAATCACTTGCCGACACTTGCTGCCATTGGATGTGATCATAACCCTCCTTTTTGCTTTGCCGTAGCTTTGCGCCGTAGTCGGGTAACAAAAAAGTATTTTAGTTATGCTGATACAAGAAAAGAAAAAATACTATCTTATTAGTGAAAAGAAGGAGGAACATTATTTCAAATACTGTTTATATTGTTACTATTTTACTAGTTATTTGTTTCGTTTGGTCGCAGTGAACAAACTTACTCTATCTTATTATTAAGTGAGTTGTATCGTTATCATACTGATAGATGAGTCACTCCTACCTATATCTATACCTACTCAAATTCACACATTAGGTACGTCCCTAGAGGCGATTGAGTGAGTCGCGTCGCGTCTGCCTTTGTTTTCTTTTGGGATATTTCTATTCTACTTGTACCAGCTTTTCATTACAGAAAGAAAACCTTCAAACCAATCCAACTATTTAATATCAACGGTATCCCAATAGTCTTAGCCAGCAGAACCGGGCGTGAACTGTGAATAAGCAGTCATTCTGCGTAGTCAGCGGTTTGAATGTGTGTTCAATTTTATAGGGTTCGCTTGGCCACCCGCGATACGTACACATATTTTAGCGTCGTGTTTTATTTTCTTACAGGAGTGAGAAGGACATAATCTTGAGCAAGACGTTAAGCTGGCTCCTCCGCCACGCAGCGAAAGATGAGGGCTTGACTGTAAGGTAATATTTTGAATTCCATATTGATTGTTTGTATAGCCCTCAACCTAAATAAATTGATAAAGGTCATGTAGGAAGTTCAAGTTGCTAAACGCTTTCTTGCTTTCTTTTTATAGGTTTATTGTAAGGTTAATATGTTCATACATTCCTACTTTGAAATAATTTGTTGCTCACCTTACTTTGTTTTATTTATTATAAAAGTAGGAATAGGTACTTATCATAGTTGGGTACAGATCACAAGTTATGATTATTGACCTTAAATTCTCTGTCTTTCTATCTCACTCACTCTGTAAAGGTTGCCTGAAAGAAATTGCTACCCGGCAATAAAGCCGCCCATACATTTTATATTTGATCATCATCGTTGTGTGGGTTGTAAGGTCGATAACCGACCTCACCTTATTTTTGATGATTTTATTTTTGTGTTGTATTTTATTTTATTATAAATCAGATATAGGTACTATAAAACAGGTTTTTGACAAAATGGCAATTAATTTAGGTAGGCCCCTACAGTAGTATTAACCCAGGGCGCCTAAATAGTATTCACGATCCGCCCCTGCCTAAACAGGTATTTGGCCTGTTTAGCCACGATTAAAACAAAAGAAACAAACGATTAATATGTTAGTTGGATAATTATTTTCAAATGGGTCCCTTTTGGGTAAAAGCTTCCTCGATCCCACACCATTTATCTCTGTTCTAGGCAAGGTGCATCCAGTTCATCCGCATAAGTACCATTTTATTGAGTCTGCCTATTTTTCTTATCTTTAGGTCCCAACCTTTTCATTATTTTCAAAGTCCATCTTTCGACTTTGCACCTTGAAATGTATTCAAACAATGTTTATGCTAACATTTAAATACTGTCCTATTTCAGTCCAGAAGGCTATGTACCTGTTGAAGAGGTTCTCGCTCATAATAAGCTTAAATATTATAATTTCACTATAACAGACATTGAACGAGTTGTGGCTAATAATTCCAAAAAGCGATTTATTCTGAAAACCCACTGTCAAAATAAAAGAAAAATACTGGTAATCAAAGCTTGCCAAGGACATTCTTTCCAAGTAGATCCTGCTGAGCTTACTCCTATAACTAAGGTATGAAGTTTTATTACAACTTGCCCTAGGTCACAGAATTAATATAGTACTATGTCTAGGTTCTAGTGGAACAAACAATAGGGTATCGGACTGTTCCTAAAACTACCATATTTTATGAATTATTTTAAAAATATAGTTTAGTAGCAGACGATTCACGAAGAAAAAAACAGAATCGGTTGAAAAACAACTAAGAAGTTTAGATTAAAATTTAAAAAAGTATTCCGATGCCCTATTTATAACGTTGGAAGACATAGTTTCCATTTTTATGTGAGTGTTTGCGTTTTGAATAAATAATAATACCCTATTTATTTATTATGTATTGTACTCACAATCTTCAAGGCTATACAAGTAAACTCTTATCAAAGTGCTAACAGCATTTCAATTGGGGAACTCCCCGATACAATAAAAGAGTAACAATATCTTTATTGTTTTTTTTTTTCTAATTACATTACCTATGATCTATGGCAGGAGACCCTACATTGCTATTATACATAACACTGTATGGTAGTACTATATTAATTCTGTGATTGTACTGTCATGTGCAGAGCCCGGAAAGAGTGAGCTGTTATAGTTGGGTTATTATAGGATGGGTTCTGACAGCTTCAAAATTTTTCATACGACGTTAACAACTTTTTATAATAATATTCAGTTTAAAAACCATAATAGCTAATTCATTAAAAAAAAGTAACTTCACCTCTAATTTTATCATTAAACAGTATGTAATTTTACTTAGTAAATAAACGAAATAATATTAATAAGTTTTTAAAATTTTAATCTGTAAGAGCTCATCCTATAATAACCCAAGTATAAACGTAAAATTTCGTCATGTGTTGATTGATGTTAATATGGATAAGTACAATATGTGACCTACAATGAATAAAATTATTGAAAAGAAAAAAATATAGTCTGCATTCACATGTTAACATAATATGTAGTTTGTCCTCGTAATTTACAAAATCTAATAGTTCGTGCTATAAATACTGGCAACTTGTACCTTATATAATACTGAAATCATATAGCGATCACATACTAAAAAATGGGCCTTTGTAATCTGTTTTTAATAAATAATAATAATGAGTAAATAAAAATAAATATACCTAAAATAAAAAACTAAAACATTTGCCTAAGGAATATATTAGGATGAATATAGGTAGGTTAGGTAGTGTTACTGTAATCTACTGTTCAAGGTGTCGAATTGTGCATGTATGTTATTTTGATTATGCGGTCAAATTAAACTTAAAAGTAATACTTTTACTTGAGATTAGGTGTCACTAGAATGTGTGTGTGTGAGAGAGTGAGTTTACGCTTACGAAGCGAATGTTTTTGTGCGCACTGTGCAAGGTGTAAGTTTCGTCTTATTATTAGATTTCTATCTTGGTAAACATTATAAACAGCTATAAAATTATAAAAAAGTGATTAATGTTAGAAATATAAACAGCTAAAAATAATAAATTAAATTTGTTGCTTCCAATAATAAAGCTGCCTTATAACTTCGTAAAATGGCCCAAAGTGCTAATTATACATTTTATTGTAATACATCATTCGATTATCACTAGCTATCCGCCCGCGGTAAGATTTTCCTGTGGGAATAAGACTTTCCCTTAAAAATCCAGTGTACAAACTATCTCCATTCCAATTTTCTTCCAAATCCGTTCAGTAAAAGGCGTGAATGCGGAACGTACGTCCAAACATACTACTTTCATCATCATCATCATCAACGGCACCTTTCACATTTATAATATTTGTGTAATCCTATCTGAAGCATTTACTAAAGTAAAGTAAAATATTGACGGCTCCGTAGCCCAGGTGGTAGTGTATCTGCCTCCGACGCACAGGGTCGCGGGTTCGAATCCCGCCCAGGGCAAACATTTATGTGATGAGCACTTGTGTTTGCCTTGTGTCTGGTTGTTGTATATCAGCTGTCTGGTACCCATAGTACAAGCTCTGCTTAGTTTCGGATCAGATGGCCGTGTGCGAAGATGTCCCCACATATTTATTATTTATTACATATTTATTATTTGTAATTCTACTGTTTGGCCGCCCGTGGCACGATCGCGTTGTTTTCGTCTTTTCCCGTTTTTTGATCGTGTAGTTTGTTTGTAAGGTCGATAAACCCTGATGGCAGAGTTATATGGCCGCGAAGGTCTCGTGTCATTTTCTGTGAATAAATGAACACGGAACCATCTTGCTTTTCGAACAATCTAATGATTCTGCCTGCAATGCCACAACCGAACTTGGAACAGTCTCACAAAGTGATTTTTGTTTGACCACAATGTCCACACCGGGATTCAAACCTGGAACCCCGTAATGTTTTAATGCAGGCTGTTCCCACAGTATGAAGCAGCCAAAGCCAATCTACAACCAATAAATTATAACTATTTATGCATGCGTACAAAAACAAACAAACATTTGCTCATTTTAGTTCCAACAGATAATTGTAAATAAGCGAAGAATGAAAAAAAATGTCGAGGACTCAAACCTGTACCTCCTCGGCTATCCGGGCCAGACACAGGCGCATAAACGATTCATCTATCATTATAAAAATTATGCTACTAAGCTCTAAAAAAAATATTAATTTTTCGCTCTATAATTATTAGATATTTCATTAACAAACTTAACTTATAACAAAATAATGTATTAGTTCTAGTTTTGCAATGTATACCATGTTAAATACCTGCAATATTTGTTTTATTAAAAACATAAGTAATTTCAGCCGATATACAAAACAGTAGTCCATGGGACTTACATGTATGCTTGGGACTCTATAAAAAATTTTGGTTTGTATCGTGGAAAGAGGCAGCACATTCATCTCGCCAAAGGAACATTGAAAGACAAAACTGTAATCAGCGGCTTGCGAAACGACGTGCAATTATACATATTCATTAACTTGAAGAAAGCTCTTAAGGAGGGCATCAAGTTTTTCGAGTCAGAAAATGGCGTTATACTGACTGAAGGAGATGCGGAGGGATATTTGAAGCCGATATATTTTTCAAAAGTTGTTCGAGTCGATACAGGTTTGTAATGTACAACTAGCGGCAAACTTCTTGAGCTTCGCGTGAGGTGGTGGGGGAAAGTTTGCGCATGTACAGACAACGTCGACGCGGTGCGGGAGGCAAGGGTCAACTGACCAACCAATCTTGTGCGTGTTGGCATGGTAACTAGCGCGCCCCGCCTCCTCGTCCCGCACCGCACCACCAAAGAGACCTATTCTTTGTTTCTGCGCATTCAAGGTCGTTGCTCAAGAAATTTACCGCTAGCTATAACAAGTTTTCATTTTTATCTAGAATTACATAAACATAGACTACTTTTATTTTGCACTAAACACAATACAACTTACACACAATCATAAGAACAAATTAAAAAAACATAACGATGAATACAGATGAAGCTTGGGTAAAGAAAACTTATATTTGGTCTGTCGCTAATATAAAAATATTAGACACGTATTTTTTGTTTTATGAAATTAACAAATAAATACTTAATTAAAGCATTAAAGTTGGAGAGTGGGGCACTACGTCACAATTAGGTAAAAAAATACCTAAGCTTGACGTCATACGCTATTTCAACTCAATATAGGTAATCTCCGCAATTTTTTGATTACGTGAAAAAATCAAAATACGTTTCCAATACTTTTTAATAATCTACCTGATAGACGAAAAAAAAATAAGTAGGTATTCATCATCCCTATTACGAAGTTTTTAATAGGAAATAGTCCCTTAATCGTCTACATTGTGTCTGTGGAACAGCGGATTTTTAAGAAAATCGTTAGACAAAACAAATAATTACTGACTTTTTGTTAACATGTAGACTGGTGTCAATTCCCGCAGCGAAACTAAATTTAATATTAGTTTTGTCACTTTCTGACCCACGACCATGAAAAAGGACGGGAGATTCTCAGCTCTTTTGAACGTCAATTTTATGTGGGATCCTAAAACAAGCCGTTTAAAATTACATTGCACACGTCAAAACTTGACATTTGCGCTATAAAATTTGGCGCTCACAATGGTTGACAATCGCCAGTCCTTTTTCATCGTCGTGGGTCAGAAACTGACAAGACTAAGATAAAATTTAAATTTAGTTTCGTTGCGGGAATTAACACCACTGTCCTATTATAATATTTAATGTATATTTGTACAGACATTATCATTAGTCATTCGTTATTTAATTATAATGATAAGTTCATGGTTTGGATTTGGATAAAAATCAACTTCAACGAAACAATGAAATCAGTAAGCCAGCAGCACTTATTAAAAATTATTGTCATGTAGCTAATAACTGCGTATACTCTACATAAATTATTACCTTAATTCCAGGGGAAGTCTTATATTTATGAAACATGGAGACAGAAACAGCTGCCGCCGCCCAACCAGCGCCAGCCGCCCGGAACATCGGCAGGGCGACTCAATCCGCGCGCAATAGCGGCAGGGCTGCGCAATCCGCCCGAAACAACGCCAGGCCTGCGCACTCCGCCCGCAACAACGCCAGGGCTGCCCCCAACGCCAGGGACGCGCAATCCGCCCCCGGGCCCGCAGACAGTCCGCGCAAACAAAACGTACACACAGATGATGGCGCATTCTCCAAGCAAGTACTTGTCTCTGGTTAGTGGGATAACATATTTTTTTCGATTGAAAAATATCTTCCGCCTTCATTGTTATTTTTTTATCAATCAATCAGCCTATATTGCAGTCCACTGTTGGACGTAGGCCTCCCCAAGGGCACGCCAAAGCGCACGATCACCCGCTTTAATATTAATCATAATTTTATTGGCAGACAACAGGGTCCATAAATTGTTAGTGAAGCTTAACCTATGGTTCGTAGTTCTACACAACAAAAATAAAAACAATCGCTTTCCTCATCCAGCCACCACCAGCGACCTTCCTCAGGTCATCAGTCCACCTGGCAGTCTGTCGCAGAACCGACGAGCGTTGGAGCAGACGGGTTCTCGAATGGAGACCACATCTCGGGAAACGTAGTGTGGAACGCCCCCCTGCCAGGTGGACTGATTTTTTTATATGACTGCCCAAAAAAATTGTGTTCAGAGTTCATCTATGCAATAGGGGATCGGACTACTTTTTTAAATTTTATAAATCCAAACTTCTTAGTTTCTGCTATCGAACACTAAAATAATTTTTGCCCTATCTTTAAAATTGACCGAGTTATAAAGGTTTGAAATTCAAGATTAGACAGAGAGGCACTTACCCATTTGTGACGTCATTTGTTAGTAATACCATATAATCTCCATACAAAAAATCGTTTTTGAAAGAGACAGATATTGAAGCTTTAAAAAATCACTGTAAATTAGTTTTTCAACCATCAGTGAATCGTCTGCTATTAATCTCTATTTTAAAAATAATTCATAAAATATGGTGAACAGTCTGATCCCCTATTATGTATGTATGTGAGTTTCATTATTCCACCATAACTACTAAATTCCTGAACAGATTTGGATGTGTGGGGGTTCGATAGAATCACTAACAGTCTTTGCAAGGGCAGTCGTGTTTTTTATTTTTAGATGTATATTTTCTCATTCAATATCCACTTTTACCTTCAATGTAACTTTGTCTCCTTCAATCAAAATTTTTCTCACACAATGTTTTATATCTTTCTCCTCCAACATGCATATTTCTTTTCCAACAACAATTTTTCTCCCAAATCAGTTGAACGGGCGGTCCGAAAATCCGGTGATTTTTCCATTGCATGACAGGCTATTTCAACATTGAATGAATGAATTTGAATGTATTTTGAAAATTACTTTATCATAATATTATTTAACAAAAAAAAAAAAAGTTGCGACGCATGTGGAGTTTCTTTGGTGAGTTCTTCTCCACAGAGTCCGCACATCGTGTAGTGAACTCACCCAAAAAAATGTAATGATGAAACTAAGAGATCTAACATCCAAAAGTTAATAAACTATTCATTTGATTGCAGGATTTCCACCATACACTCAATCTACTGACGTAGGGCGTACGTTCTCCAAATTCGGGGATGTTTGTGTGGAGAGTTTCAACGCGCGGCACATGTTCGCTGTGCTTTCGTTTGCCACTGTGGAAGAGACCAAAGCTGCTATACAGGTAAGACTAGATAAATCTATACCTTTTACATTTGAAAGAAATAATGTTTACTATAGTCTTTACAACCATTTATTTTACATAATTATAAGCGAAAAATTAAAAATTTTGTCGATCTTGGACAGGACTCAAACCTGCATCTCCTTGGCTATCCGGCTAGAAACATATTATTATAATATGTAATATGCACTCTTGAGCAGTAATAAAATTAAAGAAAAAAAACCTTTTTTAAAAACAAGCTTTTATTATTTGGAAAATGAACTAAAAAGTTAAAAATAAATTAACTCTAATTAGAAGTATAACACTTTATAAGTTCATTGTAACCTTTAAATATAATTAAGCTTCTTTGTCTACGACAAAATAATTCCATATCGTAATCATATATTTTTAACACCAAAACTTTACACCTTAATTATTAAATCTTCCCGTTTTTATTACAGTCCCAATTTTATAAATAAAAAAGCGTGTTACATTGTGATAGCTTAATTATACCATCAAAATGTAACACGCTTTTATTATTTATAAAATTGAGACTGTAATAAAAACGGGAAGATTTAATAATTAAGGTGTAAAGTTTTGGTGTTAAAAATATATGATTACGATATGGAATTATTTTGTCGTAGACAAAGAAGCTTAATTATATTTAAAGGTTACAATGAACTTATAAAGTGTTATACTTCTAATTAGAGTTAATTTATTTTTAACTTTTTAGTTCATTTTCCAAATAATAAAAGCTTGTTTTTAAAAAAGGTTTTTTTTCTTTAATTTTATTTTTAACTTTTTAGTATGTTTAATTCGAGATTTACTACGACGTAGTTAGTAGCGCGTAGCAGCGTTTTTCCGTTATGTAGTCCGTAGTACGTTCACATAATAATGTGCTGCTTTGAGCACTTAAAGTTTATGTATTTTATTTATATTTAAATATTTCCTTTTTTTGTTTGTAGTAGGGTAAACTAATGTTTAAATTAGTTATGTAATCACAAGTTAGTTATTTGTAACATTTCTCATTCTATCCATTTCTTTACATTACAAGGTTTCTTCGAAGTCAACTTGGAGCAGTCAAGTTCTTCGATTCGAAGTCCTGCTAAAGACTTAACTCTGCTTAAAGCCACATAAGCTTGACCAGCAGCAAATAATTTAGAGCCTAGATAAATAACAGCATGATCTACAGTAGTTCCCTGCATTTTGTGCACAGTTGAAGCCCAAGACAAGACAATCGGAAGCATTCTTCTTTCAGCTGTGCCGTAATTAAATTTAGCAGGAAATTGAATTGATTTAGGCTGTATTATGTGAATGCCATCCTTGCCGAGGTCCATTGTAGAGGGATAAGGGCTTCAGTACAACAGGGTTCGCCCTGGTACCCTGAGGCGCAACGTTAGCGATATGAAATGTTTATACACTCTCATACCATTCAGCCCTCGGCACGTGCTCACCTTGGCATTGGGGCATCCATATAATCAATCAGACATATAATAATCCACATTCATAACAAACGGAACGAACTTTTTCCCAAATCTGTTGGAGTTGCATATTCACGCCAACTAAGATGCTCGTCAAAACGAATCAAATGAGCGCAAACTCGATCGGGTTGCGTCGTTTAATTACGGAGTTCCTATGACCACCTTCCAGCTCCATCATCAGACCCTGGTTACCATATAGTATCAAAGTACTCGACAAGACGAATCAAATGGGCCTAAACTCGATGGAGTTGCGTCGTTCCGGAGTTCCTATGGCCACCTTCCAGCTCCATCATCAGACCCTGGTTACCATATAGTATCAAAGTACTCGTCAAGACAAATCAAATGGGCCCAAACTCGGTGGGGTTGCGTCTTTTAATTACGGAGTTCTTATGGCCACCTTCTAGCTCCATCATAAGACTCTGGTTACCATTTAGTATCAAAGTATTCGTCAAGACCAATCCAACAAGCCCAAACACGACTATGTTATGTTGTGTATTTGTGGAGTTCCTGTGACCACCTTCCGGCTCCATCATGAGACCCTGGACATCACGTAGGACTGAAGATCTAGTCAAGACAAATCCAACAAGCCCAAACATGACTAAGTTATGTTGTGTATTTGTGGAGTTCCTGTGGCCACCTTCCGGCTCCATCATGAGACCCTGAACATCACGTATGACTAAAGATCTTGTTAAGACAAAACCAACAAGCCCAAACACGACTAGGTTGTGTTGTGTATTTAAGGAGTTCCTGTGGCCACCTTCCGGCTCCATCATGAGACCCTGGATATCACGTATGGCTAAAGATCTTGTTAAGACAAATCTAACGAGCCCAAACACGACTAGGTTGTGTTGTGTATTTATGGAGTTCCTGTGGCCACCTTCCGGCTCCATCATGAGACCCTGGACATCACGTAGGACTGAAGATCTAGTCAAGACAAATCCAACAAACCCAAACATGACTAAGTTATGTTGTGTATTTGTGGAGTTCCTGTGGCCACCTTCCGACTCCATCATGAGACCCTGAACATCACGTATGACTAAAGATCTTGTTAAGACAAAACCAACAAGCCCAAACACGACTAGGTTGTGTTGTGTATTTAAGGAGTTCCTGTGGCCACCTTCCGGCTCCATCATGAGACCCTGGATATCACGTATGGCTAAAGATCTTGTTAAGACAAATCTAACGAACCCAAACACGACTAGGTTGTGTTCTGTATTAGAGGAGTTCTTATGGCCACCTTCCGTCTCCATCATCAGACCAGCTCCAAGGTACCATAATATTGCATTGTCATCCGATTTATACATGAATGCAAAATTTCAGCTCAATCGGAAACTGGGAAGTGGATCAAATTTAACTTGCAAGATTTGATTACAGACAGACAACGGGACAGGTGAAACTAAATAAAAGCTTGTAATAAAAAGCAGTGTCAAATTTCGTCGACCCTTCATAGAGCTTGGTGGCATTCATCATTATACACTACTACCGCTGGTAGGGGGGGGACACTTGTCTCTAATAAAAATAAGCACTTTAAAACGAAATAATTCTGCAACGTACACTAGCATTGAAAAATGGCTTTAGCATACCCCCATTATTTTTAAAAAACCTATCCAACGATACCTAACACTCGCTAAGGTAGTCGTGAATAAAACAACACATCCCGTGTACCAAAGGAACCCTAAAAAAAATTCTTCAGCTTTGTCGGTTTGATCAATATGTATATCCATGCCAAATTACAGCCTTCTAGTACTAAGAGTCTCTGACCTAAGCCGCGGACGGACAGACAGACAGAAAGACATACAGACGGACATGGCGAAACTATAAGGATTCCTTTTTGACTACGGAACCCTAAAAAATGAGACTCCATCGTTGATACGTTCTTAGTAGTAGTTTGAAAATGATTTCCAAGATTTGATTACATTGTTAGTTAGTTTGTTATACATACAAGTGAAGCTAATAAAAGAATGAAGTTAATAGTAGATTTTATTACAAGACTTTAAGCTGTTTTGCGTCTTAAAATCCACCATTGAATTGTTGCAGGCGAGTAAGAAGGTGAACATATACGGCGAGGTGCTGATGGTAAAGCAATTCACACAGAAAGACGTTTACAGACTTACCGTGCCCAAGCGGGAGTTCCCACGATCCAAACAGAAAGGTATGTTCCAAACTTAGTTCTTTTTTTACTGTTAAGTTATTTATACAGAGTGTAAGTGACAGGCAACGAATGATCTATAGTTAAGAAACGTAACTACGCTAAACTTGACCCCACCAAATGAATACCAAAGAAGCCGGGGGAAAAGAAAACCATACGACATTCGAATACGCGGTATAATGATGTTTTATATGACTCGGTTTGTAAGAACGTCGCAAGTAAGCTTCAATGTACAGCAGCGACCAAAGATTTCTGACGCGCGTCGCCTCGCGCTTTATAGATAGAACATTTTAGAAGAAGAAAATTACTATCGGGCATATTACTTTCTCTTATGACGTTTTGAATAGGATTGGAAGAGATAGATTTACAATATTATGTTTTGAAATTTCCAAGGTTGTCATTTTTATGCCCTGGGCGAATGATGTGACTGTGTCGATATGTCAGTATCGATAAACAATTATTTTTGTCAAAATGTTGTTTCGGCAAAGTATTAGAATATACAAAAAATAGAAATAAAAATAAAACCAATTTGTTCCAGAATTGAAATAGTTTTTTATTTATCATGGTAAAATTCTTTGAAAATTTCTAGAGGTACGGAAGATAGGATGTAATTACACTCTACAAAATAACTTATGAATGTGTAAGAGCGTGATCTCGCCATCAAACGTAATAGTTTGGCGAGTTAGATATAAGTATATCAAATTGTAGCCTACAAACAGTTTTATTATTCGTTTAGAACCCTTTACTAAATAATTTTTTTTTTTTATATCCCATGATTTAAATACGACGATCAAAAATTACAAATTATTATTACTAGACTGTGGGATTATGATAACAAACAAAGAAACATATAAATCATTACCAGACTGTTTGTTTCATTGGTGTAGAAAGTAGGTATAGTACAGCATTTTCGTTCAGACGCCGATATTTCACGGGCTCATTTTGATCAAATGAATCTGCCGTAAAATGCTTTGAGCATATGTGGTTATGCTTTCGGCGTCCAATTGATCCTCGAAATACGCCGTAACCAATCAATTTTTCGACTTACATCTTTAGGAAATCAAAAATTTTTAAAAGTATCGATAAAAAATCACATCACTAAGGTAAACAAAATGAATTTTAAATAATGCACAAAAATGACTAAAATACACTGAAATTGATGGAAGAAAATATGATCACGTAATTTTTAAACAATTTTCTGACTATATTAATAGTAAGACACAACAAAATATGGAAAATTTACAAAGAACTCACCGATGAAATGTTAATTTCATTTGTATCTTTGTTTCGCGATGTATTCGATTTACAGCGTCAGCGCAAGATATGTTGGCCACAGGATTCACGCCTTACTACGCACTCTGTACATCTATTTTTTTATTCCTAAAATATATATTTTCACCAAAAAATTATAAATTTTGTGCGTCCTTGTTGTAGAGCAGTTCAGCAATTACAGTCAAATCACAGTACGACAATATTAAGTTGATACAAATCCATAGACGAGATTAATAACAGTGACATATAATTTCACAAACAAAACCATTTTTGACGTGACTGACAACCTTTGACATTACGATTCTATGAAAAAATACGTCCAAACTAGACGTGAAGCCATTAAAAAAAACCTGAACAGAGTTTTTATATATATTATCTCTACAAGGGAGCGAAGCGATCGTCTTTTATTTCCTCTGAGGCAGCGACATCATCTGCCTGTCTGTCGTTGTCGGCGTCTGTCAAAATTAATTGCGCGAGTTAGTTGCTAGTTATCAAGACTATTGTACGAGTAGTTTGGTGACAAGCCTTTTCAAATCAAGCTAAAATAATTCACACGTAGGAAGATTAAGGCAACTAAGGAAATCGTGTTTCTATTATCTGCTCATACGCAATGTACGGTTAGTGGGGTCATATATATCTTTTTAATTATTGTTAACACTAATTGTAATTTTTTTCTCGTAAATACAGTCCCGCACATTTCGTCTATAACAGCAAAGACCGAGAAAAAAATCGTTTAGAAAAAAAGTGCTTTTAAAAAACACGTTACATATATGACCCACTTATGAAACTGACTGAACAAATGTGCCCGTGCACCGTAACTTACAATACATTGCTGCTTTTCTAAATGGTTTTATTTGCATAAAATGTGGTACTTTGTATTAAAAAAACTGGATATACGTTCCAGTCATTTTGGAGACCTGTCACTTTCACCCTCGGACCAACCACCCACTGGACACCGCATTCTGTATAATTTACTAACAAACTAATTACGAAGAATGTTGCGGTGCGGGGGCGCGGGGAACATGTCGTGATTGGTTCATCTCGCTTACGCAACGTATTGACAGCTCTCATAATTGGTCGAAACTGAAGTGAGCCGCGAGGTATTGGCCGCCCAGAGATATTTATATGTGCAAAAGCACCTATGCGTTTCGGAAAGTTGCGCCCTGGCATACGGTGTCCAGTGGGTGGTTGGTCCGAGCTTTCACCCTATACAAGTAACGAGTTACTATACCCGGGTTACTATAGGAAGAGCTCTGACATTATAATTTTAAAAACTATTTAATATTATTTCGTTTATTAAGTAAAATTACTGCATAATGATGAAATAAGAGGTGAAGTTACTTTTTTCAGCTTATAGCAATTATGGTTCATAAACTGAATATTTTTGTTAACGTCGTATGAAGAATTTTGAAGCTGTCATAGCTCTTCCTATAATAAATAACCCGGATATATACTCACCGGCACGTCAAAGGGGTTTGAAGATTTTTGTATGGAGCCTGGCTTAGTGCTCGCCTTCGCTGTTGTTATTTTATCAAAATGGCGGCGCACGATGAATCCTTCATATATCGATTGAAGATACTTATACAAACAAAAAATAATAAGGGTTAATATATCCTAAAGTGTCACGTTACAAAGTTATTTGCAAAAAAAGATCAACGAATTATTTTGAAAAAACTAACTTATTAAATGCTTTTACGCAAATTACGGATTTGGCCGCAGGAGGTGTGTTTTAAAAACAATATATTTTACTGAGAGATTTATTAATTAGTAAATCCAAATTAAAGATACAGATAATTTGTCTTAACAACTAAATTCGTCCTCGTGTCTCGGCGATCGAGATACCAAAGGCACCGAATGAACCAGTCGTGGTCCCACCAAAAGTTAATGCTCTGTAAGCGCATTCCATATGATTCACTGATACAGATTACGAAATATGTGTACACTCATTCACGGATCACAAGGGTTGTCACTGGTAACACCTCCCCTCCTAGACGAGCAACTATTTGCGCAGGTTGAGCGCGAATATTGCGGCTTTGCGGTCTTGCATAGGTGTAGTAGAGTTTCCTGAAGTTGTGGCTGTCGGCCTGTCCGTGTTGTTGGCAGCCGATATCGAGATTAATTTCTGAGAATTTCTGCGACGGAGAATGTACAGGCTTGTGAGTACAGTTGCACTCAACAGTACGAGCACGTAGAGCGGTATTGTAGTGTGATAAAGTCCTGACGATTCGGCATGTTTGACTCTAACTGGGGCTTGCATAATTATTTGGTGCTGAATATCATGTAGCTTACTCAGATCGATTGTTGTAAGATTGTATTGTGTTGGGTGGTCAATTGTAATTGATTTTGCAATATCGGGCGTCGACATAAGTTCCACTGCAGTGCCACGTACTTTGTCATCATTATTAACAATAGTGAATTCCGATGTCTTAATGGAGCAATTTTTCGGTAAAGTTGCGAAATAGCTACCGTTTAGTAAACGGTATTCTTCTTGGTCACATGATACTTGTACTTTCGTTGGCTTGGGAAATGAAATTATGTAGTGTTTGCTGTCTAGCTGTAGAAGTCCTTCCTTGAAGAGGGAAACAGGGGTGGTCTGACAGATGTCGCCCAGGTCTCTCTGCTGTATGAGGTTGTAGATGCAGTCTCGGTGCGCACGCCTCTGATGGATGACCTTCTGCTCGCATATGTACCAGGTGTCTATCTTAGGGCATTCATCACCCATATACACATATTCCTTGGAATTGATTGCTATGTAAGGATAGGGTGGTAATATAATGTGAGATTTTTTATTAGGAACCGGACAGAGCTTGTATAGATCGTAGGATGTTTTATGTAGGATGGGAAACTTCAGGACTATTACTATTTTGTTTCTAACAAAGTACGAACCTATATTAATCAAATTATAATAATACCTATTATCTAAATCTAATATCTGATCAGAGCTATAAATCGTGCTTAATTTTCTTAGCATTATATTTAATTGAGAGGTGCTCAAAATGGAATGGTGCATCGCGTTCGCGCGGCTAAAAGCTAAAATATTTTCTAATCTAACTATCTCTAAGTTCAAATCGTCCACATTTTCTGCCATTACATTAAAAAGTTGCATTAACTGAAAATAATTGTACATATTACTTTTATCTGTAGCGTTCAAAAGATATGAAACAGCTTTTTGCAAACTAAGTTGATTAAGACTTAATTTCTTTATGGCTTGATTTTGCTGAACAGTCATGTCTTGAAATAGAGTTATGTGTTTATTTAGTGAGTTTGAAATTTTATCATCATTTTCTTGCAAAATTTTGATAGCATTTTCGAACCTCAAAGCGTCATCATCGTCTAAATTTCCTGAAATGCTTTTTATTAATGTTCCCAATGGATTGATTATTCCACGTTTTGATCTTTTAGGCTCAAATGTTTCTAATTCGGAATTTATCTTGTTTAATTTGTGGAATAAGTACTGAAACTGAGGTTTAAAGGAAGAAAAATTGGCTTTAGATAAGTTAGAGACCGAGTTTGTTAATTCATTTCTTAGTAAATTAATTTGGTCTTGTATTGAGTTAATATTAATTTCCTGCAAGAAGGTGTGATCATGAGAAATTATTTTAGTTTTTCCCAGAATAAATGGCAGAATCCCAGGTCCATCTGATAAATCGTCAAGTCGGATAGTTTTCATAGTCATGTAATCGGCTTGTACTTGGTCCAGGGTCATGATGAGGGTCAGTGACAGTACAAAATGCGGGAGTCGAGCCATCGATTTCTAGATGAGTTTCTTCCCTGGAGACTCCTTCAGCGGCTTCCGTAGGTTCTGGGATGGTTGACGCACCAGCGATGATGCGACTTGCAGCACGGAATCGAAGTTAGATTTCGCGTACCGAGTAACCACCCCACTACCGACTGCGCCAATTACGGATTTGGCCGCAGGAGGTGTGTTTTAAAAACAATATATTTTACTGAGAGATTTATTAATTAGTAAATCCAAATTAAAGATACAGATAATTTGTCTTAACAACTAAATTCGTCCTCGTGTCTCGGCGATCGAGATACCAAAGGCACCGAATGAACCAGTCGTGGTCCCACCAAAAGTTAATGCTCTGTAAGCGCATTCCATATGATTCACTGATACAGATTACGAAATATGTGTACACTCATTCACGGATCACAAGGGTTGTCACTGGTAACACGCACAATATTGTGTTCAAATAAACATTTTTTATTACTATGACCCTATTGTATGAAGTATACAGTACTTACTATATGTTTAAAAAGTTTGATTGTAATGCAATATAAAATCGCATAAGTTTTTCCAGTTTTTACAAACAAGATGAAAATACGAATCAATGAAACAAGTATTTTATAGCCAACGATTTATTGATCCAAGAAAGATGATTTAGTAAGTATAGGATCAAACGTATACATCAGTTTGTTTTATCTTTATGTTCGATCTCTTATCATACTAAAAGTTTGTATGTAGACAATAATTGAAGGCTTATCAATTTATAATAATTATAGAAAGTTATGTATGTGATCAAAGGTAACATGAATAATTTGTATAAAAGTTAAATATTTTTTACATGCTTTAAAGGAGAAGACAAATTATGAAATCTACCACTACTAAAAATGTGGCTTATTTTTATATACAAATATAATATATTAGTATATTATACAGCCTGACTATTGAATAACAAAAATTAACTACAGCAGTATAAAAGTGTGCGAAAATTATTTTGATTTTTTAGTTTTGATTTTGTAATCGTGGTAATAACCCGGATATGTGTGCTATTTTGTAAATTGTTATAGTTTTTATAAAGGACTACATTTTTACCTACTGTTTGTTATTTTATAATTCAGATATGTTCAGTTAATAATATCCGGAACATTTCATAAATATTTCCACATATAACTATACTGAGTGTTTGTTATATCTAGGTACACAACTGACTAACGAGAATTGTTTAAAAATCGTAAATATTACTACTCTATTAACATCACCATCATATTTTGTTATTAAAATATATATATGACAACCGTGAAGATTGATTACGCACAGAACTATGTTCGTTTATATTTTCTTAATTAATGAATCTTGCAGTGAATATTATCTAATTACTGCTGTAGTTAATTTTTGTTTTTCAATAGTCAGGCTGTATAATATACTAATATATTATATTTGTATATAAAACATTTTTAGTAGTGGTAGATTTCATCATTTGTCTTCGCTAACATGTAAAAAATATTTTACTTTTATACAAATTATGCATGTTACCTTTGATCACATACATAACTTTGTATAATTATTATAAATTGATGTCTTCAATAATTGTCTACATACAAACTTTTAGTATGATAAGAGAGATGGATCATAAAGATAAAAAAACTAATGTATAAGTTTGATCTTATACTTACAAAATCATTTTTTTTTATCAATAAATTGTTGGCTGTAAAATACTTGTTTTATTGATTCGTATTTTCATCTTGTTTGTTAAAACTGGAAAAAGTGACTTTATATTGAATTACATGCTAACTTTTTAAACATATTAAGTACTGTATACTTTACTAAGCCAAAATCTTCGGGGTTCGAAGATTTTGGCTTAGTCAAGTTGTTGTTGTTGTTGTTATTTTATCAAAATGGCGGCGCACGATAATTCCTACATATATCGATTGGGGATACTTATACAAACAAAAAAACATAAGGGTCAATATATCCTAAAGTGTCACATTACAGAGTTATTTGCAAAAAAAGGTCGATGAATTATCTTGAAATAACTAACTTATTTAAATGCTTGTACGCACAATATTGTATTCAAATACTCATTTTTAGCAAGTGGACTTTTAAGATTAGGTACTTTGACTCTATTGTATGAAGTATACAGTACTTAATATGTTTAAAAAGTTTGCATGTAATTCAATATAAAGTCGCTTTTTCCAGTTTTAACAAACAAGATGAAAATACGAATCAATAAAACAAGTATTTTACAGCCAACAATTTATTGATAAAAAAAATGATTTTGTAAGTATAAGATCAAACTTATACATTAGTTTTTTTATCTTTATGATCCATCTCTCTTATCATACTAAAAGTTTGTATGTAGACAATTAGTGAAGACATCAATTTATAATAATTATACAAAGTTGTGTATGTGATCAAAGGTAACATGCATAATTTGTATAAAAGTAAAATATTTTTTACATGTTAGCAGAAGACAAATGATGAAATCTACCACTACCAAAAATGTTTTATATACAAATATAATCTATTAGTATATTATACAGCCTGACTATTGAAAAACAAAAATCACCACCTTACTAAATCATCTTTCTTGGATCAATAAATCGTTGGCTATAAAATACTTGTTTCATTGATTCGTATTTTCATCTTGTTTGTAAAAACTGGAAAAACTTATGCGATTTTATATTGCATTACAATCAAACTTTTTAAACATATAGTAAGTACTGTATACTTCATACAATAGGGTCATAGTAATAAAAAATGTTTATTTGAACACAATATTGTGCATAAAAGCATTAATAGCATTAATAAGTTAGTTTTTTCAAAATAATTCGTCGATCTTTTTTTGCAAATAACTTTGTAACGTGACACTTTAGGATATATTAACCCTTATGATTTTTTGTTTGTATAAGTATCCCCAATCGATATATGAAGGATTCATCGTGCGCCGCCATTTTGATAAAATAACAACAATAACAACAGCGAAGGCGAGCACTAAGCCAGGCTCCATACAAAAATCTTCAAACCCCTTTATCTTTTGTTTTATTTTTTTACATAAATATCTAATTAAATAAATATCTATTTCGATTTCTGTTGTGATTGAATTTTCTCCGAATAATGTGCCAAGATGACTTATGTCCTTTGCTGTTTACACTTTTCCAGAAGTAATAGTGAACCCAACGGAGATAGACTTAACAGGGGATTTCCACCAGCAAGTCGACCAGATCCTGGCTTCAGTGAGACTTACTCAGGAACAAGCCACTGCAGTCAGCTCACTCTACGCTGATTTGGAAAAAGTATTGCAAGTGCTTTGGCCTGGTGAGTAAAAATGTAAAACATGTCGAATTTATTTGTAAACTTAATTAATAATAAATAATAATATGTGCCACCTGCTGGAGTCTCACTATTTATATGTAGTTTTTAATAAGAGCGGTGCCTCCCAACACAGGTGATAAGCCTGGGAGACACCTGGCCCGCTTTTCTTATGTACTACCCATAATATATAAAATAAAGAATCAAATCAACAGCCCGTACAGTCCACTGCTGGACTATGAGCCTCCTCCACTTAAGTGTTTGGTTTTGCCATAATCTCCACGCTTGGCAGGCGGGTTGGAGATCGCAGATTAAAAGGTTACTGTATCAGAGAGCGCTGCTGCCCGTTCCCTGTTCAATGTGTAGTCCCTAAGTCGCCTCTTACGACACCCACGGGAAGAGTAGGGGTTGGTGACAAATGTATTCTACTCTGCCGTCACCACACGGCTGAAGAATATTTAGTTTTTATTTATTTATTATTTATAAATGATTTGATTTGAATTAAATGATGTAACTAAATCATTACCACGGAGACAAATACAAAGAGGAGCTGCCCTAAGACGTTTTCTATATGATAGCGGGGGTCGCCATTGGGAGGGGGTGCGGGGAGATGAAGTTCTGCTAACCATCTAGCGGTCAATAGCAAAACTAGCTTTGCAGCTAGACACTAATGAACCGAACTTAATTTTGCTATTGCACACAAGATGGTTCTGTTCGTTAGTTCGTTACGCTGTATAATGTTGCCAGGCAAGTGAAAAAACAAAAAAATCGGTCGTTTTTATTGTAGGATTACCTTATACGAGCAATTGTGATATACAGGTGGCCCATTTAGATGGGTCAGTATGGGTAACTCCGAAACTATAAAACTTAAAAAGATCTGATAAGAAGATCTCTTAATTATCCTGTAAATTTAAGTGTGCAATAAAGAATATATATATATAAAAAGATCTGTTCAATTTTGACACGGGATTTCACTTGAGTCCTTTATCATCATCACTTACTTACTACCAAGTATAAGGAAACATCCTTGCCCAAAATGGGATATTTTGATGTCATGTATTCAATTATAAATATTGAGTAAGTTCATCAATATTATCTGCATTATTTAATTGTATGCTACAAAAATAAATATTGTATACAAATATATTTTTTTAGATTCCATATCTGGCCACCCAGCTTACTATACAAAATACATGAATGAATGAGCATGACTGAAACAGGTCATATAACCTACTACAGTCAAGAAGTTATTCTACTTGGCGATAGATGGCGTTGTTGTTGCCGAACTTTCTCGAAGGAATAAATTACGAGAATTAAAAATTGCATTAAAAAAATACATAGGAGTGGAATTATGTCTTTTTTTCGTTAGAAATAGTTGTATTACTCGTACTGTTGCACGATACAACACAGCACATAATTTTTGCGTCACTAATTTCAATTAAAATGGTTGTAATCAAACCAAGTCATATTCGTGTCGTATCCATAAAATCCAAAGTAACACTGACAGAAGCGACGCCTGGTGGTTAATAGCTAGTAGTAAGAGTACTTAGTCCGCTATGAGACGGGACTAAGTTGCTTGTGGCACCTCCTCTTTGTATTTGTCTCCGTGATCATTACGATTAAAAAACCCTAACTTTATGTCTTTTTTCGGAAATCTGTCAACATAGCCTTATCTATTATAACATTGGTTGCCTGGAAGAAATTGCTATGAAGCAATAAGGCCGCCTAACTGTACATGACTACTTGTTCTTACTTCCACTCTGTCATTTATTATTTCTAATAAAGTATATTCATACCTTTGTTATGTAATGAAGGTAATTCTCACTGTCACGCTCTAATTCTTAATTTAAGTTCGTCCGTCCTTTTCACCTTTAAAAGATTAAAAAGGGACAAGAGAGGGCCATTCTAATATTAGAGCTGTCAAACATCGAATTTGAACCTTATGGCCGCATCGATTGCACAATTTTTGAGCGCACTTTAAACATGCAACTTAAAAATCTCTTAATCTGACAGTTACGCCTTTATTTTAGGTTATCATTCATTCAAAATAATATCATTCGTTCACCTGAATTCATCTCCTCTCTTTCATTGGTCATAAAAACGAAAAGGATAGCTGGATTTTTAAATTAGGATTAGAGTATGACTGTGAATCGGGGCCAATGTGTCATAAATGAAATTAAAATTGTGTTCAGGTTGCAAGGCGATGCCGTTCGGTTCCATCACGACGGGGCTGGGCATCAAGACTTCGGACGCCGACTGCTTCATGGCCGTCCCTCAGATGTTCCAGCAATACCAACATACCTTCGTCAACAAGGCAAAGCGAGTGCTCAACAACTACCCGCTCCTATTCGCAGAAACACTCTCCATACCGAGAGCCAACACCCCCATAGTCAAATTCTTCCACTTGCCCACTCAAACCAACTGCGATCTAAGCTTCAAAACTCCTTTAGGGGCTCGGAACAGCAAGTTGATCGCCTTCCTTCTCCACACGGATGCGAGGTTGATCCCCATGGCCGTCATCATCAAATACTGGGCCAAAGTCCACGGGCTGTCCGGGACCGGCCGACTGACCAACTACGCTTTGACCATGATGATCATATTCTACCTGCAACAACCTCCGATGATGATTCTACCCTCAGTGGAATGGCTGCAGCGGGACCCCCAGAACGATTACATCGTTGATTTTTGGAATACAGGTTTCATGTCGAATAGGGAATTGTTGCCGCCTTGCTCGAACACGTCGACCATATCAGAGCTGTTGGGGGGATTCTTCGAATACTACGCCGCGTTCAACTTCGATGAATTGGCCATCTGTCCGTACCTGGGTGTTCCTATCAGGAAGGAAGCGTTTTTAGACGTCCCGCAGCTCCCGAAAGAGTTCAACCGGTACAAAATTAATGTTCTGCAGAAACTGACTCCCATGGTGCGAGTGGCTTCGGCGATGTGCGTTCAAGACCCCTTTGAGCAATGCCATAATGTCGCCTCGGCCATATCTGGGAAACTAGCTTCGGAGATCAAAGCGTACCTTTCATTCGCTGCGAACGCCTACGAGAAGGAAAAGTTGAACGGATGCGATAATTTCCTAAAAATTATCTTGATTGATAAACCGAAGATCGTCCGATCGAAAGCCCACCCAGAATACAGAATAAACTTGTTCCCGAAAATTATAGCCAGCATCAATAGGCCAGATTGGAAATCGGTCGTTAGAGAGACCGTTTTTGACATATTTGAGACGATGCTCAAAGTTAATCTGGGGAAGGTCGAAGAGAAAATCAACCCGGACACGAAGAAAGAAAAAGAAAGATTCTCAGGGACAATTACTAAAGCAATATGGAAGAGGAAGCAGTTCACAAGACTATACGCAGTGACGAATTTGAACTTCATCCAGAAACAGAGGAGGATCACGGAAGAGATCTTGGCCGTGGAAAAGCAGTCGTTCAACATAGACTTTCACGTGACGATCGCATACGCACACGATCCTAAAAGCGCGGTAGTTTCAGTGAAGATGACCACTGGTGACCTCGACATTTTCAGGGAATTCGGTAAATTCTACCTTTCTATAATGCATTCCTGGATCGCCACAATTATGAAGCCGTTCACAAACCCTTACCCGAACTCTCCGGTTAAAGTTGCAGAGACTAACAAGAAGATTGATAGCAAGAATGACGAATTGGACAGTGACGACGACACTGAAGAGAATGACGATGCTGATGCAACGGCTGAGAATGACGCTTCAGGCGCTGATAATGATAGTTCAGACGATGAAGTCTCTACGACTGATGTTGCCAGCGTAGCACGCGTCAAGGCTGCCAGTGTTGCCAACAATCAAGAAAATGACAAAAGCAATAAGCTTGTGCACGCACATAATAAACAAATAGACAAAACTAGTAGTAACCCTGCTAATGCTACCACACAAGATACTCAAACTAAAAGTTAAGATGAATCTTCAACTTGAACTCTTTTTCTTATTGACGTAACGTTGTTGTATGAATAGTTTAGTGAATACAATCTATTTTATTAGTAAGTGAAGCCATTTATTAATGTTTTTCTATTTTTTTATGCATTTTTAGAATCCCTTTTTAAATAATTTGTTGTTTGATTTTACATCGAGACATCTCGAGAACACCTCAGCCCCTCAGTGGGACCACACACATTTATTAGATAATAATTTGGCGAGCCCAGAAATGATATTTTAAGAAAGATACGGCACGTTCATACTGCACGCACAACATAAATTATTCCGTGACACACGCTATAAGTGCGACAGGAAATAGGCAACGCGTAAGTGTGAAAGACACAGCGATCACAGTTCGACTGACTGCAATGGTCACAACACAATTAGTCATTCCTTACGGACCGTTGCAACCAACGCGTTGGTTCCACTGCTAGTTTCTTAGCCCAGCAGTTTCCTTTGCCTTCTGTGATACTAGCCATCGCTATCGACCTATCGAACTTATCTAGGTTCAATCCTACAGTATAGTTGGGTTACTGTAGGATGAGCTCTGGACAGATTACAATTTTAAAAACTTTTTAATACTATTTCGTTTATTTATTTATTTAAAGTAAAATTACATACTGTTTAACAATGATATTATATAGAAGAGGTGTAGATACGCCACCAACGCACGAAACGCGTCCCGTGAATTGGTCCTAATTGTGACCGCTGCAGTCGGTCGAGCTGTGACCTGTCATTGTGAGCGCACGTGTCGACTACCTACTAAAAAAAAAGTTAAAATGCCTTCCTGCGTGTTTATAAAATGCAAAATTACGACTAAAAGATAAAAAAAGATGAAGGGATATCATATCACAAACAAATGTATAAAAATATTTAAGTTTTAAACAGATAAATCTATAATTTGTAATTTTAATGAATCACAGCTTGTTTCCAATCGATAACGGAGCGACCTATTCGCGGCTGTACTGATTACAAATAGCTGTCTCTTTCACTATAACGCTTTGCCTATTTCCTTTCGTACTTATAGCGTGTGTTAAAATGTTTAGATATACAATGTTAGTATATCTGTCGCGGAACGCGGAATGTTGTGCGTGCAGTATGAACATGGCGTATCTTTTTATCTTTTAAAATATCATTGCTGTTTAATGATAAAATAAAAGGTGAAGTTACTTTATTTTTAATTATTAGCTATTATGGTTTTTAAACTGAATATTATAAAGAAAAGTTGTTAACGTCGTATGAAGAATTTTGAAGCTGTCGGAACTCATCCTTTAATAACCCAACTATAGTAGATAGTCGTCATCTCCGTCCTCTGTCATAGTCGCGCGCGCACGGGCAACAAAATTGTCTGTCTCTCCGCGACCAAGAGACGTACTATATGATAAAAAGCTAAACGAATATCCTTACTAATATTATAAACGCGAAAGTTTGTAAGTATGGATGGTTGTTACTCTCTCACGCAAAAACTACTGAACTGATTGGAATGTTTGAGATAGAGATATTTGTACCCTGGAATAACACATAGAATACTTTTTACGGGAAAAAAATATTCCTACGGGAAAATCTTACACGCGAGCATAGCCTTGGGCGGACTGCTAGTTCAGATATAAATTTGAAAATTAAAGCGCGGGAAAAAATCAGTCAATTGTTGCCCTTCTGAGCGCACTCCGCTTTGGATGCGCGACACGACAACGGCAGAAACTTTTTTGTCTCCGCGACAAAAGTCGCTAGTGCGCGCTAGCTCTTACCCTATGCGCGCACTAGCCACTTTTGTCGCGGTGACAGTATGCTTCTCTCGTCAAGTTTACTAGAGTGCGAAAGAGAGGCACATACTATCCCTGCGACAAAATGTCGCTAGTGAGGGTTATTGAAACAACATTTCATTTTATGAACAATTCGTTTTTAATTTTTATGTAAAATAGACATGAAAACATTACATATGTACGTGCTTTTTTAAATTCAATAATTTCAAGTCTCAGTACATAAATTTTAAAAAGATGTTTGTTCTAAAAGGACTTACAGGTACAGCGATAGGATTTATAACGTTATGCTCTTTGACACTCAATACTCAGAAAAAAAAAGTACTGACTACCGTTCCGAGACGCGCTGAAGTCGATTACATTACCCGTTATAGTAATGGTTATAGTACTCTTTGCCCGTAATGGTGTTCCGAATCACTGTCAGCCAGTCTGCGTTGAGTTAGCAGCCTCACCATCGATTTTGATGGTTTTAACCATGTCAAAAAATTGTTAGGAATAGGTTTAAATTTGTTTGTAAGTCTCAGAAAAAGTTTGATTGTATTTCAGAAGATATTTGAGTATCTTACTGAGGCTTCTAGATCGACGTCAACCTAGCAGCCTCACCAAGATAGACTGGCTCTATCATTATGATTTATATGCCAAAAAATTGTTCGTAAATGGTTTATCTCGTATACAAAGTTTCAACGAAATCGGTTCAGTAGGAGCCGAGATATTACACCCCCTTGGTGAGGCTTCCAGCTTGACGTGAAGACGATTCCCGTCAAACGGAGGTATGTCCAAGCAAAGTAAATATACCAAAAAATTGTTAGGAATAGGTTTATCTTATTCCAGCAAAAAAAAATTCAATTCGTTGAGACGTTTACTCAGAAAATGATTCTAAACTTCTACATACTAATTAATTTTCCGACCGTCAATCAATTTTAAACTTTCTGAGAGTAGAAATAGGGTTGAAATTGGTGGTTTAGCCTTTGACAGGTACACTTAGGTACAGAAGTATAATTTTACGATTAAGTAATACGATTAAACCTAACAAATCGCTATGAAAGCCGGTAGCAGCTAAAAAAATCATTGTGAGTCAAAATTTGTTCAATTCTGATGACGATACAGATACACAAAAGTGATAATAATAACCTATCACTAGGAACTCCTTACCGGTTTATCGCATAGACATGATAATTTACTTAGACGCTGCTACCTATTGGATTGCTTACATGACCTTCGTCATAAGCTAATTCCGCAGCTAATATTGTCTTCTCACGAGGGAACTCTTCAACGGCTAAGAGCATGGTCATGAAATTTTGCAAAAACGCTTTACTTGTCAAGCTAGACATGTTCTCAATCATGAACTGATGCTGCAGCCAGAATTGTCTCCTCACGAGAGAACTCCTGGACAGTTAATAGCACGGACAAGAAACTTTGCATTATATGCATAACTTGGATAACTAGACAAATTGTTTATCATAGACTGATGCTGCTGCCAAGACTGTCTACTCACAAGGAAACTCCTCAATGGTTAGTAGCATGGTCTCCAAACTTGCATATATGCTTTTTTTGGTTGGGAAGACATTATCTGCACCATCTTACTGATTTTGCTGCGCTTCATGAGAAAACTCCCTAGCCACTAACTAAGCTTAGTTCTGAATACGATTAATTTACTATTTTTGTTCTTGACTGTACCAAAAACCGAATGTATGTAGAAGTTTAGAATCATTTTCTGAGTAAACGTCTCAACGAATTGAAAGTTTTTTTGCTGGAATAAGATAAACCTATTCCTAACAATTTTTTGGTATATTTACTTTGCTTGGACATACCTCCGTTTGACGGGAATCGTCTTCACGTCAAGCGTCAAGCTGGAAGCCTCACCAAGGGGGTGTAATATCTCGGCTCCTACTGAACCGATTTTGTTGAAACTTTGTATACGAGATAAACCATTTACCAACAATTTTTTGACATATAAATCATAATGATAGAGCCAGTCTATCTTGGTGAGGCTGCTAGGTTGACCTCGATCTAGAAGCCTCAGTAAGAACCTGAAATATCTTCTGAAATACAATCAAACTTTTTCTGAGACTTATAAACAAATTTAAACCTATTCCTAACAATTTTTTGACATGGTTAAAACCATCAAAATCGATGGTGAGGCTGTTATCTCAACGCAGACAATGACTGTTAATCTGGCTGGTCTGTCACTTTTCTGTCAGAACAAAGACAAAGTTACGTTCAGAAATAAAATTTAAAAAAGTACATTACGGCAAATACATTCTGTACTAAAATTCCTACAACGCCAGCTTTTTACTTATTTTTAGGTTATTTGCGAATATCTCGTAATATAGTGAATAATAAATTCTGAAAAAAATATATGGTGTTAAGGAAGACCATATCTCCAAATGGTTTTTAATTTGTGTACCTTTATTTATTTGAAATGTTGTCAATTTGATCGTTCATGATTTTTATCGATGTGGCGCTTGTGTTCACGTCATAGAGTGCCCCCTTTGATTACCAAGATTTACGTTCCTGGCCTTCGTAAAAAAATCTTAGGCATTTATAGGTCCAGTGAGCAGCTTCAAATAGAGTTCTAACTAAATTAGTACATTGGAGTCATTCGGAGTGGAAGTGGACTATTATAGTATGCAGCTACTGTTCCATAACTTCACTTCTCCTGCAGACTACTTGTAAGTTACGAACGAGGAAAAAATATTCGAATTTCCTGCCATTTTCGGTACCATTTCTGAGGTACGTTCAGAACATAAAATACTATAATTTTATTCATAAATATTATGAGCATCAGAAGAGTTTTGTGAAAAACGTGAGATTCATACTTTTTTTAACCTGTCCTTTTCGCACGCATTAAATACATATCTTTCTTACCTGCTGTCACAGAGCTCATGCTATATTTTATTTTACTAAGAGAAGTGTGTAATGTAATTATATACCTCATGCATATAAATTGACTCTATTTCAAAATGTTTTTGAAAGGCTTTATTTTTATTTATTTATAAAACTTTATTGTATAATATACAAATGAGCCTAATGTGGAAATGTAGAATTGGATAGTAGTTTATGAACGCATGTTGTTTTGACAGGAAACAATGCTGCCAGACAGCCCTAAAAGAGACGTTTTAAAGCCATTTAGGACTCCTTTTGAGCGTTCCGTTTTGGTGTCTGGTCTGTATAATAAAATTTATATAATTAATAAAACGGAATAAAATTTCGAAATAATAAAAAACACATGCGCATTATTTTTTATAAACGTTAAACTTCCTTTTCTATACCTATCGCATCGTAAGAATGCCGTCCTAATAGCTGTCATACACATAAAAAAAAAATCTGTCTCTTTTGCACCTATTTGGTTTTCATATTTCCTGCCTGCTGAGCTGTCGGGACAGCATTCTTAAGGCGTGTCTCCTGCTATGTTTTGGTCTACACAATACACAGAAAACATCTACACAAAACAAAAAAAATGCATGTTTGTCTCTGGTTCATCTACACAAATTGTCTATGAAATGTTTTGTATTTGCCATGGAAAACTTTTTGCTTTTCTGATCGCTGACAGTGCTGAAAGTCTGATTTGGAATGCACCCCAAACTTTCTGAGCAGGAGACGTCGTTTGAAACTTTTGTTTGTGTATGTGTAGACTGATTTGTGTAGTGTGTAGACCAAAACATTCGCAGGAGACACGGCTTAAATGCGATTGACTTTTCGTTCAAAATTGTAACTATTTTATAGCCAATACTGGTAACACTGGTTGGACTACCAACGGATGGGATTCGCTGTTTGTCGCAAAATAATCCTAGACGTGAAGCCATTTAAAAAAAAAAAAAAAAAAAAAAAAAATTCATAACAAAGGCGTTTTAATTCCGATAAGTCATCAAACAAACAGTTTCTCACAAAACGCCACACGCATTGATCGTGTTACAAGTGATTGTTATTCGATATTCAACACCAAAGCCCCTAATATAGGAAAGGGGTTTTCGGTGGTTTAAATCAACATGCATTTCTTATTAGTTATAATTAGTTTAGGAGTGGTTCACGCTCAAATATATAGCCCGAGTCCGCCGTATAATTGCACATACTGTCAGCCGGAGCAAATACACATCGCCTTTGGTGGTAAGTACCAAAAATGTATTTTCTTGCCTTTCAATTTAAACTTTTGGCTGAATACACACTTAAATCTCGTCTAGTCGTCTACTAATTATCTTTAAAAATATTTTTATTCGTGAAATAAAATTTTACATGTATTCTTTCTAGAAGTAAGTAAGCTAAGGTTTTCTAGGATAATTCCCAATTTAAATCAGCAATGAATTGTTACAAAAAGTTTTGCTACCTATCGTATAGTTAGCATTTTTATTATTTTTTCCAAAAAGCATGGGTTGTTTGTTCCGATAAGTCTCGGGAAACGTAGTGTGGGACGCCCCCCTGCCAGGTGGACTGATGACCTGAAGAAGGTCGCTGGTGGTGGCTGGATGAGGAAAGCGGGTGATCGTGCGCTTTGGCGTACCCTTGGGGAGGCCTACGTCCAGCAGTGGACTGCAATAGGCTGATTGATTGATTGATTGGGTTGTTTGTTGGGTGCTCTATGTAAAATAGGCATAAAAGACATTGAGTTGTGGAAAACAATCCTCTCTCATCTCACCACTGCCATTGGTTGGGCATCATACTAATATTATAAATGTTCCGCTTTCACATCTAAAGTACTGAACAGATTTGGATGAAAAGTACAGAGAGCTATGCTAACTTATGTAATTGCCTAAAATACTATATTATTGCAAACACAAGCAATACACATTGTGATGTAGTTGGTATCGCGAGCACCACTACACTTTAAATAAAAGTCAATTCTTACAAAATTTAGTATTGTATCATGAGTCTTTCTACTCATAATAATATTGTATGCTTGCATACATGATGCATAGTTTATTAGGTTATGGAATAGAACTATTAGGTACCTACGAGGGCTGCTATTTATGTATCCGGAATAACAAAAAATAACATTCAAACATCTGTATTGCATTATTAGTTCGCGCACAGCATCAATATTTTGTGGTACAACAGCCGATTTAGGGCGACCTTCTTTAAAATCGTCCGCAAGCATACGACGACCATGATTAAACTCACTGAACCAGTGATACACAGTGGTTTTCGATGGGGCTTCCTCCCCAAATGTCGACAAAAGTTGATCCATGCACTGTTTTTGAGTTAACCACGCCGAAAGTCGTAATAAATCATAGCATGAAAATTTTCACGAATCAAATCCATGGTGATGATAGACAATGAATTTTAAAAATGGCGCCACAATGTAAAAACAATTGACAGATGAATGAAACAAACTTTATTTTACAGCCAAAGAGTTCTATTTTTAAATGTTATAATTTCTTTTTAAATATTGTTTATGTAAGTGGGCCAGTTCCGGATACATAAATAGCAGCCCGTGCGTGTACCTACTTCATAGTTATTCTTGTTTTCGAGACAAATAGGTACAAATCTATCATTATAAGAACAAAGGGTACCTATTATGTGGCATAGGCACCTAAAAGTATGAGTAACAGTACCAACTAAGAAATTTGTGTTGCTGGTTTGTGGTTTTATTTAGGTATAACGTATGTAGGCAATAACATTATTTTCCTTATTATATAATCTAGGTACTATTTTTTAAAGAATGCCTACCATACCAGTACTTACCTACTTTAATAATAATTGTGAAATAAATCTGTAGTTATGACTCTAATCTATAAGTATATTTCTGTAAGTCAAGTATTAGATTATGTTTAGAGCTATACAGTAATTTATGTTACTTATCAAGTTGAGAAGTAGAATACTGGGTCATTTTAAAACAAAATATGTTGATAAGGCTCAAATTAGACCATTATTATAAAGTTCCTTTTTTGTTTCATAAAGTGTGATTGTGAGTATGTATGTGTATTTAATAAAAACATACAATGTAGTTATGTATAATACTAGTACATTATTATGTCCTTTAATGAATAATATAAATAAAATTATACAGGGTGTAAATTTTAATGTCCTTCCTCAAACTGATACAGTGCATTTAGTATACCAGGCTAATATAATAGACACTTAGGCAAGGTGTAGGGTAGGTGCCTATACCTTGCACAAAATTAACCTACTGCTATAACAAAAAAAAATGAAAACAAATATAAAAAAAACAAAAGAAATATATTGTCAGAGCATGCACTGGAAGAAAGTTCATCTATCATCTATGGTGGAAACTCGCCACTAAAGTAGGATTTTTAATTGAACGGAGTAATTTGACATTAGACAGAAAAATAATGTTGCCAGCTCCATAATCTTAGTGATGTTTTCAGTTCAATTCTAACTCAAGTGAGTTGAATCATTCACACTATTAAATATAAAAAAATGCTTGTTACCCCAGCCTATAAACATAGACTTCGTCTACATACTTACTTTGACATAGACTTAGTTTTACATAATACAAATAAAAAAATGTTTTATCTCCACACCACAAAACTAAGTATTACATTTCAGCACAGGAGATACAATTTTTGTGGAGGGCTGTTGCCTAAACTAAGTTTAAACCTGTGTTATAGGACATTAGTCCTTCCCCCAGGAGTCCACATTACTTAGTGACCATATCACCAGGGAGCCGTTTCATGAAGCTACAAGTTACAAATTACAAGTACAATTTGATGTACATTGCGTAGACAATGAGGTAAAACGATAAGGGCTTCCAGTTTTGGCGAATTGGCTACGCAATGAATATCAAATTGTAACTTGTTACTAGTAAATTGTTGCTTCGTGAAACGTGGCCCAGATGAGTGATTGAATCATATCTTTTTAGCACAACACTATATTTTTTTCTCAAAAAAGCGGCAACCCACCATATGTCAGATTACTCCGTTCAATTAAAAATCCTACTTTAGGCGGGATTTTTATGGGCGATATGTCATGCAGTTCTATTTCTAGAAGCTTCATTAAATATCTAACGATTAAGATTAAAATATAAACGCATAAATGCATAAATAGATACATCTCATACAGATCCAATTATGGGACCTTATATTTTAGTCCAGCATGTTTGTTGCCGAATCACGCTTGAACCACTGGATTGATCGGGATGAAACTTGGCACACACTTATGTTAGGCCCTGGAATAGGACATAGGCTATTTTTTACCGCGGGAAAACACTTCATTCCTACGGGAAAACACATTAACCGCGGGCGGAAAGCTAGTTAGGAATAAATTAGGAATTAATTAATTCCATTGTTTTCTAGAAAAACTGACAGACATAGTGGTAACATGGACCACTTTCAACGACACGCAGGAGAGTCGCGTTCAGTACGGCGCGGGGACTATGGACCGGGAGGCTAAGGGGTCCAGTGTCGTGTTTAAAGATGGCCGCGGTCAGCATGTGCACCGGGTCACGCTCACCGGCCTGCAGTACGACACTAAATACTGTGAGTATGAAATAAATGTGGCTTGGGGTCTCTTGAGACAGAATATTTATTTCACCAAGTTTTCATCGTATTCTCATAAACGCCTTTATGTGATGCCATGAAACAAACACTATGACTGTCACAAATTCCGTCACTAAATGCTAGTAAAAGAACCTTGTTCGAAAACGCTTTCGTTGTCGTGATTCAGAGGTGCCAGCCAGAAGTTTAATACGTAAGTTCAGGCTGGCTGGCCACGCTTTTCGTTGTTTTTTAGCTAAACGGCTATACGTATCTCAAAAATTCAAACTGGATGCCTGTCCCAATTTTAGGTGACGCAGTATTAATAAGCAAGAAATAGTTAGAATCCCTTCTGTTCGGAGATTGAGAGACCATGCGAAAAGCGGTTTTCAACCTGACTGGACACGTTTGCGTTCGATTATCTCGGGTTATCTAGCGTCACATAAACTGAAATAAGCGTGATTAGCCGTCACCTAAAATTGTGTATTGACCTACTTAACGCGGCTCATTTGGAAGAATTGTCCAGCCAGCCTGAGTCACATGTCTTTCGAAAGGGGTGAAAATATAAACGGAAAAAAATAAAATGTGTTTAAACTCGTTAATTCATTAATTTTTACTTGGTTTTTTATTGTGACTGATTTTAAATTCTTAAGCTTTGTAAACAAATAATTTGTTATGTTCGCTTCTTACGTATGTATGTATAGGTATGTATGTATAAGGGAGACTTCTGCGAGGAGCGCAGACGCAGATGGGTGACCTGCTCTATAGGTAAGAACTATTTCACCCTTAATCCCAGTCTTGCTCTTTTCATGATAGCGCCGCATCAGCTCAGCCGTACCGCGTGATACTCTCGGTAGGTGAGTTGTGTTAGGTCTATCCCTTGTTCTCTCAGCTTCTGGCGTGGGGCCCCCGCGACTCCCCGGAGAGAACCAGCTTGGCGACGGCTATTGCCACCACCAGCCTGCCCAGCAAGCCCCAGTGCTTCTTACGTAAATAAAAAAAAAGAAACTATAATTGTTTCTTTTTCTGTTGCCAGTGTACCACTGTGGGTCCAAGTTCGGGTGGTCTGACCGCTACGAGTTCAAGACCCCCCCAGCAGGAAACAACGTGACCATACGAGCAGTCATCTTCGGTGATATGGGCGTGGAAAATGCACATGTGAGTTTGAAAAAATAAGTTTTAATTAAAAATCCTTTTTAAACAAGCTTTTAAATTGCTGAGGAGTACTTGTAAGCAGACTACTCTAAATTCAAAGCTTCGAGTCCGTGCTACTAACCGTTGAGGAGTTCCCTCATGAGGAGACAATCCTGGCTCCATTATCAGGTCATTGATATCATCTTAGTGCATTGTTATCGGAACTGAACAAGTATGCAAATTTTCAAGGTTAAGTTGAAAGGAAGTTAAATTCAGTTGCACGATCTGACCCGAACATACATACGCATTGCAAGTTAAATAAAAGCTTGTAAGAAATATATTTTTTGTGGCTCAACTCAAGCTTATCCTCAAACAGGGAGATCAAGCCTTACTGGCCCAGTGCGGGTTGGTCGACTACATTCGGTCGTTATATGAGATTATTGAAGTAACAGAAGAATAAGATGCTGATACTTAACTACCGAGCTGAACGTCGGTAAGGCGAGCGCCGCTGTCTTCCGTCTCGGAGACGCCGTGTACCAATGTGTTTTTGAATTTCGAATTCATATGCACGTTTATTCGATGCTCTTACGGTGAAGGAAAACATCGTGATGAAACCTGCACACTTCGCTGCAAAGAAATGTTGTGTGTGAAGTACCAACCCGCACTGGGCCAGCGTGGTCATATAAAGCCTAATCGCCTTAATTCAGGGTAGGCTCGAGCCCCTCGGTAGGGATGTATATGAGCTGTTGATGTAACTACCAGTCTATATTGTACCAATTTTAACCGCCACAAATCTTCCAGTCCCTCCCTTACCTCCAAGACGAGAGTGAACGCGACCATTTCGACTTCATTCTCCACGTCGGCGACTTCGCTTACGACATGTACGAGAAAGACGCGCGACAAGGCGACCAGTTCATGCGACAAGTGCAACCTCTGGCCGCCATCGTGCCGTATATGACCGTGCCTGGGAACCATGAAGAGCATAAGTAGGAAAAATCTTATTTCTTGTTTAAAACACTAAATCCTTCTCAAGATAAATGTACCGAAAAAATTTACCCTTAGTGTGCTGTTCTTTCCTGTTTTATTATTAATACTAAGTAATATTTATCTGAATTTATATAACAATTTTTTTTTTTCTAATTCTCATTAAACAATTAAAACATAGGTTTTGGTGCTGTATATGAGTATATATATATATATATATTTGCTTACATCGTGTATGTCGTCATTACCTGTAACTGGAATAGCATTTAGCTTTTCAATTGTGTTATAGTTTATGTGGTATTTAATGTATACTCTGTTGGTAACCTAACAAATAAAATAAAAATAAGATACAATCAGTTCGTTTGATACGCTCAATTTGTCTCAAGTTTTACTCAATTAGTCTGAAAATACACTTAATTCGATTCAGATACACTCAATACATCTCAAGATACACTTAATACGTCTCAAGATGCATTCAATACGTCTCAACATACATTCAATACGTCTCAACTCCTTACGTCGCAAGATACACACGATCTCTCAAGTCTCCAAACATTCTGAATTTGTTTTAATACACTCGTTTTGTTACAAGACACACTCAATTCTGCTCAAACATTCCATCTCTCAAATCGGAGAAGAAATTAAAAAATTAAAATTGTCCACAGCAACTTCGTCCAATATAAATCTCGCTTCTCGATGCCTTCGCACGAGCAAAGCGAGAGCATGTACTACAGTTGGGACATCGGGCCGGTGCACTTCATCGGCGTCAACACCGAAGCGTACTATTTCCTGAACTACGGGCTCCGACCCCTTTTCGAACAGTACGACTGGCTTAAGAAGGATCTGGAACAAGCTAACAGTCCCGAGAATAGGTAAGTCAAGTTGATAACCAAAGTCACTTAAAAATTTCATTTTTATTCATGCAGCAAAGGAACATTAACTAGTTCTGATAAATAAATAACTCAACTTTTTTTAATACTATAACTTAGAATATACTTCAAATCAAATAAAAAATTATTCGAATTCATATTTTTACAAATAATTTTTCTACGTCAAAACTAGCAAGTACCAAGTACAAGGAAAGCTTGTTCATGGTTGTCTAGTATATGTTGCACATAATAAATTATGATAAAGTCATTCACGTTTTGTCAGAACTGAACTACAATGTCAAAGTCGTTGGTTGAGAGAATGTGGTTCATTCTGACTTGCTAGACTTGGACTATAAGGTATACTTGGGTTACTATAGGATGAGCTCTGACAGATTAAAATTTTAAAAACTTTTTATTTATTATTTCGTTTATTTATTCATTAAGTAAAATTACATACTGTTTAATGATAAATTAGAGGTGAAGTTACTTTTTTTAAATATTTTAGCTATTATGGTTTTTAAACTGAATATTATAAAAAAAAGGTGTTAACGTCGTATGAAAAATTTTGAAGCTGTCAGGACTCATCCTATAATGTCGGGTTATTATAGGATGAGTTAGTACATACATTACATGTGAATTTAAGTTAAAGTTAGTAAAATAATACTGTTGTATATGACCCCAGTGATAATCGATTTATGTAAACATTGGATTGATTACGTCATAGATAAACAAACTGTCATTATATTTTTAAACAAGTAAGTCGACGAATAAATTGGTTTATCATTATCACCCTAAGGTTGAATGTCAGTTGCAAATTATAGAACAACAAAGATTATTTTCGTTAGCAGAACAATCAGTCAGATACCGAGTATAAACCTTATTGAAATTTTCCATAACTAGGAAATTGAATGAAATGGTAAACCACTTTCTTGGTCGACCTTACATTTAACCCGAGACTTGGTTGACTGGCAAAATGTTACATGTTTGGTGGCTATCTTTTTAGATAAATGTACTCATTATGAAATCAACTAGGGTAAATGTGTGAAATAGTACTTTAGTAGCTAACTACTGAGGTTAATTTTCGAAAAAAACTGACTTGAGCTAAAATTATATCTTTTTTTTTTTCGAGGGAGAGATTGAAAGACAACGAGGTGATGGTCTCTATCTCAATAAAAAAAAACAATCAAAAGAAAGACGTGTGGTTACAAATTATGTTTCGAAATCATATCCATTTTATTTATGTGTACGTTAATTCAACGCTCTTACGGTGAAAGAAACCATCGTCAGGAAACCTCCACTTCAAAGCTTGTGTCAACGGGCCAAACCCACACAAGGATCGTAGACTCAAATCAGGATAGGTTTGAGCCCCTCAGTGGGGAAATGAGCTACAACAAACCTCTATAAATTCCCATTTGGCACACCAACAGGCTCAGTCGTCCGTGGCTCGTAATGTACGGTCATCGACCCATGTACTGTTCTGACGATTACGACCACTGTTACAACGGCTTCTTGCCCAATAGGGTTGGCCTGCCCTTCTTTGGGCTAGGTAAGTACTGATGGGAAAAGAATGGCGTCGCTTTCGGTTTCAAGCTTCCTGACATACGTTTCGTCGTTCTGTGTAGCGAAAGGCGGCATTTAAGTTGTTATATTGTGTTAAGGAACTTGTGTAGTGTTGTTGCGTTGACCTTGAAATTCAGTTACTATTTCGATAGGACTATCGATACTATCGACATTATTCAATAGTATCGATACTATCGATAGTATTGCAAAAAAATATAAATATTATTGATTTTTGTTGCTATACTCTCGATAGTATCGGCCTTCGATAGTATATCTGAGCTGTATGGTGTGCGATAGTGTATTTGTTGTTTTTATCAATCGATATTACCGATATATCGATAGTATTGTCACTGTCCGATATAGTTTCGATAATAGGCCTATCGAAAGTAACTGATTTTCCGATAGACTATCGCTATCGCAACAAAACTAAACTGGTGACCTCTCGTGGCCAATAAAAATGCCCGTCCTTTATACGCCGCGGCTGCATGTCCCCACATTGGCTGACCGTCATCTGCATACAAAATGTATGTAGGCAACGAAAGTTAACCAGGACCTTAGTATCTTCGATGTCTGTGACGCCCTTAATAGTTCTTTTAGTGTCTATTATTTAATTTATTTTGATTTTGACATTTGTTTTATTGTTATTGATTTAAATACGTTATTTATATCACATTTTTTTTTAAATATCTGAACTCCAGTCCAGTGTAACTTGTATATAAATGCCATGCAACTTTGAATAAGGTCTGCATTTGCCCGATTACAGTCCAAATTAGAGATAACAAGGTTGTTCCCCTCCGCTCCGGATTTAGTATCAGTCCGTTATTGAATAAATTTATTGTGTCCTAATCTTTTTGACACAGTAAGTGAATTAACAGAGTATGTATACTGCTATAGAAAGAAATTTATATAAAATTATAATGCGGCATGCATTTGATTGATAAAATATCAATAAATAAAATAGATAACTCAAAGTACGTAAATGGAATAAAATTTCGGAATAGTTAACTCTCCTATGGCTATGGATCTGGCATTATTGAGCTGTCAGATGCTGTACAGCTTGACAAAAAAGAGTTTGGCGCGCGCGGTACACATTTTTTAGCTTTAATTCCTACCTGCGGGTTTATGTGCCTAAACTCAAACGCAGTTGGGCACCTTTGAACATTAGCATTCAGCAGATCGCGAGCAGAAGAAAGTGAGGAATTAAGCGGCTCTGTAGTTTTTAATGGAATGTTTGTGAAAAATGTTTCAAATTCTTGAGCAATATCTTCATCTGCAGTAATGATACCACTAACAGGTGCTGTTTGCACATCGCCACAGTCATTTTATTAAAAACGAGGAAACGAATATGTTTTATAAAATATTAAATTAGGATCGGAATTTGGATAGGTTTCATTGACTACGACGCACGTGGCCACAAGTGCGCTAGAAGCGCCCTCATTTTGTCCAAACTCTTTTTTGTCAAGCTTTACAGAATTATGAACATAGGTATTACATAAAATTTGTGCCAATCTAAGATCACATATTGACAGCAGGCAGGAAATGTGAAAACCAAACGGGTGCGAAAGAAACAGAAAAAAAATTGTACGTGTATAACAGCTGTCAAATCAGACTTCTTAGAACGGCTTGACTTTAATAATGGACGAAGCATCGTATGTCGGAAAGGAATGTATGTGTAAATATTTCTTTTAAATGAGTGCAAAGATAAACAACCACACGGTACAACAGCCAAAGCGTGTGGTTTATCTTTGCACTTACAAAACAAAAGGGGAATACATAAATGCATGTTGGTTGCATGTGTTTTGAATTTTGTTGGTAGAGAAGAATAAGCTTATACTTACAAATTAAAATAAAATTCAAAAACCTTTTAATATAATACTGCTAACTAATTTATATATTATACCTACACTAAAACAATGCTCTGTAACCCTTAAAAAAGGCGGCGATATTTTGTTCTGGATTTCATTGAGGCGTCTTGTATTTATTTATTATTATGAGTAAACCTTATATTTTCATAGTACATTACGATATATAATTGCGTTAGGTTAGTTATAACTCACGAGGCGAAATTTCAGCCCGAGCCGAAGGCGAGGACGTAATAGAGCCGAGTGTGTATAACCAATATACGCACGTATATCGTACGAGACGTTTTTCAACACACTTGCGAGGAAATAGAATAAAAAATCACGAAAAAATACTTACAAAGAAAAGATTTGAGGGAAATGGCGCGCGGATTATTTTTTGCCGTAGCTGCGTGAAAATGTTGGCAAAGACGCTAAAGCTACATACAGCCAAGTTTTTAAAATACCAAATAAACTGAATTTTTGGTTAAATAACACAAATCATTGTTAATTTGTAGACAAAACTAAATAATGTTGCGAAAATAAACGTTTATTTATTATATTTTAAGTAATCGAGTTTATTTATTAAAACATATTTACATAGGTACTGTTTCTATGGCAAATTAAAAAAATAGCAAACCGTGAGTTATAGAATAAACCTGTGAGTTATATTCTATAACTTACGATTTGCGTTTATAACACACGCGTGTTTTATGAACTGCTTTATGTATCAAAAACCGGTGAAATAAGATCCACTTTATGAGCAAGTGTGTTGAAAAATATAATATCGACCGGATGATCTTGATATTAAGTCGTAAATATTTACTTCTGTTCCACTGCGGCGGAAACGGAACTTACAGAAATTATAATTTTGGATTTATGTCATTACGAGTAGTTGTCTCTTTTAGTTTAACTGTAATCCTATGTATGTCAGAACTAAAGGTAAACTTGATAAGGTAACCACAAAAACGTAATAAAATAACAGTTATAATAAAAACCACTTTGCTGACGTGATTTTAAAGATCTTTAAGTAACTTTTTTAGAAAAGTGAATTTCGGTTTGTAGATGTAGGGTATTACAAAAACTTAAATAAATCAATATAAATCTATGAATACAATAGGAAGACGCGTGGCTGGCTGGTAGTGTACGGGCACAGGCCGATGTACTGCAGTAACAGCAACGACGACGACTGCTCGTGCGAAATGACGCGCTGCGGGATCAACACCAATCCCACTTATAGTGAGTTATTGGCCCCGACTCACACTGTCACGCTCTAATCCTTAATTTAAGTTCGTCTGTCCTTTTTACCTTTTAAAGATTGAAAAGGGACAGGATATGGCCATTCTAATATTAGAGCTGTCAAACATCGAATTTGAACCTTATGGCCGTGTCGATTGCACAATTTTAGAGAGCACTTAAAACATGCGACTTAAAAATCTCTTAAACTGACAGCTATGCCCTTATTTTAGGTTATCATTCGTTCAAATCAATATCATTCGTTCATCACCTCTCTTTCATTGGCCATAAAAACGAAAGGGGTAGCTGGATTTTAAAATTAGAATTAGAGCATGACATCCCGAATCGAGGCCATTGGTTTAAAATCGTTACGATGATGATCTATAATAGAGATGATAACTATTTTTTTTCTTTGTCTATCAGTTATGTTATTGAAGTATTGGACACCTATTTTTTTCACGTAATCAAAAAATTACGGAGATATTGAGTTGAAATGGCGTATGCTTCACGCTCGAGTAAATTTTATACCTAGTTGTGATGTAGTGAGCCCCCACTCAAAAAAAGTAGGTAACTTACAAAAGCTTACAAACTTTAATACTAAATTTTTTTTTATACTTTTTAACTTTGGCGTGCCCTTGGGGAGGCCTACGTCCAGCAGTGGACTGCAATAGGCTGATTGATTGATTGATTGATTGAGCCTCCACTCCCCAACTTTAATGCGGTTTAACAAAGTGTTTTTTGTTAATTTGATAAAACAAACAATACGTGTCTAATATTTTTGAATTACCTGACCGACGGACTAAATGGAATTTCGTTTTCTTTACCGAGGCATCATCCCTCAGTATCCATATGTAGCAGTTGTCAGATTCCCAATTATTATGTGGGCGTACCTACAGTGGGGCACTTTGACCTGATGCTAAAAAATTTAACAAAATTATTTATTCAGTCAAATAACATAGTTTTAACCAAATCGGAGAGAGCGTCGTCGGTGGTTTATCCGACGCTCTTACGGTGAAGGAAAACATCGTGATGAAACCTGCACACTCCTGCGAAGAAATTCAAAGGTTCTGTGTGAAGTCAATCAACTCGCACTGGGCCAGCGTGGTGGACTAAGGCCTAATCGCCCTAATTCAGGGTAGGCTCGAGCCCCTCGGTGGAGACGTGTATGAGCTGTTGATGAGCCAGTTTTTGCCAGAACTATGGCAGGTTATTGTTGAAATAAGGAAGGGAAGGTCAGTCAGTAAAAAGCATTTCCTACTATTTCTCGAATTTTCTCAATTTTGGTACGCCCATGTACAATCTCTGCCGTTTGTTCTTAGTTAGTATTTAGTTGTAGTTACAAACCAATCAAGTTAGTTACATACATACACCAAAATTAAATAGTATTTACCATCGATGAATTATATTAACACATTTGCCAAACAAAAAAAAATACATACTGTAAAATTGTAAAGATGTGTTCGGTGACTTATGCGTTTTCGACTGTTGGTGTGTCAAAAGGAAATCGACAGAGGTCTGTTTTGCGAAATTGCTGTTTTTTATGATAATATTGTAGTGTACAAAACAGTAGTACTTTGTTACAATTAATAGCAACGAGCAGTTACGAAGTAGTTTAAAGAAAGGGGAATTAATTAAAAAACTAAAAATAACAAAATCACAACTTTGACCGTTCTCATTTTAATGCACGCACATTTAGACTTATTATAAATATAATCAAAGTATGGTATTTTTTTCTAAGAATCACCTCTCGAGATAAAGCATCTGTAAGATAATTTCTACATTTCCATATTTTCCTATTTCAAGTTTGTAACTGCTCGTTGTTTACGTTAGTCCATTCACAGTTTAAAGCTCTGCTCAAACTGACGCGAATCCCGCGCGGGGTCATTTCATTATACCTTAGTACGAATTAATCTTTTTGGCGATTGAATAATGTTGTGACTGAAAATACTTTTTTTTTAACATTGGAAAAGTACAGAAAAATATGTAATATGGCATAAAAAAAGGTTATTGAGGATTCACACTTGACAGCTAATCGAAATTGACATGTGTTTGGAAATGCATCCTTTCATATCCTTTCATAGGATATTTTTTTAATGTTAAAATAAGTATAGTCGTAGCAGGCTGCGTCTCCAATACGCTCGTTGTATTGTTGTTCCCACTCAACCGCCAAAAGGTTAACTCGTATTATAGTGTACCTCGAGTCCACACGAGCGTGACGCGCATCTCTGAAATTTCATTCCGTCCATTTAACCGAGCAACTAGTCGCGTCAGTTTGACCAAAGCTTTACAACAAAATGTCGTCAACAGGCAAGAACAGCCCTGGATCATAGTCTACGGACATAGGCCCATGTATTGTAGCAACAAGTACGACGATTGTTGGAATAACTATCTGCCCAACCGCGTGGGCTTGCCGTTCTTCGGCAAAGGTGAGTGTCGGCGGTACTAACTTTTAAGTCCATTGCTGGTTGTCCACGACAGGCGGACGCGGCCGTGGATCGTTCTCTACGGACACCGGCCGATGTATTGCAGTAACAGCGACGATATAGACTGTACTGTCGAGTATACAAGGATTGGGCTGCCATTTTTGGGCGCGTTCAGTGAGTTCTGGATCTAATTTATTACATTTTCAAATTAAGGGTAATCCCGGTCGGGACGAAAAATGGGAATTCTTGATTTTGTTTGCAATATCTAGGACGTGTACCTCTTAAACCAAGCTAAAAAAAAGTTGACTGTTTTTTATGAATCTTTTATCTGCCGCTAGTAACATCTAGATTAGAAAAAACTTGAAGACCAAAAAAGAATTAGTAAAAACAAAATCTATTGATTGAAAACCACGCGTATAAGCGTCTCGCTTCCCGTGCGGGATTTACTTTAGTTTGAACAAAGCTTTATTGACAAGAGTGCCAAGATTCTAAGGGCCGCACCACAATTATCTTGGATTCTGCGTCTGCGTGATGGAGACGCGTGCGTATTATCTCTTTGTTAGTTTTAGCTGTTCCGTTTGGCTGAATGAACGTATAGTACGACGGAAAAGAGTAGACATAAAATGAGAGCGCTGTACGGAGTTAATTGGCAACACTGGTGATGTTGCAGCCAATCATTGCAACTTCCTCTTTTTGGCTACCAATCACTGCCAGTTTATCTGGTGTTACTTTTGGTAAAGAATTTAGTTCCATCATTATTTAATTTCTACTCTTTTATGTCGCACTGTAATAAAAAAAAAATAGTTCCTTCAGAATCGGTCCTATGACGCGTTATAGAGGCTGTATTCCGAATCAGATTTCACGACTCAAAGTACTGACAGCGATTACTCGCGTACCGATTCAGAAATCGCAATAATACGGCTCATGAGCGAAATCAAAACGGAACGGCGTTTGAGCGCGCTGAAACTGCTTATAACTCAGTCTTGCCAGATGTTGATTACCGTACCAAAACTGGCGAAATTCTAAATTATTATACGTATTAAAAAAGTATCGTACAGCTGTGAAAACAGCACTTTTCGTATGGCTAGTACCCAAAATAATAAAAGGTATGCGAATTTTTAAAAATGGAGATGTAAATAGGCACATGAACTTAAAAAAATACAAAAAAGAATGTTTGATATTTATATTTTATCAGATTGCCTATGATATTATCTTATGTATGTATGTGCCTGAGTCCAAACTATCGTAATATATACATAACCTACTCGATACTTTTATTATCGAGCATCTGGCAACCCTAACCTACAAAACTGATTGATTTAAAATATTTCAGTAATTTATCTCCATTTCATAATTGAATAAAGTGTTTTTAATTTTGTTCAACCAAATAAATATAAGACACGTTAATTTTACATTTAAACATTAAACATTTAACTTTTAAAAATAAATAAGCAATATGTCAAAGTCGAATTTGACATTACGCTTACGTGAATTTCGCTCTGGAGCATGGGCGCCGTTAGCGAAAGATGGCGGCGGTCATGACGCAATCCGTGACGTCACAATGGCTGCCGTAATCCCATTGACAGTGATTCGGTACGCGGTTTTGGGTACTCAAAGTGCTGTCAGCGCAAATCGGAACGCAGCCAGAGTCTGTTACATTACTCGTTTCTATAAGCCGCAAGATGTCCACTGTTTGACCAAGGCTAGGTTTATTATGCCACAAGATGTCCACTGTTGGACCAAGGCTAGGTTTATTATGTACCTGTTCGAACCAGTGACGATTTACTACAATAAATCGCATCAGACTTTTAACCTGGTTTAGGACATTTCCTCCGAATCGGTCCAGTTTCTTAAAAAGGTGTCTTATTATGTATATAATTCATTAAAATCCGTTCAGTAGTTTTTGCGTGAATCGCGAACAAAACACAGACAGACAGACAAAAATTTCATATATCATAAATATTTGGCATCTGTTACGTTTAAGAACAGAATTGGCCTCTTTACAGTTTTATATGTATAGATATAACGCAAGTTTTGGCTTTTGCAAAGAAAAATCACACTAGTATATTATTATTATTGTTTTATTTTATTTATTTATTATAATTTGTTACAAATCACCTACAGATATAGAATTCATAAATACAGATAGAAAGAGTAGTAATAATATACATTGCGTAGTAATATTAAATTAGAACAGTCGCAGTTACCTATATAATATGTATGGTAGAAACAGTTATTTCGATATTTGAGTAGAGTAGAACTTGATACAATAATAAATAAGTGCAACTACTAACCTACAGTGCGAGAACAATCACTAGAAATTAAATAATATTGGAACTAAACTCGTCACTAGTGGCTTCACCGAATAAAACAGATTTGGTTAAAAGTTTAACAGTGTAGTAATAATCTTCGTATAGTTTACAATATTTTTATAATATCATTAGTGTCAATAAATGAGTTATGAGTGCATAGGGAATATGCACATTTTTTTTAATTCATTAATTGAAATATTCCAAGTTCCAGATAAACAAATAAAAAATATTTTTTCAAATATCTTGCTCAGAAACAAAGTTAAGGTTTCAAAATTGATGGTTAGACAGAGAGGCCCGACGTGACATGTGACGTCATTTTATGTCACGCGGGGAATACATCCGCCATAGAAAATTATGTTTTCGTAAGAGGGACAGATATATTTGTTTAAAAATGTTGTATCTAGTTTGTTTTTCAATCAATTTCGATTCTGTTTTGACTGTCAGTATTCTATTTTTGTATACTTTCAGATGAACTATGAAAAAATCTTATAATTTTTTTATGCATATTCCCTATTACCGCTCTATTTCATATAGAACCTATTCAAGGAGCTGAATGTTAACAAACCATTCACAAGAAATTGCAAGTTACCTCATTCATTCACATATTTACTATACATGCTCTAAGAATGACATAAATCACCCAAAGAAACAAAAATATCCGCGTTTACAACGAGTTTGCGAGTAAGTGGTCACAGTCGCCATATTTGTTTACATTTTAGGATCAGAGCTGAACGAATTTATTTATTATTAAACGAAAATTTAGTTCCAACATTATTTCACTTATTTTTTTTTTGTCGCACTATAATAGCTTGTTTGGTGCAAAGGTTTGGATGTGGGTTTAGTTTTATTAATTTGTTTATGATTTCCCAAATCCTGAACAGGAATAAGAGGTGATGCCATATTGCGGATTTTTTCGGAACTAAATCTTATATTGGAAACGCTGTTTAATTCTTGTTAAAGTCACAAGTGGCTCCCTCTTAGCAGACCTTATAGATTCCTGGTCAGGCTTTACCTAAAAAAAGCTAATGTTTTTTTTTCTATTGTCCCCATACTAGTAAAACAAAAACGGTACAAATTCTTAATTTTTAAATTCCTTATTAGTATACACTGTAAATTCCTTGCATGTGCATACCGGTAACTACTGGTGCATTAAGAATGACATGTGGCCAATATTTGCGTGCCTATAAAATAAATCAATAATAAGTTAATAAATAAATATATTCAGAAAGATCATTGCTATTTTTCCCATTTTTTTAAATGCAAACACACCCCTTTCGTCTAACATGAACTTTGAACTCCTATCCTTGTAGTCCTATCAAAGAGTGCACTTTCTAACCTGCGTTTTCCTTAAGGCCTGGAGCCGCTACTGAAAGACTATGGCGTGGACATAGTGATTTGGGCCCACGAGCATTCGTACGAGCGCACCTGGCCGCTGTATGACGGAAAAGTGTATAATGGGTCCGTGGAGCAACCCTACGTCAACCCCGGGTAAGTCAATCATGTCACTTTTCCCTCTAGTCTCAGTACTCGTAGTTCAACTGTTTTATCTGGTAACGAACTAAGCGGCCAACTGCCAAGCAATAGTTCAGCCGAACAAAACAGAATTATTGTAATAATAATAATAAGGTCACAGTGAAAAAAGTCACATATAATGAATGCAATTTGGTCACAAGGAAGCCTGGAAGAAAGTTCCATGTAGCAATAAGGCCACCTAATTGTATACTTTCCATTTCTTAAAAATATATGCATTTTTTTCTCGAGTGTGCAATTAACTATAGTAATTCATTTTCACTAATAAATAAAATATTTTTTTATTAATGTAATAAATAAAATATTTTTTTATTAATGTAATAAATAAAATAAAAATAATGTGACTTGTGACCAAATTACACAAAATAATAAACATATATTAAAAATATAGATAACTTGTGGCCTTTTTTTGACACCAATAATAATAATAATAATTGAGTTCATTAAATATAATCTCTGACGAAACAACGCAACGTAGGGAATTAAAAATGTGTGACGTTTTTTTTTTTCACTGTGACCTTATTACACACTCGCAAAACAATCGAATTACTGGGACTAGCTAGAGGCACTGCTTTTCTTTTCGACTGTACTTCTGCACTCGACAACGTACGTCAGATCGTAAAATTCTTCAACTTTTGTTCTACAAATTTTCAAAATCTTAATGTTTTAAAAAATAAAAATTTTGAACAATTTTGAAAATTTTCTAGAACAATATTTGTTAATTTTAAACTAGTTTAGCGGATCTACTCACGATGATATTTTAGGTAAAACATGTTATATTGATTTACCGCTATTGCTCGGTGCTTGCTATTTCTTAATAGTTATTTAAATCTGCAATTAAATTTGAAGTGGTGCGACACAGGAGACTAAAAATGGCTTTTGGTTATTTTACTTATAACCGCTTTTTACATAACAATGTTCTAAGTTCTAACATGAGTTAATACACCAATCGTTTTCGTTTATCGTGGCTTTTGTTTGTGGTTTATTCGGAGTAGTGTATGTTCGAAAATAAATATGTAAGCATACAGGTAAATACAGCTGTTACTATATTCTAACATTTTCCAAATTTCTTTACACTAATATAAATTTCGGATCAATCACGCTTATTAACATTTATTGCTAGCATATAACTAACTAATAAAGTCGCGCTCTTATCCTTTAAAACAGAGCTTTAGTTGGCTCACAGGGAGCATGCACATAATATATCTAAGGGGAAGTCCATTAATTACGTAAGGCGTTCAAGGGGGGAGGGGGGGAGCCGAATCTCACGTCTCAAGAAACATTATAATAGGAGATCGGACTGTTCACCATATTTCATGAATTTACCATATTTTATGAATATTTTTAAAATCTAGATTAGTAGCAGACGATTCGCGAAGAAAAAAACAGAATCGGTTGAAAAACGAATTTACAGTGATTTTTTAAAGTTTCAATATGTCTGTCTCTTTCAAAAACGATTTTTTTGTATGGAGATTATATGGCGTTACTAACAAATGACGTCACAAGTGGGTATGTGCCTCTCTGTCTAATCTTGAATTTCAAACCTTTATAACTCGGTCAATTTTAAAGATACACCAAAATTCTTTCAGTGTTCGGTAGCAGAAACTAAGAAGTTTGGATTTATAAAATACAAAAAAGTAGTCCGATCCCCTATTGCGATAAAATTGGGTAAATTAAGTAAAACGTTCCTTCACTAAAATATAGTTTATCGACACGAAAAGAAGAAGACGAAGAAGTAATCTTAAATAGAAATATCGGAAGATCGCCGTAAACGCCTCACGTAATTAATGGACGCCTCCTAAACTAACTTCCCAACAGTTTTAATTTCTTTTAAAGTTTTTTGATATTAATTATATTAGCGCATTATTCTATTTTGTGTGGACTTACGGTATTCAGCTATGGGCTTGTACCAAACAAAGCAACGTTCAGATGATACATAGATTTCAAAATAAAGTACTAAGGGGTATCGTAAATGCTCCTTGGTACATAAGAAATGACGACCTTGACATAAAGTTGACAGTGTTATTAAAAAATATGCCGAAGCTCACGAACAAAGACTTCATCATCACGTGAACGTTGAGGCTATCCAGCTCCTCGACACCACGGACATAGTGAGAAGACTGAAAAGGACAAAACCCTTTGAGTTAGTTTAGTAAACATTAGTGTAATGTAGTGCAGTCAGTGCTTCCCGTAAAGAACACACGAACAAAGTGTCTTCCCCTTAATAGAGACAATAAGAAAAGTGTTGATGGACACATTCTTAGCTAACATCTACTTAGCAATTTAAGTTAAATTTTAATTACTCATTAGTCTTTAGGCTAGATTGTAATATTTATTTTGGATGTCTTAAAGGCAAACCAATTATAATAAAAAAAAAACTATTCTAAATACACAATACCGTAGAGGAAGAGGTCATCTGTAAAAACATAAAGATTTTATTTTATACCTCCATTAAAAAAAGTTTTAAAATTTTAAATTGTTTGCAATTACGGCAACGACCTTCGGGATAATCGCGTATCGTTTGAACACCATACTACCCACTTCCTGTTGTTTGTCATAATCATACGAGTAATAGATAAGTTAATAAATAAATTATTATATTATTGTATGTTTTCAGGGCTCCCGTACACATAGTGACGGGGTCGGCGGGCTGCAGGGAACGCACCGATCCTTTCAAATGTGAGTTTTATCTTCATACATATCGTCAGTCGGGGTTCTGGACACAACACGCCTACTTATTTCTAAAGAAATATCTTCCAGCAGTCCCACGCAAGAGAGAAGATATCATAACAGCTTTTTACTTGTTATTGTTTTTTTGCTGTCTCAGAAAAAGTGAGCGAGACTTTATAAAAACTCGTGATATGACTCGTCCAACTACTCATGAATTTTAATATAAACATTATTTCTTCCAATTGGATCAACTAAGGTCCTTTTCAATAAAATCCGGCAGTAATTTAATTTGTTTTGGGGGCTTTAAACCCATGTTCCTTAGGAAAAGTTGTTGCTTATGATGGTCTGAACATAATATTTAAATTTTGCTAGGGATTGCAAAATCATGCTGTATATTTATTTGTTTAATCTATGAATGCTATTGGGCTGCCCATACTAACGTGACGTTCCGTTGCAGCCAAGCCCGAGCCGTGGTCTGCGTTCCGTTCCAGCGACTACGGGTACACGCGGTTCAGGGCACACAACAACACACATCTCTACTTCGAGCAGGTTAGCTTAACTATTAGACTCATTTCTAGGTTGATTTACAGTTAAGGTCATTAAGGTAGTTTCATTTTATTACCTAGTTCTATCTGTGGGAACCTTTAATTGCTTTAAAAGTTGTAATTTTATTAATTATTTAGATTTAATATAACTGTTGGTTCTCCTGTTAAATAAAAAAAAAAAAAATTAAGTGCGTCGGTGGTCTAGTGGCTAGGGCCGCTGTCTCCCGTCCGGGAGACGCGGAACTAAAGCTCTCTCCTAAAGACTAAGGGCGATATTCAAAGACGAAGACTAAGCTAAGATTGTTCTTAGAAATGACAAATGACGTACTTAAATTTGTTCTTAGCCGAGTCCAAGTCGATGATGGGAAACTTAAGACTTACAAATGTTATTTCGATTTCAAATGTAATATAATATGTGTATGTGTGTAATATGTGTGTTTGTGCATGTGTGTGTGTGTGTGTGTGTAATATGTAAATATGTTTAGCTTTTATTGTTCAGTACGATATTTTTCGAGCATGCTTAGCTAAGAATTGGCTTAATTTCGTCTCTGAATATCGCCTAGAGATAATGCCAAACGCCGTGTATAACTTCTTACACTAATATTGTCGTATTTGTCTTAGGTTAGCGTGGACCAAGAAGGAGAAGTGATAGACTCGTTCTGGATAGTCAAGGACCTACACCGACCTTACAAATTCTGAACTCCAACAAAAAAGCAACGGATACACATCCCGCCATCTACTGCGTAAAACGAAACGCAACTCGTTTGCAGTCAACGCCATCTAGTGAAAGATTTTCGTACTAATATTTACATTAGCAGATTTTCAACTTTTTTACTCAAGTTATTTTTAGACATATCCAAAGGGGTTTTTATTTACTTAGTAAGTATATGTATTGTAATCGATGTCGATTTTGCATAGTCCGAAATGAATTTTATAAATATACCTGACACTTAGAATCGTAGTTTTAAAATTGACAAAGAATTCAATCTCAACTTGTGATAGATCAATGTATATTTTTAGAAATAAATTTAATTACATTATAAAACATTGTGTTTCTATTACATTCGCAACTATCCCACGCTTTCCTAAAAAAATGTTATAAAACGAAATATTATAGTAGGCGCGGGCTTTAAATTTTTATCGCTACCCGATCTGACTGTAGGTACATAAACGTTGACAAAGCACTTCACACCATAGGTCTGACACTATTGCATAATAGGAAATATGCATTAAAAAATTGATTTTTTCATAGTTCATCTGAAAGTATACAAAAATAGAATACCGATAGTCAAAACAGAATCGAAATTGATCGAAAAACAAACTAGATACAACATTATTAAACAAATATAATTATCTGTCCCTCTTACAAAAACAAATTTGTATATGGCGGATGTATGACCCGCGTGACATATGACGTCACATGACACGTCGGACCTCGCTGTCTAACCATCAACTTAGAAGCAACTTTGTTTCGAAGCAAGATATTTGAAAAAAAAAAAATTATTTGTTTATCTGGAACTTAAAATATTTCGATTAATGAATTAAAAAAAATGTGCATATTCCCTATTAAATACACATAACAGTAGAACGTAAACGTAATATCGTTCTAGGTCGCTCTATCTATAATTTGTATCATACTATGCTGTTGCTACAAAGTAGGGGATCGGACTGTTCCTAAATTTACCATATTTTATGAATTATTTTAAAAATATAGATTAGTAGCAGACGATTCGCGAAGAAAAAAACAGAATCGGTTGAAAAACTAATTTACAGTGATTTTTTAAAGTTTCAATATGTCTGTCTCTTTCAAAAACGTTTTTTTGTATGGAGATTATATGGCGTTACTAACAAATGACGTCACAAGTGGGTATGTGCCTCTCTGTCCAATCTTGAATTTCAAACCTTTATAACTAGAGCAAAAATTCTTTTAGTGTTCGATAGCAGAAACTAAGAAGTTTAGATTTATAAAATAAATAAAAAGTAGACCGATCCCCTATTCTACAGAACCTTTAGTATTAAATCTTGTATCTTGCAGCACTTTCACACATACACATACGTCACAACTGGGTATGTGCCTCTCTGTCTAATCTTGAATTTCAAGCCTTTATAACTCGGTAAATTTTTAAGATAGAGCAAAAATTCTTTTCGTCTTTCGATAGCAAAAACTAAGAAATTTGGATATATAAAATTAAAAAAAAGTAGTCCGATCCCCTATTATAATTATTATGAAGTTAAATATACGACACGTGGACACCGATTATACAGCTATGGAGAAGGGGCGTAATAAGACTTATAAGGGATAGCACTCCTCTCATGAGCAAGGCAATAACGCGAAAGGGTTCCTAAACAGCCACTAGCTGCCACTACTGCTGTACGTAGTCCCTAAGTCGCCTCTTACGACACCCACGGGAAGAGTAGGGGTTGGTGACAAATGTATTCTACTCTGCCGTCACCACACGGTGCAGCAGTAGCAGGTTTACACTTTATCAAAATTCGGATTTACCGATCATTGCTGTTGCAGTTCTTTGTCCCAAGTGCGATCTAAATACAGCAATGTATAAATGAATTAGACCTTGGTTGCATTTACCCAAATCCTAAGGCGCTTTAAAGTTAATGATCAATGAATAATTGTGCAGGGCTCCGATACACATTATAACCGGATCGGCAGGCTGCAGGGAAGGACGCGATCACTTCAAACGTAAGTTAAATACCTACTTAATTATTCATCATCATCATCTCAGCTGGAAGACGTCAACTGCTTAACATAGGCCTCAACTATCGGTTTCCAACGTGAACGGTCTTGCGCTACCTACTTGCATACCGTCCACATTATTTATTACACTCCATCAAAGGCTCATCATACGTCTACGAGGGGTTGATCTGACATTCAGGCATTAATTGACTATGCTGGCCCAGTGCGGGTTGGTCGACTTTAAATACAATTAACCTTTGAAATTCCGCAGGAACATGCAGTTTCCTCACGATGTTTACCTTTACCGGGGATAGTATCTGTGTCTGGTCGAATAAACATACTTATATACGAGGGCTGCCTTTTAAGTTTTGTCGTTTGAAATAAGTATAAACATTCTAATATATTATTACCATATATTATATACTATTGTTTTTCGAAGTATTCTCCGCGATATTTAATGCACTTTTCCATTCGTTCAAACCAGTTTTTAAAACATTTATTCCACTCCGAAGTGGGGGTAGTCAAAATGGCCGATTTGTACGAGTATAAGGTATTTACGTACTCATATGAATTCTTGGTACGCGGTGTGGTTTGAACCCGCGCCGTCTCTCGTATTGTATCCGAGTATAAAACAAATATATTATATTTTTTTTTTATGAATGAACTTATTTAATTTAATTTGGAATTTTATTCTTTGTTTTAAATTTGAATTTTTGTACTCTATTGTAAATAAATAACTATTGTATTGTATTGTTTGTGCAAATATGGAGCTAATAGGCCTGAAATAAAATTATTATTATTTATCTGAGATAGAATTTTTAAAATGTATTTAATCGACAGGGTCTCCTAAGTCGTGGTCGGCGTTCCGTTCTCAGGACTTCGGTTACACGCGGTTCAAGGCGTTCAATAAGACTCATATCAACTTCGAACAGGTATGACTCGCGCCTATTTTCTTGAGGCCCCATTTAGTGCTATGCTGACCATAGATAAAGAGTTTATATAGCCTTGGGTGTAAATTAAGAAACAGTGAGCGCCTCTGTAGATGGCGCTGCTGAAAAGATGATTTTTATTTTTTCCATATTTTTTTGTGATTTCGGATAAAAAGTACTTATACAAGTATCTTCGTGTATTCCGGCTCTCTTTTTGAGAAAATAATACTGTTTTTGGTCTCTACGGGCTTAAAAATGAACGCATATAGCCCATTGAACAAAACAGAGAGTCAGTCAGTACCATCTATTGAGCCTTTTGAAATTATTTTTCTTTTTATTACTTTTCTTTTCGAAAATTCATCTGTGTCGTTATTTCTTAGATTTATTTAAATGTTTTGTTTTTTTAGGTGTCAGTGGATCTCGACGGAAAAGTTGTCGACTCCTTCTGGGTGGTTAAAAATAAGAACAAGTAAGGAACTTGAAATCATAAAGTTGTGTAGTTTATTTTACGGGTAACAACATCGCATTTGATTGTTTTTATCACTAAATTGAAATGGTACAAATATACGGTATTATTTTGATATGAAGGTGTACTTTCCATGCTCTAACCTAAACACGGTAGCTACGAAGAATAAAAGCTTACTAGTATTTTATTTACTATGTAAAGTTTACTGGGTTGAATGAGGGCGCTGCTTTCGCAACCGTGGCCACCCCATAAGCAAATAGCATAATGCAAATATCGCATCACCGTGTCAATCTGTCTTTCAGTCTTTCAAACTTATAAGTTGCCACGTGGCAAGAAATAGAGCATTTTTTACAGTCTCTCAGTGCTCATTGTTTCGTACGCGGTTACACAAGGTGCTGAAATACCATTTTATATGACTACCAGCGTCGCCAACGCCAATCGCCATTGGAACGCCAACTTATACGACAAGCTGTACCTAGCCAAACTTTATAACTTGACAAAAAACTACTTCCATCGATTTCCTTTTGATTCGTTTTTAAGCGCTTCAAAAAGAGCGCTTATCCAAAAGAAAAAAAATATGTACGTCTCCGAACCATAGATAAATAAGGGGGTATAGATTGTTCTTTTCATACTAAGAGTTTTGCTATTTAAGAAAACTGTACTAGATGGCGCTACTTGGCTTGTCGGAGGTAACATTTGTCTTAAATGGCCAAATTAAAGCATTTTTCATCTCGAGGATTTAATATTTATTTTTTATTACTATAATAACAATGTTTTTTCATTACTAGACACAATAAATCAACAATTACTCACTATTCAAATTAGCACTCAATTTATTGAACCATTAAACTAAAAACCTAAAACCTTTTCACGTTAGGAGAGCACGCAGTTATTCTGATTTTCAACAGATGGCGTGTTTTTAGAAATAGCGCTACAGAAATATTGCCAGATTTTAAAAATAAATATGTGTCTGATCTATACTTGGTTAATTTGGAAGAAATAATGTTTAATAACAAACATCAGCTGTCGCACATACAGAAAACATTTTCTAATTGATAAGTCTAAGACAACAATATTGATAGCTGCATAACCAAACTAAAATAAGTGCGTTCCGTTTCATTGTGAAAAATTATTATAAAGTATCTCGTTTTTTAACACTGCTGCTTAAGCCTGCTCCAGAATGTCCAGACTTAGCCCACGGATCGCTTGCTAAGTGTCATTCATGGAGCTGTTTTTTATTGTACTTCACGCTGTCTTTCCCAATTTTTTTCGGTTTTTTATCCCGCGGGTCTTTGCGAACATCCATACATCCGTCAGATACAAAGTTTCACATTTATAACATTAGTAAGAACAATGGACCTACGCTCGCGTTATGTAAGATTTTCCCGTAGGAATAAAACTTTCTCCCGTAAAAACTAGGTATAATGTTCAGGTTACAAACTATCTTCATTCCAAATTTTATCTAAATCCGTTGAGAACTTTAATCGTGAAGGTGGAACATACAAATATTATTTTCATATATTTTATAAGGATTAGTTAGTACAATAAATCTTAACACGTCTGGCAATCTAGTTGTCATGCGCGTGGTCATACCCTGCGTTCCGAAACGCGCTGAAATCGATTAAAGCACCCGTAATCGCGTTCCGAATTACTGTCAGCTGTCAAAATTCATACGTTTTTTTGCTTGTCTGATCGCTGACAGCGCTGAAAGTCTGAATCGGAATACGCCCATAGATAAATAAGGGCGTGGTGACTGGTGTTGTGTTTTGTTTTCGTGTTTGCGCTTAGCAACCGACTCGAGCGTTCATGGCAACAAAGGTTGCCAAACGCGATACTACGTTGTGCTGTGTGATTATCTTGCTGCTGCTGCTTTGCCAAACGCATAAAAAATTTGTGATTTATCATCTACTTTTAGTAAAAATTTATGATTTCTGTAAGTCACAAAAGAAAAATGTTTTAGAAAACAAAATCAATCCGAAATTAAAGATAATAAAAAACTTGTAGGTAATTAAATGATGGTCTTTTCCTTATTTCGCTGAACCCGATTTTTTCACAGGCATAGGTAATCCCTCACGGGTTAAGAAGATTTGGATAAGAAACATATTTTGCATAACATTTATCATCTGAATTCATCACCTCTCTTTTGTCACATCACACTAACATTTTTGTGAAAATATATTTGGATGTTTGCTCCGCTTTCACGCCTAAACTACTAAACGAATATGGATGAAAATTGGAATAGATATAGTTTGTACTCTGGATTAAAACAATCGAGACTTTAAAAAAATATATTTTTACCACGTCTTATTCCCACGGGAGAATTTTATATAACGCAAGCGTAGCCGCGGGTGGACTGCTAGTTGTTCATAAAAACGGAAAGGATGACTGGTTTTTAAAATTATAATTAGAGCGTGATTTCGGAATGCAATAATGGTGTTTATGACGTTATAATTGAATCTAGCTAGAATAAAGTGTTACACCACTCATGTGTTGAAACTTTATATCTTTACGAGTGCTTACACCCAATAAACAGAATTTTGATATTTTGTGGGTTACGCCACTTTTGCACTTTTGCACCTTTTAACGTCAAACGGCTGACAATAATGTTAACATGATAATTTTGAAAAGTAAATATGGTCCTTCTAAAAAAAAATATCTTTTTTTTCAATTTTCCGCGCAACTTTTTTTATTTTATTAGAATCTTCTCGTGACAAAAACAAACTCAACAAAAAAATAATTAGCTAAATCGTTCTAGCCGTTCACGTGTGATGCCGTGGTGGTAACAAAGGCAAATAGGGATTCATTATTAGAACATAGTAAATATTAGCATAGAGAGTGAGTTTACCAATAAAGACGTAAACATAAATTCACAAATAGTACGGGCAAGCCAGTTCGGGGTCGCTCCACATTTGCGCCACCTGGCGACTAAAGGAAACCACGTTCAGTTAGAGATTTATTAATAGTTCGACAGATGTCACTTGATTAACACAGATAGGCTTAGAAAGTAGCGACATCTAATATAATAAGCAAAACTAAAAGGTACCGGCGACAATAATAAGTTTTACGCAGGTTGGGCATGCAAATATGGAGTTAGCAATCTATACCCCCTTATTTATCTATGTCCGAACCAAGTATTTAAACCCCGCCGGACGCCATCTATCGACCTTATTGGAACTGCCGTTTTTTTCATTGCGTGGGTGGACGCCGCCACTATGTTTTGCTGTACACAATACTGTAGAAGACTGATTTGTGTAGTGTGTATTAGACCAAAACATTCGCAGGAGTCACAGCTTTATACGTACGCATGGTTTAGGCATGGTGCAAATTCTTTGTCATAGAGTAATAATTTATTCTCTTGACGCGTTGTCGCGGATAAGTTGAATTCGACCCCTGCGTTCTGAGACGCGCTGAAATCGATTAAAGTACCCGTAATCGCGTTCCGAATCACTGCAGCCATACATTTTCTTGCTTTTCTGATCGCTGACAGCGCTGTAAGTCTGATTCGGAATGCGCCCGCAGTCTACAGAAACTTGCCCTGCGTTCTGAGACGCGCTGAAATCGATTAAAGTACCCGTAATCGCTATCCGAATCACTGCAGCCATACATTTTCTTGCTTTTCTGATCGCTGACAGCGCTGTAAGTCTGATTCGGAATGCGCCCGCAGTCTACAGAAACTTGCCCTGCGTTCTGAGACGCGCTGAAATCGATGAAAGTACCCGTAATTGCGTTCCGAATCACTGTAAGGGCGTTTGCGTACTCATCCGTATCCGATGCTTAACCGGTCTGTTTTTGATCCGTAAAAAAACGGACGATAAATTCACGTCTAGCGTTTGCGCACTCATCCTTATCCGATCCGGTTTTCATTCGTATTCGAGACGATATTGCATGATATTGTCGTAGTGATGTGCCGAGTCGCTTGAGTACCTTGTAAGTACTCACATATTCGAGAATTCAGAATATAGCAGTTGAATACCCAGGTACCGTCAACTGTAAGTCAGTGGGAACGTCAGTTACGAATCTCGACCATAATGCTATAGAATTAAGAAGCGTTCAAGGTCAAAGTGTTGACACTTTACCACTGACTGATGAGCAGTCGACTGTACTCGAGTATAGATTTCGGGTACATATAGAATTCGAATACTAGGATGATCTTTTTAATTAAATATATCTACTTATGTAATGTAGATCCCGAATAAAGTCGCTCACGTTACTCGTATGATTCGTTTCACGTAAATAGAATCCTGGAGTCTCCTGTCTCCAGTGTGCATTCGATTATTTTTGTAACGAGTACTAAAATACTTGTTTTTCAAAAAATAGCCAATTTGGCACAACACTAGCAGCGCGAGCTTTCCCCTCCCCGTACCTCACTCTTCATCCGTAAAAAAATCGTGTAGTGCGCAAGCGTACGTACAATTTGTATGGCGGCCACTTCGACTCGGTTTTGGTCCATAAAAAAACGATCCGGAGTGAGAATTTACGGATCGAACACGAACCGGATACGTATGGGTGCGTAAGCGTCCATACAATTACTAGGAGGGCCAAACCGGATCAGAAACGGATAAGAATCGAATAAAAACCGGATACGTGTAGTGCGCAAACGCCCTTAGCCACCTGTCAGCCATACATTTTTTTGCTTTTCTGATCGCTGACAGTGCTGAAAGTCTGATTCGGAATGCGCCCTAGAAATAAGAAATAGAGACACCTCGTTTTACTTAGGGTTATACTATTTTAAAATCTAGGCCGCGTTCCGATTTGCGCTGAAATCACTTTGAGTACCCAAAACCGCGTACCGAATCACTGTCAGTGGGATTACGGCAGCCATTGTGACGTCACGGATTGCGTCATGACCACCGCCATCTTCCGCTAACGGCGGCCATGCTCCAGAGCGAAATTCTCGTAAGCGTAATGTCAAATTCGACTTTGACATATTGTTTATTTATTTGTTAAATGTTTAAATGTAAAATTAACGTGTCTTATATTTATTTGGTTGAACAAAATGAAAAACACGTTATTCAATGGCGATAAATTACTGAAATATCAAATCAATCAGTTTTGTAGGTTAGGGTTGCCAGATGTTCGATAGTAAAAGTATCTATTTTATTTTTATTTTATTTGTTAGGTCACCAACAGAATTAACAATAATACTTACTACAACTAAATAAATATGCATAGGATACTAGCCTAATTGTAACTCTAATTATAGGCGACAACGACATGCAAAATAGTACAGTGAACAGAATAAGTTATAAAATGAAATGACAATAGCACAAAATAAAAGCGCCCTTTGTGACAATAGTAAAAAGTGGCTATTTAAAAAAAACCGTGACATAAAAAAGGGACATATTATAAAGTATCGAGTAGGTAATGTATATTTTACGATAGTTTTGACTCAGGTACATATGTACATAAGATAATATCATAGGCAATCTGATAAAATATATATATCAAACATTCTTTTTTGTATTTTTTTAATTTCATGTGCCATTCATCTCCATTTTAAAAAATTAGCATACCTTTTTTAATATGTCTACCTCGGGCAGACATTGCAGTTGGGTAAAGATAACTTCGAGCGTGAAATCGCAAGAAGGTTGGGCAGCATTTGGGAAGCTGCGTCATATCTTCTCGTCGCCACTACCGCAATGCCTGAAGAGCAGAGTGTATAATCAGTGTGTCCTACCCATATTGACTAACGGAGCCGAGACGTGGAACATGTGACATGACGGTGAAGTTGGCCCATCGGCTACATGTCACTCCGCGAGCCATGGAAAGATCTATGCTTGGTATTTCGCTACGGGATAATATCCGAAACGAAATCATCCGGCAGAGGACCAAGGTAGTTGATATCGTCCAGAAGTGTAGCAGACTGAAGTGGCAACGGGCTGTCCACGTCTGTCGCAGAACCAACAACCGTTGGAGCAGACGGGTTCTCGAATGGAGACCACGTCTCGGGAAACGTAGTGTGAGACGCCCCCCTGCCAGGTGGACTGATGACCTGAGGAAGGTCGCTGGTGGTGGCTGGATGAGGAAAACGGGTGATCGTGCGCTTTGGCGTGCCCTTGGGGAGGCCTGCGTCGAGCAGTGGACTGCAATAGGCTGATTGATTGATACCTTTTTGGGTACTAGCCATGCGAAAAGTGCTGTTTTCACAGCTGTACGATACTTATTTAATACGTTTAGAATTTTGCCAGTTTTGGTACGGTAATCAACATCTGGCAAGACTGAGTTATAAGCAGTTTCAGCGCGCTCAAACGCCGTGCCGTTTTGATTTCGCTCATGAGCCTTATTATCACGATTTCTGAATCGGTACGCGAGTAACCGCTGTCAGTACTTTGAGCCGTGAAATCTGATTCAGAATACACCCCTAGCAGTTTGGCTGTATGATGTTGATGAGCACATGCCTACAAAAACAAAACGTCAAATTGGTGCAGGTGCGCTTTTTTGTACAACTTCGCTTCTATTCGTAAGTTAAAAGGCAACATAAAATTGAAGATTTATAAAGCGCTGTCTCTTTCTTGCGTGATTACTGATGAATGAATGAATGAAGAGAAAGGAAAATAAAAACAGCACGCGCGACGCCTTCTTTCTTTGTAATACAATTAAAGATTTGTATTCCAAATTTCAGCCATTTTTCGTGTTGTTTGCGCTAGAAATGTTATTTATCAAAATATAAAATTTTTTACACACATTAAATGACTTTTAGTGATTGACTGCAGTAACTTACATTTTTGAATGTAAACATGAGCTCCCAAGGTATGTTTGGTTTGATAACTCTCTCGAGGCTTGCCTTATAGGTGAACGCGTAATACTATAGCGCAACTCTCAGACACGAAATTGATTAGTTTTCAACATTGCTTATAACAAAAAACCTAGTATGTTTTCATTGATTTTCAGAAGACATTTGGGACCCGTCTCTACTCCGTTTGGAAGGCGACTTCGAAGCGCAAGTGAACCAGCTCCTGACGTCTGTGCGGTTAACCAGGAGTGAAGTAGAAAACTTGCAGCAGCTAATCAGCGATGTTCAGAATACCTTCAGCATTCCTTGGCCAGGTTAGATATATTTATTTATCTGTCAGTTAAATGGCAATGGATATGAGAGTATGAGGGGAAATATGAGGGTTCTAAACCTTTCCAAGAATGTATTATTTAATTGCTTTATTTACATATTAATCAGTGTGTTAACAACTACATTTAAAAAATAGTTTAGATAACAGGTTACTTGTTTGACTTTGATGATTATTAATAAACAAAATACAACAGATTGTAATAACTATCTTCATTGTATTAAAATAAAGTAGAACTCTGTGATTTGAAATTGAATAGTAAAGGTATTCCTTTGTTTATTTGTTCTAGGTTGCAGAGTCCAAACATTTGGTTCGATTGTCACTGGCCTCGGCATTGCATCGAGTGACATTGATTGCTACGTTTCCCTTCCTGAATGGGTGCGCCTTGATAGTAAGCTTGTATACCAAGCAAAGCACTTCCTACAATTGCAACCAACTACATTCTCTGAATTGTTTGCCATACCGATGGCAAAAGTCCCTATCGTCAAGTGTTTTCACATACCTACAGGTTGCTACTGCGATATCAACTTCACAAGCAGGGCTGGAGTAGAGAATAGCAAATTGATTGCTTATCTCCTACATGTAGACCGAAGAGCGTTACCATTGGCAGTCCTAATAAAATACTGGGCAAAATTACACAACTTGACGGGGACAAATTTGATGCCGAACTATGCCTTGACCATGCTAGTTATATTCTATTTGCAAAATCTAAAGATTCTTCCATCTGTGCATTCATTGCAACAAACAGTTCCAGTAAACATGCTTGACGGTTGGAACAGTGCTTTTGATGAAAACCAGAGTTTCAAAAGTGATGATAGACTTACGTTATATGAGTTACTCGGAGGTTTTTTTGATTACTACAATAATTTCGACTTTGAAAAGCGAATTGTTTCCACGTATTTGGGACAACCAGTGGAAAAAGAATGTTTCCGACATCTTGATTCTGTGCCCAAAGAGTTTCATTTATACAAATACAATGTCAGGAGTGAAGTGTGTCAGGAACTGAGAATAGATTCAAAAATGTGCGTGCAAGATCCTTTTGAACATGCAAGAAACTGCTCAACAGCCTTGCATTTGAGATTATTTCAGGTTGTGTTACGGTATATAAATAAATCTGCCCAGTTGTTTTATGAGGTAGAAAGTGCCAAATACCTGAAGGCTATGCTAACAATAGCTCATTTAAAAGATGACGATAATGTAATCAAGACCAGCAAAAATAGGATACACCGTCCACATCCCACAAGAATAACAAAACATAACAAAAAAGCGCAAAGAAATGTTCAACATAAAATCAAAGTGAATGTGCATAAGATGTTTGAACAATTAAAAAAAAGACGTTTTAACTAAATATTTCTATTAGTGAGTGACACTTATAAGATTAAACTATGAACATTAGACATATTGTTTTTTTGTTGAAAATAAATAATGTAATAAATCTGTGTTTTGTGTACTGATTTTAAAATACAAGGTTAGTTATACCTATGAATAAACATTTTAATATTTTATATATGTAATAAGAATTGAATTTATTGTATTAATTTGTCAGCCCCATACATAGCCAAGTTGATAGTGTGCAGGCAGGCCTGTGAAGCACAGCAAAGACTACTATAATGAATGGGGAGAAGCACAGGGTCGCGGGTTTGAATACCGCCCAGGGCAAACATTCTTGTGAGTGATGCAACACTTGTGTATGTGCCTTGTGACTGGATGTTGTTTATTAAGCATGTATATATCTATTTAATGTAATGTATATCAGCTGTCTGTTTAATACCCATGGTACAAGCTCTGCTTACTTTAGGATCAGACCGTATGTGAAATGTCCCCACATGATTTTTATTATTATTTATTTGATTCATTAAGTAGATACATACTCGTATTATATAATACTAATGAAATGTTTCCCTTCAACTGATATCGAAAAAACACGTGCTATCGGAATAAATACCTAAATAATGATAAAACATTCCTACACATAGTTAAAAAATACCCTTACATTGCAATGATATCAATTTAAATACTTATTTTCTTTTTACTTTAGTCCCTCAAGTTCTAACTACATCATCATGTGGTTTCTGTTGTTTAGCATTGTAGGCGTGTCTGCGGGTAATGGCTTGGATAGCCATTTTGGGATTGCTCGCAATTTTCATGAAGAGATTGCATCTACAGGGTTCAACCCGGAGCAAATCCATATCGCCTTTGGAGGTAAGTCTTGTTTTGCTTGGCTACCAACATTCCCGTACCAGAAAACTAAACATACCTAAATAGTTCAAATTAAGACGATAGATGACGCTGACAAGACATGGTTTAATAATAATAGTATCAGACCAGTCCATAAAAATGTTAGAACTGAAATGTGAAAAATTGGTCAAAATTATAAGGGCTGGCAGGGGGCCGTTTCACGAAGCTACAAGTTTCAAGTTCAATTCAGCGTACATTGCCCAGTAAAAAATAAATTAAAAACAGCTTATTCAGTCTGTTATAATAACTAATAACCATGATTCCAAATAAAACATGTCTCCACAAATATTACCTACTCTTCTGACCAGAGTGAGTTGTTACTATTATTTATTTTGTGGTTACGCTATCTATTGTCAAATGAATGATTTTTTTGCAATAACTATCGGAAATATCTCATTGAAATAAATTAACTAATACTCGGCCGCGATTAGCTGGCGCGTGTACTTATCGTTGTCTCGCATAAAATTGTTGTAAGAACGGGATGGCACAATAAACGGCGCGCGCCATCGCGGCTTCGGAACATGACGGAGTAGCTTATAAACTTCATGTTTGGAAATTTGCCATCCGTCTCTAGAAAAACCAAACGCCATGGTGATAATGTGGTCGACACAAGATCCGAAGAAGGCCGACAGTGTAGTTCGCTACGGGGTTGCCAGCGCAAATAAAGAGACCCGTGGAGAGTCCTGGTTGTTCGTCGACGGAGGACCCAAGAAACGAGGACAGTGGATGCACCGAGTCGAGCTCAAAGACTTGAAGCATGACAGCAGATACGGTACGTAGTGCGGATGAGTGAATAAGGAATAGCTTGAGAGCGTACTATAGTCGTACTCGTATCTGAGCGGATTAAACGTGGATAAAAGTTCACACCCGTCTACTAACATACCCGTCAGAATAAGAAAATAGCTCATATACGTCCCCACCGAGGGGCTCGAGTCTACCCTGGAGGGAGCAGGGCGATTAAGACATGGTAGACCACGCTGGCCCATTGGTCGACTTCACACACAACCTTTGAACATCTTCTCAGGAGTGTGCAGGTTTTATCACGATGTTTTCCTTCACCGTAAGAGCGTCAAATAAACGTACATATGAATTCAAACTCGAAAACACATTGGTACGTGGTGGGGATCGAACCCGCGTCTCCCGGATGGAAGACAGCGACCCTAGCCACTACACAACATAGATTACTTGTTTTTTTTATACACATATATTTTTTTAATTTCATTTTTTTAGTTCACTCATCACTGAGTATATATTTGTTTACGTTTACTTCATAGAATACTACGTAGGTTCGGTGCGCTCCTGGTCAAAACGGTACAGTTTCAAGACCCCGCCGGCCGGGGAAGACTGGGTCGTCAGTGCTGCCATCTATGGAGATCTAGGCCTTAAAAACGCACGGGTTTGTATCGATTGAGATATTAATTATTATTCATAGATCCAGACACGCATAAAGAACGCTGGACTAGAAGGGATGTGTTTAAAATATGCGTAAAGTACTGTAAGGAGCGGACTGGCTGTTTGGTTCGATTGAATTTAAAGATTTTGAAATACGAATGGTTCTTTTTTGTTTTTTTGACTCGGGACGTCTCCGTGTTACCGAGTTGACGGGTTTTTTGTTCTAGAGTGGAAAAAAACATGAAATAAAGTCATATACGTTTATTATACGATTTTCACTTAGATTAGCTAGCGCCCATCTGGCTACTGCCCCCCGCTTTTACTTGGTGGAGGCTGCCGCGAGTTTTTTTACGCCTAGGCAAGCTTAGGATTTCAGATTCGTCGCACGGAAGAAGCCGGGCGATTGAAGAGAAGTAGGCGCTTATCCTGAGCGACGATCCCGAGGTCCGGCGGTGCCTGTGCTTCCCGCCCGACTGAGCAAGCTACGTGCCGCAGCACAAACCCGACCGAGCGAGCGGCGTGCCAAAGGCGCAATAGGCGCAATTCGTCGTGCAAGAACGACGAGTCGACGCTCCGATATCTAGATAAGTCTAATAATTATTCGTAAATATGGCCAAGACATTCGACGGCCTGAACACCACGACAGATGAATTTCGTGTCACAGTTCGACGTAATCGCCGCAGTGAACGGCTGGGCCGACCAGGTTAAACTTGTAGTGGTCCAAAATTATCTCTCCGGTCCAGCCTTGTCTTTCTACAAGTCTTCGATCAAAGGCGTGAAAACCTTCGAGGAATTTGCCGAGAGCCTAAGGAAAGATTTTCCTCCTCTCGTCGATTTTGCTTCCTTATTTTATTCAGCCAGGCAGGAGTACAATGAGAGTTTAATCGATTTCATTTATAGAATAGAGGCCTTAGCCAGATCGGCCAAAATCGTCGATGATTCGATTGTTATTCAACAATGCCTGAGAAGCATGTCTTATAACAACAAAAGGTCACTAGGGGGACAGATTTTTACAAAACTAGCGGATTTAAAAAGTTCAGCGCGGCAATTGTTTGCGCTTTTTAATAAAAATAGCACGGAGGTGAATTTGCCAGTCAAGTTGACCACGGCAACCATCGCGTCTCTTTCGTCGTGCGCGAGATCATCGGGCGATAATGGCCGCGCGGGTGATAGTGGTCGTTATTACGACGTGCGTGGTGGAAGTTCGCCGTCATCGTCGATGCAGTCGCCGTGGCAGACACCCGTCAGGCCGCCGCCCTTGCAGCAGCAGGCGCACCCTATGTATGGTGCTGGGAGAGGTCGTTCGCCTACTCCACCGTCGTCGCAAGAACGGACTCAGCGGTATAATTTAAGAAATCGACCAACTAGTGATGCGAGGAATGTTCACCCAAACGAAATGCCGCCGCTGGTGGGAGGAATTCCTTCTGGTCCAACTGAAGCTCCCTTTGGACCAACTTCGCCAATCGTGAAGGTGTTGTTCGCCAACTACGAAACCGAAGCCCTGTTGGACACCGGAGCGACCGTCTCCGTGATTTCGAATGATTTGTTTGATAAACTCTGTAGTGTGATTAAATGTGATAGGTTGAATAAAGAGGCACCTTATGTACGTGCGGTAAATGGCCAACAATTGGTTACAAATGGTTTGATTGAATTAAAGTTTTTGATTGATTCATATTTATTTGTGCATACCTTTGTAATCGTGAACTCTCTAGTTCCCACTGTAATTTTAGGTCAAGACTTTTTGTGCAAGTATAACGCTGCTATAGATTTCCGCCAGAAAGTCGTACGTTTAGGTAGGTGTTGTGTTAGTTTTATGAGCAAGCCTGCGCAAGTCACCTCGTCGTTGGATGTAATACATGCAACTGCTCAAATACCGAAGCTGTCGCAGTCTGATGTTTTTTTTGTGGACTCACCAGAAGTCCTTGGGGAGAACAAAAAATTACCATTCAAGTAATTTTTTGTTTTATAGGGGCGCGACATGTAAGGAGCGGCCTCCTTTGAGCGGACTGGCTGTTCGTTTGGTTCGATTGAATTTAAAGATTTTGAAATACGAATGGTTCTTTTTTGTTTTTTTGACTCGGGACGTCTCCGTGTTACCGAGTTGACGGGTTTTGTGTTCTAGAGTGGAAAAAAACATGAAATAAATTCATATACGTTTATTATACGATTTTCACTTAGATTAGCTAGCGCCCATCTGGCTACTGCCCCCCGCTTTTACTGTACATACGAAAGTACTTTATGTACATAGTGTTTCATCATCTACATCAATGGCCCGTTACAGTCCACTGCTGGACTATGAGCCTCCTCCACTTAAGTGGAGGGTTTTTCCTTAATCTCCACTGATTCGTACAGTGTTGATAAGACAAAAGAAGCCTATCCATAATATTATCTTTGTAACAAACATCAAAATCGGTTTCATAATTTACCCGCGAAAGCCTAACATAGACTTTGTCATTTATAATATAGGTATATAACAGCTTCCGTGGCCGAGTGGTCGAGATGTCGACGCCATCACGGAAGTTCCGGGTACGATTCCCGGTGGGGACACTGTCAAGCAAAAATCTCTTTGTGAGACTTTCCCCGGTTTGGTTAGGACATTGCAGGCTGATTCACGTGATTGTCCGAAAGGAAAGATGATTCTGTGCTTCGGAAAGCACGTTAAGTCGTTGGTCACGGCTACTATCTAGTCGTTACGAGCCAAGTCAGTGGCCTTTGGTGGCTCTATAACACTGACACCGGGTTTGTGAGGTCGGTTGTTGAATTTTCAACACACACGATGGCGGTGATGAATATAGGTACTAACAAGAACAATTTATTCCCAACCAGTCCCTTCCATACCTTCAAAAAGATACTCTTTCCGGCCAGTACGACTTCATAATCCACGTCGGGGACTTCGCGTACAATCTAAACGATAAAGACGGCACAGTCGGCGACCAGTTCTTCAACCAAATCCAGCCAGTCGCCGCAAGGATACCTTATATGACCTGCCCGGGAAACCATGAGGCTGCTTAGTAAGTTGCTATGATATAAATGATCAGTGAAAAGACGTAATCCGTACGAATCATTTTTTGGCGGTTGAGTGAAGTTAATCAGAGCGTACTATACCTAGTCTAATCCTGCTCACTTTCCCGATACACCATCAACAGCTCATATACGTCCCCACCGAGGGGCTCGAGCCTTCACTGATTTAGGGCGGTTAGGCCTTAGTCGACTACGCTGGCCCAGTGCGGGTTGGTCGACTTCACACACAACCTTTGAATTTCTTCGCACGAGTGTGCAGGTCTCATCACGATGTTTTCCTTCACCGTAAGAGCGTCGAATAAACGTACATATGAATTCGAAAACACATTGGTACGTGGTGGGGATCAAACCCGCGTCTCCCGGACGGGAGGCAGCGGCCCAACCACTAAACTACCGACGCTGTCACTTCGACGACTTCTAGATACAAATAAATTTAAATCTATACAGTTCCTAAAAATATATTAATGAATGTATCTTATACGGCCCCGTAGCCTAGTTGGTAGCACGCCTGCCTACGAAGTACAGGGTCGCGGGTTCAAATCCCGCCCAGAGCAAACATTCGTGTGATGAGCACTTGTGTTTGCTTTGTGTCTGGTTGTTGATTATCTATATAAGTATGTATTTGTCTAATGTATTCAGCTGTCTGGTACCCATAGTACAAGCTCTGCTTAGTCTGGGATCAGATGGCCGTGTGTGAGATGTCCCTACATATTTATTATTTATTTATAAGTATGTATGTATTTGATAAGTTTTAAGGTTGTTGTTTAGTATCAACATGAGCGCCGACACTACACTCTGTAGTCTGACGATGTCTTGATTTAAAACCTTAATTATTTACTTGAATAGGGGATCGAACTGTTCCTAAATTTACCATATTTTATGAATTATTTTTAAAATATATATTAGTAGCAGACGATTCGCGAAGAAAAAAACAGAGTCGGTTGAAAAACGAATTTACAGTGATTTTTTAAAGTTTCAACGTCTGTCTCTTTCAAAAACTATTTTTTGTATGGAGATAATATGGCGTTACTAACAAATGACGTCATAAGCGGGTATGTGCCTCTCTGTCTAATCTTGAATTTCAAACCTTTATAACTCGGTCAATTTTAAAAATAGAGCAAAAATTCTTGTAATGTTCGATAGCAGAAACTAATAAGTTTGGATTAGTAAAATAAAAAAATAGTAGTCCGATCCCCTATTATAAAAAAAACTCGTTTAAGGAGAAGAACGTGACTCTCTGTATGTATTGTAGCAACTTCAGCAACTACAAGAATCGCTTCTCAATGCCGGGTGCGCAAGTGCACGACAACCTCTACTACAGCTGGAACATTGGTCCCGTACACTTCATCAGCGTTTCCACCGAGTTCTACTACGACAATGACACTACTAGTGAACACTGGTGGCAATCCTTGAAGCAGCAATTCAACTGGATCAAACAGGATCTGATTGAGGCTAACAGAACCGAGAACAGGCGAGTTTCTTTCTTCTCTTGTGGGTTGTAAGGTCGAGAATAAGGGATCGGACTGTTCCTAAGGGGGAGCAACCAAAGTGGGCTTAACCTTGAACAGCCATTTAAAAAAAAAACACGAAACATTTTGAAATAATATATAATGAATTTAGCTGCATATATGGGACTATCAAATTAAATATAAAAAAATAATGTTTTGTAAGACTTTCAATCGATTGGTAACGACAAAACTAGTGTTACCAAATACATTCTGACGAAAGTAATAAGAACTCTTTTTTATTATTTTGATACTAAAATTCCAACATTTTTGAGAAATCCTTATTACAGACAACTCAAAACAGTCAATATTATTATAATATTTTTATGTTCATATTGAAGCCCAAAGGTCAAACATTTTGGTTGCTCCCCTTTACCATATTTTATGAATTATTTTTAAAACATAGATTAGTAGCAGACGATTCGAGAAGAAAAAAACAGATTCGGTTGAAAAACGAATTTACATAGATTTTTTAAAGTTTTAATATGTCTGTCTCTTTCAAAAACGATTTTTTGTATGGAGATTATATGGCGTAACTAACAAATGACGTCACAAGTGGGTATGTGCCTCTCTGTCTAATCTTGAATTTCAAACCTTTATAACTCGGTCAAAGATAGAGCAAACATTATTTTAGTGTTCGATAGCAGAAACTAAGAAGTTTGAATTTATAAAATAAAAAAAAGTGGTCCGATCCCCTAATCTCACAAACCCTGGTTTTAGTAGTGTCGATTCTAATGTCAAATCAATGTATTACTTAGTTATAACAACTAACTTGCCGCCCGCGGCTAAGATTTTTCCCGTGAAAATAATACTTTTTCTCGTTAAAAGTATCCAATGTGTTAATCCAAGGTACAAACTATCTCCTATCCAAATATGTTCAGTAGTTTAAGTGTGAAAGCGGAACAAACATCCAAATACAATTTTACATACATAATATTAGTGTGATTATAACGCGAAATCTCTCTGGACACTCAGACCGAGGATTAGGTTTGCAAAACCATTTTAAAACGAAAAGCTGATGTTCATAAACTTTTCTATAAACTCATCTTCATCGTGTGGGTTGTAGGTGTAGGGAACAAACAAACCAAAAAGACCTAAACCTAGAACTAGGCTTTTTTATATAAACTAAAATAGGTCGTGTGGGTTGTAGGGAGCAAACAAACCAAAAAAGACCTAGACTAACTAGATCTAGGCTTTTTATATAAACTATATAAAATAGGATTATATCTTTTTATACAAATTTACCTGCTGATTTAGTACTAACACTTATAATATCTACCTACTTAGATTTTTTAGCGAGTTTTAAAAGATATCGGCGTAAAACCTATTCAGTTTTATTGGTCCACCCGCGAAGAGCTAATTTCTGCTAAAAATCTAAACAACTTTTTCTATTAGCAGGATTTAAAATTACAATGTCAAACAGTGCTTCCAGCTTAACCTTCCCGTTGGTAAGCTGCTGGCTGCGTATAGGCCGAAAGCAGTGGATTCAATTTGCTTTTTACGGCCCCAAATTACTTACAATCTCCTTCTTATAGAGAGCAGCGTCCGTGGATCATAATGTACGGTCACCGGCCGATGTACTGTAGCAGCAAGGAAAACGAATGTCCGCTGCCAGACGTACCGCAGCGGCAGGGCGCAGGATTGCCGGAACCTGGATACGGTTCGTCCTTTGCGCATTTAATTTCACCATCATCTCAGACGGAAGACATCTATTTCTGAACATAGGTCTCCTCTATACGTTTCCAATTAGACCTTATTTTGTAGGTTTAATTTTCAACTATAAAATATTTAAATAAAACTTTGCTAATTGTTGCTAGTTCGTATGTGACTTATTTTAAAGCAATAAGGTTTATAGGTAAAATTGTTGTAACTGGACGATACAAATTTGTTTTTATTTTCCAAAACAGCAAGCAAAAACGTGGAAAAAGTTATACTGAAAGTGTTTTATTAATTTAATTTAAAGATAATTTAAAGATACTGATGAAAAATATTGATTTAGTTCTTTTTTCAGTTAAATTATAGCTAATGTTTTTCTTCATTAAGTATTTAAAATAATAAAATTAACGTCTATTTCATTTCAATTTAACCTTTTCAACTAGTCAGAACCATAAAATATTTTTGGGCAACTTTTAACGTAAATTTTCCCTATATGCCACGGTACGTTTAGTGCTTTACTAACGCTTTGATATTACATAACAGTAAATTAGTTAAGGACAACTATTATAGGTATTGATTCGGGATGTCATGCTCTAATTCTAATTTTAAAATGTAGCTATCCTTTTCTTTTTTATGACCAATGAAAGAGAGGTGATGAACGAATGATATTAATTTGAACGAATTATAACTTAAAATAAGGGCATAGCTGTCAGTTTAAGAGATTTTTAAGTCGCATGTTTTAAGTGCTCTCTAAAATTGTACAATCGACACGGCCATAAGGTTCTAATTCGATGTTTGACAGCTCTAATATTAGGATGGCCATCTCCTGTCCCCTTTCAATCTTTAAAAGGTAAAAAGGACGGACTAACTTAAATTAAGGATTAGAGCGTGACATCCCGAATCGAGGCCATTGTGTATTCTGTGGGCAGGTTTGGAACCCCTCCTCAAAGATTTCGGAGTGGACCTTGCGATATTCGGCCACGAGCACTCGTACGAACGAATGTTGCCGCTCTACGACCATAAGATCTACAACGGGACTACTGGCAACCCCTATTTCAACCCACAGTAAGTTTCAAATTTCAAATTTCCAATTGGTAACATCCGTCATCATCATCTCAGCCGGGAGTCCTCTGGTGAACATAAGCCTCCCCGTAGCTTTCCAACGCGAACGGTCCTGCGCTACTTGCGTCCACCTGCGCCTAGCAACCTTTACCAAGTTATCTGTCCACCTTGTCGGAGGCCAGCCTACACTATGCCTTCTCCGGCCAAAATTTAAAACCCCTGTGCAAAATTTCATCCTTCTATACATATTCCCTCTTCTATACTGTCAGTTTGTGTAGAGATACAAACCGACTAAACCTTTAAGATAATGTACGTGTGGATTCTATTTCAGGGCTCCAGTTCATCTTATAACGGGATCCGCAGGTTGCTCCGAGAAAACTTACGTTATCGGTAAGTAATAATAGAATAGAATTACAATACTATTTATAACAACATACACAGAAACAACTAGTACTCGTAATATAATAAAAATACACAACGTGGCGGGCGCTGGGTAATAACGTCAAACCTCTCGGGTGGTAGTTTAGCCCATGATGACAACTTTTGTTCTGTAACTTATCAAGTCTCAATTTTTTTGGCTTGTGTTTAGATGCCTACCAGAAATGCACTTATATTAATTCCAATAAATTCGAAATACCTGCCAAAACGGATAAATGCTCATCAAATTGCATGCCTACAAGCAGGCATGGGTGGTTACAAGACAACCTAACCCCGAAGGGGAGAGAGCCAGGCGAGCGAAACCTAATGTCGAGGTGCCCCGAACTCCCATGCTCGCTGCGCTCGCACCCGCCCTGATTTGGTGAGCACTAATCCATTTTGGCAAGCAATAATTATTTTGGTGAGCACTTAAAATGTTCCCATTATTTTTAACAGTTTCACGGTCCGAAATACTACCCGACGACAGGCAGTATTATTTAGTTAGCCTATCGTACAAATATTATAGTGATAGTATATTATATTTTGTTCTACCGTCAAGAGTTTCAAGGCGCTAAATGAGGGCCTGACTCCACTATCTACGATAAAAGCGGGAACCTGCGCTTAAACAAACATACCTTTCGAAGCACGACAGACGCTCTAAACGCTCTCGTAGCCAGTAGTCGTAGAAATGTGCTACGATGTTCCGCTGATAGTAATATTTATTGTATGGTGTGTTGACTACTTCGTAGCACGTAGCAAGTGGTCGTAGAAATGTGCTACGATGTTCCGCTGATAGTAATATTGTATGGTGTGTTGACTACTTCGTAGCACGTAGCAAGTGGTCGTAGAAATGTGCTACGATGTTCCGCTGATAGTAATATTGTATGGTGTGTTGACTACTTCGTAGCACGTAGCCAGTGATCGTAGAAATGTACTAAAATGTTCCGCTGATAGTAATATTGTATTCTATGGTGTGTTGACTACTTCGTAGCACGTAGCAAGTGGTCGTAGAAATGTGCTACGATGTTCCGCTGATAGTAATATTGTATGGTGTGTTGACTCCTTCGTAGCACGTAGCAAGTGGTCATAGAAATGTGCTACGATGTTCCGCTGATAGTAATATTGTATGGTGTGTTGACTACTTCGTAGCACGTAGCAAGTGGTTGTAGCAATATGCTACGATGTTCCGCTGGTAGTAATATTGTATTGTATGGTGTGTTGACTACTTCGTAGCACGTAGCCAGTGATCGTAGAAATGTACTACAATGTTCCGCTGATAGTAATATTGTATTCTATGGTGTGTTGACTACTTCGTAGCACGTAGCAAGTGGTCGTAGAAACGTGCTCCGATATTCCGCGCTGATAGTAATATTGTATGGTGTGTTGACTAATTCGTAGCACGTAGCAAGTGGTTGTGCTACGATGTTCCGCTGATAGTAATATTGTATTGTATGGTGTGTTGACTACTTCGTAGCACGTAGCAAGTGGTCGTAGCAATGTGCTACGATATTCCGCTGATAGTAATATTGTATTGTATGGTGTGTTGACTACTCTTTAGCACGTAGCAAGTGGTCGTAGCAATGTGCTACGATGTTCCGCTGATGGTGATATTTTACTGTATGGTGTGTTGACTATTTCGTAGTACGTAGCTAGTAGTCGTAGCTATATGCTACGGTGCTCCATTGTAGCGATATTGTATGGTATATGAACTACTTCGTAGCACGTAGCTAGTGGTCGTAGCAATGTGCTACTATGTTAAAGCGATTATTGTATGGTACTTTCACTACTGCTTCTCACATAGCTAGTAGTCGTCGTAGCAATGTGCTACGATATTTAAGTGATATTTTATGGTATGTTATTATGACGATGATGCATATCAGCTTGTAGACTTTCTTCGGTGAGCTCTTCTCCACAGATTCCGCCATTGTGTTAGTGAACTCACCCAAAAAAATGTAATGACGGATCTAAGTGATGTAATAACATCCTATGGAAATAAATTATTTTGACTTTGACTTTGACTTTAGACATCCACTAACTAGACAAAGGGCTCCAGCACCTTCCAGCAGTTTCCGGCCTTCACCAATAGTGGTCCTTGTGGCGTCACCTGCCCACGCTGTGTCTTCCGGTGCGCGGCCGCCAGAACATTCCTGCCAAAGGCCGTCAGTTCTCCGTGCAATGTGCCAAATCATCATCAACAGCCCATATACGTCCTCACCCAGAGGCTCGACCCTACCCTGATCAGGGCGATCAGGACTTAGTCGACCACGCTGGCCCAGTGCGGTTTGGTCGACTTCACACAAAACTTTTGTTTTTTTTTTCTTGTGAGGTTTCCTTACGATGTATTCCTACATTGTAGTAAGAACGTCGAATAAATGTACCTATGAATTCGAAAACTCATTGTTGATAGATTGTGGGGATCGAACCCGCGTCTCCCGGACGGGAGGCAGCGGCTTTAGTCACCACCGACGCCAAATAAAACACCAAAGTATATTATATTATTTTCAGACAAGAAAAAGCCGTGGGTCGTGGTATCCTCTTCAGATTATGGCTACACCAAATTCAAGGCCTACAACAAAACCCATTTGTTCTTTGAACAGGTAAAATATACAACTGTCTACTAAGCTTTGTTGGTAGAACGCCTACCTAGCTCAGGGTCGCAGGTTCGAATCCTGTCTAGGGCAAAGATTCTTAATCGTATTATGAGCCTATGTTTAATTATTTTGCTTTTCGGAAAACAGATGAATCAGCTCGCTCGGCCACGGTCAGTATAAAATTCAATTTTTGTTTTTCCAGATATCGGTGGATCGGGGAGGTCAGTTGATAGATTCGTTCTGGTTGGTTCGCGAGAAACACACAGCATACGACATCTAGTGGTACCTTACTTCAACTGTTATTTTTAACGTATGTTGTAAATAGTAATGTTACGAGTATTACAAATACTAAACTCTTTGTTAAGTTTACTATTCGCTCTTTGGACACAGCGGTTATATAATAAATCGAAATAAAATACGACAAAACTAAAAATTAATAGCATTTTAATTGATATAACTCAGTCATTATCATTATTATTAAAATATTTCCTTAACTTAATTACATGGCTAAATGGCGCTGTAAAAACTTACAACAAGTGAATTAAATTAATAAGAAATAGACGTTTATAACTATTAGCTAAATATCACAAGTTTATTGTGATAGATAATAGATTTGTACTTGAGGTAATGACGAATTAGTAATTAAACATTCGACCCCATGGAAAACATAATTCTACAGAACACAAATTGAAATAGCTTCATTCGATTCTAGCTTTTATACATATACTTAGCGAACTATTACCAGCAAAATGTTGTCTAATATTAGTACCAACAAAATGCACGCTACATACCGTATCAACAGGTAAAACAACAGATATCATTTCGTCCTTCCTGCACTCGCTTCACCTTCACTCTTGCTGGTCTTATTCGACGCTTTCCTCAAAATCTGCTTATAGCTAACTTCTCCCTCACTCCTCATAGGTATTATCCCTCCAGATGGCAAATCAGAACTACTTTTAGACACGTAAGAAGATTCACTGGATTCAGAAATTGACAAAATTCTTTTCTTGTATTTCCTTTTCAGTTTGTATTTCACTTCGCCTAAACTGGTCATGTCTGAAGAGTTTTCTACTTCAGAACTAGAGCTACTGACAATGCTTTTTCTGGACGTTTTAGCTTTCGTCACATTACTTGCCTTTTCTTCTGTTTTAGCTTTTGAAGGGGTGAGACTAGCACCCTCCAAGTTTGACAGGATTTCGCGCGAAGACTGTGGTAATCTAAGACTGAATCTCGGAGATGAAAGATTTATAGATATACAGTCTTCTTCGTTATCAACTTCTACAGTGAAATTCTCTTCATTCGTCACGACTACCAATGGACTAGTCTGATGGTCCACTGTGACTGATAGGAATGGTGAAGTAGTCCTTGTCTTAGTCCTCGCTGGCGACGTCATCACGCTTTTTACACGAGCAGGAGACGTTTGGGTAATTTTCTGTGACGCAGCTACATTCTTCTGCGCATCTTCTCTATCCTCATTCGATGTTGATGGTTTAGCTATATTTTTCTCTAAAAGATCTCCATATTCTTCCAATAACAACTTTTTAATAAAATCCTTTTCTAATTTGAACATTTTTTCGACTTCTCCTTTAGGATCTATAGGCCATAAATCATTATGAATGGGGTGTATATCCGGCTTGTCGTTTCTAGGGGACGTTTGTGTTTCTTTGAGTGAAATTTTATGAGTTGCATTGCTTTGTGTTGCCGTATCTTGAGTATCAACGGAATGTACGAATTCAAATATGTCTACGGAGTTTTTGACACATAAGTTTGATTTTCTCCTGCTATTTTGACTACGAGCGCTTGTTTTGGACTTCCTTGAATCAGGTTTTTCATCATTGTTACTGGTACTGCTATCATTCTCATTGTCAGATTTGTTACTCTCAAGTTCAATATGTGAACCATTTGATTGTTCTTCTTTTAAAGATCTAGTGTTTTCAGATTTATCTTCTTCAAAATCATCTGCATAACTGTCTTTATCATCATCTTCTTTACTATCACTGGATACTGGCTGTGATCTGTCCACGTTACTTACTTTAATTTTCACTTTCATATTTTTTTGTATAGTTTTACTAACCTTTTTCTCCAAATCTATCACTTCTTCAAGCAAATTTTCATCAGACGTAGTAAATATTCGTGGACTTGCCTTCTTTTTACTTTTCCTTGGACTCTCTGTATGGAAAGAATTTTCTCTGCTACTCAGAATTTTGTCTAAGATGGGACTTAATGGCATATCACTCTTGTTAGGGATATTTGACATTTCTCTCTCGATGTCACTCACTCTAGCCCCGCCCAATGTTAACTGAGAATATGGTATATAGTCAGTTTTATTTAAAGGATTAGTCACTGGTAACTTGCAAGCAGTTGAAGATAGGTTGGATCTTTTTGGAGATTTATTTGGTAGCTTAGTTTGTTTATTATTTTTCGATGTTGAAGGAAGACCATAAACAATATTCAGTTTCTTTTTCCAATCATCTAAATGTAAATGTGAGCGATTGTTGGGTTCTGTTTTAACGAGAACAGTCTTTTTACTTTTGCTACGTCCACGTGCTGAAGTTTTCGGCGAAGATCTAATGACTGACTTGATTTGTTTCTGTGTTTTTAGAGTGTGTTGCGTATCAGAGCTGAAGTTATTTGTGGAACCACTACTGTCGCAAGGAGACATTTTGGATACTTTTCTCACCGGTTGCTGCTTGATTAATATTGACTGAGGATAAACACTAGTAGGTATCTCTTGCGTGTGTTTTTTGTTAGTTAATGTAATTTTAGGATTATCTTTAGTCATGTCGACTTCATGTTTTGCTGCAACAACAGCAACGTTACCCTTATTGACTATATCTTCTGTGTTTTGTTTTTTATCTGGGTAAATATCAAGCTGTAGCACTTTTTGTTCCTTCAACTCGCTTCTAATATTGATACTTGGCATATCTTGTATTTTAAATTTATACTGTGGCGTTGTAGTATCTTTAGTCTCTTCATGCTTAAACGTGAATTCATTGTAAGCTACTGCAGGTGCCTTATTAATAATTTTGTTGCTAACTTTTCCGTTGTTCAGTTTGTTTTTTGCATTCTTGTCTAATTTTTCATCTATTTCTAATATCCTAGTACGTGTTACTACTAAATTCTTAATTTTTGTTGGATTTTTAACTAAAGGTACCGAGTCTGCTTGAACCCCATTGTTGACCTTAGGTTTTGAATAAGTAACGTTTAGATTAGAAATTTTTGGTGTGTAATTATTATTAATCTGTACAGGTTTTTCAACTATTTTCTTTCCATGAAATTTGGCATTGACGAGTTCTTGTATGTGGACTTTTTCATTGAATTCTTCATCTAGCGGGAGGGGTTGCGTTTTGATGAGGAGGCCAGGGGTTCGGTTCTGAGCCAGCTCACCGGAGAGGGTCCTTAGGTCCTCGGCGGTGGAGTGCAGCATCTCGTGGAGCCGACGCAGCATCAGCTCGTCCTCGGGCCGCAGCGCCGGCTCGGCCTTCCACAAGTCCTCGCCTATGATGTTAACCAGTTCGATCTTATTGCTGCTCTCAACCTGAAGTGATAACAACGTAGCATTTCTTACTCCGATATTTTGGTTTAATAATGAAAGGAAATCTTACAGCATTACATAATATTACACATATTGAACAAATAATACGTTTACCCTCCGTTACCGTTTACCGTAAAGAGCAATACTTTTTACTTTAGATGTTTATGTTACATCAATTAATTTCTAATAACAACTTATATTTCAGGTATTATTATTGATATTTCAAAATGTTAAACGAATCTTGTATTTTCGCAAATTTTTATCTACATCATCTTTAAATATTATAGATGATATATAATTATAATAGGATACTAACCAAATATCGGTCAACTGGGTACTGCGGAGTTCCGAATCTCATCTGTTGGTCAGACAGAGCGGCTCCGGCATCCTCTCGCTGGTCATACTGTCTCTCCGATCTGAGGACAACAGGAAATATCATTGAAACTATGTTATTACTCTTCGGCGCACAGTATACAAATGAACAGTAAAAGATGATGATGATGTAGTGTAGCATCGGGCCATGATGGTCCGCGTGCTGGCCATGTATTTTGATGCTGGCTGCATGATTTGTTTAAATTTGAATTTGTTCCTTTTTCAAATATTGAAAAAAGAGCAAATAAACTTAATACGGTCGCTACCGTAGATTTTGACACAGTATAGAATGTGGGGCCGTAGTGTGCGGTCAATTTTGAAGTATACATTAACAATTAATAGTATCAAGTTTTTATAAAAGCTTCCTCTGGTTTTGTGAATAAAAGTTTTTCTTCAGATAATAAGGTATTTATTTAGCACAGTAGACTGTAGTAGAGGTGAGGTTTCCACTTCTACCATATATACGAGTAGGTATTCGAACTAGACGGCTAAGGAACTCGGGTTTGCCACGTAGGCAGACAGGTACACATAAATGTTACAATCCCCAGGTTTTCTTATAGGTATATTATCCAATGCTATAGCTTTCAAATTTTTATTACTTTCTTGGCGATGCGATTGTTAAAATTTTTGGAAGGCTGCCGAACTGTTAGGTACTACATCTTCAATCCCTTAAAATATTGACTAAGCTTTTCATATTAATAATGTTAAAACAAAGAAATTTTGTTGCAGTTTTTTACATTCCCATTTATAAAAATATAAAAAAACAATATTCCAATTAGTACTTCATTTCATATATCAAACTAAATTATTCCGATATATCGAGAACATCGATTTCGGTATATCGAGTACAGCTGAATTTAGAAAAATCACATAGACCAGCATAGTTGATTGATTGACATAGACATATTATTATGTATTTTTATTAGTTGACTGGACCATTGGTATAAAACTATTACCCCTCTGCTCTATACACCTGAAGAGATGGTACACGTCTAATATTTGCTGCCTCGATAGACAATCCTCAATCAAACAATAATAGGGAATATTTTTTAAATCATTAATCGAAATACTTCAAGTTCCAGATAAACACATAAAAAATATTTTTTCGAATATCTCGCTCAGAAACAAAGTTATAAGGCTTCAAAGTTGATGGTTAGACAGAGAGGTCCGACATGTGACGTCATAATATGTCCACCATAGAAAATTTTGTTTTCGTAAGAGGGACAGATATATTTGTTTAAAAATGTTGTATTTAGTTTGTTTTTCGATCAATTTCGATTCTGTTTTGACCAAAGATTTCAGACGCGCGTCGCCTAAGCGATCGTCTTTTATTTCCTCTGAGGTTTTGACTGCCAGTATTCTATTTTTGTATACTTTCAGATGAACTATGAAAAAAAAAAATATTTTTTTAATGCATATTCCCTATTCTCATAATTTAAATTGCTATTTCTTGAAAACTAACCAGAACTAAACCATAACCCAAGGAGTAAGCAGATAAGAAATGCATGCGATTGCTAAAGCAGGTCATTCGGAAATAAGACATAAAACTTCGCTGTAACATAACGTGGTGCATAAATTTACGTCACGGTCTCGATAATAAATTGGAGATTTATGTCAGGTGTGCCTATAGATATGTTTTATGTTTCAGTATGTTTGTTTAAAAAAGAAAACGCAAAGTTTTGATGACTGTGGAGCTTCGGTGAGCTCTCCTCCACAGAATCCGCTCTTATTAGTGAACACAAAAAAATGTTAAGCGGATCTAAGCGATGTAACTACCTCCCATAGAAAAATAAAGCTTGATTTTATTCAGCACAAAGTCGTCAATAACTTTTACTACTGAAACGCAGTTCTCAAAAAAGATATATGTGTCAACCAAATATGTCTGCTATCAACTGATATATAATAATACTCACTTAGGTATCATAGCAAACACTGCAGTATCTAGGTATATTACAGGTGGTTAAAATGTCAGTTATGGGAGGATAACGTAAATAAAAGGACAATAGTACAAAATCACATCAATTGTATTTCACCAACATGTACATTAACGTCTTAATCGAAGCATTTCACTTGCTGATTGAATACAGTAAGAAAAGAGACAAGCTCTTAAAATTATTTCTTCCGAGTCGTCACCGACTTAAAAAACAAGCCTATGTGAAAGGCGGACTATTACGCTTTGACATGTTAAATGTATGCATACAAAATCTATATAGGTAAGTAACAAAAACTTAACGAGAATTTGGAAAAGGTAACCAAATAACACTCCCTGTGGGACACCCAAACTTTCCTAATGAAAATTCTTCACAAAGTAACGATACAACACAAAATTAAGTTAATAAGCGTTTAAAAATATTGTTTTAGTGACTTCACATTAAAAACATAATTCGTTACATAATATTTACATAATGAAGTATGTCATCCATATCAAAAGCTTGTTGAAGATCAAAGATCGGTTTCCATACATTTAACATGTCAAAGTAAAACAAAACTGCACAGTTTGTGCTTACAAGTTTATCTTTGCCATTTCGGCGGAAACTAATCAGTTGACAAACCCATTGCGGGTGGCTTCACTGACAATACTAACCATCAATTTCGAATCTATCAGAAATACGACAAAAAATTGTATTTCGCAAAAGAGAATTGTCAGATTTTTTTCTCATAACATCAATTAAATAAAATGTTATTATTATCACAAAATTTAAAATTAATACGAAATGTACTTATAGAATTGACTTTTAAAGTTAGCCAATGGGATAGCACCCAGTAAATATAAACATGCAATTATGAAGATACAATTAAGATAAGATAGGTATCAAATATAAAAACTGATTTAGAGTTTTAGTTATATAAAATAATGCTTGCATTGAAAATGATTTAAATAAAGCATTAGAATCATCTACAAGGCTCACAGTCCCTAATAATACTGGATGGAAAGCCTCCCAATATACTTTGCGGCTGTTCCATGCTATCTATAGTATTTACAAAGTAGACAAAGTATGTACAACATACGTATTATATACACGTAGTATTACCTAAAATAAATAAAGAACATGTCAATTTAATTGAATGTACTAATATGATTGTGTTTAAAGACATTGCTCATGTCTCGATATACAAATACGCTATTCTGATTTACCAAGCGGGGCTTAAATTTTAACACAAAATAAAATAACATAATAAGTAAATCGAATAGAACTGTGATTACTAACAATGAAACGTAAATAAAAGCTGTAAGAATCTTGCACTCGAAATCGTAATTTTCATTATAATAAGCAGCACACTTCTTTTCAGAATAGAGAAAATCGTTCATACTGAACGATCATCCACAAAATGCGATGAACTAAGCGGCCGACATCTGATAGCCTTCGAAATTGACATACACTACAAATTGTTTAACATTATGACATATATAATGATTATAATAATGATAATTACTTGACTTTATACAAATATAGCAGCGAGTTTTAAGAGTTCCTATAATGTCCGCGAGCGCGCGGTTCTGACAATTTGACAATTCACAAAATGACTAGGTACGCTCAACGTTGCAAGCGATCCCGCTAATACTGTAGCCTACCCAGCACCACGTCTCAAGCAGTCGCCAAGTCAACGAGACCGACCACGACTTGAACCGCAGGTACTTCTCACTCCCAGCAACTCTTTAACTTATCCTTACAAAATAATCAACTCAAAAAGACAGGCTCGCAGAGCCATGTCCAAAACTAGAATTTTGAATTCCTCCTGGTAGAAAATCAACGTTACCAAGAATCAATAATGAATTCTTCAATTGCCGAATTTGTCATCGAATGCAAGAAAGTAACGGAACTCGAGCCACTCTGAGTAAATAGCCTCGTATAAAACGAGACTTTGCGCATGCGCTGTTTACAATACAAATATACACCGAGCTAAGGTCTGTACAATCAGCGATGCGTTTCCGATATCCAAAATCTACGTTTATACAATCAGTACATCCGACTACATCAAATATGTCATGATCATTATATTGCGTAATACTCGTACAGTGTATAAGAATCACATAAATAAATGCCAAGTTCACTATGGTTCGGGACCTACAGGTAACTAAGAAAATGGCATCCGAACAATCTCGCCCTCGGCGAAAGGCTTCCGAAAATGACATCAGATAAAAAAATCGTCTCGTAACCTGCCTCCTATCAAGACAACAATCCAAAAATCCTCAAAAACGGATATGTACTATACTCAGAATATTGCACCATTTTCGTCGCATCACTTACATTTACAATTATATAAAAACAACTCCCCCGAGTCTCCAATAAATAAATTAGAAAAGTACCAAAAGTACAATACACTGAATACGGTGCATATCCTTAGCTTTTCAGCAGAGCCGTTTCCGATCTATAGTTTCGGTGAGCGAACTAAACATAAGATTATTTACAGGGCTATATACAAGTGATCTTCGTGAAGACCAGCCGAAGTGACCGGTCGGAACACCGCGGAGCCGCGCGCCGGAGCGCCTGCGGCCGCATGCCGCGGCTATGCCTCCCGCATTCACAGCAGGAGGGACAAGAGGTAGAGTCTGGAGTGCTCTTCGCATCCCTAGGTCTCCCTTTCCTTCTTCGGTTTGAACTCTTCACCGAGAATCGTAGCAATCTCGCCCTGCATGAATGCCCATGGGACTGTCGAGTTCGCCAATGGGCATTTCTCGCCACTTGGACAGTATACCTGAAAAAAATAAACTGTTTCAGCTACGGAAATATCGCCAGGTAGGCTGCAATAAAATATTCTTGTCTCCTTTATTAGACTTAAAATAGTTTCTATAAAAATGCAAATAGGATAAAAGCAAAAGCGGAATGGTAAGAAACTCACCTCAGATCCTTGCTGTCTCTTGATGGAATCGCGAGAGCAGGGGAAGCAGAACTTGTGATGCGGTTGGCTCGGGCACTGCACGAAGTGAGTGTCCTCGAGGCGTTCTTGGCACAGCGTGCACTTGAGGAGCGGCGTCTGCGCTGGCGCCGCTGCCTCCTGGCCCTCTCCCTGCTCCGTCGACGACACCGAAGTCGTCGACGAAACGTGTCGCGAGCCCGACGACCGCCGCCCGCCATTCGACCCTGTCGGACCGAACAACAACGTTATTCACGCGTTTACTACAACATCCTCGACTAAATTACGCGGGTTTTTTTGGAAGTGAACAGAGCGATTGCAACGCGATTTCGCATGGACTAGTCCGACTTGCTGAAGGAATTGGGCGCGAGCGGTCATCGGGCGCACGCCGCGGACCCGGCGGCCACACTTCATAGATAAATTCTCTTCATCGCCTTTTATAACCCAGAGCTTTAAGATAAAAACCAAAAAGAAATCCTTCAATATAAAATGAAAGATGCTCGAAATGAATGTAATGTAGATGAAAATGAAATACACGCTTCGTAAGATGAATGATTGTCGCGAGGAAGGTCGGACTTTGAACTCGAATGACAGTGAAATGAATTGGTGACCGTGAAATGGAAAACCGCGAGCCAACTCTAATACTCAACATTAGATGAATTAGCAAACTATATTGATTAAGACTTAAAATATCGACATAGAATTGGCTGACGAGCTGAATGTAGATGCTTACCAGAAGTAGGAGAGTGTTGGCTAGAGCGGCTGTTGGAGCGCTGCTGAGGAGCTTGTGGAGGAGATCCACCAGCGGAGCGAGGGGAGCCGGGGGGAAGAGTATCAGCCACGGACATTAGCGCTGCCATGGGGGAAGGCCCAGCCCCCGCCGCAGACACAGGGGGAGATCCAGCGGCGCGGCCAAGAGGCGACCCTGCCGACCCATTCGTCAGGGGTGCACCATTGTAACCTGTAAGACCACCAATACCATGACAAATCAGCACAAATGGAACACTGCTAATATTAAAAGCAAAGCTAACATTTACTTCACGCAAAAGTCGATGTTGTTTAGAGGTGAAAATAACTTCGTGTCAAACTTTATATCTGTGTTGAAATATTGCGCGAGTTTGATAAAACTAAATTTGAATGAATTTATTGGAGCAGCGATGATAATAGCATTTGGCACGAGACGACGATGAGTTCCACAAAAACAATGTCGCGCTTTCGAAGACGCGGGCGCATCCCAGCGCATTTCATTTGTCCGAATAACCTCACATTCAATGTTGGATGACACATCGTTTGCGGCGAAGCGACGGATAGTAAACATACGTTCACACACGCATATAATGTGGTATAAATAGCATTGTGTGTTAATACGCGCTTACGTAGTGCTCGATGTGTCATTGGTCATAGCGTGGCACTGTGGACAAGCGGGCCAACTCTTGTAGCAGACGAGTAGGTAAGTAGGTATAGAGACACATACAATAATTGCATTGGTACAACTGGCACACTCGAATGTGCAACGAATCGTATCGCGGACACTTGGCGACGTTGCCAAACGTCTCCCGGAGTAACTGAACGGTGTGTGTTTGATTTACTGGGTCGACGTCGTCGTTAGCATATAAAAATATTTTTACTTGTAGGTAATTTTAATCTTGTTTACCCGTCACTAATGCTTACTTATATTGCAGATATTCTACCTTCATAGTAGCTTTTCAAACAATCATCTACTAAACGGACAAAACGCTTTGTATGTAGACGACATCGTTATCTTGTCTGACAATAATTGATTGTAAACATTGATTATTAATTAGTGTAACGTGCGAAAGGGCGTGAGTGATGGTCGGGCTGTGGTGCAGCGATGGCCCAGCCCATATGGCGGAGGTGACGTCACAAGCGGTGACCTTTTTGGCCGGCGGCTCGTGGCTGCGCTCCCTACACACGCCAGCGGAATGTGGTCGGGCGACTTTGCCAAGCGTAGGCAGGCGCTATATTTTTTCGCCCGCCGCCGCCGGCCTACCTACATACGTACGCGAGCGAAAATGTCGTCACGCGACGTTGCCGCACCGTGCGGTGTCGTGCTTGCATTCACAGGCGCTAACGTTACGTGGGTGTTAGTACGTAGCGCAGTGGTGTGCGAGAGGCCACGACTATGCGGCTCGCTTTCGAGAACGCTCAACCAGTCAGACCGGTTCAGTATTTATGGACTGAGTTAATGCGCCTACCTAGATATGAATCCCGCGCCGCTTGCACAAAACGGCCACATCGCAGCACGAGCACGAACACATGAAGGTATCGTTCACGTTATCGCGACACTCGTGACTAATATCGAATCATGATTTTCTATCAGCAACCGACATTGTTACGTATTTGTAAACAGAAAGATTTCATTGCACGGCGGTATGAAAATAACGAAGTAATTTTATCAGTACCAAAAAATGGTCTTAATCGAGTAAGAACTTTCAATTTAGATAAATATTGATGGTAATATTAAAAAGAACTCCAAAAGTATGGCAGAATACATCCAACACTTAAAAGAAACTTTAAAATTTTGATAAAAGTTGGCATTGAAATTAGAAAGAACTCCAAAAGGATGATAGTTAGAAGCCATCAAAAACAGAACGATTACTTTAAATGCAAGATGAGAATTATTAATATTAAAAAGAAAACATTTAAAGTATGAAAAATTTTATACTTTGATTACAAGTAGTATCAAAAGAAATAAAACAAAAATAGTTATTACAAAAGAAAACAAAAAGAATGCAAGTTGGATGAAGATGAAATGTTATTTAAGAGGAGCTATTGAAAAATGTGATTAATTTAAATCACCAATATTATAAGATGCTGAAAAAACCTATTAAAACTTAATTATCATAGCTGCAGAATAAGAAGAAACAGACTTTTCATTTGTGATTAATAAATCACGCCGAAAATAGATGTCTAAATAATATGTGATTGACAAATCCAAATAAATACAAAGCTGTTAAATAGGGAATTTAGAAGAAGAGCAAAAATACCTAAGTATTAAAAACCCATAATATTGGTAAAAGATGATCAATATAAGGATAAAATTTAATAGACTGAAAAAGTAAATAAACCTTACGAACAAAACTATGTTAATGGATTATGCTTCACTGCAAAAAGCAACAAAGGTTCCAAAAATTATATTTGTAGACAAGCAATTTCAGTAGAAGAATTTGTAGCAACTGCCTTTCAAATTGATTTTACAGGAAAACTTAGGCATCTCAATAATGATAATATTGCAGACTATCTTTCACAGCATACAAAAATAAAGGAAATATCAAACAATGTATTTACGGAAAAAAATAAAGGATGTAAATGGTAATTTAGACAAAACCACATTTTGCTTCTTATCCTGAGGTACTACGTCGATTTTTGCTGCGTTCTGTTTTTTATTTTTGTTTTGAGAAAGATTGTCAACAACATCGACTTTTGAAGAAATTGAAAAACATGCTGCAACTAAGATAATACTGTAAACAAATTTAAACTCACCATTACTTTTGAAAGCAGCATCAAACGATGGAGTACGAATGGGATGTTTCTCCTGCTTGAAGACTCTGTCTGGTGCAAAAGCAGCCGAAAGAGATACCGCCGGGAGAGATTCTCCGCGAGTTAGTGGTGGGCGAGGGTGCTCTTCCAGTAGCCTCTTGGTAGGCTCGTGGTGATTCTGATGGTCATCATCATCTAACGGCCGCTTCAGTGTCAGGCCGGGAGCAAGACGGGCACCTCCGTGTGTAGGCATATGGTGAGTCGGCAAGTGCGCCAGCCTGCGACCTTCGTGCTCATCCCGCCGACCATACTCCGTTAACAATCCAGCGTTAGCAGTTGGTCGTGCGTGATGTAACGTAAATCCTGGATTAGGTGTGTGATGAGCCGGCGGTGCAGGTTGGCCCCTTCCTGAATTGTCTGCTCCATTCTGATGTGCCTCAAGAGGAGTGCGGTGGGCTCCCTTCGCATGTGATGGGCCCCGGCCCTCCTGGAAGCCATGAGCTCGTTTCAACTGGCGCGCCGTATCGAGGACCACCTCGATCCGGTCCGCGCCCTCATAGTTGACGCACCCACGGCACACCGCCTCCGAGAACTCGTGCAACATTGCCCACGGCATGCGGGGCAAGTCGCACAAGTAGCAATGCTGCCGCTTCTGCATAACCGACATCTCGGCGCCGGACGAAGTACGGAGCGCGAGAGATCGGCCTTCTTCGCTTCTCTTAAAAATTGTCACAGATTTTTCAAACTTTCAAAAAGAAACACTGTCACCATGGTATAGGGAAACACCGTTTCACATTCGAATCCGCGGATGCCGGGCGTTACGAAGTTGGAAGGCACTAACTTCGTGAGCGGTTGACGAGAGACTGAGCGGAGTGGAGGTCGGTGTTTGGCGGGGCAGGGCGCGGGGCGCCGCGGCGGCCATTATCGAGCGGTGACGTCAGCGCGCGCAGCACTCCACGCGGCTTGCGAGGCCAGCGCGAGCCGTTAGCCCGACGCGGATGCGTTGCCTTGCCTGCCATCGCGGCACGCCGCCCGACAACCCACAACACGCTTATCACACGATAACTACCACACCGCATGCACTGGGAGCGAAGCTTAGCAGATACAGCGTACTCATTATTTTGTTTATAGCTACATTCGCTTGTAAAAACAAATCAGACCAGATTTATACGCTTCTCTAATATTGATTAAATACAAAATACCTACTTAAAGAGTTCCCATGGCATCAGACATTGATCTAAATTGATAAAGATGTTTAGCTAATTTTAGTTCTTGGAACAGGGAAATGTAAATATTTTGGATGAGTCAATTCTCCGAATAGGTAGTACCTATCTACCTCGTAGATAAACAACATTTTTTACAAAGAATATCAAATTTCGATTCCTACGTCGGACAATGAATGAACTAAATAACGTGCATTGCTGGCAGCAGAGCGATAAATTAATGTAGGGTCTCTTCTCCTGGTTGTGTTTTGACGGAATGAACGATACGTAGGTAATAGATTATATTGACTAAGTGGTTGATATAATGGGTGGGTAGATGGGCTAGGCACACACTCATAATATACTTACTATAAAGCTATCAACGAAATGAATCATGAACTGGCTGAAAACGCATTCCTTGGAGCCCTCAATTCCGCTCACAGCGTAGATATTATTCAACGAAAGTAAACAGCTGCTATTGTAGAATAACAATTAGCGGTAACGCGTCCAGTCAACGTGCTTGATGCATTAAATTTCAATCTATTCTCGCTTGGTTTCCTTTCGAACCAATGCATTCTAAATTATTATTATTACCTAGCCAAGCAACACGAACGGATCCGGCTGGAAGCCGGGAGCGGGGGACGCGACCGGTACGGCGGCCATCTTGAGACGTGACGTCACGTGACGAGTCAGCCGAGCGTGCGGACCGGCAACGTCGCATTGCTATGTTGCCGCTCGTTCGTTGTGTTGTGTTTTAATAATAATGAAGGCTCATCGCTTTTTGTATGCGACCCCAAGAGAAAAAACAGTTATGCGGCCAGGTAGACACGGATGACGAACGGGTGATCGGGTTCCATTCTCACACTGATATACTCCACGATGTAGTAGTATTTTATCACAATGTCAGACAAATTGAAGAATATTTGAGTAAACCTATCTCATTTTGAATACCTACAAAGAGTTATTTGGTGTTATTCAATTTCTGGAACGAATAACGATTCACAAAGCTGGTAATGTCAGTAACGAAGCTAAAATTTACAAAAGTGGCAGAGCCTGAATGTAAACAGCCAAATCAGTTTAGCACTAACTATGTCCTGAACAAGGGTCCTGAATATGAACTGAACCTAACTGTATTAAAATCAGGGAATTCCTTTTTCGGCGTGTTGAAACTTACAAACTTACAATCAAGTAATTGAATTTCCACGATTATTAACCGCCAAAGAAAGGTTCTGGCTGGTGGTTTGCATGAAACCTAAACACAATGACGAAAAAACGCTGATTGCATTCACAATTGTACTAAATTAATTTTGACCAGAATGGTGGTATGCGATTTTGCTTTTTCGGTCGATTAATAAGTTATCTTTGACGACTATAGCGTATCGATCGTACCAACGTAATAATATCGCAAATTGCTGATTGCGAATAGTAAGCAGAATAACAACTTTATCTTTATTCTGACTGTTTATTTTTAGAACCTGGGCGACCGAGTTTTTCTCGTGCCATCTGTCGGAAAACTTTCGGACCACGAAAAAATATACAAGAAATTTTTATTTCTGTCATTTTTGTATTTAAATAACTAAACGAAACAATAAATAACAAATAAAAAAAGAAACATGAACAAAATAAAAAAAACTGTCGAGATTCGAACTCAAGACTCAAAAACCAAGAGACATTGCAGACTCACTGGCTCCCGACTGAGCTTTTGTGGCGTTGTGAACGTGGGCGAAATTACCTGTTTCTTTTAATGATATGGCACACAATTTTTTTTAAGCCTGTAAATACGGGGAAATCCTGTTTTACTAAAAATAAAAACCAGCTAGATCGATTTATCGCTCCCGAAACCCCCTGTATGCTAAATTTCATTGAAATCATTACAGCCGTTTCCGAGATTCTGATTATATATTTATATGTATAGATATATACAAGAATTTCTCGTTTAAAGTGTTAGATTAGATTAATATATACTCAGAATTTTGGGTCAATATCTGAGATATTATCTTGTGTGGATAGGCAACAAAACATAATGAAAATGTTTGTTAAAAAAAGGTTATGGTTAGGCACAGAAACTCCAATTCAAATAAAAAATGTATTGTATTGGTACTCGTAGTAGATTTTGGATCAGACTTGTATTTCTGTGCTTGTATGACAAATCGATATTTTGTAATTTTTCGTGATGCCTATATCAATGTCTACTTCAAGATATTATAAATAAAGAACTTATCAATGTCTAATATCGTATCCAGGAGCTGTAAATAAAGTTATTTAACTTCTACAATTAACTGAAAAAAGCATATTCTATTATCATTCTTATGATAGTGATAGTCCAATAGTCCCAATTACTGACAAACACGATTGCGTCAAAACAATTCATCACCTAAATAAAAATTTCATAAAAAGAAATATTCTGCCTGCAGCCAACGCGCCTGCGTAATGCCCACAGTATCCGCAGCTCGTGATGTGTTTATTTAGATGTAGCTAGCTGTAATCCTAGCACGCAAGTCTTAACACTGTTTAGAATTCGATGGCTTTGTCCACATTTACATTTTAATCGATTGGGGGGCGAGAAAGTTATAGCTAGATATCCTGGCACGCCCAGGAAGCGCATTTTTGTACGGATATTGATTTTCTGGACTGACTATGGATGTGATATTTTTGGTTGTAGGTGTTACTGCGTCGTGTCGTGAGCTGTTCAGTACTATGTTCATATGTTGGATGTGATCTTGGTTACTCTTCAAAGGGATGAGACTTGGTTTGTCATCAAAGCTTCTCTCTCACATTATTTAGAATATATATCTATTTAATATTATAGATTCATCTATTCCTCAATTCATTCCTGAATTTTGCGCTTTCCTCGGCTTTACTTTTTGGATTTACTTCTATTAAATTTGAGCCCCATAATTCCTCATATTATCGCGCATTGTTTTATATCTGTCAACCACCTGCACCTGCATTGTTTTATATCTTACATTCACCAACACTCTCATCATCACCTACTTTATTTGTATGTCGGTCACAATAAATGAATTCAAGTTTTTAATCAACTGATTCTCCATCATTGACTTAATTCAGGCATACATTTGCACCATAATTACTATATACCTACGTACTACAACAACTCAAGGACCAGAATTGATTTTCCAGACAAAGCATCTCCACGTTAAACGTGTCGGGAGTCGGGATCGATGATGGCGATGGCGGCGGTGCCGGGCGCAGGCGCGGGCCCGCACCCATAACACGTGTCAATGTTTATTTACGTTCGGTGCACGTAGCAGAGGCGAAACATTACGTGAGAGCTGGAACAGTACGCTCGGGTACTCCGCAGCTAGCTATTGGAGATGCAATATAAAAGCTTTTGTATGAAATAGCTTTTTGAGTATGCCACTCAGCGCAGAGGTAACATTTCACGAAGAATATCCTGCAGATGATCGTATTATTTTACATCCATTGTTCGAATATAAGACATTTATTGCATGAGAGTTTGTATGTTCTTCTCTATTCGGCACAATAACATTAAAAAAAATCCATAGAAATAAACGTTTAAGAATTAGAATCAATAGATTCTAACATTATTAATGAAGAAAATGAGATCGTTACGTTAGATTGTTTACTTCCGATTGCGCAGTCAACAACATAAGATCTTTGAATATCATTAAGGCAAATGAAATATGATCATTTATTGAAAAATATATCTCTATACAAAAGAGAAGAATATTAAACGATAAAATCCAGAGCATTCTGTAGAAAAGGCGGATAGAACAGAATGTATTCCTAAGAATGAGATGAGTGCGATAAAAGTCAACGAAGCTGAATATGTGACAACAGTACTAATCGAAAACAACACACCTCATAAAGGTTATATCTTTACATAAAACAAGAATATTATAAAATTAAAATAACAGAATACAGAAAATTACAGAATCATAATAAAGTTATTTTAATAAATGAATAGAAACTGGAACGATAAGGTGCTGTAAGTATCATAGTAAAATAAAAGTAGAAACATAACATTAGGGAAAAAACGAACGAGTTTGTATCATCTATATTATAATATCATCAATATTACTGGTGGCTATATACATACATGTAAAACCGCGGTGGAACGATTGAGGAACTAAGGTCAAAACATTGGTATGGTATGACGGACTAAAACATTACATGCAGACTTGGATAAGTCCGCCTTTGCACTGTAAACCTTTTCTTGTGACTTCCTATTGTAATGTTACTTTTATTGTGCAATAAAGTGTTTACATACATATATACCTGATAGCATTTACTTTGTTATATTAGTGTGTGACTGTCATTAAGAGAAAAGAAAATTGAATAATTGGGATAAATAGTTTAAAAATAATTCACAAAAACAGATGAAGCAAACCAATGACAACTGCATGTGTGTCTGCATAAATTCGACTGTCAATGGTCAAAATGCCTACACCCTTGAAAATGATACAAATCAGGTCGTGAAGCGGTCATGACTCATGAGTCAGGAATACAGCGACCCCACAAAAATATTATTACCTACCTATTACATCACCCTCTTGCGAGGGGAAGAAAAGAGACGAAGGGGAAGGGTAATATCGATTAGTGACGTCACAAAGTAACCCCGGGCCAAACCCTGGCTAAGCCCAAACATTAGTCTCTATAGATTGAGGTATGTTACGAATGTTAGCAAAAGTATACATCCATTGACATTTAACTACTGTTGATCTTTGGCATAGTCAAGCGGTTGTGTCATGGTTTGTTGGTTGGCTTGCCATATTTGATCAACTGTTCAGGGGCCTCATTGTAGCTGTAAGGGTGTGTCTGGTCTTGTTTTATTTCAGGCTGTAATTATTGATTCTGCTCAGAAGTAACTTAAATATACGGACATGAAAATCCAAGTGATTAAACTGTGTCTACTCTCTATCCTGTAGAGACAGTATATAAATTGTAGTAGGTAGTATATAATTTCTTTCGCGACAAGTTTCCTGCCAGCCAGCAGTTTTTGCTGCGACAAAAGCAGCTCTACTTTTTTGTTACAAGTTTTCTGCTTCGTCCGGGTTTTAATACGCTCCATATAATCTTTTGACTCATATCTTGGAGACGAGTAGAATTTTAAGGAAGAAAATTCGCAAATTGCTGATATGTTTTCCAGAGACGTAGCTGTGAGAGTAAATTAGATTGAGGAATATTTGCGAAGATCTCTAATCGAAATTCCAAAAGAAAATAACATGTTATGTACAAACGCAGTCAATTTAATCACAGCTATCACGCCCTGAACTATCTAATCAAATGATAGTATGATCGACAAGAGTCGATATTGTGAAATACCGTATTTTAAAAGTAAGTCCATGGTCTTATCTACTTAACTTTTTATATCATAGAGAATAACAATGAATTAGCTATTTTTGCCTTTGTTGCTTATGTAATTGAGGTTATCAGGCGCGATCGTGAACTTAGTTTTGGAAAACACAAATAATATAAGCGATCTAATTCTAGACCTATCGTAACGCGAGTCGTTTACCTCGGCGACGACGCTGACGTGTCGTTTGGTATCGACCCAGAGTTGGTGTTCAATGCGCACGCGTTAAAACATCGATCGCCGGCGGTCGATGCGCCGCCGCCAGCATTATGAGGGGATTACGTGTAATAGGCAGCACGGCGATTAGGCGGCTGATGACAGCGTAAATGATGTATAGCGACTTGGGGAGTGCAAATTATAATGTAAGGAAGGACTGCTTTAACATTTGATTGGATTTCTGATTAATAAAGCAAACAAATTTAAAGTATACCTTAGCACTATATGTAATATCATAATCATCATCATTATCGTCAGCTTGCGTTAGTCCATTGCTGTATTGAGGCCTCTTTTATTTTTTAGAAATATATTCTATTGCCCTCCACAATAGCCTTATTTTCGTTTGTTAGCCCCAGTTGACATCTAACTTTAGTCGCAAAGCGTCCTGTTTCTTCAGTTTACCAACTCGTTGCAGTGATGCGATTTCGTTTTACTTTGTTACACTATTTGCGTGATATACCTATACATTTTCAAACTACCCTCTCGTTTACCTTAATCGGTATTAAATCGAAGGAAGATAATTAACTTGTCTGTAATTCATGGAGATGGAGACTCAATTTGACGAGTCAATGTTAATAAATGATCCTACATGTTCATTTCGCCGGGAGCTCGAGTCGTCCTTGCACTCATTCTGCGAACTTTGCCCTCATCTTTTCTAATCGGAACAGCTTTTAACGGTGCACACCTATGTTTCGAATCAATGATGAAAATGGTGTTGCGGTGCTAGTTTCTGGTCTCAATTTCTTAAGGAGCAACTTATATTCACACCTTTTACAGACTACTTAATAATGACGAAAACGAAAATTTTATCGTATGGATGCCCATCCATCAATATCAATATTCATCTATTAATGAATCATATAGTAACTTTTCATCTCGGAAGATAATTTAGTTAATAATCGCTAATCCCGTCTTGGTTTTACCATCTAAGTATTCGACATAGAATCTTGATTTTTAAAACCTTTTAGTGCTTTTCACTGTTTTGCTTTGGTATTCTATAAAACCTATTTCGCCCTTTTCTCTCTAGGTCTGGGGCTTTTATTCACTTACGTGTAGAAACTCTTGGCACTTAGTATTTTGTTCACCTAAAAGCGTGTTCGCTGAAAGATCCTTGGCCCAGTTTCATAACCCGGGCTTTGCCCTCAAGCGTTTTCTAGAAATGCTTTCAATGTTCTTCCAATCAGGCCTGCCACATTCCTGTTTGATTTTAGGGCACAGGTAAAGTAGATCATGTAAAAGCAATAGAAAATAATAGGACAGATTATCGTCATCATTTCGATGTCGTCGAGGGAAGATTCGCAAGAAGTTTTGATTTTTAGAATGCGGAGTCTTCGTATAACGTGGGTGGTGTGTTGTAAGGTCGAAACGACAACCAACTTCACAATTCTTAGTATCTTATGGCGTTTCAGACTGCTATAACAAATTACATACTAGCACAAGTACTAGTAGTATTATTCTGCTTATTTTTCTTTCTCGGCTAGTTCCTGTACATAGTGTGTTTACTACTATAAAAATAAAACCAGTTTTGCGATACCCAACAGGTGTGTTAGTGTCAACAATCCGACAGGATGCGAGCGAACTGCCAGGTGCGGTAATGAGTGGCTCCAGGCAGAATAAGGATTATGTTAACGAGCGGAAGTCGAGCCCCGATCTTAAACCTTTCGTGTTTATGTTGCGGATACGGACAGGAGTCATCTGTTGTTGTTTCTGTACTGAATATGTAACACTGACTCGTAATGGGTAGATTTAATGTTCACAAGACTGATTGATTATCTTTTTTTGTTAAAATGCAACTTATATGGAGTATTTGAAAATGAGTGGTTTTATCCCGCTGTTCATACTAGTTATTATAATATACTTATTCATTCAGACTTTTTATAGCTTTGCTTTGCGACACATAACCTCAATGTTTTCCAAAAGGCCACAAATTCTGCTAACACTTTTTGTGCTAATTCCACTATCATCATCAACAGCTCATACCTATACATGGTATTTATATGGTATATAGAAATTAGGTCAGTTAAGAAAAACCACAACAAAATCCTATACCTACATAACTACTGCCTTCGTTTCCTCGTTAGATAGCAAAACTTAAATAAATATAACTAAACTTACTAGTAATACAACTAGTGGCTCTGTGAGCTGTAGACCTCGCGAGTCTGTATATATCTTTTCAAATTATTTTTTCTCGACAAACATCCCCAACCCCTTGATTTTTTTAATTTTTAATGTTTATTTTATTTTGTTTTGTTTTATTTTATTTCATTTCATTTTATTTTAAGAAATGTGACCTGTAGAGGAAAACAGCCTCAGCGGTAGACCTTGTAAGCTGGCAACCCCCATAACTCCGTCATTTTTTTAAATTTCCGAAAACTGACTCGACAAAAAATTCGATTAATTTATCGAACCTGCTCACAAAATTTCACGAGAATCGGTTGAGAAACGCGACCTGTAGAGTGAAACAAACACAAACAAACAAATCCACAAACAAACAGATGGACATACAAAAGCAAATTTGGCCAAGCTGAAACAGAGACGCTTCGCTCGCTCGGTCAATAATATCAGGGTGTCTACCAGTATGGCTATCAGATTTTATTTTATTTATTTGGAATAGTTAACAACATTGTACCAAAATCTCAAGTCTCAGTAAAAGTGTGTGTCTCGTAGAAATGAAATATTTTCACGGTAAAAAGTACCTACTTATTTTTCTTTCCTTCCTCGACTTCCCTATTTACATGTCAATTTCTTTAAGATTGATTTTAAAAAGATGATGAAAATAAATATTAATTACTATTTTCTTCTTCTTTCTTAAAGCTTCAGTATCTTATTTCTGAAGAGAAATAGTAATAAAGATACTGAAGCTTTAATTGTAAGACAGATCCTACACGCAAGCACAATCAAAGTAAGCGCTCATAATTTGGTGTGGTATCTATACCTAGATGATGTTCCACAAAATTCTTCAAAATGTTCCTTATTCAGAAAAAGAATCACAATATCACGGGCCATCAAATCAAATCGTATTCGGCATATGTATTGAAAATAATCTTAATATAAATAAAATAAAAAAAGAAACAATACGCGGCAGGTGAGGCTTCCCGGGCCTCCAGTCGAAATCCTTGGCCCGGTTGCCTATTTCTCCGGCCTCCACCTGTTGAACCACATACCTCAATCCGGGCATCTTTAGCGGACGGGGAATGAGGGGTCTTTGTTTTATCAAGGCTGATGTGTTTATTTAGGTGAGTGGAGAGAGCACCCCTTGAGTTAATGTATGGAGGACAGTGTAATAAGGCTGTAATGTCACAGATTTTATGGTTTGTCACGTAACGAAGGGTACGAAGCGACGCGTGCTTATACAGATAACCTATATAATGTATTTTTAAAAGGAGCATACATAAGGCTCCGCATCACTTTGTAATCAGTGCGATTATGAAAAATAAACGACTGAAATGACTTACTCCAACTCAACATTCAGCTCAGAACTATGGGTATTGTATTTTTATTTTATTTAATTCTTTTCTGCACACAAGAATGCACAAGACCTGCCTGAAAATGAAGTTACGAACCAGTAAATACAGTGTTAGGTTTTTTTTAAGGACAGCTGCTGGTCTTAGCAAAGATGACTTCTAGAGAGTCTTCTATGCTTTGAAGGACATGTCAAAACTACTTGTTTTATACGATAGGGGTCGTTAAGTCAAGTCAAAAATCGTTTTGTAGTTGTTTGTGTTTTAGATCATAAAAGCCGCGTCTGTAAAATCAGCTTGAACGGAGCAACAGGTGGAAACATTTATCGGCTAGAACCTTGAAACAAATATTTAATATGGATTTTCCACTTGCGGATAATTTGAATAACATTGGAAATTTTGCAATTACCATGACATCAAAAGTAACATTTTCAGGAACTTAGCTGAAGGTCTGCGCTTAGCTGATACATCTAGTTAATTTAAACGGGTAAAGTTTGGTTAAGCTATGACACCCTGGTGATTGATCATGTCATGAAATTCTTGAGCGTCCACTTACCCTCAAGATACCCGAAACTTCTGCATCGGATTAATATTGACAACCGAACTACCGGGTTTACCGGATCAATACGGTTGAAAATGGCGTTAACTGGCAGGAGCCTTGGCCCGGTTATCTTGAACAATCTGGGTATATTTCTTGTTCTTCTTTGGATGATTGCTACTCTTTTTTTTTATATATTGTATGGGTTTGTCTTAACCCCGATCCAGCCCGAGAGCAGGGATGGGATCTACGATGTAGCGAGCTTACCCAGAAGGAGCCTATTCACTCTGGTTTTAAAGAGAATCGGATTATATGTGCTCGGAAATACAGACGCCGGCAGGAGATTCCACTCCTTTGCGGTACGCATTATAAAAGATGTTGAGAAGCGTTTGGTGCGCAAGCGAGGAATAGTCACCAAGAAAGGATGGTAACCTGCCGTGCGTCTGGACGTCCGATGGAAGAAGGGGGAAGGCGGAATGAGTTCATGCAACTCCTGAGCACACTCCCCGAAGTACATCCTGTAAAAAACTGATAAGCAGGCAACCTTGCGACGATGAGCCAAGCTGTGAAGCTTAGCTTCCACCAGTTTTTTGTCGCCTATGATTCTCTTGGCTCTGCGTTCCACCGAGTCCAGTGCAGCAAGTTGGTATTTGGCCGAGCCGTCCCAAAGGTGACAGCAATACTCCATGCAAGATCGGACTTAGGCTTTGTAAAGAGTAAGAAGCTGTCCAGGCGTGAAGTATCGCCTCACCTTATTCAGGATGCCAAGCTTCCTAGCTGCAGTTTGAGCCTTGGACTCGATGGTTGCGCCGAAGTTGAGGTCGTTTGTCAACTCCATGCCAAGGAGCTCGAGCTTATCAGTGAGAAGAACAGATGTACCCCGAAAAGTAGGAGTCATGGTGAAAGGACTCCTTTTTGCGGTGAACAAACATGCTTGCGTCTTAGAGGCATTAAAGCTGACGAGATTACTGTCACCCCACTGGGAGACGTAATCCAGTGTCAGGTTTGTTCGCCTCACCATGGCCTCTCTCATAAATTGCACTTCATCCCCGCCGGCTGTCGCACTAGACAAGTATCTCTCCGCGACAGTACTGACATCCGCATATCCAACAATTCCTGATATTAAGAGGTCATTGATGTGCAGCAGGAAAAGTGTCGCGGAGAGAACAGATCCCTGAGGAACACCGGCGTCAATAGCCATAAGGTCAGAGGAGCAGCCATCAATGACCACTCTGATCGACCGTTCTCTCAGGAAATCTGCTATCCAGCCACAAAAATCGGCGGGGATGCCGTACGCTGGAAGCTTGCTTAGTAGACTTGCGTGCCAGACCCTGTCAAAGGCCTTCGAGATGTCAAGCGACACAGCAAGTGCTTCGCCATGTTTCTCGATGGCCTCGCCCCAGCAGTGCGTCACATACACTAGAAGATCCCCAGTCGACCGTCCCCGGCGAAAACCATATTGACGGTCACTGAGAAGATCGTTATCTTCTAGATATGTGAGCAGCTTACCGTTTAGAACTCTTTCCATAACCTTACAGAGAATGGAAGTAATGGCGATCGGACGGTAATTACAAGGGTCGGCACGGCTTCCCTTCTTGGGAACTGGTTGGACATTGGCAAGCTTCCAAGATCTAGGTACGGTTTTAGTTTGGAGAGAAAGGCGGTACAGACGCGTAAGTACAGGAGACAACTCAGGCGCACAGCACCTCAGCACCCTTGCTGGTATGCCATCAGGATCACTGGCCTTGTTCACGTCAAGACTAAGTAGGACTCTATGAACCTCCTTATTGTGTATTGCGATCTCCGGCATCGAAGAATCACAGCGAGGTAAGGTTGGTGTTTGCGTAGCGCCAGTGTCTAAACATGAGTTGCTCGCAAACAGAGTGGCAAATAAATTTGCTTTTTCTGTTGCGGAATGGGCCAGCGACCCGTCAGGCTTCTGCAAGGGAGGCAGTGTGGGACGGCAGAAGTTGGATTCGACTGATTTCGATAGGGACCAGAACTGCACCGGGAACGGTGGATATGATGCAAGTTTCATCCCTATGCGGCTGATATGGTCAAACCAAGCTCTTTGCAATACCTTTTTGAAAGGTATGGCAGCAGAATTATATGCTCTCTTCTTTATACGTACCCCTCGCGCGCGAGTTTTTCGATCGCGAGCTTTCACCCAGGCCTGATAAGCAGACTGTTTACGGGCCTCAGCACGAGCACAGTCCGCATTATACCAGGGACGGGTTTAGTGACCGAGCGGGATGTCGGAGAATGAAATAAAGTATTCCATTCCCTACCGGATCACATCTGCGATCGCATCCGCAGAGCACGAAGGGTCACTCGAAGAAAAGCACGTTTGCCACCACGGGTAAGACGCAAAAAATACACGCATCTCGTCCCAGTCTGCCGACTCGTATCGCCATACTCGCCTCATGCCTCTAGGGCTATCATCCGGAAGCGAGCAGATCGACACGGACTTCACCACACAGTGGTCGGACGTTCCAAGTGGTGCTGAGACCGATACCGAATGTCTGCATGGATCATTTGTCAGCAGCAAGTCGAGGCAGTTGGGTGTATGATCAGCGATATCCGGTATCCGCGTTGGTTGGTCCACCAGCTGGGCGAGATCTAGCGACAAAGCTAATCTAAGTGTCTCTACCAGCATGGTCCGTTTTTTCGTAGGGGAACAGCCACTCTTTGTGGTGGGCATTAAAGTCCCCTAAAAAAACAAGCTCCGCCGTTGGATATCGCTGAAGTGCAGTGTCTGCCGTCTCGACGAGGTACTCAATGAGCCTAGTCGTCTCCTGGTCACCGCTGTGCGATCGGTAGACAAAGGCGTAGATTGATTTTTCCACCCCAGTGTCCACTAGAAGCCACATCACAGAAAAACCAACTCAAAGCAACGGAGACGCCTACAGCAAATATCGTCTCGGACGTACACACAGACCCCTGCACATCTTTTGAACTTATGTTCGAGAGTGTAGCCAGGGTAGTTGAGGTACGCCACGTCCGACGGGGTTGCTATCTGCGTCTCCGACAAGAAGAATAGGTGCGGCTTCTCGGTATCAAGGTGGTGATGGACCGGATCGAGATTTGAGTGCAGTCCTCGGATGTTGGTGACGTGCACTTTAAGCGGGAGGAAGTGCTGCCGTTGCTTAACCTTTTTCTTCTTTTTACTTTTATTCATTTGAGTGGTTTTTTGGTGGGAAATAGGAAAAGACAGTCGAGGCGTCGCCCAGTTAACCTAGAGGAACTCCTGGACTTTACCGATCTAAGGGGAACTCGCTTGGAAACTGCGGGGACGCCCGAACCCCTCCGAAAAACACTCCACCGGGTCCTCCCATCCAGTCGCCAGCTGGCACGGTGTAGTATTACGGGATTTTTCGCGAGGTGGCGGGGCAGCCTTTGACACGTGGCTAGCGCGCAAGTCGGGCCCCCTACTACCTGCGGTCGGCCAACGGCAGAGACCGTGCTTCGGATCCCGCTACCCTCCAGAACGAGTTATCCAATACAGTCACGCCCAAAGAGTCCAAAACCGATTCTAAGCAGCGCAACTGACTACATCTTCCTTCCCCCAATGGCACTGGCAACTCCCGCACACCGACGGAACGCAACAGAGCTGCTTGGCGCCGGACTCCGGCAGGTAGGTGGTCGCGAGCCAGGCGGCCCCTTGCGGAGCCTACCACCGCTTGTGGGATTTTCAGCCGTCATCGCAGTCTGTATTAGTCTGCGATGCCGTTGCCCGGGGTGGACCGCAAGGAGGTAGATCCCAACCACCCCAAAAAACTTCCCTCACTTCCCTTGTTGAACAAATAACTATTACGCGTCTGTGACGTGGTTATTCTCCTACCAATTTCAATGCTATGTTCTTATATGAACCCTGATTCGAGCAGGATGTTTATTAGTACTGTTTGTAGAAATTCTGGCCAGCTGTTTTTGGGTATCAGGGTTTTTTTTATATGTATTCTCTCGCCAACAACGTATGTTAATAAAATGTCAAGGAATTTGTTATATCATGCCTCCAGCAGAGCTCATTTATATTCCGCACCTATAACCCGGTTCGCTGGATCAATATGCTCCAGACCAGAGGCGTCGTCGACCGCTCCGGTCCTTGGCCCAGTTGCAACGAGAGACCGGGTATACCCGGTTCTTTTTACATACATATATTATAATATATGTCAAGTTCTTATCGTTTAAGAGCCGAGCCGAGTTAAAACCATGTTTGGACAAATTGCAACCCAACAATTTTGGTAAAAGTGCGTGCTCCAGTCTGCTCCAGTAAACGAACTGGCTCCGATTACTCCTTTAGGGATAAAAGAGTAACTTTTGTTAATAATGTTGTTCTAGGATTTCTAGGTTTTGATTATGTAGGTACGTTGAAAATAAAATTGTATTAAGTAAATTTTCTTTTGGTTTATGTATAGTACTACACTTACTTACTCTCTGTTGTTTGTTGAAGAATTAAAAAAACAAAACAGTTACAAAAGTAAAGTGCGCATTTAACTATATATGGGTATGGGTTATAGGTACCGGCTGACCTACTAGCACGATAACAAAATAAAATAAATAATATTTTTTCACAACAATAGTTAACACGCTGGTTGTTGATTCATGATATATATAAATTATTATTTGTTGAACATTCTGACAACATAATTTTAAAGTGGTGATTATTGCAGTCTGCGGTTTACCTGTTTTGCTAACGGCTAGCTACTCTAGTTAGAAACTAGAATGACTGCATTACACGGAAAATTAATGAAGTAATGAACGTATGATACGAGTATGTCGTAGGATTATTGAAAATACCTACCAGATCCTTGCGAAAATCCGGACGATTGGAATGGTTTAATTCTAAACTTGTGTGTTTGTTTTAGAACTGTGCCTTTTTTTATTGTATTTTGTTGTTTTTGACGTGTAGTTTGTCTTCTCTATCAAGTTTTCAATCGTCCGGTTTTTCAAATGATTATATTTATGAAATGAAATGAAATGAAATGAAATCTTTATTGTGAATATAAATCTAGGTAACAATTTTGCAGATGAATTTGCTTAATAATATGTTGGGGTCTCCAGATCCTACCTTTACAGGTGTATTCACATAAATTATTATTAAAAACTAAAAAAAAAAAAAAACTATAAAGAAAGAAACTTAACATAGATGTGGAAACTTAAAAATACCAAAGAACGCTACTATACAACCTATATTTTTACTATACTTACCTATTTCTTTGATAATATACATATTTATTCTAATAAAATTTTTACAGAAAATAACAATAACAAAATGCTCATATAAGTATTTTTTACAATTTAAATTAGGTATATTCTATGAATTCTTTTAAGCTATAGAAGCATTGATCTAAAAGCCAAGTTTTAGTCAGTCTTTTAAAAGTAGTTAAAGTAATGTTATCATCCTTAAAAGAGTCAGGTAGCTTGTTGAAAATAACAATGCACATCGTGAATTAATTTTCATAGACTAAAGACAAATTTACAGGTGGCTTATCTAATTTTTTTAAATATTTAGAGCGTAAATTTCTGTTTGTAACATCTTGCTGCAATTGAAAAAGGTACTTATGTTTGAATACAAATAAACAAATCTCGAATATGTACAAGCATGGTATAGGAAGGATATTGTATTTTTTTAAATATGGACGACATGAATCAACTTGACAGAGTCCAAACATGGCTCTCATACAGCGTTTTTGAATTATAAAAATGTTATTTATGTCAACACAATTTCCCCACAGCACAATACCATAACGTAGTGTGGAATCCACATAACCATTATAAGCTATTATGGCTGCTTGTAGTGAGACAATTTTACTAATTTTCCTGATTGCATAAATAAATCTGTTAATCCTGGAACATATACTATTTACATGCTCTTTCCAACTACAGAAACTGTCTAAAGTTAAGCCTAAAAATTTTGTTTCAGTAACTTCTTCAATTTTTTCATCATCATACATAATATTTAATGATTGTTTATGACCTCTAGTGGTATGAAATTGCATGTACTTTGTCTTATTTATATTTACTTTCAAGTTATTTTCTTTTAGCCACGTTACGGCGTGTGCTAAAGTTTTATTGATTTCTGTGTTATATGTGAGGGGGTTTTTACTTTCTATGACAAGAGTAGTATCATCGGCGAATAATATACTATCATGAGACAGGGTATTTGGTAAATCGTTTATATATAGCAAAAAAAGTAGTGGTCCTAGTATGCTACCCTGTGGGACTCCATAATTATTTTTAATGTATGATGACTTATAGTTTTGAACAGATTTACTAAATGGACAATATTTTGTTGTTTCAACACATTGAGTTCTATTTTTCAGATAAGATTTGATCCACTCATAGGCAGGACCTCGAATACCATACTTAAATAATTTTGTTATTAAACGAGAATGACTTACGAAATCAAAAGCTTTGGTCATATCCATAAACAGCACAGTGACTGGTATCTTCTGATCTACGCAAGTCATTATATGTTTAATTAATTTGAAAGTAGCAAGTGAAGTGCTTCTTTTTTTTCTAAATCCGTTTTGTTCCTCAGATATTATATTGTTTTTGTTAAGAAATTTTTCTAACCTATTATACATAACCATTTCGTAAATTTTAGAAAAAATTGGTATTAGTGTGATCGGTCTGTAGTTATCAACTTTATCTTTATCGCCTGTTTTAAATAGGGGTTTTACTATAGATATTTTTAATTCAGTAGGAAAAGTGCCTTGCACTAAGGATAAGTTAATAACGTGTAACAGGGGTGTTGCTATGAGATGTATACTGTTTTTGACTATATCTGTACGAACTTCATCATATCCCACAGAGTTCGTGTTCTTTAACTTTTTTACTATAGCAAGCAATTCATCTAATCCTAACGGGTTTAAAAATATACTTTTTTCTAAGTTATTAATTTTAATGTCATTAGAAATATTAGAAGAACAATTATTTTCTACAACATTAATAAAATAATTGTTAAATGAATTACAAATGAGATCAGGATCGGTAATCACAAAATTGTTAATTGTTAATTTATCTATATTATTACTGTTATTGTTATCTGCGGAAGAATATTTTTTTATAACACTCCAAACAGCCTTACATTTATTCTTACTATTAGTTATACATCTAATGTTTCGTGATTTATGATAATGGAGTATGCATTTCTTTAGAGTTCGGGAATAATTTTTATACGTATCTTTAAAGTTTGGTATATGCCTACTTTTAAGGTATAATTGTCTTTTTATGAAACAGGACTTGCGTATACCTTTTGTTAACCTACTTGAATTGAAATCATGAAGCCTTTTCATTTGATGCCCCACACGATACGATCAATTTTTTTCTATACACGGTACAATACGGTTTTCCTGTTGATTTTCCGGTCCTTTTGTGAGGATCTTACACTAAAAGTAAATAGCACCGGTCACACAGAAAAGTACTGTGGATGGCTGCGCCATGTTGTCGTAGTTTATCTCATGATGATGTTTAGAACATAGTGGTAACACATAGTAGTGAAATTGGCCTACTTGACGCATGAACACCTCTCCAGACTCCAGAGTCATCTTTTATGACTTGCTCGAGATGAGGCAGAAAAGTCTGACAGTGTAGCTGGTCCATGAAGGGGCGGGATGTTATCGTAAATTATCACTAAGGGCAACATTCCGAGATAAAGCTTAGACAAATCTTAGCTCGAAAAAATATCGGACTGAGAAATAAAGCTCTAAAAACAGATTATATTTAAAATAAAAATGACATTTGCAAGTCTAATATTGCCGTTACCGACTTCAGCGACTTGGACTCGGCTAAGAACAATAATTTAAGTACCTACGCCATGTGACATGTCTATTTTATTTTTTATTTAACAAGAAAACCAACAGTTATATTAAATATAAATAATTAATACAATTGCAACTTTTGAACCAATTAAATTTTCCCACAGATAGAACTAGGTAATAAAATGAAACTACGTTGAGACTAACTGCTAAGAAGACATTCCCGTGACAAGTAAGTGCTAAGCAACAGCTTACCAACATCACAAAACACAAATTGATACATTTTAAACAAAATAAAACCCGCAGATGAACAATCTTAGCTCTAAGAACAATCTTAGCTTAGTTTTCGTCCCTGAATGTCACCCTAAGAGTAATTTCAGTTTAAGCTACAGCAGCGCCACCTAAAGCTCTACTCATCCTATTCATGTAACTTCTCTTTTTCATAACTTTTAATACGATTGTGACCTTCGCCAAAAGTAAATATTTGCCCTAACTTACGTGTCAGTACTAGGAACCCAGAGTTTGTGATGATTAGACAGCGAGGTGGGATTATTTCGTGGAAGTTGCGAAACACGTGTAACTATTAGGTATTTATCTGTTCCTGGTAATCCGATAAAGTCTTATCAGGAAGTGGTTCTACTCATACCTACTATAAAATGGACTTGACAGACAGTGGGGCTATGGTTGGTTGTACTCATTTATTTGCGACTTTGACAACCTACCTACTGGGATTCGTACCCTGAACCTTCGGATCTGAACGCTTCAAACGAAGGATATTATTTATTTTCTGCCAGTGTGTGTGTTAGGGTAAAATTTTATCCTTTGAACGACTTTTCCTTTTAACTTGCAACTATACAATTTTGTATAATTGTTCAATACACTAAATACACTAAAATGATAAACACAACTTGATGATACAGCCAGGATGGCCTCCTCATGAGGGAACTCCTCAACGGTTAAGAGCAGGGGCTCAAAACTTCGCATATATGTTCAATTTTGATTGCTAAATATTTAGCATAAGATCCTTATCACAAACTGGTGCCACAGCCAAGATTACGATGATGGATGTTTTCTTATGACGGAACTCCTTAACGGTTAGTAGCACGGATTCGAAACTTTGAATTTAGGGTAGTCTACTTACAAGTATTACTCCTCAGCATTTTAAAAGCTTGTGATTAAAAAGAATTTTTTATTAAAACTTATTAATGAATAAGTCTGTATGCCTATTGCCAACCTATTTAGTATAATTACATTATTCACGATTGCGGTAAGTATAGTGAATACTTTCGAATAAACGATCCAAACATAGATGTTAGGTATGTGCGTGCACGCATTTTACCAAGAAAGTGTGGCGCATCAACCTATGACATGACTCAACCAAGAGTCTTGTCTCAAGAACTCAAGAGCTATGTTTACGGTGAGGTCATCAAGTCGATCTCAGCATTGTTTTCAACACCCGGTCGTTGACTTTGATCGCTATAATTAATTGCAATAGTGAAGTAGGCACGTACTGAGAACATTTTGATGCAGAGTATACTTTAATACAGATTAGTCATCATTCAGTACTACAATAACCCCATTTCTTAAAAGTGCTATCAGCATTTTAAAGTAGACTGTTTACTCATGTTTCTCAAAGTCGTTTAGGCGCAACAAACACAGAATCAGCAGTCGGGTAACATACATGAGCGACAAAATCGGAACAGAAGCAATCGCCGTGGCCAGAATCGGTCAGGAGCTCATCATCATCATCATCACATCTCGTGTATAAACCCATTAGAATAGTTAAGGGAAGCTATGACCGGAAGGCTTCAGCCGCCATCGTAACTGCTTTTTCGTAACTGGTTTTCAGTCAGGATAAAAAATCGGTCATCTGTGTCGTCCACCTGGGGGCCGTTTCATGAAGCTACAAGTTACAAATTACAAGTACAATTTGATGTACCTAAGGTCGACCAAGAAAGTGGTTTACCATTTTTCATTCAATTTCCTAGTTATCGAAAATTTCAATAAAGTTTGTACTCTGTAATCTGACAGATCGTTCTGCAAACGAAAATAATTTTTGTTGTTCTATAATTTGCCTTAGGGTGATAAACGAATTTATTGGTCGTCCTTACATTGCGTAGACAACGAGGTAAAACGATAAGGGCTTCCAATTTCGGCGAATTGGCTACGCAATGAATATCAAATTGTAACTTGTTACTAGTAAATTGTTGCTTCGTAAAACGGGCCCCTGCTAATAAAAAAATGAAGTCACTGGCTCAGAATACCCTATTACAGACCTACCACAGAATCTGTGAAATACCCAAAATTGGAACTACTACCATTACTATGGCAATGTCAAATTTTAGAAGAGTCGTGATTGGTAGAAATATAATTAATATTACTACTAGAAATAATATATTATGAGTTGTTCATTTCACTGGGAAGTTGGTAGGTCTGTGATGTTTATCCTGAAGATTCCCTTTCAGAATGTTGCATGCATACATACATATCTTTCACGACATGATAATTCATCATTCTTATCAACAACCAGCTATTCTCGATACACATTCATCGCTGATAGTAAGATTGCGTCGTTCGAAAATATCATATTTTCCTTACACGTGGTTATGATAACCTACATTATATAGGTAGAGCCTTCGTTATGTAGGCACTTCAATTACAAATTTTTTATACCCTTGTACATGCATATCTCAATCATTATACATATCTCAATCATTATACTGTATTGTATAATCATCTGCTTCTTGCATTAGATCAAACTTAAGGAGGTACACATCCTTATCCTATATTTTTGGCTGATTAGATCTTACTCTTTCTCTAAGCCTACATCATCCCACTTGCTGGTTTTACCCAAAACAGTTCAACTTAATCTTGATGATTTTGTATCCAGATCATTTCGCCATCTTGCTGAAGATCTTCATTTTGTCTTTAAATATTAAAAATTCCTAGGAAAAGTATGGTCTATGGTGAACATTTTTATTATTTGTGCAGTACACACATAAGCTGAAATGTTAAATTTGTCCGTAACAGCTGCATGACTGGCGTACCTCGCAGCAGTGGTTATAAGTAAATATGTAATCGAATAAACATATTTAACTGATCACGTAATATTTACACTCAACAGATAAGATGTAGGTAGTTACACAACTAGAGACGTTTGGACGCCATATACCGTATTTCCAACAACTGGCGATACGGTATCTTAAGTCAACTATATATCGAAGGATGTGCGTGTTGACAGAGAGATAAACACCATGTCTATCGATCTTATCGATTTCTGTTGATATTTGCTAAGATTCACAACGTTCTAGATTTAAAATTTAGTTTGAGCCGTTGAAGATAGGTAAGACTCGACTTTTAAATTTGGATCTTAATTGCATTATTTTAGATGACATGTAGAAAAAATCACGGTTAATGTTGACATATATCCTTAATCATCATTCAAAACTTTATTACTCTATCTCCTGTTCCTTTCTTTTGCATTTAAAATGAGAAGGAAGTAGCATTGGAGTATAAATATTACGCGACGGACGTGACCAATCGTGTATAACAAAAATAAGATAAGGTGGTCTTACGTCGTTAATTTTGAGACAGATTTTAAGTTTGTTATCAGAAATAGCAACGGAAAATTTGTAATTTATAAACAACATATCGAAGATACAACTGGTGTACCTACAAACCAGTTAGTCCTGATAGCTGTTTACATCTGAATCGACGATTTACATAATAATCGTATAAAAGCTATTAATTATCTGTTGGTCTCCGACATTATCTCCGACACTCGAGTAGTGCAAATAATTGCAGCATTACATAACCACACGTTTACATAACATAGCTATGTATTTATGCTATTGATTATCAGTGTTTGTGAGTTTCAAGGGCAAGTTCTCCAGTTGTAAAGGTGCATGTACATGTTCAATAAACGTATCGGCCTTGCACTTGAATTTTATGTAGGTATTTGAAGGTTGACGGATAGGAATTGCGACATTCACGATGCTTGTAAAGGTTTTATTAGTCACAATCGGTAAGAGGAAGACTCGAATTACATTACCTACTCTTATTTTTAAAGATTGCCTTACACACAATAAGTTTATACACCCTAAAACCTAAACGATGAAGGGAGGAAGGAATAAATTTACCTAGGTATATACTATTGCCTGGAAGAAATTGCTACCTTAGCAATAAGGCCGCCTATCTGTACACCCCTTTATCTATCTTTTGTACTTTCAAACTATATCCTTGTGTGCAATAAAGTATATTCTATTCTATAACTTCTCATAAAATATATTCACAGGATTACAAAAGACGGTCCGTGGAAGGAAAGTGTTTCTAATAATGAAAAGATCAAAATAGACGCAAAGAAAACTACATATTTTTGTAATGGCATGCACAGTGTGACACAGAGGAGTAGGAATTATAAGCGATGGAACTTAATTCGTCGCTAATATGGCAACATCAGGTCCGCCGACGGTGATTGGTTGATAGGAAGTGGCAATGGTTGGCTGCAAAACTTGTTATTTTATTCTATTCTTTTGTGTCGCACTGTAAAGTATTTATTTTTTCTTACTCTAAACAGAAGCAATCAAACCACCACAAATGGAGTAGCATTTGTCTGTACCTATATTACAGGTTTATCCTAGTTTAGGTCCTGATATATGCCCCTATCCTAACCTTTATTATTATTAAATGCAACATTTTTAAAATAAATCGAGTAAACATACAAGACAAATATCGGTATTTTTCTGAAAGCGAAGTAACCAAAAGAAAAACTTTTATTAAACATTGTTTTTATAAGAGTATTTAAATCAAATAATGACACCTATGTTGAATTATGTTGAATGTAAAGGTGTCTATCTATGGCTATGTTATTTCTGAAACTAAATTCTAGAAATCAGTAAAAATTCTTCTTAATCATTATCTTGTACTTTAATTTTATTCCCCATTTTGTTGTACTTCAGAATAATATTTTATTTCAGCATTATTCACCACTTCGAAAATCTTAGCTTTCAAGCGAATTTGTTCAATTACCGGAAACATCTTTACCGTATTCGCCATGCTCAAAAATAACGAGTCCATAGGATCCCTTTCATTCGATTTTTTCAAGTAATTTAATAAGGCTACGGCTAACTCTTCTGATTCTGAATCTTCAACTTCAGAGGTAGATTCAGACTCAACTTCGGCCACTTCAGAGGTTTCGTATTCCTCTTTTATACGCACAGGATCATTTCCTGACATTTCCATGTCAAATTCAAGGTAAGATGTTTTCTCATCATTTAGATTATTAGCTGAAGAACTTTCATCTGCAGTCGAGTCGTTGATAATAGATTCATCTGTTGCATTAGATTTTGCTTTTGGAGAGCTTCCCTGATACTTTGAAACCAAAAATGGAAGCAAAAAGGTCAATTCGCGTTCGTACTTCCACTCTGGATATTTTTTATCGTTTCTCTTTCTTCTGATTAAAGCATGAAGGTAAGCATTCCGAAGTTTCGTCCATTCCATCTTGCATTCGAAAGCTAAAACAAAATAAAACATTAGTTAATACTACTTTTTCGCGACCAAAACAATAGACGCATCACACTATCACACTTTACACTAATATTATAAATGTAATAATATATTTGGATGTTTGTTCCGCTTTCAAGCTTAAAGTACTCAAGGGATTTGGATGAAACTAAGAATGAAGATAGTTTGTAGCCTGGATTAACTTACAGGATACTTTTTACAGGAAAAAGTCTTATTCCCACGGGAAAATCTTACACAACGCGAGCGTAGCCGTGGTCGGACCGGTGATAAGGTATACATGCAGTTTCGGCACACGAGTAAGTATCCGTACAGAGGAGCAACTGACAACGTGCAAAACTATAGCCTATACTCGTAGGGTTGACATGACACGTGATTAAAGTTTTTATTTTTACTTTTTATTATTCCGTTTTATTGTGTGATATAATTCTAAATCTTATAAACAGTTTCTTTAGATCAATCAGCCTATTGCAGTCCACCGCTGGACGTAGGCCTCCCCAAGGGCACGCCAAAGCGCACGATCACCCGCGTTCCTCATCCAGCCACCACCAGCGACCTTCCTCAGGTCATCAGTCCATTAGATAGTCGATAAGAAAATAATCACATGTCTTACAAATTTTTTATTTTCAATTTTCTTTTACAGATCGTTTCCAACATTTTGAATTTTCGGATCATTTTAAAATATTCTTGATAATTTGTTTTTATCAAGTGGACAAAATTTACAAAATCATCTGGAGGAATTTTAAGGAAGCCAGCCAGTCGATTAGTTGCGTCATAATTGACCGAGCGAGCGAAGCGTCTCTTTTTCAGCTTGACCAGATTTGCTTTTGTATGTCCATCTGTTTGTTTGTTTCACTCTACAGGTCGCGTTTCTTGAGAAATTTTGATTTAAAATATTTAAAATAAAATAAAACAACAAAATGAAATAAAATAAAATGAAGTTTAAAAAAAAATCAAGGGCTCGGGGATATTTGTGGAGAAAAAATAAAAATAAATATGAAAAGATATACAGACTGAAGACTCGCGAGGCCTACAGCTCACAGAGCCACTAGTCTTTATATTGGGTAAATAAATATGGAATCTCTGCTCATATTTAGAAATACCATAAAACAAATTTGCTTTAGAGACATACAATCAACACAGAGACTGCATTTTTTTTTGCGGGACTCATATGACTTACTTTGAATTCAAAGCATTCAGTAATCTGTGGAGTGGAGTTTCTTCGGTGAGCTCTTCTCCACAGATTCCGCCATAGTGAACTCACCCTCAAAATGTACTCAAAATGTAATGACGGATCTAAGTGATGTAATGACATCCTATAGAAATAAATGATTTTGACTTTGACTGTCATCAGTTTTTGTACTTACAGGCTTGACCAATTTTTGTAAAGTTTTCAAAGAAGGTAAACAAAGTGTACTTGAACAGGGTTATTTTTTATTCTGTGCACAAACTTTAATATGTCGTTCAGACCATGAAACTAAACAAATTTCCCGAAAAAAATAGGTCCGGAACAGAAAAAAAAAATCGATCTCCCATACAAACTGCCGCAGCCAACTTAGCAGTTAGTATGGGAGGTACAAAATTTTCTTTCATTTCCGGACCCATGTTTCTTAGGGAAAGTTGTTCAGTTTCATGGTTTGAACAACATATTAAAGTTTGTGCATTGAATAAAAAATAACCCCGAATGTAGGCACTGGATAAGCTACACAGAATAATTTAGATTGGTAAAGCGAATGGAAATATTGCTCATAGAAAAACAAGATTTTGGAATAAGTATTCGACCTGAGTAATGCAAATTATTTAAATGCTAAACTGTAACGGTTACCAGAATCTCCCATTTTCAAATCAATTAGCCATTTTATCAGTCGAGTCATGTTTTTACTCAAAAACTTTTCACACAACTTCAAAAAATCGTCCTTTGTAACACTATCCAAATCGAGGCTTTTTGTTTCTTTAGCTTCCCGTAGTTCTAAAGAAAATTTCCTTTTTCTTGGAGTATTTGTTGGCAGATAAAGAGCAGCTTGCGAGGATTTACTTTCATCTCCATATTTTTTGTGTGAAATATTAGTGTGATCATCAGTGTGATCTACTGGAACGCCACAGGTAGTTTGGTCTGCTAACACTGGAATTTCTTTCGCGGTATTGATAACTAGATTGATATTTTCACAATTCTTAGAACTTGTAATTGTAGGATTATCGATTGCAGTATTCTGTGCATAATGAGATGCACTTGTACTTGCACCATCATCAATGCGTGACAGATTTAGCGTAGGATATGCATTTTCAGATAAATACTTTAAAGTTTTCTTTTTTGAAAATTTTATATACACGGGTTCAAAGTGTTGTTCACAAATTCTGTAATTTCTTCTAGAATTTGCTTCCTCCAATTTTCCTATTAGATCCTGTCGACCAACTACTTGAAGCCACTCGTGTCTTCTGAAATATAAATCACATCACATCACACTTCATACTAATATTATAAATGTGAAAGTATATTTGGATGTTTAGATGTTTGTTTCCCCTTCACGCTTAAAGTACTCAACTAATTTGGACGAATTTTGGAATGGAGATAGTTTGTAAACTGCATTAATAGGATAATTCTTACAAGGAAAAATTTATTCCCACGGAAAAAAAAAATACACATCGCAAGCGTAGCCGCGGGCGGATCGCTAAACCGTACATTCCTTTCCTTATCGCCCACGCCCTTTTTCGCTTTCCCGCAGCTATAAGAATTGTTTTGCCGTAAAAAGTAGCTCCAAGTCCTAAGGATCTCCAATATCTCCATACCAAATTCAATCTAAATCAATTCAGCGGTTAAACTGGCAACGTGTTTTTAATATTAATTAATACGCAAGAGAGTTACTTTCGTAATTATAATATTAATATTATAGGTAGATATGAACGGATGGTAGCTATAGCCATCAAAACTATTTTGTGATTTATCTATTCATAACTACCTTATATTCATACTAGCGTTCCGCCCGCGGCTACGCTCGCGTTGTGTAAGACTTTCCCGTGGGAATAAGAGTTTTTCCTGTAAAAAGTATCCTATGTGTTAATCCAGGTTACAAACTATCTCCATTCCAAATCCGTTCAGTAGTTTTTTGCATGAAAGAGTAACAAACATCCATCCATACTTAAGACAAACTTTCGCGTTTATAATAATAAGAAAGAAAGAAACATTTATTATTTTTACGACACAACACAAACATAGAATGGATATAATGGTAATCATTAGTGCTACTGGAATGTGCCGCGACGTTAAAATAAAAGGACCACACCGTGAAGACCGCGACGCTAGCTTGTTTTCTGTGTGTGGGTCCCTTTTAGTATAAGTTTTTTATATTAGTAAGGAAGTAAGGAAGGATTACTTACTAGCAAAAATAATAATGTCAACACTCACCTATTGGAATCCTTTGGATAGTTGAAATACGATATGTTTTTTGTTTTTCTACTATTGTTCATGCACACTGTACAACAATTAACCATGTTTACCCTGTTCTATATTCATACACAACATTTAAAAAACGTGGTGCTCAAACAAATCCGGCGTGCGCGCTCGGACGCGTGCGACCGACCCCTGAGCTCGTCCTCTGGCTGACTGACTGAGCCAGTTTAAACCAGTGGTCAGAGGACACGCACCATGCATGGCATGCCACGTATGGGTGTAGAAGTGTAGCCGTTACTAACGAATCCGCGCGGTTGTTTGAAGCTGCACCTCTGTAGGGATTTTTACTCATGTGGTTTCGGCGCCCATAATCTAAAATCTACAATTTTCCCTACTCTAGAACTTAACATCTTATAAATCGGTTTTCTGGTTGTTCTTTATTTTTAGTTGTCACTTCTAGAATTCCTACAAAATTGATAGAAACCAACCCGCACCTCACCTCAGCCCGCACTGGTTCCCTCTGTGGGGACATATATGAGCTGTTGGACGTAGAGAAGCCATTTAAAAAATGAATTGAATTACCTGGACGATGCATTTGGTCACCAATTTGTTCCCAGGCAGACGTTTTCGCATCCTTTTTCTTGTAGTCGTTAAGGTTTACATTGTAGAGACACTCGAATGAACGAACGCATTCTATCAGCTTTCTGATGTTCATAGCGAAGAAAAAATACCACTAGGGAATATTTCCAAAGTTAAGATACAAAAAAACCTTCAAGTTGACGTTTGTTTTAAAATGATTTTGAGAACTCTCACTCGCGTTCGCTGGCGTCCGTCTGTCGTGCGGCAAATGGCGGATGTGGCGATCTGGCAACGTTGATGCGTCCGACAGACGCGTCGCGCTAAGCGGTCTGGCAACGGCTGCACCCCTCCCCTTCCTCTGGTTTGTACACGTGAAGTGGGAGTTATTTATTTTTGTTCTTGACTACCTTATAGTGTATGGTATCGTTAGATTAAAATAAATCATTTACTCATTGTCAGTGACTTCGATCGATCGATATTACTATGTGTCGACAAAAGAAGGGCCAAAAGTGGCCCCTTTTAACAGTTACGACTAAAAATATTATATTATAGTATATGAAACTTGCATTAGATAATGTAATAGATTCGATGTAATAGAGTTACGACTTACATAAATTATTGATTATATTTAGGACTATAAAAGAATAACAAAAATATATATTCATAACCCTTCTATTATCGTTAAGAATTTCGATCGAAGTCACTGACAATAAGTAAATGATTTATTTCAATTGGTGGCGCTAGTAGAGGTACGAAAATGAATAACTCCTTTGTATGGATATTTTTACCTACTGACTGTTCTTAGAATTAATTTCATGGACTGGACCTGTTGGGAATTCATATAAGGAAATTTAAAACTTATTTCATTTATTTCATGGACCCGATGGGAAAACAAGATCAATAGAATGGTGGACCTCTGGGAACAAGCCATTTAGACTAACTTGACTTATAAAATGTACTTGTACAAGTAATAATAATAAATATGTGGGGACATAAATCTCTTTGTGAAACTTTCCCCAATTTGGTTAGGACATTGCAGGGTAAAAACGATAGTGTCGATGTAATGACGGATCTAAGTGATGTAATAACATCCTATGGAAATAAATAATATTGACTGACTTTGCTGAATTACCTAATTGTCCGAAAAGAAGGATGATTCCGTGCTTCGGAAGGCACGTAAAGCCGTTGGTTCCGGCTACTATCTAGTCGTTACGTTACACGAGCCAAGTCAGTGGCCTTAGGCAGATCTATAACACCAGGGTTTGTGAGGTCGGTTGTCGACCTTACAACCCACACGATGATGATGATGATGATTCAGTATATGTTTCAGATAATATTAGAATATAGGATACACTTCTAGACCCATGTCTTGATTGTTGAATGAGAAGCATGAATCATGTTTTTTTCTGTATTTTTATTTCTTATGCCATGCAAATTTTTTTTTTTCATAGTCGTGCATTGAATTATTATTGAGGTAGATGTAGATTCCCTAAAAGGTTTTCTATTAATCGTTGCTTTTTCATATCATACAGATTGTTATTTTTATTTATACCTATATAATTGATATTTATCTTAATTGATTATTTTTCCAGAGCATAATATTATGTACTAGTGCGTTGTGGAGTTCGAACCCGGACGGGAGACAGACAGCGACCCAAGCCACTACACCACCTACTAGTGTTGCCGCTCGATAGTCCAATATCGATAGCTTATCCATATATACTATATTATGTACTAGTGCGTTGTGGAGTTCGAACCCGGACGGGAGACAGACAGCGACCCGAGACACTACACCACCTAGTGTCGCCGCTCGATAGTCCAATATCGATAGCCTATCGATATTTTAAGGGGCTTACATGAGCTAACGACCTTGACAACCTGGGGCACACATTCACACAAACGACGCAGTCGCCATCTAGTAAAAAAGTTGATAACAACTATCACTACACATTCATAAACTCACCTTACCGCCTCTCAGATTACGCCAAATTGTGCTAAAAGATGGCGCTCTTCGATGACGTTGACCATAGACCAAAGAAAAAAGCAACAGGGCAACTAACAATATTTTTTTTTAGAAAATAAATAATTTGAATTAAAATTACAAATGAAATAGACTGGCCCTATGATTAACTCCGTATATCAAAATCACTGTTTTTACAGGAGAGCGATTACAAAGTTATCATAGTAATTATAATTTGGTCAAGTCATTAATTCAACGGTTTTCCGTTAAAAATAATTACGATCAAAACATAGCAAGAACATAATACATTTACGTAAATGGCACTTACGGACTTACATTATTTTTTTTTTGCATTCAAAAGGCTTTATTTTGGAGCTGGTTGTTGGATATGTTTTGAGGCGGTAGACCACCAGGGAGCCCTGCAGTAGCCAGATAAGTTGGCATTACAGGAGTTTTCAAAAAGTACTGAATCGATTTCGATGCGGTTTTTTGCATTCAAAAGGCTTTATTTTGGAGCTGGTTGTTGGATATGTTTTGAGGCGGTAGACCACCAGGGAGCCCTGCAGTAGCCAGATAAGTTGGCATTACAGGAGTTTTCAAAACTACTGAACCGGTATCTTTACAGATCAGGTTCTTGGACATGTTTTATGGCGCATGGCGGTAGACTATAAAGAAATACTGCAACAGCGAGGATAGGTGGCCGCTTGGACACTAAGTAACTAGTAGTCTCAATATCGCACATACCAAATTTCTGCCAAATCCAAACAACATCCATCATTTTGATTACCACCAGTTAGTTTTAAAAAGGCATACTAATAAATTATGTATGTTTAATTACTAGCATAATATACAATATCGAAACACAAAGAAAACAATATGTCGTCATTTTTAATGATATTTTTTATTTGAATATGTTTTAACATCCGGCGTGGGTTTTTTAAAATTTTCTTTTTTTTTTTTTTATATTGATCTTTCCCTTTGTCTTGTTCTTTGTTCTCATCATTGACGGTACTTTTGTCTTCCTCTTCATTTTTACTCATTTTTTTTTCACTTTGTTTTTTTCATATTGATCTTTGACGACTCTAAAAATTTTAAGTCTATTTTGTACAAAAGATCGTCATTTTGGTTTTGAAAGTTTTGATTTTACAATTTGTAAAAGCCGTCGTATTTTTCTGAAAACAAAAACATTGATATTTATAAGTACCTTACCTAAAATGAATAAGTAAATAATGTTATTGGAACGAACTAGAGAACAAAGTAACAAAGTAGGTACATACTCGTTACATGAAGAACCCGCTGTTGTTTCGCAATGCTCTCTATTTAGACGCTGTTTTTTTCTGGAAAGCAAAACATTACATACTATAATATAAAAATAACAAAAGAAAGTTTCATTATATAAAGTATGCTTAGTAAGGTACATACGCATTGGAACAATTGGAAGTTACATCCTCTGCGATATTATTTTCTAATTTTCTTTTCCTGAAAAAAAAAAGTCATGTCACATAGATATCTAAAACGAATAAATAATGAAATTAAATACATAAAAAAACAAAAGAAAAAAAAGTTAAAATAGCACTTCCACCACGTGGGATCCGAACCCGAGCTTTTCCGTTTTTAGGTTCATCCCCTTACATATTACGCCATCGGCAACCTTAGTGAGACATGCGAAAAACTCGATAGGTACAAAACAATAAAGAGCTGGATCCATTTTAATAAAATTATGCCACTGCCAGCGATAAATAAATAAATAAGTAGGTAAACAATTTTATTGGAACGAAGTTACAAGGTAGGTACATACTAGGTAAATAAATAAATAATGCAGTGACCATCGATAGAAATGTAATAAATTCGGTCTTACCTTTTTACGTCAATCATATGTTTGCCATTTGATTTATATGAGCGCTTTTTACTCCTCTTGGCGGGTTTTATTTTATTCCCCATTATTATTTATAAAAGTCATTCACTTCAACAAAATATAATAAAATAAGTCTGGCTAAGTTGGCGGCAAAAAGCGCGACACGTCCATATAGCAAGAAGCCTTAGCCGAGACTGTCGCTACACGGGAGTTCACGCACACATGCGCGCGTAGTGATCATGACGGATCACGGAAACAAAAATAGCGGTTTTTTGAGAATACTACGCAGCAGATCAAAAAAGTAAATAACTATTATGTTTGTATTTTGCTTGAAGAAAATGTTGCCAAAAATCCAGAAAGATTGAACAAGTTTTAGTACGATTTTAATCGTTTATAAGATTTTTTTAGAGGTATGTTTGTGATTTTTTTCTATCGGGTCAAAATACTTGAATCATGTTTTGAAAAAACTATTAAACTGTAATATACCACCATTAATAACATATATTTTTTTCATTTAATTCACTGCAGTGGATCATTTACTTTTGTTACTCAGAAAACTCGCGTTTAGGTCGTGTAGTCCTCTTAAGCAAAAACGATAGTATCGGTAGCCTATCGATAGTAAAAAAATTAAAATATTTTATTATCTCTTTCTGTGATACAGTATATGGACTGTGATTGGAGCCTCCTTTAAGGCTTGAACAGTCTGTGCCAGGAGGCTCGTCAATACTATCTCTGCTCAATATTGCATCAACTATCGATTGTATCGATTGGGTACATGTTTTTGGCGTTTTACTATCGATTGTAAAACTATCGATTTTTCGGCAACACTACACGCAGTCACACTAATATTATAGTTAACTAGCGGGCCACCCGCGGCTACGCTCGCGTAATATTATGTGTTACTTTGACTATCCGCCACCACCATACGTCCTCGCCCCTTACATAACGCGAGCGTAGCCACGGGCGGACAGCTAATGCTAGTTTTATATTAAATATAAATAACATTACAGGAAACAAGTAATATGTAATGTATGTAACCATGTATTCAGTGAAGCTGTAAACGATATAACAGACGCAACAGACAGAGCGACTGGTTTCGGTAAACAGACGAGTGGTTTGATTCGTGGTTTGAATTTTGAACTATCATCCATCATAGATCTGAATCATACCTACTTCAGAAATCTGAAATATATATTTTTTAAAACACTTAGGTTTTCGCGGTGGTTAATATTGCAACATAGTCGAAATATCGGTGAGCTCATTATAAGCTTATTTATTATAACAATAATCGTGGTAAATAGCCCGTGGCCATGATCTCCTTACTGTGTTTTTTTCTTATTATACGAGTTGTAAATAGTTTAAGGTTTTAAAGTAGGCAAGTGAAAAATAGAAAAAAGAAGAAAGGAAGAAAAAATAAAAAGAAAATAAAGTGTAGAAAGTGTTAAGTGACAGGTAAGTTTAGTTTAGTTTCATTTATTAACTCGATTTTCCAATTAAATAACATTTTAAATTTCTTAAAACTATAAAAAAATCGCAAAAAAGAGTAAAAAAAAATAATATTTATTTTTTTAAATAATATTTTTGTACTCGTTTAAGTCTCAGTAGCGCTTCCGAACAGGTGGGTCTTAAGATAAACATGGATAAGACGAAACTTATGTCAAATAACCATGTTACACCCAAACCAGTCAGTATTGGAATTGCTACTGTCGAAGCTGTAGATCACTACATTTACCTTGGACGAGTAATCCTGTTAGGTAGATCCAACTTCAATAAAGAGGTCAATAGACGGATCCAACTCGGCTGGGCAGCGTTCGGGAAATTGCGGCATGCCGCAAGACATGTCTTCTCGTCCAAAATACCTCAGCGTTTGAAGACAAAGGTCTTTAACCAGTGTATATTGCCAGTAATGACCTATGGCACTGAGACGTGGGTGCTAACTATTGGTCTCATGAATAAGCTCAAGGTCGCTCAGCGTGCGATGGAGAGAGGAGTCTCACTACGTGATCGAATCAGAAATGAGGAGATACGTAGAAAGACCAATGTCATCGACATAGCTTTCAGGATAAGTTGAAGGGGCAATGGGCAGGGCACATAGCTCGACGAACTGATAACCGATGGGGAAGAAAGGTTCTCGAATGGCGACCGCGGGCCGGAAGGCGTAGTGTTGGACGGCCTCCCACAAGGTGGACAGATGACTTGGTGAAAGTTGCACCCACACAGCAAAAAAAGGGGCGCCGGTGGATGCAAGTAGCGCAGGACCGTTCACGGTGGAAACCTATGGGGGAGGCCTATGTTCAGCAGTGGACGTCTTCCGGCTGAGATGATGATGATGATGACTCGTTTAAGTATCTGTTTTTCATTTCTACAACCGAGTCTACAACATGTTATCTATCGCTAAAACTATCTATCTATCTTCAGCCTATGAAACAGAAAAGTGAAAATCTTTTGTTTCATCAAAAAATCTTTTATTTTCACACAAAATAACTCGAACGGCTAATTCGTTTGTATTAAAAATCAGAATACCTATATGTTTTTGATACAGATAAGTTCTAGAACTAGTGGCTCTGTGAGCTGTAGACCTCGCGAGTCTGTATATATCTTTTCAAATATTTTTTTTTCTCGACAAACATCCCCAACCCCTTGATTTTTTTATTTACTTTTAAATTTTTACAGTTCCAAATCTAGGCATTTAGAAGTTATGCTATGCTGGTACAAAGAAACTCACATACAATACATACACTCCCTTTTTTAACAGTCGTGTAAAAATAGTTTCAGCCAGGTTTGGTAAGCAAGGCTGGAAACTGGTATTTTTTAACCTGGTGAATTTCGGTTTCAAACCAGATCCCAGGCGAATCACTCGTAAAGCGAAACCGACTTACGAGCGATATCTCTTCTGGGATAAACCTGGTTAATCCCAAGCAGCGTGTGACGAGTAAAGCGCGATGCTCTATATTTTTCTTTCTTGTGCATAAATTGTGAATAAATGCAGCAAAACCAGATCGAGGACCAAAGAGTGAAGCAAATCAGTCTGATATTTGAGCAGGAATCAAAATGAAAATGCTCTATGATCAGAACCGACAAAAATACCGCTTCTTGCGAGCCGAATTGTAATGAAAAAGCTGTTCTTAAAATGTATGGACATGCGCGCAAACTGGTTTGTTATCGTTCTAGGCTATAACTGGTAAGAGAAATTAATAAACAGATTGATTACATAATACACACGATAAAATTGTTAGCAACTTAATACATACAAGTCGAATGTACTATAATAATAGTCGTATAGGAGGCGATAACGTGGCTCCACGGCGAATCCGTGTGGTTCTTGATAAGCTATCAGTCAACCGGCTACTTCGATCGAGATCCGACATGGAAGTCTGGAACTTTCCATGACTACATACTTCGAGATTTACGAGTATAAATACCTATATAGGGCGTAAGACCCTGGAACGACTGTGTGAGAGGCATCTGAGAGATGGAGCGTTAAAACACATACCCTTACATAAGAATCAACATGCATATAGTTTGGGTAAGTCTACTGAATCGGCTCTTCATGCAGTCGTTTCCTCAATTGAAGAGGCGATTCAAAACAAATGCGTCTGTCTTGGAACTTTTATAGATATAGAAGGTGCCTTCGACAAGACGCAATATAGCAGTATAAGCGCCTCTCTAACAAAGCATGGTGCGTCAACAGTTGTAAACAACTGTATCACAAATATGCTTAATAAACGTATTGTGCGACTAGCAGCTAGCAGGTGAGTCCTTATAGGCGGAGGTGGTACGTGGATGCCCTCAGAGAGGAGTGCTCTCTCCGCTACCATGGAACCTGGTCATTAATGACCTAATCACCAAGCTTAACGTCAATGGATACTACACCATAGGATATGCCGACGATTTGGTAATCCTCATAACAGGCAAATTTGCCAGCACAATGTGCAGTCTTAAACAAACAGCTCTCCGTATCGTGGAGTGCTGGTGTCAAGAATATGACCTGTCGGTGAACCCCACAAAGACGGAAATGGTCATGTTCCCTAACAATAGGGCTCTTGGTATGTATACTCTACTTAAGCTCTTTGGAACGGAACTCCAGCTAGCAACAGAGGTGGAATACCTGGTCATCATCCTGGATAGCAAGCTTAACTGGAGTAGCCACATTGACAACAAACTAAAGAAGGCCGAAGGTATTGCTTTCTGGCAGTGTCGGAGAATGGTGGGGAAAAAGTGGACACTTTCTCCCAACATCATTCTTTACCTGTACGTGACGGTAATCCGCCCTCTTGTCTGTTATGGAGCTGTGGTGTGGTGGACCAGGACTAAACTATCCTCAATGGTAAGCAAACTCCAAAGCTTCCAAAGATTGGCCTGCATGGCGATTACAAGTTGTATAAGAACAACGGCACATCAATGGAGACCATGTTATGTCTTCCGCCACTCCAGCTGAACATAAAGCACGAGGCCACTTCATCAGCGGTAAGACTTAACACCCTAGGGCTAGGTCTATTGAGAAATAACAGGACCTCGCACGCCGCCATAGAGAAAGTTCTAAAAATTTCCCCATCTCAATGGCTTGCGGTGACAGGATTCCAAAACAATTTGTTTTCGACAAGAAATACAAAATACAATTACACGAGGACCATCGGGTTGAAGGGCTCGACATTAAAGAGTTCAGAATCTTCACCGATAGATCCAAATCTGAGGCAGGCACAGGTTCAGGCTTTTCGGAGGACCTATACATCAAGCTAGCCCTTCCACTGGATGCCCATAATACAGTTTTTCAAGCTGAATGTATGGGCATCATCATGGCCGCTAATGCTATAGCATCGAGAATGGTAAGAAACTCCTCCATTTCAGATAATTTATTCATTAACAATATCAATAATTGTGTTTGAAATAAAAATTGGCTAAATATAAAACAAAGACATGTCAAACTAATTTACAAAATTCACACCCACTAAAAGAACAACTTGTAAATAAATAAATACATAAATCATCATTAAAAACTAAAAATAATTAAATGTCAAAAATAAAAAAAGTCACAAAAGCTATAAAACAAAAATAATTATTTTAAAAGTTCTCGTCAAAAATCTTCCACATTATAGCAACACTTCTCCAACAGAATGTCTTTTAATTTGTTTTTAAATATATTTACATTTTTGATAGTTTTTAATTCCAGAGGTAACCTGTTAAACAACCTTACCGTCTGAATTCGAACACAGTGTTCTACTACAGTAAGCGTTGGTTGAAAAGAGTAGTTTAAGTCCTTCCTCCTTGTATTCTCTCTTAAGATCATTTCTTCATTAGTCTCGAATCTATTTCGGCATTTGATAAAATCAGTTAGTAAGACTAATATGTATAAACTTGGCACAGTAAGAATACCTAAAATTTTAAAATAGTCTCTACAGGATTCCCACGGAGCAATGCGTACTATTGTTCGGATGGCTCTTTTTTGCGCCACGAAGGCCTTTTTCACGTTATAGCCATAGCTGTTACCCCACAATTTGATACTATAGCGTAATTTAGATTCGACTAACGCGTAGTATACAGTTTTCAATTGATCTCTCGTAAGTTCATCTCTTAAGCTTCGAAGCGCGTAACAAGCAGAGCTTATAGAATTTTCAATTGCATTTCTTGCTTCCAATTCAATTGAGCATCTATATAAATTCCTAGAAATTTCACTGATGTAACTTCTTGTACATGTTCATTATTCAAAGAAACATGTAATCTATCAGTATTTCGTGCAGTAGTTTTAAAGAACAATACATTTGTCTTACTGGTATTTATTTTCAAATTATTACATTGAAACCATTTATGAAAAACATTCAAAGCTTGGTTAGTTTTATTATTTAATTTCTGCGAATTATCACTTGATATTATAGCATTAGTGTCGTCAGCAAAAACGATTAAATTGATATCCGGGATACAATTACAGACATAGGCAATCAGATCATTCAAAAAAATTAAGAAGAACACCGGGCCCAAAACTGAACCTTGCGGCACCCCCCTTGTAATTTTAACTATTTTAGAATTATATTCTTTTTCATCCTTGTCCACAATTTGTTTGACTTGTACAAACTGCTGTCTGTTCTTCAAATAAGATCGAAAAATATCCAATGATTTATTTCGTATGCCATAGTGCTCTAACTTAAAGATTAATATCTTATGATCAACCATATCAAAAGCAGAAGAGAGATCCAGAAATAGGCCTGCCACTTTTTTCCTTTTATTGAGTAACTGTACCACGTCATCTATCAAAGTATCTATAGCTGTATCAGTTCCTATACCCTTTTGATAACCAAATTGTCTCGAGTGTAAAATAGAATTTGAATAAAGATGGGTTACTATCCTGGATTTTAAAAGCTTTTCTAAAATTTTTGATAAAACAGGAAGTAATGAAATAGGCCTATAGATTTTAAGCGTCGGATTTACTGTTCTTTTTATGGATAGGGACAACCTTGGCTATCTTAAGCTGTTCAGGGAAAACACCTTCTTTAATGCAGAGATTAAAAAGATGTACAAGGGGCCCTGCCAATATATCAATATTTTCCTTAATTATTGAGATAGGTATATCATCATAACCTGATGATTTTTTTGCTTCCATATTTTTAACTATTTTTGTAACCTCGGTTTCATTAGTTAGTCTAACTTCCATGTCTGTCTCCACTCGTTTAGTGTTATTAATTAATATGGTTTTCGATTCTAGTGGTTGTACTACATCTAAGCTGTTCCCCTGATTAAAACTATCAACAAAAATATCTGCGATTTCCTTAGGGTTACCTTCAATTTTATTATCTATTTTTAATAGCAGTTTTTCTCTAAAATTATTTATTTTCTTATTTGTGTGCTTGTTTACTACATTCCATATTTCTTTAGTCGAATTTTTAGCCTCGTTTATTTTTGCTTGCACTGATAGAGTCTTAGCACATCTAAGAACTCTTTTGTAGATTCTTAGATATAGTTTTCTGTAATTAAGTAACGTTTCGTCATGAAGCATATTGTTTAAGGAGCTTAGGACACGTTTCATTTGGCTTGAAACCCTAATACCCTTCGTTACCCATTTTAATTTTCTACACTTCTTTACGTTAATTTTTCTTTTTATATTTCTAAAACATTGTGAGAATATTTCATTGAATTTACTTAAAAAACCATTAATTCCCAGCTGATCCCACTGAACCTCTAATATTCTGTTACGAAAACTAGTTCTGTTGTGTTCATTAAAACTCCTTTTTTTAACAAAAAATACAGATTCTTTATTCCTACAAGGATGCTTTTTTTCCATTTCAATTGTAGTTAGTAAAGCGCCATGTCCATCAGAGAGACCATTATGGTCAACTTGAACATTTTTTACTTCCTCGTCAGGAATATTAGTGAAAAAATTATCAATACATGATTCTGAGTTGTTGCGTAGAAAGGTTGCAGTATTAACAAGGTTTCTAAAATTGTAACATTTTAACAAATTCAATAAGTCATTTCTATTTTTACTATCTACCAGCAATTAACATTAAAGTCACCACAAATTAGGCAACTTCTATTGAAAAAGTGTTGCAACAATAATTCCAGTTTTTCTAAGAATACCTCAAAATTGTTGTTATTTTGGTAACAACAAAATAAACATAAATTCGTCTCTACATCTTTCAAACCACATAACTCAAAATTTTGTAACTTACTTATTTTACTACAGTAGTCAATTATTTCTATTTGTCTATCTTTCTTAACTAAAATCAATGAACCGCCCCTGACTATGTTATTCCTTGTGTAGTATGTTGCAAGATCATAGTGTTCAAAATCCAATGTTTTTATACAATTTTCATTCAGGAAATGTTCAGTGATACAAACATAATCTTGATCAATTTTAACTTGTTCCAAATATAGCTCTAATTGATCTTTTTTAGTGTTAATACCACAGACATTTTGGTGAAAAATATTAAGTGAGACATTATTTATATTTGCCTGTGGATTCATTATAAAAAAGGAACATCATGACTCTGCAAAGAATATGTTTTCGGGTTGTTTACCGTACAAGACAAATAGGAATGTTCTTGGCATTCGAATCCTCTCAGACAGTATGGCCGTCTTACAAGCCCTAAAAAGCAACACCATAAACTCGGGGCTAATCTATGTGTGTCACAAACGACTAATGGAGGTATGTCAACACAACCGCGTAACCCTTCAATGGTAGAGGTAACGATGCAGCGGATGAATTGGCTCGTAGAGGTTCTAGCTTAACAGCATATGGACCCGAGCCTATCATCTCTCTTCCCTTCAGGATGGTACGTACACTACTTAGAGAATCAACTAGAAACGAACATGCCATTCTTTGGACGAACCATGAAGAGTGTGAACCTTTTAAAGTTTAACCTTTTTACGAGATGGCCAATTTTAGAGAGCACGTAAAACATCCGACTTAAAAATCTCTTAATTTGACAGCTATGCCTTTATTTTAGGTTATCATTCATTCAAAATAATATCATTCGTTCCTTACCTTTCTTTCATTGGTCATAAAAATGAAAAGGATAGCTGGAATTTAAAATTAGAATTAGAGCATGACTTCCCGAATCGGGGCCATTAAAGAAAAAAATATGTGGTGGTAAAAATATATATGTGTAATATTTTTGTTTGTTTGTCTGTCTGTCTGTATGTTTGTACGCGTATCACGCATAAACTGCTGCACGAAATTGGATGCGCTTGCTGTGTTGCTCTGGAGGTCTAACTTAAAAAACAGTTTTTTTTTTATTACTCAATATGCGGATTCTGTGTAGATGAACTCACCGAAAAAACTCAGATGCATCTTGATGCGCAGTCGTCTAAAAGCAGACTTATTTTCTTTTTAATTTTTGTTCTAAAACAAGTGAATCTCGGAGATGGAACTTTGATCACGCAAGCGGAGTCGCGGGCTGGGGGCTGGTTGTGGCATATGCCTACTGAATCTATGCAAGTTATGTAACCCCAAGGCCTCTTAGCTGGTTGGTGGCTATTTCTGAGATACTACTTGTTATTTGTTGCTAATAAGTAACTGTTTACGTTTTAAACTTATACGGTACCAACGAATTATCTATAGTCAAGAAACGTTACTACACTTCAAAATATTTGACCCCCACCAAATGAATACTAAAGAAGCCGGGGAATTGTTGTTTCACCTAAATATGTTTAAGTATTTTATTTGTGTTCAAAATCAATTTATTTTCTTAATTTTTTACATTGTACTGTTGCGGGGTCACGTTCCTTTCTCTTACAACCTTTGTACAAACTATAATAATAAAAAAAATACTTTATTTTAAGTTGCAATAGGAGATCAGACTGTTCCTAAATTTAGCATATTTTACCATATTTTATGAATTATTTTAAAAATATAGATTAGTAGCAGACGATTCGTGAAGAAAAAAACAGAATCGGTTGAAAAACTAATTTTCAGTGAGTTTTTAAAGTTTCAATATGTCTGTCTCTTTCAAAAACGATTTTGAAAGAGACAGACAAGTGGGTATGCGCCTCTCTGTCTAATCTTGATTTTCAAACCTTTATAACTCGGTCAATTTTAGAGATAGAGCAAAAATTGTTTTATTGTTCGATAGCAGAAACTAAGAAGTTTTCATTTATAAAATAAAAGTAGTCCGGATCCCCTATTTTTTTTTTGCCTTGTCCTCTGGAAGGTGTTGTCAGCACCACATCCTTAACTTACGTAATCGAACATAACCAACTCGTTCTTACAATATTGCGTGACTTACCTACTATCCCTATATCAGAAGACAGCTCACTGATTAATAAATAATAATGTCCTCGATTCTTGCGGAGATGCACTTAATCCAAAACTAATTAAATAAAAATCTAAAATTAACCAGTATTTTGCTTTAAATAACAAATGGACGGGAGACATTTTGAATGATGTCTGGCTTTTCATCCCATTAATTATTACTGTAGTATATTAAGTATCCGAACGAAAATATAGTTGAGTAGAGGGCGTTGGGGATGCTGAGCTGTCACTGTGCGTAGAGAGAGGTTAGCTTCAAGAAAAGGAATATATTTATCACGTTCCCTCATAAAAATTGTTTTTATTGAAGAGCCCCCCAATAATACTACAATTACTACTTAGTAATTGTAGTATTATTGTTACCACTTAAAATGGGACTGGGCTGGCCACGTCACCCGAATGCCTAACGAACTGTGGGCTAAAAAGACCAACAGTTGGGTGCCCCAGAACGCAGCAAGATGTCAGGTCGGCCCCGCAAGAGGTGAAGAGCTGCCTACTGTAGCGAGTGGGAAAGTTTGGCCCAGGATCGGGATAAGTGGAAGGAGGCGAGGGAGGCCTTTGCCTTACAAAGGGACACCTCAGGCTAATAAAAAAAAACAAACTTAAGAAGACAATCTAGGAAATTCAGATGGCATTTGCCGCTAATTTCAAACAATTCAATGACTGTGATAAAACAAAAATATAACCTTCAGAACGCTTTTATTGCTTAGCAGTAAAAGCAGTATTCTTCATGCTCTACGCAAACGATCATAGCAAGGCGTGACGTCATATACCGTACGTTTTGTCATTGGTTGACTTGATATAGGTTTGACAAGTCGGCTACTCTGCTCTAAAAATGTTTACGTCTTGTGTTTTTAGAATCGTGGCCATTGCGTACTTTTGCTATCATGAGACAGTTCACTGTTTACTAACATTTACTATCAAGACTGATGACCTTAGGTCAGACTATTAACGTATCTCTAGTGAGTATTTTTTCATTTAACAGCGTCAAGTCAAGTTTTATCTCCAGTTAGCCTTTTGATGTACATGTCTGTCTGTAAGCGATTTATTATATACCTTAACATGTGTAACGATATATGTACATTAGTGTCAACAACAGACCCGCTTCAACTTTTCTGTGCGCATGCGCTGCGTATACCCTACGGTTGCTTACCCTAGCAATAACGCCGTCTTATGACTCTTCATTTGTTTATCTTGTTTTCTTCCTGTTGGGTATCCTTGGTGCCAATAAAGAATATTGTACTGTGTCAAAGCAATAAATATCAATGTATTCCTATATACCTACTTGTCACTAAATAAACAGTCGCTATACCAACACGACTTAATGAAACGAAAACATACTAATCAATTTTGACCAATTAAGATTTCTTATACTATTTTAATGAGGAAAAATATTTTTACGTAGATACTAATTTTATTTATAGATGTTGTTGTCATCATTTGAAGTAACAAGAACTGATTAAAATTGAAATAACATGTTAAGTAAAACTGAGGTCATTTTGTCACTATTAGTTTTTGTTGCTTAGCAATTAACTACAACAGAGACGACGTCCAATAATTTATTTATAATTGCATTATTATTGAAAATAACGATGATGATGTCAAAGACGCTTAAAAATATCAATTGCCAATGAAAGTGAAAAAGGTCAGTTTTCAACAAACTTGCAAAAAAATTGCATCAGAAAAGAAAATACATACATATACATAAAAAAAAATGAACAATTCAACAGAGACGATAAATCTGCGTGAAACGATGTAAACAATCTACATTGTGACGTTGAAAGTATTTAAAATTATCGTAAACATAATTAAGATAACAGTTGAAACAAGTCAGTGGAAACAGCAGTCTTCCTAATTGCTTTTTGATAGTTCTGACGGTCGTGACGTCATACGTCAAGTGATAGACCACATTACTCGTATTTGATGGACGAAGCCAGGCGAGGTCTTGTCACCGCATTTCTATATCGTAAAACAATGTTTACGAGGTAAAGGTAAACAAAATGGAGTCTGTCTAGTCAAATCAGCTTCTTTCTATTATGTGTTAAAATTGAACTTATATGATAAATGTATGGGGCTAACACAGGAATTACGTCACGTCTATGTAAATAGGTTTGATTTCAATTTTAGTTTCAATCAATCAATCAACCTATTACAGTCTACTGCTGGACTACTGCCTCCCCAAGGGTACGCCATAGCGTACGATCACCCGCTTTCCTTATCCAGTCACCACCAGCGACCTTCCTCAGGTCATCAGTCCACCTGGCAGGGGGGCATTTATTTTAAAGTCAGCAAATTGCTAAGAATATCCTAAAACATTACGCTATTCAAGTGCGCGCCCGCTATATTACCACTTACTAAACTTACTACTAAAAATCTTTCAGGTTGTGTTGAATTAGATACTCTAGAATTATCGAACGTTACACGCGCGATAAGTAAGTGCATCCTATCAGTGTCACTATCAACTCTGATAGTGCTATCAGAATACTCTTATCATGAGGATATCAGTTGTTTATTTGGGGACACCTTTGAGTCCATTTCGAAAAGTAATTTTTACTTTATGTGTTCTATATCAGATTCAGTTTCTGTGGCTACCTACATGTAATCATCCAATATCACAGAGGAAATAATAGTAGCAACCAATATGCACTACTATAAAATTATATTCTTCAAGTTTTTAAAATATTTTTTATTGTCCTGTAGATAAAATACGAAAACTTTTTCATCGTAGAGTAACTGTAGATACAATTTATTGATTGATTTAACTTTATTTTTATAATATAAGACATTTCTTTTATTCAACAAAGAACATTATTCTGAATTTAGCATAATATTCATTTATTCATGAATGATCCATCCTGTCAGTTCGGTGCCCTTAATATCGAATATTTCGTAATTTAGCCAAGTAACCATTTAACATCGTACGATGTGCGATATGACTACGACTATCCCTGTTTCACTATCTAGTTTCCATTTTAAAGGACTGATAATGATACTGATAAGCCACTGATAATAACAGTGAGAGTACTGAAACAAATCAATACTGATAAAATAAATTGACTTGCGTCAATCGTACTGAGTGCCTACCTGAGTCTTACCTGCAGCAATGAACTCATAGACCTATATTTGGAGCGATTTTTATTATCCTAAGATGATCTTTGCGTGGCATATTGAAAGACTGCAAGATTTTAACAGATATGATAAGAATAGCTTACGACAGATTATAAAGGGTAATTAAGTATTTTAACCTGGATTGTATTTTTTTTCCCTTGTTGTGCATATCTAATTAGTACGCAAGCTGATTACCAACTAACCAGACAAATAAACTCATTAATTAAATAACAAAAACATGATAATACATAGATGAAAACTGTAAACAAAAAACCACTACCATAACGTTATTTAAAGTTAATAAGAAGTGAGAAAATTTGTCAAACTTACGAGAGGACTGTGTACTGTACACCTACCTACTGATAAATTTCAAGTAAAAATAGGAGTCGCGTAGTTCTTGTATTTATCGTTCTATATTCAAAACAAAAGATAATGAATGATACTGAGGAAGAACTTTGAACAAGGTAACTGTTGAAATCGTAAATATAAACAAAACGCTAGCAAATATTGTAACTTGAATTATTGATTTAATATTTGATTAGTAATGTAATGAGATGAATGACACAATCATTATTATTAACTTCGCTGTCAAGACAGTCTTGAAATAAAACTGACGCTAGAAAGATAATAAATATTATGTTAAAGTTTTGCAGATGGTAAAATTATTTGCGCGGCGTAACTTACAAAATAATAACCAAAATAATATTCATGTAAGTATTTCATAGGTACATAAATAGATTCTGGAATTTGCCAAACAATGGTAGCGATTTACACAGTCACACTCTAATCCTTAATTTAAGTTCGTCAGTCCTTATTTCGCCTTTAAAAGATTAAAAAGGGACAGGAGATGGCCATTCTAAAATTAGAGCTGTCAAACATCGAATTTGAACCTTTATAGATTGTACAATTTTAGAGAGCATAAAAACTAAAACGATAGCTGGATTTTAGAATTAGAGTTAGTGCATGACTTTTCGAATCGGGGCCAATATCGTAAAAATATGCCTGCAGCCCTGCAGCTAGTACTTTTAAAAGTAGACAAAAGGTAATACTAAACGGTTAGTACTTTTAAAAGTAGACAAAAGGTAATACTAAAAGAAATTACTTTGAACTTGCGTATTCGTGAGGATTTTCATTTAACAAAAGTATGTACCTATGTATGTATGTATGTATGTATAAGGGGGACGTCTGCGAGGAGCGCAGACGCGGGTGACCTGCTCTATGAATAGGTACTATTTCATCCTTAATCCCATAACAAAAAAATACAAAGTCTCCAAAAAATTTTTTGCAGTCTACAACTAAACATGTTATTACGTCACGCCCTTTTGCGTTGTCGTCGCCTTGACATTTGTGATCCGAGCATGTTAGCTCATCCGTTGAGTAATTAGCGACATTAAAGCTATATCGGGAGCAGCAATAATGCGTGTTTGCGATGTAGTTCAGTTTTCTTTAGGCCAAGAAGAAGAATTTTAAATTCATTGTTTACAATCTAGGAGTTTTCTTCCTTAGCCAGTCTCGCACTTTTGTAAATTTTAATCCACGTAGTGGATTTCATTACCAGAATTTGGTTTATCTTTAAAACATCTACAATTTACATGTGATGTTGTAAACATCATACTACTTCCCATATCATAATAACGTGTTCACGTTTCTTACGCCAAATGACGTCTAAAACAGATGTCAACCACTTTTACACGACTTTGATGTCACCTTTGATAAAACATTACACTTTATATGACTGATTATGTACTGTAATATTGAAGACAGGTCTTGTCCTTGACAGCTTTTTTAAAAAAAAAAAATACATGTGTCATGTTCGTTTTGTAAAGTCGATCATTTTGTCATAAAGGTCTCCAGCAAACAAAAACAACAACATGCTTAGGACAACACAGCTATTTGAACTCTAAGTCAAGTGTAACATGATTAGAAAAGGTACTTATAATGCCATATAATTTTGCTTGTTTTTTAAGAACTTTAGGAATAATATCGCTATATCGCTGGTTTAATGTCGTGTTATTATAGTCGACTCAATTTCGTTTAGATGTAGATGGTAGCTTCATTCATCCGTGCACTAAATATAACGCAGACTATAACAACAACACATGTCTAGAATAACGTCAAAGAATGGAATGCTTTGTTTGTGCTAAGTGCAATCGCGTGGGAATCAGTTATAAACTTCGAAGTAATATACTGAAAGTTTAGAGAAGTACCTGGATGGAGTGTGTAAAATACTGAAAATATTTTCAAACAAATTGTAGATAAATAGACTATTACCGATAACTTCAAACCTCGGTAAGATAGAAACCCTAACGAAACTGTTAACTTGATTGACTGACCTTGAGGCACCTTAACATCCTGCCTCCTTTCAAAGTACCATTCCAAACTCTACAGTAAAGAACCAAACAAAAGACACTCAACACGCACGTGATATGATGATATGAACCGCGTAATGAATAATCAATTCCTCGAGTCACATCACAACTCGCAACTCGTCAGACGGATCGTGAAGCCTTGAACAAAAGACCTGTCTCGAGCGAGTCACATCACAATGCAATGCATCGGCGGTCAAGAGCGCATGACGTCACGTCATTGTCGACACAACTGCTGGTACTGGTCAGTAATTCAAAGAATTTATAGCAGAGTTGGATTTCATTCAATATTAAACTATTGCCACAGGCTGAATATATGGCCACGATACTAGTAACGTGTTTCAAAACAAGGTTACAAAAATATTAGTGAATGAGTAAACGAAACAATACAAAATAATCAAAGCAACCAGATCATCACACTATTAGACATCACGATATCAGAAACGACGCTTAAATTAGAGCCTCCCAAAGTTCCGGGTAGAATCGTGGACGATCATGTGAATCTAATAATGACTATATTGGAAGACCATTCATCGGTATTCACAATGGTTCACGCAAGCGATACTTACGTCAAACGTAATCATGTCAGCTCCGCAACAATGGTGATATGAAAATGATAACGGTGCCCCAATTCCGGCATTATGATCTGCTATTGTGACAGTTTTTTTAGGAATGGACTGAGCAAATATGTGTACGTGACATCTGTTATCGTTTGTTGTTTTTGCTGTTATCTTTTTATATTTCATGGCTGAAATCGTATTCAAACAGGCAAGCGGGTTGGACCTTCCCAGGCAACAGAAAACAAAGCTTTACAACATTAAATCTAAGCCAAATACCACTTTTTAGTTTGAATTCTGGGAGGCTTTTCTGATCTGACGCAAGCAAGAGTTGACTACGTCGACCCTAATTGATCTACCAAGATCATTTCCCACAGTTTGTTCTTGCCAAGTTGCCGCAAACGAGCTATTCTCACGTGGCGTGTTGCGTGTGCATTGTGTTAAATGTTAGAGCGTTCCCTCTCATTGTCTAACGTCGACCGACTGGAAAATCTTACTCCAATTAACAGCCGAAACGAACCAACTGATTTTTTTGCAGTCACAATAGACTTTTAATCACAGTGTTCTCAGGACTTGTTACATCTCTTTCGAGATTGTTGTTTGAATTTGCAAGTTTTGTTTCCGCAAATTTATGATTTGCAGAATGTCCTCTTTTGGAACAAAACAGCAAAATTTTCACAATCTTCTTATTTAGATGATGCAAGGTTTTCATGTATGTATTATATTTTTGTGGCGATATCGCGGTACACCATAAAAGAGAGTAGGCAATAAATGTTCATAATAAGCAGTTGTGTGGAGCAAAATTTATTCTTCGAAGAGCGTGCGAAAGTTCCTACTTCCCACACTCAGTTCAGCACTTTCAATACTTTTTGTAACCGGTTTCGTTCCTAGCCAAGGGGATCTAGTCAATTCTAGTCCAAAAGTACTGGCATCAAATAAAACAAAATTCGAACGAACTCGCCGATGATTTAGACATCATGAATCACAATGGTTCAGCGAATTTTGCTATTCTTTAGCTTTGGAATAATATTTGAACATTCAAAGCGATTTGAATATCAAAACGCTAGGATTCCGTTAAAAATGTGCATGGGTAATTTTGTGGTACGAATCTTGTTTTGTTTGCGGTGTATCCAGTTCACCTTTAGCCGACATATACATAATAATACATGCATCAACAGAACATATACGTCGCCACCGAGGGGCTCGAGTCTACCCTGAATTTGGGCGATTAGGCATAATATTTATAAATTGCTTAACACTGTGATTATTTGTAAGCACGGAAAAATAACAAAATAGAATAATAACAAATTATTCTTCGTATTTAGTCCTCAGTAGGAACGTTAGATATAGACCTATAGACCTTGGATAATGAAGTTATTCTGTAAGTATCGAGAATTCTCCATGTGTGATGATTTGCATGCTGACTCTAACGTTAGCAAAACATGTAGGCACTTTAATTATGTCTGTTACGGTAGTAGGTATATCTTAACCATGTTTTAAGCAAATAAATGAATTATGAATTATGATGTTTCAACTATAGTGAAAAGCACATCTCTGATGCAAAGCTCAATCTTAATATTCAAAATCCTAGTCAGTTTCATTTCGCGTAAGCGGCCGACCTTCGACGGACCCGTTTCGGAGTCTGCAAACATCTGTATTTGGCGATGCGAAAATATAAAACGTGAATAAGGGGAACGTGATGGAGGTCTATTTTATTTATATTCAAGACCACTATCTAATAATAGTTGGCCAACCATATACGACAGCTTAGATATTGTTGCAGTTGACAGAGTAGCTTTGATCACGTGCAGGTATCCAAGGTCTTTCTGTTTGAAGTCCTGTTGTAGGGTTAAGTTTTAAATGATATTGATACTTAGTCTCTTTTATATATCGTGTTAAAGTCTTTAACTGATTTATTTAAAATGTCTTCGTTCATAGTTAGTATAGTTTCTGCTTTACTCAGATTAACAGCTTCACTTGCCTTGTTTCTTCGTCATCCAATAAAAAGTTATCACCACTACATGCCCGTTCTTTCAAATGGGTGTTTTACTATGTTTATGGTCAGGACGATTTGTCGGGCGATTATCGGCACAAGCCACCATTGTCTGGAGACTTGCGCGCTGTCCACATACTAATAGCTACCAATAAGATCGTCAACTTTATATTTTATCCATATTTGTAGGGAATGTGAACCGAATTTTAAGATGATCGGCGATCCATTAATGAATAATGTATTTTAGTCTAGCCATGCTAAGATTTATATTTTAATTTGATTTATATTTAGTTATGATCGTTATTCTTGCGGGGTAATACAGCGCTCTGTAGAAAAGGTTAGCATTTAAAATTTTGTTATGTCAGCGTTTTACTTATATTATTTCAAAATTATATAAGTTACTTGAACGTACCATCATCGTACGTAGACGTTGACCGTAGGATGTAGTACGTCTTTTTTATTTAACAATTTTTCAAGTCCTTTGTTTCGAGTGGTTTAAATAACCTGTCGTATAGAACAACAAAAAGTTAAATGTTTGAAAATGACGTTGCGTTTTTGCTTTTTCGGTCGGTTTGGTTCCACTCCAAAATTATTTGGAAACTGTTGGACTTCTTTAATTGGTCTTTGTGGTTCAAATAAATACTGAGAACAATGCGAAACCTTACATCTGCTGAGCTTCGAGTCCCGAAAAAGAAAGCCACCATGGTGCAAGCAAACATAAAATGAAAACAAAAGCAGTAGTAGGGAAGAAATTTTAGAACAGAAGTAGGAAAGGTTAAAAGGGCTTAGCATAATGGACGCAGGAACAAAACTTCCCCAATTACCTGAAACAAAAGAAAGTCGGTTATTTTATACTGCTGTTGCTGCGCAATAAGGTAATAATAACAACAAACATTATAATATATTAATTAATATAGCATTTTAAGAAATACAAGAAACACAATTAAATAAATGCTTGTCTGAGTACCATAATTTAAAAATCTTTCTTCACCGATAAACCTACAATTTTTTATACGGTGGAAGTAATAATCTTAATACTCCAGGTAAATAGATAAATTTTGCCGAAAACATTTTGAGTATATTTTTATTTAAGACCACCCAGGGACAAAGCAGGTCAAAAAACAGAATTATGTATTAGCCGACGACCTGTAAAAGACCAGTAAAGATGCTAATCCGGCGCCACAGAGATTATAAAAACAACAAAAAGTTCTGACAAAAAAGTGTCACGTCATAAAAACTTTAAAACAGCATCATAAAAAAAGAGTTTTAAAGGTGTCAGAATCTCGGAAGAGTGTAGAGAACGGTATCGGCGATAACTTTTGTTATTTGTATACCTGAATGAAGCAGACGTGAAGGTGGGTCAATTAAAGCTGCTAAAACTTACGCTTGTAACGTTCAGTCGTGTACCGTATTGTAACAGTTTTTAACAATAGGGGATCGGACTGTTTACCATATTTTATGAATTATTTTTAAAATATAGACCAGTAGCAGACGATTCGCGAAGAAAAAAACAGAATCGGTTGAAAAACGAATTTACAGTGTTTTTTTTAAGTTTCAATATGTCTGTCTCTTTCAAAAACGATTTTTTGTATGGAGATTATATGGCGTTACTAACAAATGACGTCACAAGTGGGTATGTGCCTCTCTGTCTAATCTTGAATTTCAAACCTTTATAACTTGGTCAGTTTTAAAGATAGAGCAAAAATTCTTTTAGTGTTCGATAGCAGAAACTAAGAAGTTTAGATATATAAAATTAAAAAAGTAGTCCGATCCCCTATTACTAAAGTTTGTTATAACTCCTTGGCCGTGAATTATCAATTTATTATAACTTTAACTATCTGTTTTATTTTTTCAGGTGTTGTTAGAGTTAGAGGCATAAAAAGGGCCGCATCCGAATTAGGAAAAACAGAAAGAAGAAAGCCGATATGAAACTGCATTGATCAAGTAAACGTAGAAGGTAGAATAATTATTATCAGTATAGTAAAACATGCCGAAATCTAACCAATTATTACGAAAGGCAGAACAGAGTGGTGACTAGGTTAATCCAACTACAACACCGGAAATCATCAAGATAAAATACGATTAAGGATTTCTACGAGATTGTCCCGGGTTTGGTTAGAACATTGATGCTGACTGAAGCACCTGCTTGTCCGAAAAGTAAGAAGAACCCGTATTTCGGAAGGCAGTTTAAGGCGCTGGTCTCAGTTCAGGGTTTGTGAAGTACTGTCCGCACGCATTCTAAATGCATTCGTGACCATAGTATTAACGTACATCAGAGCTGCATCCAGTTTGCGCGCGAACTATAGGTTGTCGGTTGTCGAATAAAAAAAAAATGCATTGTCAAACTAGTAAGTGCTTGTGGTTTCTAAAATATTAAATAAAAACTATCTAGGTAAAAACACCAAGATTTACGCTATAGTATTAAATAAATTTAAAGATTCGTGCAGGAAAACGTTTGAGTTTGACCATATCTAACTAAAAGGAAAGCCTCTCTCCATCACGCGACACGCTAGGCTAGACCCATCACAATCCTATACCTCCCTGATCGCGTGTGCTGACTGCTGGAGCCCTCTCGCGTGACGCATGCTAGTGCCATGCATGTCGTGTGATGCTAAATACATTATATTCGTGCTGAGTCCCTTGCCGGGTAGGCCAGTCGCTTCTTAGTCATTACAAACTCGCTTGCTATAATATTCTCCATGCACGAAAGATATTTCTATGTTGGTTGGTCTTGTTTTTAGAGCATGGGTATGCATTTGACTTCGGTCTACTCTGGAAAGTAACAACGACGAAGGTCTTCTTGTTCTGTCGTGTCGATGGCTCGGCATTTTTTTTATATTTTCTTGACCAACAACCCTGATTGATTTTTCTGATGCGTCCATGAGCTCTCTCAGCGAGCAATACACCGCGGACTATGGCCCACCTTTTTAGTCTTTGAAGACGCACCAAAATCGCACAGAAGTCTCAGTTATCCTGAAGGTGGAACCCAGTTATCCAGAAATTTCGTATGCCTTCAAACCAAAGCCTTCCCCGTCTTTTAGCTCCATTTGTTTTCTACTTATTCGTAAATCATTCTGCACTCGTTTGTGGCTAGAAAAGCTATTCTATCACAATTCTATGCCTTTCTTGATCGCGTGTTTTGCTGGGTCTCTCGCGTGACGCATGCTAGTGCCATGTCTAGCTCTACTTCATCAAAGAGAGCTGCTGCTTTTGTAGAAAATCCATGGAGGGTTGGAGATATTGTTGGCACCCTGATTAAAAAAAATATGATGAATAGTGCAATATCTTTCCTAAAGCATTTAAATAATGTACAGATCTCCGGTCATAGATAAATAAATAAAATACTTTTCTAGAGAATACTCAGAGTACCTCTTCCTTCTTTGCCTGGGTCGCGTTATTCAACCATCCAGGAATATTAAAATTTCTATCAAGATCATCTGAGCCGCTTATTTAATGCATTAAGTCATCCATTCATCAAATAAAACACCCTCGGAAACAGTTGAAATGTGCACAATAAATCATACAGAGTAAGCTATAATTCAACATTAAACCAATAATTTATTTAGAAAAGCCTTCCAATTTGGTTCGTGCTAACGTGCTACTGTAAGCTCCAGGGACTGTCATTAAGACGTCACGCGATGTTATATCTCACCATCAACATCAACCACCTAGGAAGGTGTCGTGTCTTGGTGATATTAAGCAGGAATTAGGGTTGATGTTACGAAAATTAGGTCTTCTTCATAACGCAGAAGACCGATTACACATCTCTACATCTAGTGACTTATTATAATTTAATTGCTCAGAATACGGTAAATTAGTACCTACTGCAACTGCAACAGCAATGACCAGAAGGTAGCATTCAATATTGATATAATCCTTTATTATTAAATCATTAAATAATGGTGTACACTTATAGCTTCTCGTACGGAATCCCCATTGTATCGTGGTCACCATTGACCTAAACGCCTAAGAACGTTCATTATTTGTAACAAACATTTAATATGTATTAAATACTAAAATAAATATTACTCAGCCACACAAAAGGCAGATTTAACAAGACAGAAATTAGATGGTTCAAATAGATCTGACGATTAACTACATCACCCAATACTACTCCGATAAGGAAGCAGTACTCTCTAAATCAGGTATAGGATTAGAGATAATTAAAACTAGAATGGTCAAAAGCGTTTTCCATAACTACAGTAAAGATAATACGAGTAGTACCCAAATAACCCCAAATTAAAAATATATTTTGGACTTTAACTGCACTTTAGCGTGTCTTTATAGGTCATTTCCAAATATCCGTTAGCTTTTTCCATTACATCTCTGTTGCACGTAGATTGTAGTAGACACGGAATGTTCGGTGGCACGCAAAGCAACATTGTGGTCGTCACGCGATGTTGGAGACGTGGAGGAACACGCAGCCCGAACCATCACGCAACGCCACCTGATGCCAGTCCGTTCGAGAATTAGGAAATTTAAGCGCATACGAAATATTGTAGGCACTGAAAGTTTCAAATGGGTTGCAGTCATGTTACCAGGTAAGTGCTTGAACTGTTTTTTTTATCGTTTGTGTTCCTAAACTTCTCAAATCCTGGTGTCAGAGTTACAGAGCCGCCGAAAGCCTCTGACATGACTTAAGTAACGTCTATTTTCATACGTCCCTACCGAGAGGCTCGAGCCTACCCTGAATTACGGCGATCTGCAGTGACCTAACCGAACTGGGGACAGTCACACAAAATTATTTTTGTTTGCACCAGTAATGAGAATCTAACCCTCTAGATACCGCTTGTCTACGGAGGCTGTCACAGAAAAATTATGTTGAGATTATGCTTCTGCTACATTACGTTAGTTTGTGAATTTTCAGTGTCAATTTAGTCACGAGACGAATTTTTCAAAGAAACTCCAGCAGTCTGTGAAGTGTGACTGGGACAATGATGTTCAGTAGACTGGTGAAATAATGAACCGGAGGCAGTACGGTCGTAATGGTCTCAAACACGGACGGACGTGATGACTGTCGGACGTGCATTCAGGCTAATTATTCTGTAATTGTCAAATTACCACATTTAACTTCGTATTTTGTTTGAAATTAGTTTTTTTTAATACAGAAGAAAGAAAGGAATTATATTATGTATGTTTGTCGATAAATCAATCTAACTAAGAAGTTCATTTAAAAATATTATTCGTCCATAATGCCCTCATAATATACCTCAATTTATATGTACTACTTAAGCCGTGTGGTGACGGCAGAGTAGAATACATTTGTCACCAACCCCTACTCTTCCCTCTCTGATACAGTAACATTTTAATCTGCAATCTCCAACCCGCCTGCCAAACGTGGAGATTATGACAAAACAGCAGTGGACTGTAATGGGCCGGTGATGATTGATGATTCAGGGATAATGTCGTGCAGTATTTGTCAATAATTTAAGTTTTTTTTTTTTTTTTTTCAAGTTAAATTATTAACTTCTCAAAGAGATTTGTACAAAATTGATGATTATAGAATATATTGGGCACACATACGAGTAATGTAATTAATCAAACATTTTAATAGGTACAATTGTGTCACTTGTGGCTTGTATGCGTCATTTTCATAATGACACAATTTTAGTAGTGTTGTCAAGGTAAATTCATACAATAATAACAAAAAGCAGTCGTAAGTGCATGTCAACGAACTTTGATAAACACAACCAATCAATTAAACAAACGATCCAATCGAAGGCTATTTTTAAATTATGGATGAACAGAACTATGACGAAATGGCGAATTTAAATGTAGTTTTTAATAATCAAGTAAAAATATTTTTTTCAGGATTGTGGCGGTGATTAGAACATAGAAATAATGTAAAATAGAAAATAGGTCAGAACACAGTGCCCAGTAGGACTCCATTGAATAAGTCTATTGCTAGGCACTGTCTATATACCGTCTGTTACAATATTGTAATCGTGGTTGGTACATTTATCTTCAACCCTGACATTTCGTGTCATGCTTCGTGCCGAGTGATTCTAACTCGACTGCGGAGGTTTGAACTTAGGCCTTTAGTTAAATGAGACGTCGGTACAAGACGACTGATAAGTACGAGCTCTATAAGGTCGAACGCATTGGCTAGATCTATGTTTATTGATGAACTGGTAAATAATAGGCTATTTTTGTAACACAAGAACGCTATATCTTATTATTTAATAATGGTTACGAATATATCAATAATGAAACTACTTAACAGTCGACCAACTTAAAATTTAACTTACTTTGAAAAATGTCTAAAGTTGTTTAATAGTAAGTCCAAATGGGAGTATATAATTAAACGCTATAATATTGCCTAAGGTTGTTACAGAATAAGATTGTTTAATTCCTTTATTTGATATTCTGGATGTGATCTTAATTCTAATGGATCATCATAATCAGCCTGCATCAATAATCTGTTGAAAATAAGCTTCTTCCATAACTCGTCATCACCGAGAACGATCACCAGCTCTACTTGTCCAGTCACTGCCACCCTAATGGTCATGATCTTTGGCATTTCATGTCTGCACAATTTGTTCTCATAGCGTGGTTGAACCACTTCGCCATTAAAACTTTTATTATGACTTCGTGATTATACCAAATCAGTTTTGTGAAGATTTGGCCTTAATGTTCTTAAACTAAATTGAGCGAGGTTTTTAGACTATCCACTACATGCAACGTCTACTTGTAATGCTCATGCAAAATAAAAATAAAAAAAATATTATTTCCATAGGATGTTATTACATCACTTAGATCCGTCATCAAATTTTTTTGGGTGAGTTCACTAACTCTTGCTTACTGTGCTGTGTAGTATTCATTAGGAGTATCTGATCATAATCAGTCATTCATTAATAATAGGTATAACTGCTATGACGCAGTTTGTACCTGGACGGTAAAAATGTCTTATAAATAATTCATAAATACTTTTTTTCTTGGACAATACGGCCGCGTCATAATTATGTAAAATTTTGTATATAATATCAGTAATCTTCAAAAAATTAAATAAATACTGAACCTTGAAAAAAAAAACTTTAATGAACCTGTCTAGCTCTTCCACAGGCTCACGTGCTTCTGTCACTGACAGGCTACGTAAGGTTGCCATTTTAAAATAGATTATGTATTGAGTAGACAAAAGAAAGCAAATTAAGTGACTAAAACACAAATTGAGGAAACTGTATACAGTGCAGATACCTCGAGCAGTTTTAGTGAAGAGTTTCTAGACTATAATAATAGATCGACGACTATGATGAACTGAATGGCCAGGGCCCCGTTTCACGAAGCAACAAGTTACTAGTAATAAGTTACAATTTGATATTCATTGCGTAGCGAATTCGCCTAAAATGTTTACCCTTATCATTTTATCTTTTTGTCTACGCAATGTACATCGAATTGTACTTGTAATTTGTAGCTTCGTGAAACGGCCCCCAGACAGCGACAATCATCCAAATTAACCAGTAAAGCCAGTAAAGCTTGGTTTTGAAAAGGATCACACTAACATTATAAATCTGAAAGTACGGAGTGAGTATGTTTAGATGTTTGGATAATCGGATGTTTGCCGAAAGTACTAAACGGATTTGGATGAAATTTGGAATGGAGACATTTTTTACGGTGAATTATCACATAGGATACTTCTTTCGGGAAAAAGTCTTATTCCCACGGGAAAATCTTACACAACGCGAGTGTAACCGCGGGCTGACTACTAGTTTTTAATAAAAACTTATTTTTAAGCCTGCGATTTTATTAGACTTCTTTTTATTACTTTAAAGCGATTGGTGCAGTTTGCAGCCTTGAGTCTGTCAGAGGGGGTAGCTTGTCACGTGGCACCGCAGTGGACACAACGCGGAGTGGCAACCGCAACGACGTCGATCATACGGTTCTATTTACAAGCTCTTAATCAATCGAGACGTTTGATTGATTGATTGGCTTCTGGGTCTAGTAAAATATGACATGCCAAATTTTTACAAGAAAAAAATTATTCATTGAAGTCATTGGGCGGTTCAATAATTCTGCCACTAGGGATTGTAGGGTCGGTCATACGATATGATGATGATGATTGATTCAATGGGTTTTTGGTTTGTTCTTTTAGCGCAGGTATGTTTATTAAGGTTTTCAATAGGAAGATTCTTCTCCACAGAGGGCGTACACTGGTAGTGAACGTGCCATCCATGATAGCTTTGACGTCGAAAAATGATTTGTAAAAATCTTAATTCGAATAAAAAAAATTGACTTTGGCTTTGAATAATGGGAAGGATAGAGAAGATATCATAGTGCATCTGAATATCGCCACAGATCTCACCCTACTCGCCCTATTTTGTGAAAATTTGGAAAATAATAATAAGTCTTATGCTTAAAAATACAATCTCGTACCTACACTGACCAATCGATACAATGGGAATGTTTTGTTGATAATTTTGCCCGACTAATATAGCGTCCTTCGCCGGTTTAATAAGTGAATAATATTCACATACTATGTTACTACGTGTTATTATTTTATTATTATGTACCTACGCATTTGTTTACAACGCTTCGGAATCAGGCTGATAAACATATCTATGTCCCTTACATAGTATTTAAAATGATATTCTCGTAACAACGGTATGTGTCCAGTGACCTACTGATAGGGGACCTGATAAAGCGACCATAGGGTCACTCGCCAAGAATATTCCACTGTCAACAATTACCTCACCAATTACACATTCATCACGACGTTTACTCAACACAAACAAACGTGGACATCTCAAATTACCCGGTTGATAATTTAGGACGCATACGTCATCTGCGACGTCGATAACAATATTACGAGTATTATTTATATCGAAAGTATGTTTAAGTATTTCATATATATTCTTTATTGCACACTTAAATTTAAAGGACGACCGACGACGGCAACTAACATTAGTTGCCGTCGTCGGTCGTCGCGGGCAAAAACTATTTCCACGCGGACGAAGTAACAGCTAGTAATTATAAATACATACACAAAGTAAAATAATATCAAGAGAGATGAGATAAGAAGTGCTCTTTTATTTCATCGGAAAGTTCCGTCTGGTCTGTAGCGTCATTCATAGTATTGGCTACTATTCTAAAAGTTTTTTTTTTCTTTCAAGAAAAGATTAGCAATGAAACAATGCAATGAATATTTGTTAATGAATTTGTTTAAAATGACGTCAACGATAGATTGCAGATATCTTTTCTTTCGCTTGCCCTTATTCCATCATTTGGGGTCGGCGCAGTATGTTTTCTTCCTCCATTCATCCCTATCAGCCGTCATTTCAACACTCACATCCTTCCTGAACATTTTACACAATCCATCCATCTTTTCTTTGGTATTGCAGATATCTTTTGTGAATAAAAAGCTACTTAATTAACTTTAGAAACGTCATAATTTTGGATAAATCAATTCAAATATTACTTACTTAATTGAAAATAATATTTAATAAAAAATAATTCTTGGATGTTTGTCCATGGTTAGGTTTGATGAGGACGACCTGACGATGAAGATGATATCACGCTTGTAATTAGATAAGATAGCCTTTTCGGATGTTCGTAATCCTCTAACTTCTCAGTAAAAAAAATACAGGATCAACTTAATTCTTGATTTATTTAAGTGTTATAAATAATCGTGGCCAATGAACAGATGTCGACGAACCCGCACTGGGCCAGCGTGGTCGACTAAGGCCTAATCACTCTAAATCAGGGTTGGCTCGAGCCCCTCGGTGGGGACGTATTATGAGCTGTTGATGTGATGAACAGACTTCGTGTATAAATTATCATGATTTGATATCATTTACGGTTTTTGTTGAGTCTATATTTTTATAGAGGACGTCGGATTTAGTTTATCTATTAATAAAAAATCAACACATGTGTTTTCGACACAATATTATTTATACCTAATGATGTGTGTGTGTGTTTATTGTATGTATGATTGGCTTGTAAATAATTATAATATTTGGCCATTGACAACATCTATTTACAGTTACTATTTCCTGTTGTTGTCCAGAATAGGGAAATAATTCGAAATTAAAAAGAAAACCATAATTTCTACTAGATAACGTAGACCTATTCTGATTTTAAATACCACAAATCTGTGGTTAAAAACTGGAACCAAATGGTACCACTGGAGTGTTCAAAAAAGATATTGATTGGTTAAACAAAATGTAATTGGTTAAAAAACGCACAACAGCGACTATGTACTTAACACAACAACACAAGGGATTACAGTCAAAGATACGATTATTTTAAGTTATAGAAAAGATGAAATAGCTCCAAATCCTGTTTTTTTAATATGTTGTTTGACGACAAACATAGCGTCAGCTTTGCGTTAGTTGTTAGAGGAAATTTACGGTTTTACCTTATTAGGGAATATGTACGAAAATAAATATTTTATTACGTAAGTACAAATGTATTTCATTGTTTTAATTGTGGCTTTACATTTACATTCAAATTAAAGTAGTATAGTGAACAGCTCATAATGTTATACGCAGGGGTATCTTGCGCGTTAACAATTTCTAATTTTGATGCTGGATTTGTTGTCGACTGAACATTCGGACGTAAAATTTTCATATGTCGTCAAAGTCAAAAATTATTTATATCCATAGGATGTTATTACAACACTTAGATCCGTCATTACATTATTTTGGGTAAGTTCACTAAACTAACACAATGGCGGAATCGTCTGTTTGATGTATCTCCTTCAAGTATGTACATACTACTATTATATATTCTGTGCTTGAAGTATCACCTTCAAATCAAGTCAACGGCACCATAAGATTAAAGAATAGATTTAACTGAGTCTGCTGACTGTACTTTTTCAGGAGTAAAATAAAAGCGGTAAGGTAACCAATCGGGCAATGAAAATAATTTTAAAATATTTATTTTGTAATGGTGACCAATCGGGCATAACTCTCACTGCTGGACTATGAGCCTCCTCCACTTAAGTGGAGGGTTTTGCCATAATCTCCACGCCTGGCAGGCGGGTTGGAGATCGCAGATTAAAAGGTTACTGTATCAGAGAGCGCTGCTGCCCGTTCCCTGTTCAATGTGTAGTCAGTCCCTAAGTCGCCTCTTACGACACCCACGGGAAGAGCAGGGATTGGTGACAAATGTATTCTACTCTGCCGTATCACCTTACTATACTAACTATAAATTTATCATACTTCTAAAACAAAACTATAAATACTTAATTCGACTTCTGCTAACATAATTTTTTACAACTCACGATTAGGTAGTACAACACATTATAATATTAAATCTGTAGCATTTTTTGTCTATAATCGTCAATCATACTACGACCTTCGCGTTTGTTCTGACGAAGAAGCAAAAAACAAGCGCAAAAAACCATAAGCCTTTCATTATTTGCTCGCTACACGTGCGCGGGACGGGATTGTCGAACTTTAGGCTATAGATCGACATAAAAAAATGGTGAACAAACGGCTTTATTATTAAGGTAACAATCTCTTTCGGACAACCGACTACAGGAAACGCAAAAGATGCGACGACTGTGGAGTTTCTTCGGTGAGCTCTTCTCCACAGATTCCGCCATTATGTTAGAGAACACACCCAAAAAATGTAATGACTGATCTAAGTGATAATAACATCCTATGGAAATAAATAATTTTGACTTTGAACCTTTGGATGAGAAAACTACGAAAAGAGATAGAGCAGAGCGGGTGGGTAATCACACTAATATTTTAAATGTGAAAATATGTATACTCGTATATTAGGATGTTTCAATGTTTAGATGTTTGTTCCGCTTTCACGCCTTAACTACTGAACGGATTAGGATGTTTGGAACGGAGATAGTTTGTACCCTGGATTAACACATTGGATACTTTTTACGGGATACAATATTATTCCCACGGGAAAATCTTTACTACATAATATAGTGAGGATCAATGAAAGCCTTTGTGCGCGTAAAAAAGAAAACTACAAATAAATATTTAAAAGGCGGCTCAGTAACCAATCTGAGGACAGTCTCAAAAGCGAATTTCTAGTGAAAATTTTGTGAATATTTTATTAGATGCAAAAAATAAAATTTTAGACGTTCTAATACGTACCCGGGACTGACTTACAAAGTGTTTTTTTTTGTTTGACAAAAGTTTTCCCACCGGGATTCGAACCTTAGTAATAAGAACTGAATGCTTTATCCCTCAGCCACGGACGATGGCTGAAACATTTTAGTTGTAAACGGCTTTCTTTTTCACGCCTACACGAGTGAAGCACCAAAAAACGGGGTTCTGAACTTCTGAGTTTGTGACGTCATACGCCCACAGGATTTAGGGGTGAATGAGGGGATGCCCGCTCGACATTCCTCTTTGTATAAGGACGACCGGCTATTGACCTTTTAGATTTAGGGTATGACGTCATACATTCCCCAGCAATTTTACTCTATTCCAATCAATAAGAGGCCTGAACAATTCTTCGTACAGCACATCAAGCTTGGCGGTGTGGCCCAGCACGTCGTCCGACAGCCCATGTTTCTTGGGGAAAGTTGTTCAGTTTCATGGGTAGGTTGATCCTTTAAAATTGTGTCAGCTAATTTTTTTACACTCTTAGGTATACGATTGTATTGTGTATACCTATTCAAATTAAAACAGGTACGTAGGTATATTTCATAGGCAACGAATCTAACAAACAACAACATTAATAATTTTATTCTCTAATTATTTCTATTCAATGACATAATTAATTAAATATTTTCCGTCCGCAAACAGCAGTTTTCCTTTGTTATGTTTCCTGTTTTGGTCATGACTTAAAGTAAATACAGTCATGGTTCTACATGTACCCATATACCTACTTAATTAACATCACAATACAACTTCCTTTTAGATTAATATACTTATTAAAACAACTAGGCCGCAGCCGGTAAGTTGAGTTTATAAAAAAACAAAATAAGTGGTTTTAGACAAAGAAAAGTTAGACATAAAGCTGTAAAGTAGCGAGTTAACTGACTGTCATTCTTTAGGTAGACGAGTCATCAACATCAACGGCGAGTTACAGTCCACTGCTGGACTATGAGCCTCCTCCTCTTAAGTGAAGGGTTTTATCATAATCTCCACGCTTGGCAGGCGGGTTGGAGATCGCAGATTAAAAGGTTACTGTATCAGAGAGCGCTGCTGCCCGTTCCCTGTTCAATGTGTAGTCCCTAAGTCGCCTCTTACGACACCCACGGGAAGAGTAGGGGTTGGTGACAAATGTATTCTACTCTGCCGTCACCACACGGTTAACGGACGGTAGGAGGTAGACGAGTACTATAAGTTAACTAGTAAATACCTACAATACATATTCTTTATTGACCAAGAGTTTACAAAATACAAAATTAAGAACGAAAACAAAAGTTGAGTCAACAGGCGACCTTATTGCTCATCGCAATCTCTTCCAGAAACCTTTGTGTTAAGCCACCAGAGAAAGAGTAATTCATATATATATATTCTTTATTGCACACTTAAATTTACAAGATTATATTAAAATTAATTACAAAGGCGAGCTTATCTCTATAAGAGATCTCGTCCAGCCAACCTATAAGGTGGTGGAAAAGGTGAAAAACAAAGCGGGCACAAGGATGTGCACTAAATAAATTAGCCTAAAAAAGAATTAAAAATAAAACGTCATCATCCTATTGAAGAATCAAATTTTTTGATATTTAACTTTTTTAGTAGAGCGGGATGGTGGGCAAATAAAGTAGCACCTAAAGAACATTTCAATCAATCAATCAATCAGCCTATTACAGTCCACTGCTGGACGTGTGCCTCCCCTTGGGCACGCCAAAGCGCACGATCACCCGCTTTCCTCATCCAGCCACCACCAGCGACCTTCCTCAGATCATCAGTCCACCTGGCAGGGGGGCGTCCCACACTACGTTCCCCGAGACGCGGTCTCCATTCGAGAACCCGTCTGCTCCAACGCTTAACGGTTCTGCGACAGACGTGGCCAGCCCACTGCCACTTCAGCTTGCTACATTTCTGGACGATATCCACCACCTTGGTCCTCTGCCGGATGATTTCGTTTCGGATTTTATCCCGTAGCGAAAATGGAAAGAACATTTACAAGCCAAAAAGTCTATTGGACTTATGTTCTGCATCAATCAATTTGTATTCCTACTTGCCTTACTGCCCACACGATAGAGATGACTTACCTTAATGAGTTCAGTAGCAACTTCATTAACGTAGTAAATTAGGCAAAAATCTTTGCTTTTGTCGCGGTTAGATTTGCGAAAAAGCGACAAAGGAAAATGTTAAAGGAAAAAACTATAAAAATATGAATGAAAATATCTCTACGAACAATATGTTGGGATTACCCCGTGGCAAGCTTTCACATTCATCATCATACAAATCCATCCACGGAATTGTGACCACAATGATTATTTTTATAGAGCGGTAAAAAAGTTGGTTGACCGACAAACATTTTAGAAGGTGCAATAACATTTCAGCCTTGCTTGTGTTTTTATAATTGGGTTATGCCCGACTGGTCATCTTTAAGACACTATAATGCTCGATCAATCAATAAATCAAAAAATTTAAATTTAAAAAAATAAGTCCCATCATGTTACTATCTTCAGATCTGAAGATAGTTCTGATCAAGTTCAAGATCTGTCTGAATCAAAATAAAAAATATTTTATTCGAATTAAGATTTTTATAAATCATTTTGCGACGTCAAAGCTATCATGGATTCTACCAGTGTACGCTGCTCGCTGTGGAGAAGAACGGCCAGAAGAAACTCCACAGGAATCGTATCTATTGTACTTTTTTTAACACGCTTTTATTATTTTTAATTCAAAAAAGCGTTTTCAGAATACAGTCAACAAAAGTAGCATTACTATTTTAGGTTTATACTTGTTACATAAATGGTGTTCATTATATGTTGAGATTTTGGAGGTTGATCTTATGAACTGTTACTGTTGACATTATAAAGTGTTGGGATTTTGAATCGTTGACCTAACGGTGTTGGTATTTTAACTGTTACGATTATGACTATTGATCTCAAGTAGGTAACCCGTTGGCTGGGGTGTCCAATGTTTTGATTTTTCATTACTTTTAGCAATGAATAGAATTCTTTGCCAGATTCAATCAAAATAACAGAATACTTCAAAGTCCAATCCTTCCCACTCTTTATATTGTGAAAAATGACGTAATATAATTTGAAGAGAAAGCTAAAGTAACATCATGGCTACGGGCCAAAGCTGATAGAGTAATTAATCACAATGAGAAGGCACGAGCCTCTGGCGTATGAGGACTTAGTACCTAAAGCAAATAATACTATAATATAAGTCAATATAAGGTGTTATAAAGCTATACCACTCAAATCTCTTAATCTCAATCATCATCATCATCATCATCTCAGCAGGAAGATGTCCACTGCTGAACATAGGCCTCTAGGTTTCCACCGTGAACGGTCCTGTGCTACTTGCATCAATCAAAATTAAAAAATATTTTATTAGAAATGAGATTTTTACAAATCATTCATCAATCGACTTCAAAGCTAGCAAATACCAAAGACAAGGAAAGCTTGAAACTTCCTACTTTCTGGCAACAAACATTTTTTTATGCCTCAATCAAAATAGCCAAAGATGTTTTGCATTAATTTAAATAGGAAGTAAAAGAAAAAGAATATCTGAATGTGATTCCAAGAGTTAAACAATACGTATTGAGCTAAAAGGGTAAAAAACAGGGGGAGATTCATTTAACAATTGGCAAAAGATTCTAAGTACTTACACAGAACAATGAAAAAGTAGCTAATAGAAACATAATAGGTAAGATTCAAATACATTTCTGCTGATGATCTGTCGACTTCTAAAAAATAAAACACTCTCCTCTAAAACACAACCTAACTTGTCCGATTTCTCTCGGAACTTAAGTATCTATAACCGTAACTATATACCCAGCATCATTCACTATCTTCAGGGGCATATTGCCAATGGGGAGTAATGGGGACTAATGGCAAAAAGTCGGACGAAATGCAGACATGGACATAGTCAAACATTTGACCGCAGTTACATTATCATTGAATGGTTGGCATGGCAACCTTATAAGTACTTATGACCCACACAACAAGGAAGGAAGGAAGTAAGCAAGAACAGCACAGCCAGTGGTATGGCCAGTTGTGTTGCGTTATTTTTGATACTGAGGAGCTAATCATAACAGTTTTTTGCGCCAAATAAAGACACATCGCCATTTCTGCAGTAGTTCCACCATAAGTAAGTAAATACTCAATATAACAATGTGGTTTGAAATGTTTTTCAGCTACACAAACTGAGAGCTATCAAAGGTCACTGTAAGGCAGCCGTGGTATAGAAGCAACGAATAAAGTTTGACGTCATTTGGCACCGCTCCGCGAAACGTGGCAATTTTTTTCGATTTTACCAGTGTCATTCATCATGATCATTATAAATAAGAGTGACTTGTTTAATGGAAAACTGTCTGCAAGATAGCTACAACATTATTTTGACTGCCTAAGTACCTGCCTAATATTTTTTAACAAGTACGAGAATATTAGACGCATTCTTGAATTTTTGAACCTTTGAGTGATATCGGCAAGTACAGTCCAATAGTCCGTGTATAATAGTCTGTAGTGTTTCATGATATCTATGAATATGATCTATGATGAAAATAGTCGTAAATGAACTATGTAAGAGACCTTCGGCGACTCTTCTGACACCAGGGTTTGTGATGTTGGTCTTTAGCCTACATGATAGAACAGAGGAACAAAAGATACAAATACTTATCTACCATTAAAAGTCACGCATCTTTTCCAGAGGAGGTAGGCAGAGGCTACTTTTTAAACGTGCTACGACTACATTAGAACTACAATATATAATATTTATGTGTTCTTTAGTTTCATCCACATTCGACAATCTTTACAAGTGATACTGATACATAGTCAGTCACAGAATTAGTAATAGTACTACACTACTACAAACTTTAAAATAAAAACGTTGTAGAGACCAATGCTCTGAAACTTCAAAAAAAAACGAAATCAGATAATCAACAAGAAATACGAAAACCAAAAATGAATATTGCAAAATGGATTCGTCATTGCAGCAAAACTTGAGTAAAACCCAAAGCTAGAGCCGTTTGGATTGCTGTTGCTCAGAAAATAAACCAGTTTTTGCCTCGCATGTACTAACACGAGAGACTGGTTTCCGACTTGTAGAATTCGCGTTCGCTTGCCAAGGACAAATAAGAAACGGACTCGAAATGCTACCTGCCGAAATACGTTCAATTTATTTAGAAACGTTTCTACAGACGAAACTAATATTGTGTCGTAATTATGTTGGTTCATCATCATTATTACGTAAGGATCGGTAACGGAAAATCAGACCTGTTTAGGAATTTGAACGAGTATTAACAAATTCTAGTCAAAATAACCGTTGAGGAAATATTTCATGAAGAGGAGGAGATCCTGACTACATCCACAGGGTCTGCTTACCAGGTTGATGCATTATTACCAGATTAACTTAAGAATATAAAGTTGTAGCTCTACTGAAAGTTGTGGTGTTCAACTTGCAATAATTGATCTACACCTAATTAACGAACATGTAAAGTTAAAAGCTTTCAAAACTAATACTATTAGGTACATGATAGCTAAACCATCAGCCGATAGTGACATTTCTAACTTAAATATCTCTACAAAAAAATATGATGATGATGATATTAACAAGGTAGGCCGATCTGCAGTTATAGTACATTCGTAGACATTTCTAATCGATAGTGAACTATTTTTTGGTGTTGGATTACCATAGTTTTTAAATTTATATTATGGAGATAAAATTCACTGAGGTTCAAGGTGAGCCGAAAACGTAAATCTATTGACGTCATACGAGTAAATACTAACGGAACTTTTTGAGCCAGCTACAAAGCATAAGGCATATATAAAAACAAAATTATTCCCAATCTAAACAGTATTCACATTTTCGTGACTTTGTACCATTATCTGGTGCCATCCGTCAATATAGTCGATTGTAAAGACGAATCAATTGTGAAACCACATCACGCGATTTTTAATCAACAATGGTATTGAACAGACCAAATTGTTAAGTGATAAACATAAGATTGCTTTCAGAAACCGTACAGCTGAGATGTAATAAAAATCTCACTATACATCAATAAATTAGCAACAGACCTTGCTGATAGGAAAAGTATTATGTTTACTGGAGGTGCAGAAATAGCCGAAGCTGACGTCATTCCACTGTCAAGGACAGCGATTCTGGATCGCTACGATCAAACGGTTATACCACAGACTGTAATATGCGAAACGCTTACGTCAGAGTCATTTGTGCATGTCCATCTGACTGTGGTAGAATTGAGCTAGAGTGCTGTGAATCACGCAATTCGATTAATGTTAGACTCTGTCACAGAATAAAGAAACAATAAAGATTATTTCTGCGAATCAGCAATAAAGAATTGTAAAGTAAACAAACAAAGCATAACTCGAGATTGTGATTCATTCGTTGACAGAAAAATATTTTGTGTTTTTAAAAAGAAAAGACTAATTTTTATGTTAAATTCACAAACGGTTATTTCAGAATCTATCTAATATAATGTGTAAATAGTCATAATAGCTAGTTTATAGCCTGTTCGTGATTTCACAATATTAGAATCAAATTGTTCATAAAAGATTCGATAAGTTTAATTTTATATAATGTTACGTACAGCACATGGGCGCTATCTACAAAATAACTTCACCCGGCTGCCGCAGAATTTTAGAAGGCAAACGTTTCTTTATAAATTTCTCAAAAAGTAAAGGAAAACTGTCAAAAGTAAAAGTTGTAAAATTTAACGTTTACAACAGCTTTAGACACCCGGCCATCGCCGTTATCCTTCTTACTGCATTACATAATGAGAAAGCGGCAACGCGTTTGGCGTCACAAAGCACAGCAGTAAAGCCTCTATCTATTGGATGATGTAAAACTTGCTCGGCACGGTTGTAAAATTTTATGAAATTAGTTCAACATAACAGTTCTGTAGTCTATTGTGCTCGGACGAAGGAGTTGCTTTCACTTTTTTTTTATTAAAGAAATCCTTTCTTTATTGTTGGATATGGTTTCTTTGAAATCCTGGTCGATACCGTTAACTTCCTTATTGACCGTCTGGACATTTTTTACTTCTTGTTGCATGGTGTCCTTTTATTGCCGTCTGTCTACTGGTATTCTATGTTGTGTAAGGGATCCACAAAAGGAAGCATTGGTTTCATATTTTTGTAGGTATCTCTTAAGATATTTATATTTTGAAGAGTGCTTTACCGTTTTCAGCTAATTACTGTAATGGTCATTTTATTCAATCATTACTTTAAAGTTAAAATTTTCTTTGACTTCTTTCACAAAACTTAGCAATATTTTCCTTTCCTCTTCTTGATTCGACGACGCCAGTTGATTTAATAAAGTAATATAAAATTATAGACTGTACAGACGAGCAATTAAATTCAATACATATCCTCTTACTACATGTAGTGTAAAATTAGATCTAGATAAGGATCCATATAAGGAAAAACTAGTTTTGCTTGAAGAACAACCTGTTCCTTGGAGTATGACCGCTTGGAGCTGTCACGTTGACTAAGAGTATTGAATGTTCAACTACAGAACATCCAATGTACAATCACCTTCAAAAGTGGGGTCATATCACGTGTTTTATACTTTGAAGTAACTAATTTTCTAATAGTTATTTTGTATTAACGTATGGTGTGTACGGGACATTATTAATATAAATAATAATATGCAATAAAGGTCATAATAATGAAAAGATATTAAACACGTGATATGACCCCACTTTTGCAATTGACTGTACCTTAGAGAACCGTATACTATACATAAGACACTATACAGGGTGGCCCATTTAGATGAGTCAGTACTCAGTACGTGTAGCACTGAAACTATAAGACATAGAAAAATCAAACCCGATGGTTCGATACCCAAACTGAGTACTTATATGTTCTTTTTTTTAATCTATGAATGCAGTTTTTCTTGTCAGATTCCTTAGAACAGATCTCTCTATGTCTTATAGTCTCAGAGTTACCCATACTACTGACCCATCTAAATAGGTCACTCTGTACAGATGATGTACAGTGAAGTAATTACGAAATAATAGGGCACGTTAGTGAGGTAATTGAATAACAAATTGTTGAGATGAGAAAAAATGTGAACGACGTCAGACCTGTGAATGTTGATCGTAAAGTTTTATAGAGTTAAACGCTCTGTAAAAACCAGTATGAACCAGATGGTATGTGAATGGATGGAGGGTATGAAATCTAGTCATACTCGTATTGCAACATACATAGACAAGTTCTTAAAGGGTGTAAAGGAGCAGCTGGCGTTTGAACTAGCTGTCATAAACATTAAGGATACGAAAATCACCATAAAGGTCACAGATGATCTACTTAAGAGATCGATAGCGTTCTATCACAAGACTGTAAAGGGACTATCGATTGTGAATTACCTAAAAATTTAGGCCAACCATAGTTTGTGATGACGGTAAGCCGTGTGGTGACGGCTGTTACGCGGTAGTGACAAGAAGAGTTTTAAAAATAAATTACTTTATTATTTTACAAGGATTTAGTTACAATGTAGTGGTTGCTTAGAATTCGGAGTACAGAATGAAAATATTACAAGGAGTGGACCTTTTATACATAAGACAAGTGATTAGTCAAATAATGTTTACAAAACGTTAAGAAGAATGATTATTAAATTACAAATACAAACAATATCAAAGTCTATGAGAATAGTAAACTAATTTGGTAAAAGAGACACTTAGGAAAATGAAAGTTAAATGATTTAGTTCTTATCTAAACTTAATTATATAATTAGTAAACAAACAAATAAAGAATGAATAATATAATAATAATATAGGTATGTACCCTAGCTAATATCTAACATCTCCCCCCTTAGAACAAAGATTGGGCGTTAGCAGCGGACGATCTTTGAGTTGGAGTCGTGTCGTCATCTTCTTCGTCTTCGGTCATGCATGATGTTGATTTTGACATTGGTTGACGACATATGGGACCCATTGGGATACCCAGCTCCAAATGTGTGGAATTGCGTCTTCTGGAAGTCTCGAAACAGTTGTTGAATATTTGAATGAGCCCACCTTCTTGTCGTTGACGTTGTCGTCCGGAAATAAATCCGTTAGGGCAGCGGTTGCAGCATTTAATCATTAAATAAAAGGTCATAATTATACCAATTGTGAAGTATATCCAAGAGAAGCTATTTTTGTGGCGTTGTATAAATGTTTGTTCTTTTATGGTTTTAAGTTCTTCGGAATAATCATTTAAATGATTTTTTATTTGTCTGAGTGAATCCAAAGGCATTTCATTAATAGAGATTGGAATCAATTTTGGTGCAGAAATATGTTTGTATTCATTGAAGCAATCATCGTTTCTTATATCTGGAACTATTATGGGATAGGTGATGTTTTCCTCAGATGTATGGAAAGCCGATAATGTGCTGTATCCAGTATGCAATTTGCAGTTTTCTGGTATGGATATGATACCGGATCCTTGTAACTTGTGACGAGATGCCTCTTGGTTGCATTGAAGTACGCTTTGGATTTCTTTGCTCAATATGAAAAGCCACTTATTGTTACCTATTGGCTGGAATATATTAATTTCGGCTGCAAAAGTTGTTGTCGTGCAGGAACTTGGCATGGACGTGGAAGTGCTGAACAGGAGTTGGACTTCGCATATAGGTCTCACTGAAGATTCGTAGACAACTAGGTCGTTGCAGACTCGCTTTTTCGGTGCGTAGACGTTGCAGTTTTCTAGAGAGCTCGTGGAGATGTACTGCTGTCCGTTCGGGTTTGTGGCTAGATATATGTGTTCCGGAAGGATGGTGGTATGGAAAGAGGAATTAAGGTGTTGGATTGGAATGGAGTATAGGTGATAAAGTATCAGTGGTTCATTACGAACTAAAGGGAATTCTAAAATATATACTAATCGATTGGAATAAACATAGGCTGATAATGTCGAAGAGTCAAGAATAGCATGAATATTGTTATTAGTTACGGTTTCTACTAAACGTTTATTAGTTCTAATATGATTTGATAGTAGTAGTTCATTATAAAGTTTTTTCATACTTATGATGGAAGGATGAATGACGTTAGATTTTGCAAATAAAATACTGGTCAGACAATCATTAATTTCTCCTTCGAGCTGGGTTACTAACTCGAGGATTTCAATAGATATAGTTGAGATGTCTTCCGAAATTTTTAGGTCAAATAATATTTTATCCGTTTTATTTAGAAAATTATTAAGGCGATCAATATTTTCATTTATGACTTGTTCATCAAAGGAAATTTTAAAAATGGTTTCGTTAAAGTTATTTATTGTGGACGAGGTGATTTGCAGTTGCTTTTCCATCAACTGAGTCAAGTCAAGTTCTTTTTTCTCTAATTGATCTATACATTCGTCGTACCTTTTAGCGTCCCTTGCATCTGGTGTTCCTATGAGCCACTTTAAGATGGGACTTAGTCCATCTAATAGTTCTCGCTTAACCCTCGAATTTTTGCCAAGATACATATTTAGTTCTGCAAGTCGGTTGTCTATTTTCTCTAAGTTGATCTTGAGAAAAGATTTTATTGATTGGACGTTGGGAAAATTAATATGGCTTGAGGTCATTGTTTGGAATTTGTTCGAAAGACGTAATAATGAATCTCGGGATATATATAAAGGTTTTAAATCTCTGTATATTACTAACTTCCATGATTCTTCGGAGGGGAATAAGGTTCCCTCTTCTTTAAAGAACAACCCTGCTTGAGAGGGCAATGGTTCCATTACGAGTGTTACACCTGCAGCGGTTGCTGCAGTTGCCCTGAAAGAGACGAAGGTGCCTCATTAAAATTCCTACTTTTAAATTTAACTATTACACGGTTTTTGATGTAAACATAGATTTTGTATAGAATTACGTAGACCAACACTTTGATGATAGAGCAAATGATAAAACTTAGGTAAGGATTGTTCATTGCTTCGTTAAAGGATATATAGGTTGTGGTGGAGTTAAGTGTTTGAGCCGTTGTAGGGTTGCAGACCCTGTAATAAAGTAATGGGATAAAATAGCTTAAATTATGCTTAATTAATGTATAATTAATTTTTTTTTCTTTTTTTTTTAAATGATTTATTAGAAGGTAAAATGATAATATATGACTTAACTAAGATATTTATCCTAAGTATTATTCATCGAGCTGTATGATGAAGAGACCATTAATCGCCTTTTACGATACGCTGGCTTGGTATGGCGGTAGCGCTATTCTAATCCGGACACTACACGGATATATGAATTACTCAAGTCACAGAACTTGATGGAATGTATGGTCGAAGCCTATTCGAATGTACTAATTGGTTTTTCCCTGATTTCCTAATAAGATAGTTTTCATTGAAACCGGCTCTTATGACTTCATAGGGTCCATCCCATTTTGCATCAAGATTATTAGGGTTTGGTACCCGTAACATTACTTTACTGCCTATTTTGAATTCGACGTAATTTTTTATACGGCTATCATAGCGTTCTTTGGCTTTTTCTTTCATATTTTCTAAATTACGCAGTGCCGAATCACGAGAGCTTTTTAGACGCTCGTTCAGATCTTTAAGGTAATCGCAAGCCGTGTATTCGGGAATAGGCTTTAATGAATAAAATGGTCTTGGTTTAAAACCGAATAGAAGTTCGTGAGGTGTGTAGCCTGTGGATTGGTTAATTGAGGTGTTGTGGCACATTATTGCGAAGGGGATTATCTGATCCCAGTTTCTGAGGTTCCGATTGTGGTACATTCTTATGTGATCGCGCAAGGTGGCATGAAATCTTTCTAGAGCACCATTTGTTTGTGGGTGATACGCAGTGTTAAAGGTATGATTAGAACCGAAAAACTTCATTAGTTGTTTTATTACATTGTTCATGAACTCGCTTCCTTGGTCAGAGTGGAATCGCTTAGGGACTCCATAGTGTTGACAAAAATGAAGAAGTTTTGTAGCCACGGTTGCAGCCTCCTTATCAGGTATAGGGTAAGCTTGGACATATCTCGTCAGGTCGTCTTGAAGCGTTAACACGTACTTATTGTTGTTTTCGCTAATGTCAGAATAAGAAACTAAATCCATAGAAACTCTTTCAAAAGGTTCACTTGACTGAGAAGTGATTACCATAGGGGCCTGAAAGTTCTTACGCTGAATTTTATTACGTTGGCATGTAAGGCATGAATCTATATAATTTTTTATATCGTTGCTCATGTTTTTCCAGAAATATGCGTTCCGGATTTTCCTGGTAGTCTCTAATATTCCACGATGACCAGACAGAGGTTCGTCATGACACATTTTAAGAATGTTAGGAATCTCATCTAATGTAGGGTATTGGACTCGATTTTCACATATTACGATATCGCATTCATATGCGTCAGCTAGGTATGCAGTGATCTGAAGTTGTTCGTTCCCTTGGAGTTTGCATGTATTGTCATATCGGAGATCAGGTACATAGAGTGTTTTTATCTCATTGTGTTGTAAGCAACACAACAGGGATTTAAAATAGCTTTCTGAGTCCCAAGGATCAAAGTGTGTGGGTCTTGTACAACAGAAATAGATGTTCTGCCCTTCGTTGGAGTTTAAGAGTTCTACATCATAAAGAGTCTTAGGTTTGTTTTCGAATGGTTGAGTCTGGGAACACAAGTGTAAAGCTTCGTTACAGATATTATTTGAATCGGAAAGTTGACAGGAGATAGGGATAAATACATCTTTATGACGTGAATCTAAGAGCCTATCTGGTGATAGTTTGATTCTTGGAGAGTCGATGTAGCGATCTTGTGTTAAGTAGTGTTCATAGTTTATTTGTAGGGGATCGTCCATGTTTGAGGTTCGGTTGGGTGAGTCGGAAGTTAAATCTATAACATTGGAGTTCATAATTGGTGGACGGGATAATGCGTCTGCGTTAGTGTTGTTCTTCCCTGCTTTGTAAACTATTTCGTATTCGTATTCTTCTATCTTTAGCCTCCATCTTAAAAGCCTACTTCCAGGATCTTTAATAGAAAATAACCAAGTGAGAGGTTTGTGGTCAGTTACTATCTTAAACTTGCGTCCGAACAAGTAAGGACGGAAATGTTTTACAGCCCATACTATTGCTAGTAACTCGCGTTCTATTGTGGAATAGTTACTCTCGGCTTTGTTAAGAGTACGGGAGGCATATGCAATGGGCAGGTCTTTTCCTATCTCGCCTTGGGAAAGTATAGCACCTATCGCATGAATTGAGGCGTCAGTTGTAAGTACAAATTCCTTACTAAAGTCGGGATATTGTAATATTGGGAATGAAGTGAGGAGGTCTTTGCATCTGTCTAGTGCTTGTTGTTGTTCTAGGCCCCATACAAAAGGCACGTCCTTTTTTAGTAAGCTAGTTAAAGGTTTTGTAATTTTACTAAAGTTAGGGATGAATCGGCGGTAGTAGCCTGCAAGGCCAAGGAAAGACTTAATGTCCTTACAAGATTTGGGAATTGGAAATTCTTTGACAGCTTGAACCTTTTCAGGATTGGGCTTCACGCCTTCGCTGGAAATTATGTGACCGAGATAACCGACCTCTTTCCTTAAAAACTCACATTTGTCGGGCTGTACTTTAAGTCCATACTTCCTTAATCGATCAAAGACTTCGATAAGTTTTTGTTCATGTTCTTGTAGACTTGAAGCAAATACTACAATGTCATCTAGATAGACGAAACAGCGTTCACCCTGCAATCCACAAAGAACACTGTCCATAGCCCGCTGAAAGGTGGCTGGGGCATTTTTGAGACCAAACGGCATCCGAAGAAACTCGTAATGCCCATAAGGCGTGTTAAAAGCTGTTTTAGGAATATCTTTTGAATCTAGTTCAATTTGGTGGAAGCCCGAGGCCAGATCTAGGGTAGTAAAATAGACGGAATGTCCTAATTTGTCTAGTATGTCTGTAATATTTGGTAATGGGTAACTGTCTCCTATAGTTACATCGTTGAGTTTTCTGTAATCGATAACAACTCGCCACTTTTGTTTCCCTGAAGCGTCTAGCTTTTTAGGTACAACCCAAATAGGACTGCTCCAAGGTGATGTGCTAGGGCGGATAATCTTCTGGTCTATCATTTTGTCTATTTGAGTTTTGACTTCTTGTTGGTGGACGTAAGGGAATCTATACGTTTTTGTGTTGATTGGTGTATCTGATGTGGTTGGTATGGAATGTTTGGTTTGGTTAGTGAAAGTAAGTTGACTTCCTTCGGTATAAAATATATCTGAAAATTCTGTTATTATTTTGTCTAATGACTCGGATTCCTCGTTGTTTAAATGTTCCTTACGTACGAGTTTATTGACTAAGTCGTATTGATTAGCAGAGTGGTGATTACTTAATGAGTTTATTTGAAAAAGCGATTCCTGTTCTAGGAACTCCGATGTTTGGATTGTGGGCATAGATATAGTTTTGTCATCGTTTGTTGAATTAACGCAGGTGATAAGGAATCTATTATTTTCGACCATTACTAGGGCATGGGGAATGGTAAGACCATTTGGCAGTTCTTGTTTTTCAACAATGGCTGGACCGTTAGTAAGGTTGGCGGACATACAAGCAATTACCGTTTCGGCACGTTTACTTATAAACTGATTATCTTCTTGGAATTCGTTTGTATTCTCATTAAGATAGAATAGTTTATATGAGACATTTCTCACCCGCATAGTTTTAGATTGTACATAAATATGAACATTGAATTTTGTCATGAAGTCATTACCTAATATACCATCAGCGGAGATATTTAGATCAGCGACATGAAAGTTATGTTTTGGAAACTGGTCAAGAGAAATGAGAGATGTGCCGTCTGTTTTGATTGTAGAATTGTTTCCAGAAACGCCTATTATGGATACTACATTGGATCGATTGATTGGGTTATTTCCTACTTTCTGTTTGTTGATGACTGAGATAGCAGCGCCTGTGTCGACTAACAATGTGACTGGCTGGCCGTCTATATGAAATTTACAATGTAACAAGTTTTCAGGAGGAATGTTTAAGGACGAGATATTATAAGAGTTTGTGATTTCTTTTTTAGCTGATTTGGTTTGTCTTAATGATTTCTTTGATTTACGTGACTTCTTAGATTTTGTAAGTTTTTTAAGAGATTTTGAGTTCTTTTGATTAGAAAATTGGGTTTGGGGCTGATTACCCTGTCCGTGACTGATTTCGTGATAGTCTGTACATGATTTTGTAAGATTTGGAGAGGTAGGTGTTTGGGGCTGGTTACCCTGTCCGTGACTGATTTCTAGATAATCTGTATATGATTTCGTAGGATTTAGAGAATTGGGTGTTTGGGGCTGGTTACCCTGTCCGTGATTGGTACATGATTTTGAGAGATTCTGTGAGGTAGAGTTTTTGGGTGTCTGAGTCCATGCGTCGCGTTTTGAGGTGGTTATATTTGACTTACCGGCTGGTCTGCCTTTGTTAGGGCTAAGGTAATTAGAGTGGTTCACCATCCGAGTTGCAGGTCGTCCGTATTTGTGTCCTGTGTCGTCTCCGATATCGGTATCTCCGAGTTCGAGTAATGGGCTGAAGCGGTTGTTGCCATGCGAGAGCCCACCTCCATGACCGGTGGTGAGTTTAAATGGTTCACCTTAGCGTTGGGTTGTTGCTGGGTGTAAGTTGCAGTGGATGTTGGATTTTGTTGTCTTACAGAGTTATTGTAAGCACGTTTTCGACAATCAGCGATAAGGTGACCGGGTTTTTTGCAATAGTTACATACCTTTGTAGGCGGTACATTGAATCTTTGCTGACTTTGAACTTGCATCGGTCTCGAACCAGAGGCTTCGTGTGTGTTTGGGTGATTCCTATTAAAGTTAGGTGTTCTGTGTAGTAATGTGTGTTGTGACCTAGGTGCTGGAATAGGATGGCGGTACAGGGAGTTTCGAGCTAGGTTCATTTTACGAATTTTGTCTTCTTGGATAGCGAACCGTCCCGCGTCATCTAGTTTGCTAAATTCTTTAGTACGTAACATGGTACCAATATCTGACGCGAGCCCGTTTATGAAGACATTGAGAGCTGTTTCTTCAGTTGTGATCTTGCGCCCTTCTAAGGTAGTGCCCGAGATCTCAGTTGTCAGTTTTTCAATTATTTTGTTCCGGCATAGATCAACCCGGAGAAAATATTCGGTTACAGATTCACTTGGCTTTTGGAATAATGATTGTAATTCCAGATTAAGGTGCGCGAGAGTTTTTGTCTGGCTAAATTTTTGTATTAGAAAAGCCTTCAGTGATTCCCAAGAAAGATACTGTCTGGCATGTACGTCAGAGGAACCAGGTCCGGTGATTCTGTTTAGTGCGTAAACCAGGAGAAGTTGTTGTTGTGTTATAGACGCAAGAAGAAATGCGGAATCACACGATCGTATAAATCTATAAACTTGACTTGATTCAGCAGTATTGAAATCAGGAATTAGTTTTAGTAGGGTATTGAGATCTAATTCGTTCGTTGGTTTGGTATCTGGCATTTTGAGAGGGAAAGAGACAAATAACTTTGAAGAGAATAAACGTTAAACAAATAGCAGATTCCGTATAAACAGGTTACAAAATAAGAATAGTATCAACCGATTAGGAGATCTAGGATTTAGGGGTGAGGTCTAGATTTAGGACTTGTAGGTACCAGAACAATAAATCTTTGCCACTTACCACAGTAATAGTATTGTGACGATCTGCATGGTCCGGCGAAGCGATCAAAAGCCTGCAGCTACCGTACTTCTTCGACTTCTGGACGATGTTTGTATCTCGCTGCGAAGTGTACGTTTGCTTCGACTGTTCGCGTATTATACACAGCGGATCACGCGAGATCCTACCGACTGCGCCAAACTGTTACGCGGTAGTGACAAGAAGAGTTTTAAAAATAAATTACTTTATTATTTTACAAGGATTTAGTTACAATGTAGTGGTTGCTTAGAATTCGGAGTACAGAATGAAAATATTACAAGGAGTGGACCTTTTATACATAAGACAAGTGATTAGTCAAATAATGTTTACAAAACGTTAAGAAGAATGATTATTAAATTACAAATACAAACAATATCAAAGTCTATGAGAATAGTAAACTAATTTGGTAAAAGAGACACTTAGGAAAATGAAAGTTAAATGATTTAGTTCTTATCTAAACTTAATTATATAATTAGTAAACAAACAAATAAAGAATGAATAATATAATAATAATATAGGTATGTACCCTAGCTAATATCTAACACGGCAGAGTAGAATACATTTGTCACCAACCCCCTACTCTTCCCGTGGGTGTTGTGAGAGGCGACTTAGGGACTACACATTGAACAGGGAACGGACAGCAGCGCTCTCTGATACAGTAACCTTTTAATCTGCTATCTCCAACCCGCCTGCCAAGCAAACAAGCTACCACCATTATGGCAAAACCCTCCACTTAAGTGGAGAAGGCTCATAGTCCAGCAGTGGACTGTAACGGGCCGTTGATGTTGATAGTTTGTGATTAATGAAAATTATGATGAGTAAAAGATTAAAGAAGTCTTAGTAAACAATGCTTTCATTCTGTTTTTTTTTCTCAGGTTATTTTTTTTTATTTTCTTTCGTGTGGTCGATGACCGACTTCATAAGCCCTTGGGCTTATTTAATAAAACTAACAATTACAATTCGCAGTACATTGCGCAGCCGATATACCAAGAAGTTAAATGTTTATAATTTTGGTTGGTTGGTGTGAATGTACTTCGAATTGTAATAATAATTGTAAATTGTAATTGTAAGAAGGCCCCTGGTGTACGAATTATTGAGGCCTCTGTCGTCTAGTCAATAACCGAGACCAACGACTTAACGTGCCACAGAACGAAACAATCTTAATTTTAGAAATTCAGTTCATTTAGTCTGCTATGTCGTAACCAAACTAGAAGCAGTCTTGATTTTTGCTTTACGTTGTCCCCACAGTAGGGATTCGAACTCTGATAAATAAAAGCTGAAAGCTCTACCATCATGATAGTAACACGACTTTTCTCACTCGTCCTTACAGTATAAAGTCAAGCCACCGATGTTTCAATTTTCATAACATCAACACACTATTTCCATGTATCCAGAGTAGCGATGCGCGCGCTGACGTCACGGCGTTCAGTGCCAAGGCCTTTGTAATATAAATTATAAACACGATTCAACTCCTGCGCAGTGCGAATGTGGTACATATTCTGATAGCGATAACATGAGCGGCTATTGGCTAGGAACGGCGCCGGGTATGTTGTGTTGCGATAGTAGGATTTAATTCTATCTACTAATACTATCTAGAGATACTAATACGATCATTTCAATCAAATGATGAAGCAATATATCTCTTTTATCAATCTAATTCGTTTTAGAGTCCTGTTCAAGATTAACGCAACGAAAATTTTGTTTAAGATGGATATTTGTTAAAAGCAAAGACTGAGAGTATTGGAGATGTAGTAGTTAAGGCCGCGGCTTTCCGTTCGAGAGACGTGGGTTCGAATTCCGTTATCCTACCATGTACAAATATGAATTTGAATTCATAATGCGTTTACTCGACGCTCTTGCTTTAAAGGAAAACATCGCGAAGAAACTTTCACAGTTCTGCAAAGATATTCAAAGGCTGTGAGTGAAGCTAACCAACCCGCCCTGTGCCAGTGGTCCATAAGGCTTGATCACTCAAATTTAGGGTAGGCTCTAATATTTAGAGAGTAGTATTTGGGTAAACCACTGTTCGAGTCCTTCGGTGGGGACGTATTATCAGCTATTGATGATGATGATGAAGATCTAAAACTGTTAAGCAATGACTACAGACCTGTGTCGTCGAGTATTCGCACAATATTGCGCTGACGCACCTGAGCCAACATCCTTGTTTGCGTAAGACCGCGTCACGTGGAGCCTTGCTGGCTGGAAGCTAATTATAAGCAGCGATTGATATTTTAGATCATGCTGAATTTAGATAGGTAGGTTAAATCGTAACTATTTATTTCTGAGCTTTTAAAAGACCAAACAACTCAATTAATGAAGAGAGTATAACTAAACAAATTGATGATGATAAAATTAACGAGGCAAGATGAATAAAAATATTGGAAGAGGAAGGACAAGGCGAACTTTCCACGATCAGATCAAGGATTTCTAAAAAAAGGCTAGGACATGAGTACCCTGAACCAACGTGATGCATGAAGCGATTGATGGATGTAGATGAAGCAGAAGGAAGTATGTCTGAATCGTCCACACGCAAAATAGGCGCATCAGACGTCGGTTTGCGGAAACCAGCCCGTCATACCATCTGAATCGTAGCAAGGACCGGTCTCTGCCTACTCCTCTGGGAAAGTGGTGTGACTTTATATAAGTAAGTAAGTAAGAAACACTTTATTGTAATAGATAAATTACACGATCGTTGTAGAGATCTTTCAGAGAAGCTTTTGCCTAGACATCTTTCGGGCTGTAGGATGATGATGATGAAATAATATTTATCTAATGGTACTGCTTCGGACTTTAAAGTATTGTTTCATATTTACACGTTGCCTAGCTAACGAACTAATGTACATTGTGTATTCTAAAATTTATTTCAGGACAAACAGTACCTTCTGCTTCACCCTCTTATCTCTAAACAAATTTATTACTAACGAACAAAAACTCTATAGACACTATAAAACATTTTACATAATCACAGCTTTGATACATCTTAAACAGCTTCAGCGACTTAATAAAACATGGCGTCATTTATAATTACGATACGTAGTTTCAACATGACGTTTGCTCTTTATATTATTATAATAACGAACTTAATAAAAATAATTTAAATGGAAATTAGTGGCCAGTGTGACGAATACTCGTAGAATAGAAAAAATAGAGTAAAAAAGCTTTGTATAGATACTTCCTGATTGATTGACAAATGGACCAACATGAACAAAACGAGTTCCAAATTCGAAGGCGTTGCTCCGTACCAAATTAATCAAAGTCAACATTTCAAGGACTCCTTTATCTCCGCTGAGTCACGGACAGAATAGAATCACGCGCAGGTCAAAGTTACGTCAAGCCAGGTGACATCGGACGATGATAGATACATCTACGAGGGCTGATTGATAAGTTTCCGAAACGACAAAGAAAAACTTTAAAAATCTATTTAAAGTAAATTTATTTCTCAACGTAGTTTCCTTCTACCTCGATGCATTTAGTCCAGCGCTTCTCCAATGCCGTTACACCAGTTTGATAAAATGTTTTCTCCAACCCCTCAAAATACTCGTCCACGGCAACAATGACTTCTTCATTTGATGAAAATCTCTGGCCACCTAACCATTTCTTCAGGTTTGGGAATAAGTGGAAGTCACACGGGGCCAGATCCGGGGAATAGGGTGGATGCGGTAGCAATTCGAACCGCAATTCATGGAGTTTGGCGACTGCAACCATTGACGTGTGTGCGTGTGTACTTTTTTCTTGGCCAAATGTGGTCGTTTTTTCTGGATTTCTGCACTTAATTTTTGCAGCAAGCTTGCGTAGTACTCTCCATTTATTGTTTTTCCTTTTTGCAGATAATCCACTAAAATAATCCCTCGAGCATCCCAAAAAACAGTAGCCATCACTTTGCCGGCCGACAAAACCGTTTTTGCTTTCTTCGGCGCAGGTCTTCCGCTCTCAGTCCACTGCTTAGATTGTTCTTTTGTCTCGGGAGTATAATGATGTATCCAGGTTTCATCGACTGTTACATAACGCCGCGAAAACTCGTTAGGATCTCGGTTAAACAGCGCCAAACACTCCGATGAATCGTCCACTCGACGTTGCTTTTGGTCAACAGTGAGCAAACGCGGCACCCATCGCGCGCAAAGCTTTTTCATTCCCAAATGTTGGTGCAAAATATTAAAAACGCGTTCAGATGAAATGCTCACCATCTCTGCTATCTCTCGCAACTTCAAGCGCCGATCATTCAATACAATTTTGTGAATTTTTTTGATCATGTCCGGATTCGTGACTTCATTTGGACGGCCAGACCTGTGGGCGTCTTCGCAGCTCTGTCTTCCACGTTTAAAATCAGTTACCCAGGTGTGAATTGTACTCAATGCAGGAGCAGAATTACCTAAAACACTGTCTAGCTTGGTTTTAATCTGGGTTGCTGTTTTCTGTTTTAAAACGTAAAACTTTATCACCGCACGAATTTCGTTTCTTTCCATTGTTAAGAAAATTTACGACAGAGAAAGTTCTACGTCCTATCAAACAAATTCCACCAGTTCGATTAAATTCAAATTTGGCGATATATTTTCAAAAAGATGCCAAAATATAATGTAATATTTTTTTTTTGCGTATCATTTTTTTTAAGTTCGTCGTTTCGGCCAGTTATCAATCAGCCCAGGTATCTATCGGATCGCCTTGCGTCATTCAAAAGCATCCATGACGATCGTGATGGATCGGTAAAGATAGGAGATGATGTGCAGGAAGATAAAGATAGACTTTGCAAGGCTTGTTCTGGAATAATACTTTGAAGCAATAGTCAAAGTGCAGTCGCAAGAAAAGAAGTCGTAATGCAGTAACAGATACAAATACAGTACCATTAATAGATTCCGTCACGTCAAAGAGGTTTCGTCTAATGTTAAGACTTAATTATCTATTTATTTATTTATCTAACATGAATATTTGTAGAATCTACAAGTTTAAGCATAGCATCCCACTCATTCTTTGGTAGGTGTATTTCCTTACAAACCCTGTTTGTTTTTTCTAATAAATCTTTTACGTAAGATAAACAATGTTCGTAAACAAGCTAATGAAATAAATCAACTATAAACATTGTACAGTATTAATTACCCACTTCCAAGAAAATGTTGGGTAACGAGCGAAAATAACTAAATGAGTAGTGGTGGACCCACCGCCGCCGTACCATTGGCCATACCACTTAATTTACACGTTACACAGGTATTACATAAATATATTAAATTGATTTATAGCTTACTAATTTAGGATACATAACAGCTTCCGTGGTTCGGAGTGTTTGGTTCGAATACCGATGGGGACATTGAAAAACGAAATTTCTTGGTGGGAATTTCTCCGGTTAGGATAGGGCAAGGTAGAAAGTAGAAAATTATATGATAGTTCGAAAAGTGAGATGACTTCCACTTCTAATATTGCTTCAATATCTTTATTGAACAAAAAAAAACTAACCAACTAACTAGCTATCTTTAACTTAAGTGAAATTGTAAGTTATAAAATGTGAGGTATAAATACCTAATGTGAGGTATTACCTATAATTTTTCTACTAGTAATTCATCAACGTTCACGAGGAAGGAAAAAGTCGTCAGGGAAACTGCATAATATGTACTTGCGAAGAAATTCAAAGGTTATTATGAATATGCTGGCGACTAATAGGCATGAGCTTGACCACTTTGACGAAATGGTTATTAAAACATTGTTTTTATAATACTAATGAATTTTTAAATCGTGGCATATCAAATTGTAATGCTTGTAAATAATTTTAACTAACTTAATTTTTAATAACTATTGACAAATTATTATTATTTTTTTACTTTTTAAGATTTTACCAGAGCCTTTTGAAAATTTTATATTTTTGCACGCTTGCATGCATGCAGGCTGGACATTTTCAATTTTAAGACCTTTGTTACTACTATGTTGTAGCAAATAAACGATTTATTTATACTTTAGGGTAGGCTCGAACTCCTCAGTGTGGACGTACAGTGTGACAGATTGATACTTACAATAATATTTATTTTTATTATTAGCCTGAGGTGTCCCACTGTAGGGCAAAGGCCTCCCTCGCTTCCTTCCACTTATCCCGATCCTGGGCCAAACTTTCCCACTCGTCACAGTAGGCAGTGAGTTCGTCTCGCCACCTCTTGCGGGGCCGACCACGACATCTTGCTGCGTTCTGGGGCCAACTGTTGGTCTTACAATAAATAAAACTAAAAAGTTATTTTTGCGAATCCTCATCAAAATTCGGAAGAAGAATTTTCCTGTTCATTAAATTTAAATATATATTAACACGAAGCACCAATCAGCACGAGTCGAGGTCATTTTGTGTGTTGTTAAAATGACATCATGTGGTCGAACGGGTTTCTTTTATTGTGTGTTTGTATGCAATTTCCTCAACACGAATGGGGTTTCGACTTGAAGCTGGGACCGCTCGAGGCCACAGGACCTGTGTGTCAAGAAGTTAATAAGATTTCACAGGTGCAGATTTGGAGATGCCCTATGTATTTCTGATACATACTTACTTCATACTAAAAATCTAAAAGCACAAACTAATTTAAACAGTGCCACTTCACTACCCTATCATTCGAATGGTAAAAAATTTGTTACTGACAATTTAGTATCTTAACTTATATTAGAATTTTAACGTCGTCGCTTGATATAAAAAGGATAATATTTTACAGTCTCCACAGAATTCCTATTAATAAAAGATAATAAATGGACAGACAGGAAAAGGACACAAACGCAAAGCGAAATTATATCCAATAAAAGCAGTGGTTGTCTCAAATTTGAGCTAGTAAAGATACCTCCTCCAAAATTAATGGCTGAGACGCAAGTGCTGACAATCTTTATGACGTGAATAACAACAGTGGAACATCTGTCCGTGCAGCTGGTAGCAATGCTGAAACAGACATTTATTTTCGAAGTAATTGGACTTGCAGATTTTCAAAATATAAATGGCATTGTTTTAACGAAATAATAAACTAAAATGCAAAAACAGGAAGGTGTTAGGTGTTAGAATCATACTATTTCCAGACATAGGCGTAACCAATCTAGTACTAAATAAGTGTAGCTAAAGGTTCCGTAAACCGGATGTTTTAACGAATTTGTAAATTGTAATAAAATTTCTATGTATGAGCCATTACGGAAAGCTTTTTTGAAACAAGCTAAAACAGGAAGATGTTAATGAAGAAATTAATATGTACGTATTTGCTATGATTCAGGAGATAGCAATAAATCCCTATTGCAAATAGAGCTTACAAGCATTGAAAATGATAAACAAACTATGGAGGAAACATACATTGATGATTCACCTGAGTTACATAAACACCTAAACATTATCAAACGATTACATCATTTTATCGTTAACTACCGTCCATCAACTACCTATAATATCCATGTTAACATTTTAAATATTATTCATGCTATGGTTAGTCACAAATCACAGCTAACCAATATCATCATCGCCTCTGAATATGTAGGTATGATATGCAAAAATGTTGAATTTAAAAATAATGATCACGATGTAAGTAATAATGCTGCTAGGGTGTATAATGTAGCAGGGTTTATGAAAAACCTGATTCAAGATGGCATCTCGTTGCAAAACCGGCAGTGGTTCAATTAACAGAGTTCCGTGCTTACGTAAAAGTGACTTTAATTTTAGGCTGAAGAATTTTTGATAAGACAAGGAAGTTTCATAAGAATTCCAAAGATGGAGCTGATTTAAGCGTATTTTTCCATATTTCTTTCGAGACACCTTCCATTTCCGATTCATCATCAACAGCACATGTACGTCCCCACTGAGGGGCTGGAGCCTACCATAAGGGCAATTAGGCTTTAGTCAATCACGCTGGTCCAGTGCGGGTTGGTCGACTTCACACACAACCTTTGAATTTATTCGCAGGAGTTCCATTTCTTCCATTTCCGCTTATTTAACAAGTAGTCAAATACCCGTAAGAATGTTAAGATGTTAAATATACATTTAAATGCATCTCTACTAATATCATTATAATTACATTATGACCTAACTCGGACTCATGTCCGGAAACCATAACTTTATAAATAACGCGGAAGGAGGAAGTACTTCTGCATACACATTTGGTATTGGTGTTATTCAAAAAAACAAAAACTATTTGTGATTTCCGTTTTTTTAACAGATTTGAAAGGTCAAGCAATATTGAAATGATAAAATCTGTTCTAGATAAAGTACGAGTAGTTCCAACTATAACGATTTGCCGTAACAAAACAAATTTTGTCGTTAACTGTACACTAATTTCAAAAGTTCTTTCTATACCATATCGCCGAACTTACTAATGAGAAAAGCTATCAGTAGGTCGTAGTTTTTGGACCATCGTCTGGCAATTATTATTGCTTCGCTGACCCATGGTGCTGTCCGAGATCATGGACTCCTGTGATAGCCACTAAAGATTTGTTCTGGTGAAGTTACATGAGTCTTAGTAAGTATAGGTAGATTAACGAAATTTTATGAGAAATTGTCGGTCAAACATAACACTTATCGGACAAGCTTTCAACTCCAAATTATAATCAATATCAGAAGAAGAAACATATTATCATATTCAATTAAATATAATAAAAATAATTACTGTAGTCAGTGATAGGTAAAATTGACGAAAATATTGAAAAAGATATAAAGATAAAAGATATGGAAATTGTATAGGTACTCATTTGCTTATGTGTAAAATTTCAAGGTTTTAAAAAGTATAATAAGTGAAATACATACATTATCTGTATTCATGTAATCTTGATAATATTTATATTTTTAGTATAAGTAAGAGATACTCTAATGAAGGGAATTAACCAATATTACCTAATCGAATGCGGGTGAAAAGGTGTCCCGAACCCATTGCTTTCATCAGCTGGCTACCACAATAGGTGCCACCTGCTTTCTTTAGGGTTTAATTAGGACCCTCATGATACTTGAGTCCAATTATCTTATCAGGTCATCAACGAAACCTGTTCAACTTAAAAGCTGAAAATAATATTTAACGAATCACCACAGGAATCAATGCATGGCGTAGAATGGACACAGTTACAAATATGCCAAAGAAAATCTATACATTTCCTTTTGAGGTAGCGATTATTAGCGAAAATAAAATCATTGTCATTAATTAATATGTAACTGTCACTCACCATAATATTAGTTTTTTTTGTTTTGTTCCTTGGTGTCTTACAGGATCTATAACTTTTTTGTCAGTCAGTAACGCTAGACAAAGTACCTTCCTTATCTCTTTACCTTAGTAGACAAGTAAAGTTGTGTAACTGCACCTGCAAGATATTTTTTATCAAAGTCCCAAATAACAAAGAGTATTAACCGCCTATCTTTCGGTATATGTACTCTTTAGTTTGATACTGGTATCATAAAAATGTTGCTATGCGCAAGTGTGATACAGTCACGACGGCCTATGTTGATTAGAATACTGTGTAACTCGGTAACGTAATCTATGTAGTACTAGTGAAAAGAATTTTTAAAACAAAGAAGTGATAAAGTTTGAAAATTCTGAAATATCTGGTGATATCAACATAGCGCTGGTTGCTAGGAGGATACGGTTATATTTTCGTGCTACAAGTTACAACCACTTAATAAAATTGTGTGACTAGTAATGTGACAATATGTATTTTTTGAGCAGAAAAGTAAAAGGTACACTGATAAGTCAAACGTAAATCAAAAATTAAGTAAAAAGAGTTTCAAGATAAAGAAAAATCAAATCTAACTATAACTTGAGAGAAGAAACTGACAAAGCTTCCTAGCAGAAAATCAGTCTACCCTTCATAGCAATTTTCATTTCTTTTGTCTTGGCAGAATTTACTGCGATCTCATTAGTATGCGGGACTGCTTTGTAAACAGGTTTTGGTTTTTAGAATTACAAATACAAGTACGAGACCAAATTTATTCACTGGAGTCGATCTCTGAATTCTTCAAAGAACGCCCCTTGGTATGGTATGGTATGGTATAGCGGGCTGGTTTCCGCAAACCGACGTCTGATGCGCCTATTTTGCGTGTGTTTAGAAGAACGCCCCTTAAATAAAACTTTGATTTTTCTTAGTATGTTTGTAACACAAATATTTTAGGTGTCGTAAAGTTAAATCTAAAATATAAGGTTTGTACCTAATATGAGATTAGGGTAAATAAAGAGAAACAGAGCATGAGTATAATCTCAGGGGTGTGTGAGTACGGTGGGCTCAGGTAACAGGAAAGATTGCTTAATGTATCTTAAACATAATTAAAATTATCAGGGAAATATACCTTGGGCGCCTTAGAAAAAAAAATATAAAAAAATATATATATTGTTTTAGAAAAAGACACTAAGCAAACACCCTATTGACATCAAAAGAGAATTGGCAATAAAACGGCTTCAATACAATGTTACGATTATTTTATTTAAACTAAAACCAGCCTATGTAATAAAATATAATTTTGAAAGTTTGACCATCACAGGAAATATATTTAACCGAAGAATAAATGTATTCCTATGATAATCAACCCGTTCAAAACAAATAAAGAACCTTAGTTCGATATTTCTAAGTCTAGAATAAAATTTCTAAGTCAAGGCTAAAAATACAAAATTTTGTCTGAAAACAGAAGCTAAACAGCTAGTTAATTATAAAGTAACACACTAATGGGTGTGTTTGACAATAAAATATTTCAAACAATATAAAAATAATAATGTTTTAAGTTTGATAACAAATAAACATTAATTAAAGTAAAGAAAAACTATAGCGTTCACTTATTTACTTATTAGGGTAAAACAGGAACAGTAGTTATGGAGAGGATTAGTTTAATGTTCTCTTGTCTGTAGTGTTACGTACACTACAGAAAAGAGACATCATGGTTTGGGGTTATCTTCTTGCCTTTGTATTCGGTAGCTAGATCGGTAGGTCTTTCCGAATCAGGTGGTCTTTGGGACTCATCACGTGGCCTATGTGGCCATACCAAGTTGCAACGAAGCATCATCCAACTTAAAAGCTACAACGCAAAATACAAACAAAGGCTTCAAGTAAACACCCTTTTCCTCGCCTGGGAGGCTAAAAGTCCTCAAAGTGCTCCCATAAATCGCAATTGGCTTCACTCTTCATTCGGCAGTCGGCACGTACGCGGCTCCTGGAGGCATTTACTGGCTGTACGTGCGCATTAGTATGCGGGTCGAGTGCGCGTTGGTATTCGATGCTCGTAGCGACACTACGTCATGTCGAGCTGAGGTACGCTTGTGTTGGTTTGCAGAGGCGGAGTTGGGATCGAATGACGACAGAAAATAATCTTTACTATTTTGAATTAAAACTTATTAGGGAAAACGTATCTTTTTGCCGCCCTAAGGGCTCAATCTCATTGTCTATTTATTCCAAAGCTTTGAAGATATCGTAGCATCAATGATTATTTAATGTGGACTATATTGTGGACACACCCATTTCTCGTCTTAGAAAAAAAGAAACAGGATGTTGACAATGAGATTTCACACTAAGTGCATTGCGAATCTATCGTGATTCGGTAATTCGTTTGTTAGCTGAATGTATTATTTTATTGACGCAAGTCGCCTATTGGCAAGAGTTAGGACGAATCGCGCTTTGCCGCTAAACTGTGAGCACACATTCAGTTGACGCACATCGGCCGCTTGGAACGTTTCCTCATTCCCACGTAAACAAACAGCCGGTCTTTACCCTCGTTTATGAGGCAATGGCACATATTTTGACAGGCTCCAATACAACATCCGTAATGTTTGCTGAAATATTGCACTTAAGGGGCTACCTTATGCGAACACTAGCGCCACAACGATAAAAATCATAACTTAATGAAAACACAAAATATATAAAATCTGTACGATCAATTTGAAGCGTAGGTATATTAGTATTTTTAGAAATAAGAAATTTTATATTACCCTATACGTTGTAGTAAAAGATAGCAAATGTGCTAAAAACGGCCGCTTTTAGCTCTTTCGCTATCTGTAAGTACAATTAACCATAGTTTACTAATTAAAACAGTTCTAAAAATACAACAAGACTTATAAAACAATTTGATCGTCCAGATTTTTGATATTTTGTGTTTTCACCAAGTTATGATTTTTTATCGATGTGGCGCTAGTGTTCACATGGGGTAGCCCCATAAGACTAAAAGCTTCTATTGCTCCAAATCCTAATAATAAGTATGGTACTAAAATGATTACGTTAGGGACTAGAGTGGAATAATCCTTTATCAAAGAATCTGGCTTTGTAACGTTTTATGCTGTAAATATTGCACAATCAAATTCTTGGTGAGTCATTACGTAAAAAGTAGTAAATTCCGAAGCAAAAATAAACGAATTGCATCACAATTTTAATAGTAGGTTTTATCTACAGGATACCGATGTGGGTGGCGGATGCGATTGGCTACCAATAAATACGACTATAAAATAAAACTGCCGTACTGACTGTCAGACACGATAACACAATATGTAAAATATGAGCTACAATAACACGCATTGAAACATTGTAAATGTAGATGCTACAATTACAGAGCGCCAATGAAATAGTGAAGAAGCAAAAGCTAAATAACCGACTAAATGTATAAATGATGAGATACAAAATGTGTTTAATTTGGCAGCGGTGAGTGAACATGCTACCCAACTCGTAATCGCGACCAGTAAAAACAAATCGGCAATTATTGGTTTGGCGAGAGATGAGCGGAACCTGTAGGCGAAATGATTGACCAGATTTGCCAGAGGTAGAGGTAATCAAACGTTGAATAGTCTCCACAAGTTCTTTCGGAGATCATAACCACCATTTTAATACTTAAATCATCAACATTAATAGAAAAATTTGCATAAAATGTTCAGGTGGTGCTTTACCGCTTAATGTGCGTGCGTTTACTTATTGCTTAAAAGACGTAGAAAATTTATCATACAAAAAAGTATCACATTTGTATTACAAGTCAGAATGAATCCCTTCCATGGTGATTTTATTATATCAGATATACTAGATTTGTTCGGCTTCTGACGTGAACATTTTGGAGGTTTTCCCTGAGAGTATTTATTTATATTCCGAGGCTCATAAATTAATAATGATGATGTGGGTTTAACGTTACTGTTATGAATTGGCGTATTTTAAATCTGCACACGTCAATGGATCGGTGAAAAACCAGATGGACGCGATTGTGCGCAAAGCAAGAAGTTGTTTTCTTCAAACGTACAGCTTCTGCACTGCTCTTTTATTTATCATCTACCTTCTTCGTAGGTATGCAATAAAACTTCATGATTATCTGTCCAATCTCTTTCATTATTATATGTCGTGGGCCAATCGACATCGATACCAATATTTTTAAAATCAATACCGTGCGTTCCATGGACTTTCTTTTATTTTTTTGTTTTTCTATTATATTTTGTAACGTCAACCTTTAGTTGACTAAACTGTATCAAGAACCTTAAATTCAACTTGAATTCAGGAGAGTTGCGTGATCGCGATTGTTGTTAGCTGGAGCAATGAATGGAACGACATCAACTATTTTTAGATCAAATAGCTTACAGCGCACACGTAGCCGTGACCGAAAGGCAGGTCGTAAACATCATTAAATAGTTTAGTTTATAGACATTATAGTATTTATTCAAATATTAATGAATGTGAGATTTTAGTTGATACTTTCTGGTGGTTAGCCTAAGTATTCATAAATTGATAAAATTGTCTACATCGAGGTCCAAGCCACGACTAATCAAAAGCCACTGACTAGTCCGAGTCTCTAATGTCTCAAATTTGTTAAAAACATACTCGTAACAAGTCCAGTTAAAAAGTAGCACACATTACATACATTCTTATTTCTATCGAGTTCTTGACTCTCGAAATACGTCCCTGAATACTTTCCGTGAGGGATGCCCGTCACGTTTGCGCGAAGGACGCGGAACAGCGGGCAGATGCGCTGGAGCAGATCGAGCTTGTCTCCTCCTTTCGACATTTGGCCCTCTTTCTTCCTCCTCATCATTAATACACTCACGGCCTCGCTATTAACGAAAATAATAATCACAATCATACTTTCTTTGTTTCAAATATACTTGGTTTTAGTAATTTGATGCCTTGGGTAGATTTCAGTCTGGACAGTTGCCGATCGTTTATTAACGGATTTCAATATTTTTCATTCGAAGGGCAAAATTAAGATTTTTTTAACCGCCATTTTCTCGGAAATCTGGGTCTAATACAACTGCTTTCCCAATTATGCCATCAAGACAATTTCAAAGGATCGCTTCTTTATTTAATGCAAACCATTCTGATAAAAAAAACACCATCCAATAGAATAAATGATGTATGAAAAAAAGTAAAATAAATTTATTATTTCAGAAAGCTTAGACTACGTACACAAAGATAATTTAATTACTAAATTAGCTGGTCCAAGCCCAAGCATATACCTATCAAGATATGACTTTTTTCCTCGACGAACCTCATTCAGTGGTTTATACTTAGTCGAAGTTCGTTACCACACTGATCGGAAAATGAGCACGCGACCGCAGATCAGAATGATCACCACACATGGTTGGTCACTAGAAAGCGCGTCGTCGGTTCGCACTGGCGGCGTCACGTGGCGTGACGAGAGCACCTCACGCTTCAGAGCCCAGGAGTCCAAGACGAGACGCCACTGACCGACAGGCAGCCGCCCGGAACAATGGAAACGTCGTGGAACTGGAAACTCCTCATAATTCTATAATTTTCCTCTAATAGAGGGGTGTTCGTCAAGGCCGGTGCGTTTGGAATGCGGCGGACATGTTTCTTGAGATAACATAATCTTGTTTAATTTGTATCGTTTTTGCTACGCGTTTATGTAGCTACAATTAGCTACTGCATATAGAAAATTCTAAAGTGGAAAGAGTTTTGGAATGGTGAATTTACTATTTAATTGTTAAGAAGTAAGGATTTTTGACAAACGATTTCGAGTTGAATTCGAATTAAGTCTGGTCTTTCTTGATCCATTCCTTACTGTATTTTTCAATAATTTCCAAAGTTTGTATTGCTGAGGAATATATAAAAAAAGAATATTAATAGAATATTAATATTGGAAATAGATGTTGACGTGCTCAATAAAACAAAAGTATTAAGTTTAATATGAGCAATGTCAATATGACTTCTTCCTGCCGTTTGCCAAACAATTTCAGCTAATACATAATTTAAAAGTTCACCTTTGCCATATGCTTCACCGCTATTATTACCATCATACGTTACAACAATTCGACACATTTCGTATCTCTTGTATCTGCGTTCACTACAATATGACTATTGTTGCCATACAAATCATGTACAGTTACGCAACCCATATCCTCTATAGCATCTGTTATTGCCTTTACAATTCAGTGCTCGACTGGTCCTTTCTTCTGACTTTCTCCATAATAGAAAGGTGTGTTCGATACAATAAGAGGTTGAAGGTTTTTGTTTGGATTTTTTTTACCATTGATTGTGTAGAGTAAAGCCATTTTGTGACGAGACTGCACGGTTTAATATTCTTTAAGGCAATCTTTCTCCCTAAAGAAAAAATATACTTATGCAACGTACTAGCTAAATTGCCCGAAACCTCTAATACGGTAGCTCATCTTATCCGGAACTTTTCCAAAGTCTCAAAAATATTATTCACTTTTTTTCACACAAAACTTTATTCACTTCAGTTTAATACTCGTATAATGAGATCTGTTAATTTGGATAACATAACTTTATATTATACGATAGATACTATAATTTGCTTAGTAATTTATTCTGTTTCTTGTACGATGGTTTCAGCATGAGAGCGGACTCACGCTCCGTGGATGGTAATTAGCAGGAATTTCGTAGTTCTTGCAAAAACAGTGTATTTAAATACGAATGCAAAAACTACGAACTTGATTTCACGCTTTATAAAATGGTCAAGGCAAACGAAAGACGTTTCAACTTTCAAGGTATCGATGTATTCATATAAAATATCCATAAAAATATTCTTAATTTTATTGGGTGTATTTTTAAATTGCTTTGGTCACTCACTGGGCTTTAATACTTAAAAGAGATACTCACTAAATTGGTATGTTAGGTGTAGGAAGAAACCACAATAAATGACAAACTCTGTAAAGATGTCTATTTTTTACCTACACTAGCGTTATTACTGATATCAGTAGTCAGATCAAATTTGTTACAGTAATCAATGGCGTTAACCCGTCTCTACGCAACGATATGGCTACTCGACAACAGCTCTATACGTAGACGATCTAACAGCAACAATATACTGGGCTCCAGAGACTGAGAGTGTACAAAAACCTATTACTGCTACATGGTATCATTTAAAAAGCGAGCGTTCCGACCGCTAGACACAAAAGCGAATAAATAAAAAGCTCCGAGTCATCGCGGCGCGAACGGAACGGTCACGCAGGCAGCCAAGCGCGCCTTCACGGGACTTGGCCGACACACTCCGTGCGCGCGCGCCGTGTGAACGAGCCTGCACATTTGCATATATTTATTGTTCTGTAATTTGAGGAAATAGATGCATCTGAAATTCGAACAGATTTTCATCTTGCTGCTGAGGGAATTTATCTAAGTCGTCATTAACAGCTCATACACGACACGTCCCTACCAAGGCTCGACGCCACCCTGAATTAGGGGCGATCGAGCTTTAGTGGACTGCCACAGGCTGAATGAATGAATGAATGAATATACATAATAATAATATATAATGAATGGCTGATAATGATGGTGATGATGATAATGTTGAAGCATTAGTCGACCACGCTGGTCCAGTGCGGGTTGGTCGACTTCACAATCAACTTTTGAATTTCTTCGCAGGAGTGAGCAGGTATTCTCGTAATATTGTTTTTTTCACCGTAAAAGCGTCGAATAAACCGTAAGAACTAGAAATTTGAAAACACGTTAATACGCAGTAGAGTTCGAACCTTCCTCTCCCGGACGGGCTCTAGCCACAACACACTCACGCTCCTGTTACTACAGCACTGCGAATACTAAATGCAGTAGCAAGCTCGGTGGACCTGTTCCATTGTTCAGTGGCAAAGTTCATGGAGGCGGTGTTAGTATATTTATGTTACAATTAATTTTAATATCTAATCTGACAATGAATGAATAAATTAATTAATACTATAATCTATGTAATGCAGGCATTTGATAATCAATTTATGGAATGAATTATGTGTATAGTATTTTTAGGTAAATTTGTACATTGACAATAATTTATATAAATTTGTACCAGCATAGTGTTAAATTATATTGTCATACTTATGTAGTGAATTTATAAATGTATAAAACTGACGTCAACATTATCGCTTTGGGATGGGACTCCTGTTGTGATAATGATTGTATTTTAATGTAAACAAATAATTATAAACACCATCAAAGCTCCATAATTTCGTCTTACAAAAAGAGTGGTCTCAGATGTATCGAATGTTTGTTAATTTAGTCAGTCATGTAATGGTTTAATGAAACTAGATTCATATTTCACTTCAGTCACATCATCGCATGCATATGACCATCTCATATGTTGCCATTGGAAACGGAGTCAGCTCCATCATTATTTTCATTTCCACCGTTTTCACCGCACTGTGTCTGTGACGAAATGTTTGCGTTCATTAAGCGTGTCTAATGCGCGTTAGCGAATACCGAACCCGATAACCGATAAGGCAGTTTACGAAGCGCGTTACGTTCCTCTAATAACATTTAAGAATGCGTGCCGAAATGATTTGAAGTACCTTTACAGGTGATAAAACTCTCTTGAAAGTGATATAATAGTACATTACGATACAAGGATCGTAGATGGCACAGGGCCAGCGTGGTCGACTAAGGTCTAATCACCCTAATTCAGGGTAGGCTCAAGCCCCTCGGTGGGGACGTATATGAGCTGTTGATGATGATGACGATTTTTATTTAACTTGTTACGTTCTTCTGAAAGCAACAATTTAAACTACCACAATGTAACCAGCGTTGTCATCGTAAACACTTCGTTGAGTTTTCAAGGAATGTTGGTGGTAAATATTGACCGTCAGCTCAGCATGCTTCTGATAAGAAGATGATAATACCTAAAGAATAAAGCGATAAGACACTTGCACATGTGTTCTACTTCGAGTGAGTAAAATGTCTATAGGGTTAGCTAGCATCCGAGAATCTGATGATCTCCATTTGTCAATAGTGAAATGACTGTCGGTTTTTTAGTGAGTAAAGTCAAAAACATCACAGGCTGTTGGTTGTAGGCATCGAAATCATGATTCGGAAAATAAATTAAGTTATAAGCTTCGCGGAACGGTGAAAAGTTTAATAGCAGTTGTGAGTCTTCCGTTTCCAAACAAACAAAGAAAATAACTAAGTTGGCAACTCGTATACTTTTTAGGGTTTCAAAACTGAAACAAAAAATTTTTTTCTGAGGCTTTTAATTGACAACTCATGAACTTTTCTTTTCCAGTTAGGACTCACTTAATCAAATGAAAAACATCAGTAGTTACATAGTAGTTACAGATATTTAAAGTGTCTGTAGACATAGGAAAGATATCTAACCGCAGATATAAAAATAATAGTTGCTATTTGACTACAAATACCTATTACATCTATGACATCTGTTGGGGTAATACAGAAAATAGAGAAATTGAGGTTCATCAGGAATAATTTTAAAAAAGGCTTTAAAATGTCTTCAAATAAAATAAGTAAATAAAGTGAGTAAGCAATTGGAGTATTTGTTGTCTTTCACTTTATCACTGTTACTCTGATATGAGAGTGATAAAACAAACCTTACTGATGGCATTATTTATATGTGTGTCAAAGCGTCGTCGTCATTAGCATCGTTTATTTAATTTGATTAGTTACCATAGAACAGAATTAGATTTGAATGTTTATTTTTAAGGAACTATCATTTAGTTATATATGTTTTAAGATTTTCGTGGTTGTTCACTACACTAACATTCTCACAATTCGAGGGTTTGTTACCACGGTAATATTTAATATTGTTACCTCGATATTTCGGAACGGTTACACGCTCCATGGTCACGAGTAGACTGGTGGCGAGTGGACTGCATCTAAGGACAGACATATCTGTCTACCCTCCTTCGGACGCGGCGACTACCCTCACGTTGATTGTTCGAACCACTACTATGGTCACTCACTTGTTTTTCACGACACACAATACTCACTGTATCTATACTGTATCTATATCATTTAGTTGTAGGGTAGTTAACATTTTGTTTTGTATTATTTTTAGGCGTTAATTAATAGTGCCACCTATGATTATTAATGCTTACAAGGGAACGTCAAGTTGTAGCTTGGGTGTAGTCGACACAAGGCTGCTACAATAAATGTCCGTGATGTTGGTACACATGACGATGTCCGTAATGTTAGTTGACTGCTGTTATGAAGGTTTGAACTTCAGCCACCCCTCGGCACAGGTTAGTCAATCTAACCGAGTTTATGATTGTGGCGCGAGACTCGTGTCCCGCACTTTTTGTTGGACTGCGACACAGTAAAGTTGAGAAGCTGGCCTCGTATTGAATTCACCGCGTTCCCGGATATCTAATCCATTTGCAATTTGCATCTACGTTCCTGTGCAATAGTTTAGGTATTTTGTTTTTGAAACCTACTAACTAATAGAAGCTTGTCCATCCAAACCGAGGTTTAATTTTTGAAATTGGACCATGGAGGAGCGCCCTGGAGACGAGACCCTCCATCATATGTATTTGTTCAAATGTTTGTGATATTAGAGTTCCAGGAAATGAGCTATCTCTCTGACACTCTTGCAGACGTTCTACCAAATGCAGCAAAATGTTACTAAAATTAAAAACAAAATTTGGGGAGCAAACTCTATGTATTGACTATTACATGCAGTCCTTGGCTTCTCTCGCAAAGCTGCAACTAATGACTCCAGACGATAGGCTGAAATTTGCCCAAATTGTTATCATGTGGCTCAAAATATATTGATGCCAATCTTACATTCTAATGACGGACGCACGACCTCGAATTGTGAGGGAATCTGACATTCAAACAAAAACAAAAGAGCAAGTCATCGAACTGATTAAGGTGAAGATCGAGAGATTGTAAAATCAACACAGCAGCCCAAATATAGGCACATTGGCATGTTGCTGCCTGTCTATTACTTCCATAATAAAGATTTATTTTGAGACAATGATATTATATACAGACGCCACCAACGCACCAAACGCGTGCCGTGAATTGGTCCTATTTGTGACCATTGCAGTCAGTCGAGCTGTGACCTGTCATTGAGAGCGCGCGTATCGGCTACGTACTAAAAAATTGTTAAAATGCCTTCCTGTGTATTTCGTAACTGTAAAAATTATGACAAAAAGGTAAAGAAAGATGAAGGGATCTCATATCACAGGTAAGTGTATAAAAATATGTAAGTTTTAAGTAGATTAATCTATAATTTGTAATTTTAATGAATCACAGCTTGTTTCCTAACGATAAAAGAGATAGAACATTGTTTCAATCACATGTGTGACAAAGATAGCTCATACGCTAAGGTCATAGATTATGATCAAGTACGCATACAGTAGGTACAAAATAGGTAGGTAAGAAATTGTCAGTGTGACCATAGTAGAAAGTGTAACAATGAGATTTTTATGAATGTAGGCTGAATTATTCTGTTTCTATGTTGAGTAAATTATTGTTCCGTAGATTTCCTACCGATGAGGTTAGTCTACAAGATTGGATAACTATCAATTCATTCATGCAACTTGAAATAGTGTCGGTTCTAAGTATTTCTACTTGTCGCTTAATCTATGACAGAGCGACATTTTCGTGGCTGTACTGATTACAAATAGCTGTCTCTTTCACTCTTACGCTTTGCCTATTTCCTGTCGCATTTATAGCGTGTGTTTCGATATACAATGTTATGAATATGTATGTATATGTGTCGCGGAACAATTATTTTGCGCGTGCAGTATGAACGTAACGTATCTTTCTTAAAATATCATTGTTTTGAGACGAAACTTCGGACTAGACTATGTGGACCTTTCTCTGAGTAATTTTACTTATCTAAGTAATTTTATTTATTTTTATTTAAATTACTAAGCAAAAAAATGGTGATCGGAACGAAATTGTTTGCAATAGAGACAAATTTCTATCGATAAAGCTTTGCGAGTATATCCTTAGATCAAATATAGTGAGTATATTGGACAGATTAGCTTTTTCGTTCGCGTAGATTTATCATTTGGTTTCCCATAGGATCTCCTATTCTAGAATGCAGGAAAATGTCCTCAAGCCATGACATCATCCACATAGCAAGCAGCAACACGTCCCAGATCACGTCGCTTCACGTCAGCTTTCGTTGCATCCCGCCCGACTCGCCTCACGTTCGCGGCGAGAAATAAAAAAGAAAGTCCGGTACCGTTCGTCGACCCACATGCTTCAGCCGAGCGTTGTGGAGCGACACGGTACGTGCAGGGCTGCAAACTCTAATATGATGGATACTGTGAATTATATCTGAGTATGATATAATGATAGATATCTGAGTAGAGACTATGAAATTCACTGTTTTAGAGTAATGGTTACATCCAATCAGAAAAGAAAAATTCATATTGGACTTTTTAAACAGGTACTTTGAATCTACATAAAAAATACGTATTGTACTTTTTGAACGACAAGTGAATATAACATAAAGCAAGCTTAGCTAACTACACTTTAATCCTAATCGTGTAGGGTTAACGGCATAACAATTTTTGAAAAATTTAACATAGGCTTTGCAACACCGGCTACGTGATGAGAGGTAAAAACGAAATTGAACATTGTTGAGGTAATACGCTGCTGCATGTTGTAGAGAATAATTATTTTTAAATAAGTAGTCAAAGAGAGAAGGAGGGTAATGTTGTTTCTTCTTTTGTAAGAAATAGAATACGAGCCTCTTGTTGGTAAATAGACGCGTTTCTAGGACATGACATGTCTTCTGTAAATGTACTGGAGTATTTCACGCTTTTGTTTCGTATCTTTTCAGGTCTCAAAAGCTCCTCAAAACCTACTTACGTTTTTTTTATCAGATAGGTACTCGTATATACAAAGGAGATATAAATAATGTTTCTTAGGCTTTGCAAATCCCATCAAAAAGTCTGGAGTCGGAAAGCTATCTGCCCTAAAGTTAACTCTTATTTCAAACTAAGCACTCAGTTTTGTGGTTATTTCGCAAGCTGTCAACTACGTCAAGCAATTTGCCACAAGCGGTTTAGCAGCAGTTTAGTATTCTGCAGTATTTGCGAGCTTCAGCTCGGTTACTGTTGAATACGCCTCGTTTTGTGTGTTTGGGGACCACGGAGATTTGTCTCCGTGGTGGGGACTCATATTATTATGAGCTGTTGATGATGGCATAATTACCTACTTTCATAGCGAAAAACATGATGGAAATGTCACTTTTCCTTGCTTGTATCTTTCTTTATGTGGGTGACGATTTAAAGTGATGCGACATATTAAGGGCATGCTATTCTATGTCGCTTATTCTCTTTAAGATCACACAAAATAATATTACTATTAGTATTGCGGAATACGTTGTAATATGTGGTAAAATAAGTGAAATTTACTTCATATAAAAGCCTACAATCATCAAAAGTGCATATTCGTTAAAACTCGCTCCGAATTATGACTCTGGTTTTGAGACAACCAAAATAACTAGAGTGGAGTATGCCATAAATAAGTAAGGTGTCTGGTTTCCTCCTCGTAATTAATTCCCAAGAGAAGGATTCAAATGGACTAGAAATCAGTCAATGAACTCCTTGAAACTCTATACCAATAATGTTTTGAAATTGTATCCTACGAAAATGTTTCAGATTTAGACTTTGGACAATGGAAATTCTTTGAAACTCTTCTCCAAAACATTAATTTTGAATAGTGACATCTTTTTCTTTTAATTACACAATCTACACTTTCGTACAGGACCCATTGACCAAATTTGAAAATGTCTGATGTCTTTAGATTATATTCTGTACTATGTCTTTAGATTAGATTTTGTACTATAGGAAAGAATCCTCTAGACATAGACATGGACAACTTTTATTTGACATTTAAACACAGCATCTCAACGCAATCGATTTAGGTTCTCCGAAAATGCCGGGATCAACGCCCTTGTTCGTGAATGGTATTTAGAGATGGTGAGCGGCAGACGGACGGAGCGGCGACGGTAGACCGGCCTTAACCAGAATGCTGACGTCGTGGTTAGAAAGTTGCTTGCTTGCGTCACGGCGCATCGAGGTCGATGAACTGCGGACGACAGGGCTGGCAGTAAAGAGAATGTTCAAGACCTTCAGGTTGTTAATTTGGGAATTGTGTAAGGAGGTCATGCAGGTTTTTCGTAATTGCCTATAGAAAAGGATTTTATAATTGTATACGCAAGCATATTTGCTGCCCAAAAACCGTTTTAAGGATCGATTAAGGGTTAAGAAATCCTCGAAAAGTAACGGCAAAGATACTTAAAAAAAAAATATGTCACACTGTCTGCTGGACGTAGATATCGACAAAGTGTTCTGTGCTTTTTACAATCTTTACAAGTGGGATAATTAATTGCCTTGCCTTATGGGGGGTGGGTTGTCCCACTCTTCATTTTCTGCCCAATTACCTTAATTTTATCCAAATACTTCCAATTATGCCAGAGATGTTTTTGGGCAATATCATTCACTTAAAATGTAAGCATAAAAATATATTTATGGGCAACCCTATTGAGCGGCGCCGCAGCGACCTCGTTCGGTCGCGGGCGGCACGCTCGGCGCTACGTAACCAGCTGTTACGATACTACCGACAACACATCAACACTGGCCTACTAGCTCATCTCCATAAAAGGATAGATGAGAAAACGAAGCGACTGGTGTTGTCTAGGAATTCAAATGCTTAAAGGATTTGAAACAAAGGGTTGGAGTAGGCTCTGCTCGGGAAGTCATTTGTTACTAACTTGAGCAGCAAGCAGCAGCTTAATATGGTAAATAACGAAAATAAATATAAAAATGTGGAATAGGTAAGTGACTACCTTGTTCAATTATGAGGAAGAAAGTGCCATTGTCTGGAAAGAGACGCTTGCGACTCAAACTTTAGACATGCACGTCATACTGTTTGTTCTATTTGCCTAAACTGATTTAGGTCTTTTATCAAGAGCCTGCCCATTAGAGGTAGAGGCCTGGCATATTATTACTGTCCAGTATACTCTGGAGTCTGTAAATAACTGTTTAAAACCCAGTCCTGTCACCGTTTTCTGAGTGAGTATTGCGCCCGAGTTCGTACAGGGCCTTAAACTCGATTCATAAGACACAGAACGGGTTCCACAAGACCAGAGCAAGCGCACATACCTTTCTCTTTTGCTTGCGTTCCGTTCCTTTCACATCAACGCAGTTAAAAATACCAGTTGCTAAGCGTGAGACCAGTTCAGCTAGATCCCTTGTGGGTTTACTATTTTATGACAACTTATGGCCTATCAAAATCTATAGAATACGTACCGGGAAGAGGGCAAAAGTCAAGTTTAAAACGAATGGGGCACCTTTACCACCATAACCCCAAGCGATTTCAGCCATACTTAGCGGAATCTTTGATTAAATTCAGCACAGTCAGACACCAGAACCATGAGAGAAGAACAGTATTTTATGTTGATACATATAAATTAGCCATTAAATATACAACAATATAGCAAATAAGTATTAAGCAAGACAAACTAATGCTAAAATTCAAATGTCATCTAACAAGAAAAACCTGGGACAACAGAACAGAGTTCATTGCCACATAATAAAGCAAACAGCAAGTGGTCAAGACTGGTAACAGATTGCTCAAGATATGGACAAGTCGTAGAATATTGGAAACTTGGACGCCCAGATTAAACGCAGAGCTAGTGAATTAGGCCTTTAAACATAGGTGAGAAACATCCTGATAAAAGCAGGATCAAATGGAGTAACAGAAACACAAGGGCAAAGGTAATTCAAAATGAGTATTTCAATTTATTATACACATGCTTTGAATGTTTGTATTTAATTGAATGTAGTATTTAATTATCCGAGGGTCAAATTACGTTTGTGATATAGTGTCGACAGAGGCGGCAATTCTACGGCAACTAGCAAGTTCGACGCCCGGCCTTAGCCCACTTGAGTGACGTGAACGTGTGCGCACCTCTAAATGCCACTAAAGAATGTTCGAAAATCGAACTGCCGACGACGGAATAATGATTAAAGAAGATAAATAATTTTCAGCGAAGTTGTTGTACGATATGGACAGAATTATTTTACTTGAACGTGGTGATTTTTGTATATGATTTTGATTAAGCAACCTGTGATTAATTTAAATGTTACCAATCACAGATAAAGAAAACAGATTTTTTTTTTTTTAAGAATAAGAGCATGATTATGTATTAACTTTCGCGTCAGACAAAATCTGATGGATAACACTTTAGTTAGAAACTGCATTACAATATCATTTGTTTATCTTTTGCTTGCTTGCAGCAATATAGCTAATATTCAAAGTACACATTGCGTAACCATAGACCAGAACCATAGACGAACGTTATGCAACGGCGCCGAAAGCATGTGGTTATCTAACAAGCATGGGAAAGAGAAACGTAAACATCCCATGTAAACACCGTGTAAGAATACTATGTAAGGTGATGGTATAGGTTGCAATCGTCAAGATGATTCATTCGTTATGGATGATCTTTGTTGTGCTATCATATTCTACGGTTAATTGCCGTTGGGCAGTTTTTTATATGACGAATTGAAGATCCATCAAATAAAGGTAAAGACAATGGAAAGCAGAAGGTTTGATTCAGACAGTCCGATTAACTTGTTTTAGACCAATGACATTTGCAATAACAGCAAAACGACTTTTTGAGTCTACTGAAATGACTCCTGCTTACACATTACAATCCAAGAGTTATCTATATGTTTATGGTTTTAATTTTTTCGTAATCGTACTGTTTCAGCGTGTCCGCATATATATAGGTAAATTAAGAGCCATGCATGATGGCAACAAAGCTACTGTGCATGTTTTTGCAACAACAACAACGACATCTGAACATGATAGGTGTTTCCCATTCCACGCTAGATAACCCGATCTTCAGCTTATTTGGAGTTTGCAGATAGCGCAGCTATGTACTAGTAATAAAAGTAATATATGAAATAGAAATAAAATTAAAATTCGTATACAAATAGGAATGTATGACAATAACAATATTCTAACGCGTAAAGAATTCCTACTTAAAGACACAATAGAAAATATTTAAAACTAAAGCGAAGACAAAACATTTTTAAAACTACACTTAGGAATGTTTGCGGTTGAAAATATCACGTGCGGTAACTGGTAAGAAGCACTATTGTAAATAATGTGTCCTTACATACCTAGCAATTACAAACACTATTAATTTAATATGCTTTATAAATATACCGCGTGCGTAGACGTAATACAAATTGCACCTGATATCTGACTGTACTGCACGTACGTGATAGTGCGTGATGTCACTATTAACGTAGGTAGGTATTCTGTTTGTTTCACGCTTCAGCGAGTAGCAGGTAAATTTTCGTGTACATGTGTACCTTGTAACAGTGTTATTAGAGGTCTTGAAAGAGTATATAAACTATTCGATTTGTACAATTTGTTTATGACACTAGAGCGTTCCATGAATTCCTGGAGCACTCCTAACATTAGTGAGGAGTGCTCGTAGAAGCTAGCTATGTAATACTTTACGCCATCAGCTGAAAAACGTACTTGGATCAAGATCTTTTATAAAAATCTCCACGACGACCGATCCCTTCACCAAATCGTCCTTGTCTAGAGAAGAAAGGTAACTATACCAAATGTGTATGTGTTTATACTATCCAACTGCAGGCAGCAAACTAAAAGGCTATCCCTGTAATTCCTGTCTATAATCCCGAGACAGTCTACTATTTCCAGTATTTTGCTTACAACATGTCTGTCTAATACGGGTGGATGTCATACAATCAAAGAAGTGACAGACTTAATGAATGAAGCTACGAATAGAGATGATGCTAAAATTTTGTTTTGCCTCAAAGAGAATAATATTGGTACCCAATAGCAAGCAACTGAGAATATTTTAAAAGACCCAACACTTATCAGAAACTATTTCCACAAGTGCGAATTATTGATATCGAAGTAGGTGTTGGCTCCATGAGTCATGGTCGCGACCTTGATGAGACAAAGCATTGTAGCGAACAAAACAAAGACAACGATAGCAAGCGACGTGTCGCCAATTTGAATTGCAATGAGCCTTTGTTGAAAGTAAAGTTTGACAAATATGGGAGGGCGTGTAAGGAAGCATGTAAAAGGAGGTGATTTGCACAAGTGAAATGATGATGAACATTTTAATGTTTCTGCAGGTACTACAACTACCATGTAATGAATTTTGTTGTATCTGCAGGCAATTATCTTTAACAGACAAATATTTAGTTTATCCATATTATAATACAAATAAGCTGTAAGATATAAAGTAGTTGCCCTTTTTTCGTATACGCTGTTTTAGGCAGACAACATACATGAAAACAATTTTCCCACAAAAAATCACAGGTACGAGTGATCTCAAAAATAGTGTTTGATTTTGAAATGAGTAGGAGATGCTTGATTATAAACCTGTCAATTTTCCAGCTCGAAATAGTTCTGGGCTTGCCACGTTGCCAAGACAACTCTATCTAGTTTCAGACTGTCTACGAACTGGCTAAAGTCAACTCAGACACTACAAACAATGCCAAGAAATTAACGTTTAAACACATTTCTATCTAGAGTGTAGACATTACCCTTACTCACTTAATGTTACTATGGGTATTCGCTAATGATTTTCATTTAGAGCATTTTTCTTATTTTTAGAGGCTTGATAAGTCGACTAATATATTGCAAGCAGGGTCCCAGGTTCCATAGGCGATTTTGTGACTTGGACTTGGAGTCCACAAGCTACAATAAGCCAATAGACTTATTGAAGATTGACTATATCTGCAAGATATCCATGGACTGCGTATGCATAGGCAATATGCTAGCTTACAGCTTTTTGGTAACTAGCTTTTGTTAGCAAGAGACAACAGCTTCTGTAGCTGAGCGGTAAAACATTCAGTTCTCGTTTCGGAGGTTCTGTCCTGAGTTCTAATTCCGATGAAGACACTGGACAAACAATAAATACTTAGGGTCCGCAGTTTCATTAGAACTTGCAGGCTGGATTACTTGATTGTTCCAAAAGCAAAATGCTTTAGAAGCTTGGTTCGTCCAAGTTTATTTATTTATTTATTTACGGAAAACATACAGCTTACATGACACATAAGACAATAACATTTGAAACATTACATTTAGATGGCATTTGAAACATTACATTTAGATTACATTTAGATGGCAGGTTAAGTCTCGCTCGGCTATTATCTGAGAAAAACAACTATCACATGAGCCACGCTAGAGGATTGGCAGCTCCATATTTCAGACGCCAGGCCATGTGAGGTCGGTCGTTGACCTTACAAACCACACGATAAGAAAGAAAGCGGCAGTATATGCTAGTTGCCTTTTTTCATAGCAATACATCCACATAAGTAGAAATCAGGTTTGCAAGTTACAATATGCGACGCCAATATTTATTTACTTCAGTCCACGTAGTCTAGGATGATGCAACACTTAATGGTTTGTATACAGAACACATTGCAAATTATGTAGGTGTCTATAAAATATAATCAATTTATACTGCACGTAGTATCATGTAATATGGTACCATGGTACAATATAATAATTGCAAAGTAACTCATTTACGTAAGGCAATATTTATTGTATGATTGATTTTGCATGAGAATAGAAAGAGTAGGTTGCTTGCTATAGGGAACGAAACGAGTCGGCAAGAGTTGTACATTAACTGTACACGGTAGGTAGGTCTATTATTTTCTTAGATAGATCCTATACAATAAGATGATGATGATGATTAATCCCATATACATTAATTCTGTGCTGATGGATCAAAAACTGGTACATCAATCTTAAAGTTAATCTTTATAAATCATACTAAAAATTAAGGATAATCTAAAATCTTCTAATGCCTTAAAAATTTAACAGAAGCAGCGATGCTGTGGCGACAACTTCAATACTGCTGGGTGTATTTAAGTTTTGATTTATGCACATAGAATAAAAATAAGTATGCGAATACCCTTTTGTTGTAGCTGCACCGTTGACTCGTGCTGTGTCACGGCCAAGGTTGCCAGAGAAGGGTTTCGTCACGCTTGCTAGCAGCATTCGTCATCAGAGAAAATCGACGACAAATATTTAGATTTAGATCTGCTTCTCCTGTTTGCCAAATGTGTTATTTGACTTGACAGCAATCTGTTTCACTTGCACTCGTGAGATTTGAAGGAAGAGGAAATGAAAAACGCTATCACTCCCGTGTGATTTTCGCACAGAGCTTTTAATTTTAGTAAAGTCGGGGTCATTTAAAAAGCAAAATAAAAATCAAAAGCAACTCGTACTCTACTCATACTCTAGAAGTGCGTAAAATATTTGAATATAGGACGTGTCGTTATCGAAAAAATGCGTAGATATTGGAATTCGTAATTTCGTATCGTTTTGTAAAGAGTCATGTCACATCAGACGGTAAATAACTTGCACAAAACCTTGAATAAACCAGGTATTTTCTTCAAATGCCATATCATACCATGCCGTGCCATACCATTGTGTAACTCATTGTTCTCTAATCACATCGCCAGCGCGTGTCACTGCCAAGGCTGAAGATAAGGAGTTCGTCACGCCGACGATTTCTTTACAGCAAGGGCTGATTGGACATGTTTTATGTAAGCCTCGGTTAACAGAAAGAGGCAGACGTTGTCTCTTGAACACTGTAGTGATGCCACGATAAACTGGGCTTCTAAAATTATGGTTGAAGATGACAGGTTCGACACGTCGACGATTTCTTTACAGCAAGGGCTGATTGGACATGTTTTGTGTAAGCCTCGGTTAACAGAAAGAGGCAGACGTTTTCTCTTGAACACTGTTGGGAGGCCAAGAGAAACTGGGCCACTAATCATTGTCGAAGATGACAGCAAGGGTTAATTGGACGTTTTAAGTAAGTCTCGATATAATAGAAGGAGGCAGACAGACGTGGTCTGATTATTTACTTTACAAAAAGTCGACACTTTGGTAAAGCTGTGGTATTCACAGTAGTAGGTCTTGTCTTGGTATAATAATGTGAATGTACGATGTGACTTCCTTGGCATCACTTTTCACATTCTTCAGATATCGTCTGCCACTGTCTGTTTGGTTGATTTGAGACGCCTAGGAGGGTCTATTGCAGCGTTTTCGATTTGTCACGTCTGTGAGAGAACGAGCGTTAACTTGAGATAATGATGTTCAATTAAGTTACAACTGCACTTGCATGCACCATTGGTTCTTTTATTGACGTAGTAGGCTACATTTACGTTGTGCATTTGAAAGGCATTCTTCAGGAAATATTTTCTAATTTTGTAATTCAAGATATGAACTTTCTTCAAGCTATGAAACCAGTGTGGCCCTTGATCTGATGTCCTTAATTTAGGAAAGGCACGAACTTTTTAGTATAATGTTTGTAAGAAAAAAAAACGCAAAATCTCTTGGGTGGTATGTCAGTCCATAAAACTGTCCAACTTTTGTTTTAGTGCTTGTCCAAATTATGAAAAAAATAAACACTTTGATATCAAGTGATCGAGACATGCTGATATGATAAGTGATTACAAACAGTCAACTAATCCTTTTCTAAACATTGCACGCCGGATGAGCGGAGCGCATCGAATTGCACTGCACATGCAAGCGATGGAAGGAATGCAGTGAGTGCCTCGTGCCAAGGTCACCTTCGGACATTACGTAACCCATGAAAGACTTTCCAAACAAAGAATGCTGGCCGTTTCATGTGGCGTGTCGTGGTATCGGTTTATTGTTGCACGTGTGCTTGGAATTACAGGCGTGGTCTCGTGCACCGTGCACCGAATATATATATATATATATATTTTCTATATAGATCGTGTTTTATTTCCTTTTTATTTTGGTTTTTTGACCGAGCGAGCGCGGCAAAATGCTTTCGTATGTCCGGATTTCCGGATGTCTAGTTGTTCTCCTCAGGTTGCATTTATCAACTGATTTTCGTGTTTGTAAGCGGAGACAGGTTCGTCAATTTTACATATTTTTTTGTCGATATTTTGAGAGTTGTAGACGTAAAAAAAACATAATTCAGCCATTTTGCAAAAATAAACAAACTCGCGAGGTCTATTGGCTCGAAGAGCCACTAGTGTACATCTGTCGATATTCAGCTGTTTTCAAAGCTTTTACAGAATTAGCGCACGCCTCTTTCAAAATTCTCTTCATATGGGTGTGGGGTCGGTTGTCGACTGGTGTTACAGTTACAATACAATACAAATATTCTTATGGGGTTCTCAAAAGGTAACCCCTTGGGTAAGTAGGGCGGGCGAACGGATGGTGCCATTCGAATTTTGAATCCATATTACGTTTATTCAATGCTCTTACAGTGAAGAATAACTGGGAATCTGCACGATCTGAGTGTGAATTACACGTACACCAACCCGCATTAGGCCCGGTTTCCACCAAAGCGGAGAGGAGAGGAGATGTGCTTGAAAAATCAATCAGATTTCGTTATTTTCACATCTCCTCTCCGCTTAGCTTCAGTAACGAAATCTGATTGGTTATTCAAACACATCTCCTCTCCTCTCCGCTTTGATGGAAACCGGGCCTTAGTCCAGCGTGGACGACTAAGACCTAATTCATCCTAATACAAGGTAGGCTCGGGCTTTTCGGTGAAGACCTAGGTATACGAGTTGATAGCATATCTCATTATCAGTGGGTCAAACTATGTCGTGTGTCCCAGCAACTGTAGGTAGGCGTCAGTAAATTGCTGTGGTTGTTTCAAAAATCAAATTACACTAGTGGCTCTGCGAGCTGTAGACCTCGTGAGTCTGTATATCTTTTAATTTTTATTTTTTCTCCACAAACATCCCCGACCCTTTGATTTTATTTTATTTTTATTGGTTGAGAAATGTGACCTGTAGAGGAAAACAGCCTCATCGGTAGACCTTGTAAGCTGGCAACCCCCATAACTCCGTCATCTTTTTTAAATTTTCAAATCTGACTCGACATAAAAATTCTATTAATTTATCGAGCCTGCTCACAATATTTCACGAGAACCGGTTGAGAAACGCGACCTGTAGAGTGAAACAAACAAACAGATGGACAGACAGACATACAAAAGCTTTGGCCAAGCTGAAGCAGAGACGCTTCGCTCGCTCGGTCAAAAAATATACTAGTGGCTCTGTGAGCTGGTAGACCTCGCGAGTTTATATATCTCTTTATATTTATTTTTTTCCACAAATATCTCCGACCCCTTGAAATTTATCTAACTCAAATATATTTATTTTATTTTAATTTGTTGAGAAATGTGACCTGTAGAGGAAAACAGCTTCAGCTTAGCTGGCAACCCCCATAACTACGTAATTTTTTTAAATTTCCAAAAACTGACTCGACTAAAAAATCTATTAATTTATCGAGCCTGCTCACCATAGTTCACGAGAATCGGTTGAGAAACGCGACCTGTAGAGTGAAACAAACAAACATATGGACAGACAGACATATAAAGCTTTGGCCAAGCTGAAGCTGAGACGCTTCGCTCGCTCGGTCAAAAAATATCGCGCCGATAACACTAATAAAGATTCTCACGACCATGAAAGTAAAACAAGTAAACAATACTCTATTCCGTTTATAAGTGAAATCACAAAGGGCTGTAAAAAGTGCATTCGCGATCGCGTTGCGCCGGCGACGATGATGCAACTGCAGGGCGATATCGGCGGAATGCGATTGCCTTAGGACCGTGACGGGCTTATCGCAACTTTGCCGGTTGGCAGTGACATTGGAACTAGCTGGAGTGAAGCTGAGTATTTAAGGGGTGGTGGCGTAACTTCATGCTTGGACGAGGCTTAACGGAAGCAAAACACTCTGGAACTCCGGACCAGAATCTTACGCATTCTGTCCGGAATAGAAAAAGAGGATTGAAGAGACTTCTTTTGATTAAAGATCTTTTCGCTGTATTTTTAGTTCATCGAACATCACACAACGTCCAAAGAGTTTGTTTATCCTGAAATCTCCGTTTTGATAACTTTAACTCCGAACATGTTTTTTTAATAAACGTGTAAATTATTTTGTTTTATTAAAGTAGCTACTTATTGGGTATTCATCAACATCAACGGCCCGTTACAGTCCACTGCTGGACTATGAGCCTCCTCCACTTAAGTGGAGGGTTTTGCCATAATCTCCTCGCTTGGCAGGCGGGTTGGAGATCGCAGGTTACTGTATCAGAGAGCGCTGCTGCCCGTGCCCTGTTCAATGTTTAGTCCCTAAGTCGCCTCTTACGACACCCACGGGAAGAGTAGGGGTTGGTGACAAATGTATTCTACTCTGCCGTCACCACACGGAAAATTGGGTATTGCATAAGTAAAAAGCGTTAGATGCTTATTCCATACAAACTTTTTACCACAGGCCACAGGCACGAAATCTTATTCCAAGGTGAAAAACTGTAGTTAATTCTAGGTAAGTACAAAGGAAGAAAGCTGATACATCTTGACCTCCTTGTTAAGTTAGCAACCATCGAGTAAAAATGTAAAATACGGAACGAAAATCAGAAGCAGGTCGCCGACACTCCATAATACATCTACTACGTAACAAAATAGCAAATCGCGACACTCACCTCGCGGTGTCTCGACATACTTATAAAGTTAGTATCTCTTTCCGTGTCTTATTTGGTAAACAAACATGGCGATAAGGTGACCATAGACACAAAATAGTGCTTCCAAATAATAGATTTCATTGATTTAATTGAATGTAATTGAATTGGTGATTAATTGTAATTGGTGATTACAAGCATTTCGGAATATCCTACGTCGTATATCTCTTACTCTAATTTGTCATCATTGACGTATTTATTGTAGTGATGGGTTAACTCGCTTTGTCTAGAGTAGGTCGAGTTGAAATGGTGGAAATCAACTCGAGTCGCAACTCGAGTTGATTCGACTCGAGGCGGGCGGCGGCGGCGGCGGCGCGGCGCGTGAGTGCGACGTGGGGCGCATTCCGAATCAGACTTTCAGCACTGTCAGCGATCAGAAAAGCAAAAAAGTATGAGTTATGACAGCTGACAGTAATTCGGAACGCGATTACGAGTGCTTAAATCGATTTCAGCGCACTCAAAGCGCGTACCGAATTACTGTCAGCAGGCGAAACCCATACAATCTGATCGTTGACGGCGCTTATAGTTTGATTCGAAAGTCACTTAAGCGTGTATCGGAACGCGCCCGTGATTCATTCATTATAACATTTAACATACATTTTTTAATTGCAATGGATAGAGACGTCACGTCTGACCACTTATTTGTCGAATCTATTTTTCTCTGTCTACTTATATTTTTAAAGATTCAACCAGTCTATTCCGATTAAATAATTGAATTGTGTATGAGTGCGTGATATACCTCATCTCTAAAATCCAAAGATAATGTAGAGATACCCGATCGAAATATGGTTTGAGGTTAGAACGATTTATTGATAATTTTGCGAAAAACTTAAGTTTTCGATGATTAATTCTAACAGAATTTGTGAGTGAATGCTTGATAAGTGTTTGTTTCAGGTGTATTAATATTTTGGGCTAGTTCTATAGTGTGATCAGCCCGTAAACTTGAGATTTTGTCGAGGTAAGTGGTTTGTTTACCAAATAAGACACGGAAGGAGATACTAACCTTACCATATCTGTAAAATGACGTCATTCCTAATCCTGCTATGAATATAAACTTTTTTTATGTTTTTTACTTACTTAATATTCGTTGTTGAAACTGAAACCGCGAATTACGTGGCTAGCCTACTCAAGCAATCTTCAGTCTTGAATTCGTGATGTGTTTTATATTTATAACTAGCTTCATAAAAGGCTAGGTTATGGGTGTTAGAAAAATCAAATCAACGGCCCGTTACAGTCCACTGCTGGACTATGAGCCTCCTCCACTTAAGTGGAGGGTTTTGCCATAATCTCCACGCTTGGCAGGCAGGTTGGAGATCGCAGATTAAAAGGTTACTGTATCAGAGAGCGCTGCTGCCTGTTCCCTGTTCAATGTGTAGTCCATAAGTCGCCTCTTACGACACCCACGGGAAGAGTAGGGGCTGGTGACAAATGTATTCTACTCTGCCGTCACCACACGGCACAAAATGGCTGTGTTAAAATAATTCATGTAAAAAATTGGTCAACTTCATACATTACCCTCTGGGAATCTCGAATGTTCTTAAGATTCCCTATGGAAGTCCCATAACTTCTTTTAGTTGTCGACAAGGCAAATAATACTTGGGTTGAATGAAAGGCTGGTAACATGTGCTCGAAGGAAGGATTTTCGGGGATAAGCGCGGGACTTTCCGTATTTACCATTTGGCCCAGTAGCTTTGTACAATAACTTCTAGAGCGAATTGATCAAACTATGTCTCATCGAGGTGCTTAATCCTACTTTGAATTACGGCGAGCAATTAAGTTTAAATAAAACCACTGAATTTAAGCTTTGTTGTATAGGATCAGCCGTGTGGTGACGGCAGAGTATAATACATTTGTCACCAACCCCTACTCTTCCCATGGGTGTCGTAAGAGTCGATTTAGGGACTACACATTGAACAGGGAACGGGCAGCAGCGCTCTCTGATACAGTAACTTTTTAATCTGCGATCTGCAACCCACCTGCCAAGCGTGGAGATTATGGCAAAACCCTTCACTTAAGTGGAGGAGGCTCATAGTCCAGCAGTGGACTGTAACGGGCCGTTGATGTATAGGATTAAGGTTTATTATGATAATTTAATTTAAAAAAATATATCTGTTTTACCATACGTGATTAGGCGGGTCCAGACCAAGCGAGCAGCCTCGCGCGAGGCCCGCCGCGCGCGAGGCTGCTCGCTTGGTCTGGACCCGCCTATTTCAATGTGCTTGGTCGATATCAAATCTTTGCATTTCTGCGCAGACGCGTGTAGTTTTCTTGACGATGTTTTCTTTCATTACAACAGCGTCGTATAAACGTATAGGTACTGAATTATACTAGTACGATTTAAATAAACTGCTATAAGGAAAATCGTCGTGTAGGTTACTTTGAGGAAAATGGACAGAACATGCCATAAAAGGATGTAAAACCGTTCTTGTATATACGTAAGGGATTAAATAGAATTATTCGTCATTTTCATTACTAAATTAGAAACACACTAGGGTAATTGGGTGGGGCGGCTCATTGCTCATAGAATAGGGATCGGACTGTTCACCATATTTTATGAATTATAGATTAGTAGCAGACGATTCGCGAAGAAAAAAACAGAATCGGTTGAAAAACGAATTTACAGTGATTTTTTAAAGTTTCAATATGTCTATCTTTGTCAAAAACGATTTTTTTGTATGGAGATTATATGGCGTTACTAACAAATGACATCACAAGTGGATATTAGAAATAAGGCCGCCTAATTGGTATATACGAATTGGTGTATACGAAGACTGTAAGTCATAAATAACATTATATTTTTATCCTCGATCAATCGTGTAAGAAATGCTATAAAAAGGACAATCGCTTACATTATGCCCTTCAATGCAAGACAATGGGGTTTCAGTGCCACATCGTGCCATGGTGGACATTTGGCGCTGGTGCCAAGATTAGGATGACGACCCTGGGGCCAAGAGCAAATCAAGGACTAAAGGGCAAACTACTCGTGCTATCTATTCAGCCTATGGCCCCGATTCGGGAAGTCATGCTCTAATTCTAATTTTAAAATCCAGGTATACTTTTCGATTTTATGACCAGTGAAAGAGAGGTGATGAATTCAGACGAATGAATGATATTAATTTGAACGAATGATAACCTAAAATAAGGGCATAACTGTGAGATTAAGAGATTTTTAAGTCGCATGTTTTAAGTTCTTTCTAAAATTGTGCTATCGACACGGCCATAAGGTTCAAATTCGATGTTTGACAGGTCTAATATTAGGATGGCCATCTCCTGTCCTTTTTCAATCTTTAAAACGTGAAAAGGGACGGACGAACTGAAATTAAGGATTAGAGCGTGACAGTAAGAATTAGCCTCTATGTCTACCCACTGCTGACCCAGCAGTGCTGAGTACGGGCCTCTTCCTTTTCGCGCCACTCACACAGGTCCTTTGCTGGCCAGAGCCAATGTTTGCCCGCAGTAATGTCATCTGACCATCGGCCTACCGATCGCTTGCCTGTTCTTGGCCGCCATTCAGTTATTGCCTTAGTCCATCTTCCATCTGTCCGTCTCGCCAAGTGTCCGTCCTGACCACCTCCAACAGAGCTTAGTTATCCGCTTACCCACATCTTCTACCTTGGTACGAAGTCGAATTTCGGCATTGAAGCTTGATGCCGAGCATGGGACGCTCCATGGCCCTCTGTGCTACTTTCATTTTGTACACAGTCTCCTTTGTGAGTGTCCATGTCTCGGCACCAAATGGTTTTCAGGTTTTGTGTACTACTCGTGGATATTTTGGAGTTGGTATTTGTATTTTATCTATAGTTGTATGTAATACCAAGGTAGTTGATATCGTCCAGAAGTGTAGCAAGCTGAAGTGGCAATTTGCTGGCCAGTGGCCACGTCTGTCGCAGAACCGACGAGCGTTGGAGCAGACAGGTTCTCGAATGGAGACCACGTCTCGGGAAACGTAGGACGCCCCCCTGCCAGGTGGACTGATGACATGAGGAAGGTAGCTGGTGGTGGCCGGATGAGGAAAGCGGGTGATCGTGCGCTTTGGCGTACCCTTGGGGAGGCCTACGTCCAGCAGTGGACTGCAATAAGCTGATTGATTGATTGATTGTATGTAATAATGATGGCATTAAAAATAGAGAAAAAGCCTAATATCCAACAGTAGATTGATGTAGGCTGAAAAATATGATGGTTGGTTGGTTGGTACGAGGTGGGATCAAACCCACAAACTTAATGTCGACGAATACACCTACTTGAGCCAGATAGCATCCTTCGATAACAGGCAGGACAAAGAAATCGATAGACGCGTTCAAAATGCCTGGAAGAGCTACTGGTCCAGTCCAGAAGGCTGCGTTACGCCACACCGACGCGACCGACCGACGTTTTCATTGTGTTCTTGACTGTTTCATGCAAAAACTGTTTAGCTGTTTTATGTTTAGTATTTATATAACCCACACATCACATAAGTACGCACCTATTAGTAATTTTATTTTATTTTCTATATTTTATTTAATTTTTTGTTTGTTTTTCTTAGCTATTTACTTATCTAAAACTTTTTTAAATTACTTAGCTAAAACAAAAAAGTCTATTGTAATAGAAAGATATTTGGGAGGAACAGTGTCTCCTGACACAAGTGTATTTAAACGCTTACTAGGAGACATCGGAAACTATTTTATGTAAGTAAAAAAAAAATATTTAATTTAATAATATAAAAGGTATTTAAAGTTATAAAAGAATTAGTTTTCATGTTCATTTAGTCACTTATCTCTACTTAAAAAGTACGTACATAGCAGCGTATTCCAACTTTTCCGACTACCCCTATCGCCGACGCTAAGTAGACTCGCTGCGCCAGAGTTTGTATCGTAATCGGTATTCCTGACAAATACAACCGACTACCGGTATTGGTATTCTCCCGCTATCGGCCACTCTACGCTGTGAATGTATTTGGGTGAGCAGACGAGCGAATCAGCGATTTTGCGACTAGTTTACTTGCTGATTGAAAGAAATTTTGAAAATGGAATGTCGCCATAGTTTTAGCAATGAACAGAAATGTTTTCTAAGCATTACATAAATAAAAACGACGTATCAATGAAAAGTAATTCTAACATTACTTTTATAAATGTGAATGGCAACAAACTTTGTGATTTGCTTTCGTTGTTTGTAATCGTCAGCTACCACACATCTCCACCGAGGAGCTCGAGTCTATTAGGGCAATCAGGCTGGTTCAGTGCGGATTGGCCGACTTTACACACAACTTTTTAAGTTTTTCGCAGGAGTGGACAAGTTACTTTACTTTGTTTTCCTTTACCGTGAGAGCGTCAAACAGACGTACGTATATGGATTCCAAATTCTATAACAAATTAGTACATGATAGGGGCACTTCCCGGACGTGAAACAGCAGTCACTACATCGCCAACTTTATCCTTTTATTTAATATTTATCATTCGGCTAGTCGCAAAATCGCAGGTCGGTATCCTGAACGCGAATGCAAAGTTAAATGGCGGTGTCCTCGGCGCGTCCCGTTCCATAGGAATAACAATTTGCGACGTGGTCAGCCTCAGGAGTTAGGACACACAACGTGAGGGCTTGGTCTGTACCTTGGTGCAGAACGGGCCTTTAAAAATGCACATACTGTATGTATATTTTAAAAGTACTGTATGTATACATATATATATATATTCGTAATAGTCGCGCGATCCGAATGCAGCTCTGCAGATGTAGGTATGTGATGACCTAAAATTCGTGGCCATAGTAGACTTAGGGGTATGAGATTTCCGCCGACTTCCGCTCCCCCACAAGTCAGATTACGCTTTTAATTAATTTTGCGACGCAAAGATTAGATAAAGTAAAAATCAAGTACATAATTTGATTGAATTATGAAAGGTGTCATCGCTGCTTCGGGCTGGCTGGAAATAAAAATGCTGACACGATATCCCTCCATCCAGAATATTATAACGGTTGTTGAGCGAAAAGCAAAATTATCTAAATGCAATGCAGTTAAACTTGTTTTTTAAAAAACGAAGCTCCTAAAAGTATCTTTTGTTTTATTTAAAATTCTGGTCCGTATTGTATTGTGTTCTTTTCTTTGCACGGTTTCTCTTGTATTTTTTCCGCAAACCTTTATGGCTTTAAAAACTTTTAGCTTGTTCCGTGTTACGAAAGAAGTCTTTGAAAAATTGCCTCATGTTTGAAAAAGCTATTTCCTTGTGTTTCGCAATTTCGAGAAGTGAAGCGAATGAGGATATTTCTCATCATCAGATCACATTTCTCAACCGATTCTCATGAAATTTTGTGAACAGGTTATATAAATATATAGAATGTTATTGTCAATTCACTTTTTCGAAATTTTTCAAAATGGAGATGTTACGGGCTCTGTAATCGAAAATAAAATATTATTCAGCCATTTCTAAAATAAAAATAAACTTGCGAGGTCTACAGCTCACAGAGCCACTAGTTAAATATAAGTGCTTACAGTATCCAGGTATTGGATAACATTTCCAACAATGCCGCGAGGTCACGATCAGGCTGGCATGAGCCTGCGTTGGCGCACGATTGCCTCTGACCTTTCTCTTACCATTGAGGTGGTGGGTGATGTTTATAAACCATTGGTTAGAATGTAATCATCAACTACCACATATTTATAGTAAATATACTATCTATTTACATTTCCTACACGACTGCGCAAAATTTTTTTCGGTGGGGCAGTCATGTTTTTAATTTTAAATACATAAATAAATAAATATTGTTTATTTTAGGCTCAGGGATATAAAGTTTTAAATACATAGTTTGTAACTAGTCAGAGTATTTAGTAGTTGCTTAAGCTAAATAAATATTATTTATTTATTTAACCATTTATTGTACGGCTACGGTACATTAAACAAGAAAATGACAATAACACAAAGAAAAACGTCACAACAGGCCTACTTATTTCTAAAGAAATATCTTCCAGCAGACCTACAATTACACAATTATTACTAGTGGCTCTGTGAGCTGTAGACCTCGCGAGTATATATCTTTTAAATATTTTTTTTCTCGACAAACATCCCCAACCCCTTGATTTTTTTGTATTTTTAAAGTTTTATTTATTTATTTATTTTATTTTTTATTTCATTTTATTTTAAGAAATGTGACCTGTAGAGAGAAACAGCCTCAGCGGTAGACCTTGTAAGCTGGCAACCCCAATAACTCCGTAATTTTTTAAAATTTCCAAAAACTGACTCGACAAAATATTTCGATTAATTTATCGAACCTGCTCACAAAATTTCACGAGAATCGGTTGAGAAACGCGACCTGTAGAGTGAAACAAACAAACAAACAAATCCACAAACAAACAGATGGACATACAAAAGCACATTTGGCCAAGCTGAAACAGAGACGCTTCGCTCGCTCGGTCAATTATTACTTAAATTAGATTAAAATTCCTTGCAGCATAACAACGGTCGAATAAGGTGATTAATTATTATTTAAAAAACAGAAGAGGGAAGATAGGACACCTGATAAGACGCGACAACTTTTTGAGAAACATGATGGAAGGGAAGATTGAAGGGAAAAGAGGAAGAGGAAGACCAAGACGAAATTATTTCGAACAAATCACGGAAAAAGTGATTGTCGTGTCTTATCAAGATGTTAAATCATTGGCGGAAAAAGAGAAAAAAAGGCAATAGGGGATCGGACTGTTCACCATATTTTATGAATTATTTTTAAAATATAGATACTAATCTATAAACGATTCGCGAAGAAAAAAACAGAATCGGTTGAAAAACGAATTTACAGTGATTTTTTAAAGTTTCAATATGTCTGTCTCTTTCAAAATCGATTTTTTGTATGGAGATTATAAAATATGGCGTTACTAACAAATGACGTCACAATATGGTATGTGCCTCTCTGTCTAATCTTGAATTTCAAACCTTTATAACTCGGTCAATTTTAAAGATAGAGCAAAAATTCTTTTAGTGTGTGAAAGCAGAAACTAAGAAGTATGGATTTATAAAATAAAATAAAAAGTAGTCCGATCCCCTATTACTGCACCGACAAGAGCATGATTTAAACACTTTTATAAGCTTCGAGCTTTTATTAGTGCTTTTGCATAGTTCTCCGAAAAAAGTAGCAGAAAGATTAGCATTTTAAATAAACAACATGCTTAAAGGTATCAATCATAAGAAAGGACAGTTTTATTAATTTTATTATAGTAGTAGACAAGGTCAGGTTTGATCTTTGACCATGCGCAGAGGTCCAGGCTGGCGGTTTGCCAGCGGTCAATGGAGCGCAGCATTCTCGGAGTGAGAAGAACGGACCGAATCCGCAATACCACTCTTCGCTCCAAAACCCGCATCGCTGATGTTAGCGAGAAAGCCGCGAAGCTAAAATGGGAGTGGGCAGGTCATGTGTGGAGGATACATCCGGATAGATGGGCCCGAGCCGCCGACGCGGACGAGGGAGGCCTAGAAAACGATGGCGAAATTATCTGGACACATTCAAGGAGAAATGGAGTGAAGTGGCCTTGGATCGAGATCCGTGGAGGGAACAGGGGAGGAGGCTTTTGCCCAGCAGTAGAACGAATAGAGCAATCTAAAAAAAAAACTCGTATTAGAAAGTAATATAATCTCAGATGAAAAATCGATGGTATGGTTCCTTAAAACAAATCATTCTATGTCCTGTAGCTTCAGAGTTACCCATGCTGACCCGTCTAAATAGGCCACCCTGTAAGTATCCGAAGTATATATATGTATATATACTTATATTTTTGAACAGCCCTCTTTGCTATTTTTATCAAAGTGGTAATATAGCAGGACTTAATAGTAATAGTTGAAGAAGTAATAGGACAAAGGGCCGAAGCGTAACAGTCGGAACACGTGCCGGAGCCAGTTCGAGACCGCATCACGTCGCCCCTTCGAGACTCGCTTCTGAACTTTCAGGGCACGTGAGCTGGGGCTAGGGTTGCCAGGTCTTAAAACAGAAATACCGGATTTACCAGCCAATTTAGCCGGACATCTAAGTAAAAAGCCGGGCACCTTTAATTTTTAGTCTTCACACGGCAATTTTTTTTAAGTAAAACAAGGCTTCTTAAGATTTATTAAAACCAATAGGTCAAAATTAAAAGCCTAACAAAAGCCTGACAGACCGAAACAGTCTAATTTGGTTGGATACGCAACCAAAAAGGACGCCTGGCAACCCTAGATGGGTCATAAAATCCTACGATTTCATAAGTCTGTAGCTATTTGATGTACATTGCTTAGGCAGGTGCACATATTTGGACTGTATACCGTATTCTATGACTGCATAAGAGTTGACCTCTGCCTGCATTTAGCAATGATGCAGTCCTTCCTCTTCTTCATCGTGTTGTAAGGTCGACAACCGACCTCACAAACCCTGGTGTCAGTATTATACAGCCGCTATCTCCTGCTGCATGACGACCCCGTAGGTAAAATAAACCACGCGACGTAAAACGTAACCACCAATAGTAACATAAACTTGGAATTGGCGGTTACTTAATATGTCGCGCGGTTTATTTTATCGACGGTGGTCATACAGCGGGGGTAGGTTCGTATAACAACTACTTCCGAAGATAGCAGCCGGGAACCATAGCGTGTCTTACGAAGCACGGAATCATCTTTCTTTTCACGTAACAGCTTCCGTGGCCGAGATTTCGCCGCTTACTACGGAGGTTCCGGGTTCGATTCCCGGTGTGGACACTGTCAAGGAAAATCCTCTTTGTGAGACTTTCCCCAGTTTGGTTAGGACTTTGCAGGCTGAATCACCTGATTGTCCGAGTGGTGGTGTTTGTGTTATCTGAGTGGTGTGTATTAAAATCTATCGAGATACCAACTGCACTCCGCATGCTTTCTGTTTTTTTTTCGCAGCTAAAAAGCAGTATAAATAAATGAAGTCCGATATTTTTTGTAATTTAATTGGCTGCGCAATGTAAAGCAAATAAACTTGTAGCATGTGTAATGTAACTTTATGAAACAAAAGTTCGTGATATGAAACTAGGAATATCTTTTACAATCCCACGAGAATCAAATACTTAGTAGCTTGCAAAAACTACACCAATGAAGAAAACGTGTTATTTCTTACTATTTATATTTCTTTCATAAGTTGTTCAGTTTCATGGGCTTGAGGCCGAGAGGTTTTGCGTTATTAAGCTAACATGTACATGCGTACGGAGATTACTTCCAGGGAGCGTACGCGGAAATAAAACGAAACGAGACGTAAAGGTCAAGACCTGCCTACGCCCATTACGCGGTTCTAAGGTGCGCAGGAGCACGCGGGAGGGGAAGCTGCGAGCGGTCGTTGACCCGGTCGGTGACCTGTGTGCCCTACGACGATTGCAGGGAGCCTGCTAACGATTAGTACTGCGATTACTTACATCTCTCTAGATTTCGATGACGGCTCCGTAGCCCAGGTGGTAGTGTATCTGCCTCCGACGCACAGGGTCGCGGGTTCGAATCCCGCCCAGGGCAAACATTTGTGTGATGAGCACTTGTGTTTGCCTTGTGTCTGGTTGTTGTTTATCTATATAAGTATGTATTTATCTATTTAAGTAATGTATATCAGCTGTCTGGTACCCATAGTACAAGCTCTGCTTAGTTTGGGATCAGATGGCCGTGTGTGAAGATGTCCCCACATATTTATTTATTTACTGACTACTTTGGATTGCTAAGTTTGAGTCGCACTTATACAGAAAATCAGTACTAAACACGGATATTTTTCCGTGGTACTGAAACCTGCAACAGCAAACCAGCGTTGTGGATTTTCGTGTTCTTACTCAAACCTCTAACGAGGAGGGAGATATTTGATCTAAGAAGAAGATACACTTATTGTTCCGTTCAATGACGTAACGACAGATGGCGCTGTTAGTTTTAGCAGTCTTACTGACAACGTGGACAAAATAAAAAAGAGTTAAATATCAATAAATAATAAAATCGTCAATGCACAAACCAGCCAGCATCTCAATGATGGACACAAAACTAGACAACAAATATCAACAAAAAAAATTGAAGACAGCCAGTCTTTAAACCAGCCACCATCTCAATGATGAACACAAAAATAGACAAAACATGAAAAAGAATCAAAACATCAAAAGAAAAAAAAACAGCCAGTCCACAAACCAGCCAGCATCTCAATGATGAGCACAAAAATAGACGAACCATTTAAAGGCCATCCAGTTCGTTAAAGCAGGAAGGATTTATTATACGAAGCGGAGGAAGATTGTAATCGGTTTGCGAGGGTTCACTTGTTCACCTTCTGAAGCTTGGAACCTGACTAGTCGTGACCGGCTCCTGTAAGTACTGGATTTGCTACAAGTGGCTTATGACCGAGCGAGCGAAGCGTCTCTGTTTCAGCTTGGCCAAACAAAATTGCTTTTGTATATCTATCTGTCTGTCCATCTGTCTGTTTGTTCCACTCTACAGGTAGCGTTTCTCAACAGATTCTCGTGAAATTTTGTGAGCAGGTTCGACAAATTAATAAATTTTTTTGTCGATTCAGTTTTTGGAAATTTAAAAAATGACGGAGTTATGGGGGTTGCCAGCTTACAAGGTCTACCGCTGAAGCTGTTTTCATCTACAGGTCACATTTCTCAATCAATTAAAATAAAATAAATTTCAAGGGATCTTTGTGGAGAATAAATAAAAATAAATATAAAGAGACATACAGACACGCGAGGTCCATAGCTCACAGAGCCACTTGTAGGTATATTTACTTCGAAATGGCATACCTCGGCGGGGTGTATATTATTATGACCTGTTGATGATGAGTTCAAACCCCACCCAAGCTTGTGCTACATTAATATTTTATAAGCGATTCGTCCTATTAACACAGTCTATTTCAGTCGCATGACTCACCGTTGCAAGTGCAGTCAGACCCGACATTTGATTCTGTACAGTCGACGTCAGCGTTGGTTCACCTTTTCCAGTACAAGATGACACACGTCGTTACAGTCTCTTTATTTATATATAATAGTGTAAGCTCTAAGGTCTTCATCAACAGCTCATATACATCCCCACCGAGGGGCTCGAGCCTACCCTGGAGTAGGGCGAGCAGGCCATAGGCAGGCAGGTTGGTAACGTCTAAAGTCATTACATATTTACTCAGATTACGCTACGCCCCATGATTTTATGTTTTAGATTGATCAATGCCCTAAACTGATGAGGAGAGTGGTGTGATGACAATAGGACCTACCTATACTTAATTTCAAATAACATTGGAAAAAGGCAAAAAATATGTTGACAGAAAAAAGGTTATTCGTGATTCACACTTATATAATAATACGTCTGTAAATGTATCCTATAAAAGATTTTTCCAATGTTATTTTTTTAGATTTTAATACATCATTATTTTGTTTCAATAAAACATCGTTATTTAGTTAGTACGGCGAGGACTGTTAATACTTTTCACGTCTGGGTATACTATATTAATTCTGTGCGTCTGCGCCAACATTAGCATCAATGAGCGTCACTTCCGGTGCTAAAATGTCGGCCAGTGTCGTAGGCCAATGTAGTCACTAGTCAATCACAAGTGTGTTGTGAACTGGTTTAAACTAGTTCGTATTTAAATAAGAACGTTATTAAAATATGGGATAAAAAAAAAAATTCTTGAGGTTAGCATAAAAAAATCCCGCGGTAAAAATAAGTCTGTGTTAGTCCACTGCTTGTTGTATCATTCTAACAAATTTCATCGAAATCCATTCAGCCGTCGTGAAAGCGGAACAAACCAACAAACAAACATCTATACTTCTGGTGGACAGGTATTTATTGCAATTCTAAAAAATTACAAGTTGGAAAGAAATCGAGAACAGGTAAGGCAACTTATGGCAATGAACTCTGATTATGTAGTAGCAAACGCCTGATAAAGTAATTGTTGAATCATATCACCCAACGTCATCAAATTGCAAAGTATTTTCGTCTAGAAAAAGTACATAAGGTAAGGCAAGGTTTATGTTTTGTTTTGTAGCCGGAAATCCACGAATATTTTTTACATAAAATACTAGCGTACCGCCCCGGCTACACATATATTTATCGACGGCCGGTTACAGTCCACTGCTGGACTATGAGCCTCCTCCACTTAAGTGGAGGGTTTTGCCATAATCTCCACGCTTGGCAGGCGGGTTGGAGATCGCAGATTAAAAGGTTACTGTATCAGAGAGCGCTGCTGCCCGTTCCCTGTTTAATGTGTAGTCCCTAAGTCGCCTCTAACGACACCCACGGGAAGAGTAGGGGTTGGTGACAAATGTATTCTACTCTGCCGTCACATATATTATATATAACTAATTACCTATATACTATATTTATTTTTTACTGTAAATACTATATTCAGAATGTTATATTTATTTATATTTGTTTTTTTGTTATATGATTAACCTTCATCATGAATCACGTCATCCATTGGTGAAAACCGCATAAAAATTCGTTACGTGGTTTAGGAGAAGATATATACAGGCAGACAGACGCGGAAAGCGACTTTGTTTTATACTATGTAGAGAAGAGAGTTGCTTATGTCAGCCGACTACATAAAATTAGTAATTCTTTAAAGGCAATTGTATACGCTATTACAATAAGGTCCCTACTTTAGACAAGTTTAAAATAGTTATAAAACAGAAATTGTATAAAAAGGTTACTTTAGGATATCTGATTACTTAGAAGACGGATGTCATGGGAATAGATTGTTTGAGTAGCAGGCTTTTCGATATATAATAAGCATTCGTTTTGTAATTGACAATACATAAATTATTTAAAAAAGGAAACGCAAAAGATGCGACGACTGTGGAGTTTCTTCGGTGAGCTCTTCTCCACAGATTCCGCCATTGTGTTAGTGAACTCACCCAAAAAAATGTAATGACGGATCTAAGTGATGTAATAACATCCTATGGAAATAAATAATTTTGACTTTGAGACAGAGAAGATGACGTAGAGACTAAGTAGAGATAGAGATTAATCACTGACGTCATAGCTCGTCTGTTACTCTTTGAAATGATTTCGTCACACATACAACCGTATTTACTTCTGGTCTGCCAATGTTTATAAATATTTTATTGTCCCGTGGCCTTGTATTGTCATTGCAGATTTGAGAGTGCACTTTGTGACGTATGCTCATTCATTGGCGATATGCTTACGTCACGGTTGTAGTGGATATTTCGGGCGCGGATAGGGTTGTCTACAAATGCAGATATTAATTTTATTGACAGAAAGATTCGAGCAACTTTTCACTTGTATTTTGGATTTTTCATGCGTGTGTTTATGTATTAATAACATGTTGTCGATACTCGTACCTCATACGACTAGTGGCTCTGTGAACATATATATATATATATACTCGTTTGGGCGACAACCGAACTGGGAATGGGGTGAAATGGTTCTACACACAGAGCAGGTCACCCGTCTGCGCTCCGTCGCAGGCGTCCCCCATAAGACATACATACATACATAGGTCTACTGTATATATATATATATACAAAAGCAATTTTGGCCAAGCTGAAACGGACCAGCTTCGCGCTCGCTCGGTCAATTTATATATTCACCATTAGTCGCCCATTCGATTATTCGTTGCTCGTACGTACGTACTAGACGCCAGTTCAGCTAAGATTTAATTTAATTTTAAGAAACCTACACGCGTTCGATTAAATTCAAAGGATAAACATCTTTGAACATCAATGAAAGCGAAATCCAATAAAACATTTTTTAGACCAGTACTTTAAAAAATATGAATTATTGAAATGGCAGCCCTACAGAACTGCGCATGGGCCGCCCGCCACCCTATCCTAATACGGTCAACAAGCGCTCGAGGTCAGCTTTGCTATCTGTGGTGCCAGGGCCTGTGACGTCACTCCCCTCTGACGTCAGGGCCATCCATCAACGCTGTTTGTCACTCACGCGCAGCTGTATCTGTATGCAAGCTACGTATTCACATTTGGCGATATGAATAGAGGTTATTTATTAGTACTTATACACAAGAACAAAGGAAGGAAAGTTTTGTCTATTTTTAAACGTTTTGGAAAGCGAAAGTAAAAAGCTTTTCAGATGAAGTTATTTCCTAAGTTCACAGCAAATACAAATCCAGTATATATTACAGATCGTCATTAATATACAATTTTCACCAATAAAATGGATGGAAAGTATAAAAAAAACCTTTTATACAAAAATGGTAACAAGCAGATAGAACCCTTTAACGAGTGAATAATTTTATCGTTTTCAGACCCATGCCTCTAGGGAAAAGCTGTTCAGTTCCATGAAACATGGACCAACATCAGGATTTACGTTACATTGCTGACAAGTTGTATATTAATTGAGTTACTTTAACTCAACATTGACCCCTTCTACTGCTACGGCGTAGCGAGCGTAGCCGGAACGTAGCAAAAGGAAAGATGAGTGACTGGTCAATTAATCAGCTTTTTTAACACGCTTTTTAATGCATGGAAAGTCTCAACACCCCAAAATATTACCGCTACATAGCCGGCATTACAACCCTGAACTTAAGTAATTGAATGTCAGTAGTTGGAATATTTACCGATAGATGGAGCTGTAATGCACTCTGAGCATTAAAGTAAAAAGCAATGTCAAACGTCGACCTTTCAGCTTGGTGGCATAATTGGTAATGCGCCTGTTTCTGGCCCGGATAGCCAAGGAGATGCAGGTTCGAGTCCTGTCCAAGATCGACAAAAATTTTCATTTTTCGCTTTATAATTACTAGTGGCTCTGTGAGCTGTAGACCTCGCGAGTCTGTATATATCTTTTTTTTTCTCGACAAACACCCCACAACCCCTTGATTTTTTTTATTTTTAAACTTTATTTTATTTAATTTTTAATTTTATTTTATTTTATTCACTTTATTTTATTTTATTTTGTCTTATTTTATTTTATTGGTTAAGAAATGTGACTTGTAGAGGAAAACAGCCTCGGCGGTAGACCTTGTAAGCTGCCAACCCCCATAACTCCGTAATTTTTTAAAATTTTCAAAAACTGACTCGACAAAAATTCGATAAATTTATCGAACCTGCTCACAAAATTTCACGAGAATCGGTTGAGAAACGCGACCTGTAGAGTGAAAAAAACAAACAAACAAACAGATGGACTACAAAAGCGGCCAAGCTGAAACAGAGACGCTTCGCTCGCTCGGTCAATTAGATATTTCGTTAACAGTCGTTTTCTTTAACAATAATAATCTTAAGTAAGTGAGAACGGAACGCTGAGCCGCGGAGGCAGTCTCGGTTGAACCGAGTCGGTTCATAGGGCGGAAACTTCGCCTCACTGCAGTATATTCGAAGTCCACGAATAGCTTGGCAGTTGGCCAGAGGAAACGGAAATGACGCGCCAGACGTTGCTACCAAATAATTGCTTGAATTAAACAGCGTTTATATTCCAAACTCCAACATCTATACCTCTATTGCCAGCTCATATACGTCCCCAATGAAGGGCTTGAGCCTACCCTAAGCGATCAGGCCTTATTCAATAATGCCGGCCCTGTGTGGGTTGGACGAATTCAAACTAAGGTAATAGATGTTTGAATTTTCTTCACAGGTATGTGTGAGCAGTAAAATAGTGTGATTTATTTTACTAAACAGTTATTTTCATAACCAACTCTGTGGACAGTCTTAAGAAGTGATTTTTGTTTGACGACAGTAACCCCAGAGATTCAAACCCGGAACTTCCGTAATAAGAACCGATTGATCGCCTTACCACACACACAGCCACGTTGTACTTAGTAAACTAAACTAGTGGCTCTGTTTTCAATTTATATTTTTTCTCCACAAACATCCCCAACCCCTTGATTTTTTATTTTATTTTATTTCATCCTCCATAACTCCTTCACTTTTTAAATTTTCCAAAAACTGGCTGGACAAAAAAAAACGATTAATTTATCGAACCTGCTCACAAAATTTCACGAGAATCGGTTGAGAAACGCGACCTGTAGAGTGAAACAAACAAACAAACAGATGGACAGATGGACATACAAAAGCAAATCTGGCCAAGCTGAAACAGAGACGCTTCGCTCGCTCGGTCAACTATAGAATTCCACAAAGAGTATGCCTAAATTTTGTGATTTTTTTTGTTATATTTTAAAGATTTTATTTGGCACTAGCTGTCCGCCCGCAACTACGCGAGCGTAGTGAAGGTTTTTCCCGTGGGAATAAGACTTTATTCGTGAAAAGTATCCTACGAGTATGTGTTAATCCAGGATACAAACCATCTCCATTCCAAATTTCATCCACATCCATTCAATAGTTTAGGCGTGAAAAAGAACCAAACACCCAAACATGCTTCCACATTTATAATATTAAGGGCATCACACACGGCAGCTATAATGCAGCGATAACTTTAACTGGGGTGCTCATGTAGACCGAGTATGTGACAAGCTCAGAGCCATAATGGCAAAATTTTGTATTTTAAAACAGAAATTACCCTATAGGACACTTAGATTACTGTACCTATCACTAGCAGACTCCATCGTATCTTATGGATTAGCGAGCTATGGTAGAACTTACAAGACGTACATTCAAAAACTATACGATATCCAGTTAAGGTTACTAAAGCTCATCGTACCATACAAAGTAAAAGTTCATTATAAGAACGACTATAGTCAGCTATTTCAATATTGTAAAGTAATTAATGTATTCGATAGGTTTAAACTTGAACTCGTGTCTCAATATCGTAGTAAATTAAATAAGTTAGACAAAAAAACTAGACCTGATTACTGTCGTCAGCTAGCCAACTTGCCAATGTATACTTTACCTAAATATAAAAATGACTATGGGCGTAGGGTGTGGTCATACGCGCTACCCCGCACGTTGAACAGTTTACCTGGGGAGCTGTTAGAAAAAATACCTTCACTTAAAATCAAACAACTGAAATACCATTTAAAAAAAACATTACTTACCAAAAAAAACCCCAACGAGGTAGTGCGGGTTGGTGCGTTGTCCCTAATGTAATTTAGCTTCAATTCTATTTAGTAGTGTGCGACCCGTCAGGCGCACATAATCTTACTCTTAGATTAAGTGCTTGGCGTTTGTAATTAAAAAATTATGTAAAAAAAAAAAGAAATGAACAGTTTTAAATTTTAAAATTATTTTTTTTTTTTTATGTAAAGATGTACATTATAGCACGATACCTGTCGATACATCTCATTACATCTTTCCATAGAAATCGATCGTCGGAGGCAACACACGGCGCAGGTAATGTACATTTTTACATCTTCGCATCTTAAGATACCGAGCGGTATGAAAATATCTCGATACATCTCAATACCTGTCAATACCTTTAGTGTGATGTAATGTTCTATTCTCCCGACTCGTCGTAAATTACTTGTAATTGTAATAGCTGGTACGAATGATTGTTCCCGTGTTTCCCGTTGCCAGGGGTCGACAGCACGGGATAACGGTATTAACGGAACGGGTAGGAGCGGTCCTAAATAACCGTACTCAAATACGAGTACTCGTAGGATGCGTTAGGCATCGTGGGAATGCGCCTGGCTTGAACAAGTTTATTGTTTTACTAGCGCTCTGCCCGCAACTTCGCTTGCGAGGCCAGTTATGGCCGGGTTATTGCAAAAATTAGCTACTCAACGCAGTTTAGTTGAAAGTTCAACCGACGCATTACTGAAATAACGTTCATATTAGCGTGCGACGCTTCACGGTGGTTACGTCCGACACTGCGCAGGAATCGTGCAAAAAACTCGTTTTTTTTAACTCTTTTGCTTAATAATAGAAAATGGCAGAGTTTATGAAAAATGTAATCGATTTAAATTTAAGTCAGTAATTGGCAAGTTATAATAACGAAAAAAAAACTATGGTTATCGCTTTAACTTTCGAGATCTAGGACGTCAAAAAATATTTATTGCTGCTTTTTTTTTCAAAACTTGTGCTTCTTATTTCTAAACTATTATAATGTATTTAAAAATTCTACTCGATTTAAAATTTAATTAAGGATATATTCTGTTAGCATATTTTTTTTTTTACATTTATAGAATCAGTAGAAGTGCTAGTATTTGATCGTCAAAGTAACGACTATGGGCGCTATTTCCACATAACCCCGCCTTAAATCACAGAAGCGGTCCGCCCACGGTTACGCTCGCGTTGTGTAGGATTTTCCCGTGGGAATAAGACTTTTTCCCGTAAAAAGTATCCTATAAGTTTATCCAGGTTACAAACTATATTCAAATTCATCGATTACTTTAAGTGTGAAGGCGGAACAAACATCCAAACATATTTTCACATTTATAATATTAGTGTAATGTTATAGGAACTTTTCAGCACAAAAAGAAAAAGAATGCCAAGTTAAAAATGAGACGAGTTAGGAAAGTGTCAAGTTAGAAAAAGGTCAAGTTTAAGAAAGTGCTGAAGTCGTCCTGAGCGGAAGATGACACGGCTTCTAGGCGGCAGCGGCGGCGCGGCGGCGCAAGATAAAACATGCGCACCAGTTTTTAGTTAGATCTTCAGCAATAAAACTGAAAACGGCATCAAATTTCGTGCGCAGAGGAACAGACAGACGAACAAACTTCTAACATTCTAAAAATAGTTTTTTTTAATCTCGAATTATATTTCCAACATTAACTTTGGGTAATTACGTATTTTTTATCGTACCTTACCCTAATTTAATTACGGATTTAATTAAACTACATAGCATTCTTTACCCGACTGCTTCAGAAACTTGCGGTCTTAGTATTTTACTTTGAATAAATCCCGGCAACTAAGTATGAACCTACTAGTTATTTTATTATTACTTACTTATTTAGTCATTTAATTCAATAGGTAGTAGATATTTATTTCGTACCCATTTTAATTCGATAGGTAGGTATTGTTGCCACTAATAATAATAGCGATAAATTATACAAAATGACTAACAAACAAATGACCATCAGTGAATCACAACTGACACTTTTAAAAATAGCCTATTAATTTGAATTGTAAATGCTTGCGCATAAAACTTTGATTTAAACAGTTTTCTATTTAAAAAGAGCAGGGAATAAAACAAAAGACGAAGATCGGGTTTATAATGCCTCCTGTGAGGATTGAACTCACGACCCCTGGTTTACGAGACCAGTGCTCTACCACTGAGCTAAAGAGGCGATGCGAGCGAACGCGAAATAGTGCCCTCCTTACTTTGAGCCCCTCGGACACAGAGTATGTACAGACATTACGTAGAAGCTGTGCATGTGTGCGTTTAAAGGATCATTTTGCAAAGGACTGATCTATGGGATCTAAAATGTTTTAGTTTATGTTGTTCTGTTAATTTGTGAAAATGTGAAAATTAAAATACTAATACAAGGAATGCCTACAATTTAACAAAATTTAAAAATAAACTAGTCTACCTTCAAGTGATTTAATTCAGAGTCTTCTTTTTGATGATTGAGCAGCTTTAGTTGGCTCGCATTGAGAAACATTAAACTATTTTTAAATTACATAATCCGTTAAACAGGGGATCGGACTGTTCCTAAATTTACCATATTTTATGAATTATATTTAAAATATAGCTTAGTAGCAGACGATTCGCGAAGAAAAAAACAGAATCGCTTGAAAAAAGAATTTACAGTGATTTTTTTAAAGTTTCAATATGTCTGTCTCTTTCAAAGACGATTTTTTGTATGGAGATTATAATTTATATGGCGTTACTAACAAATGACGTCACAAGTGGGTATGTGCCTCTCTGCCTAATCTTGAATTTCAAACCTTTATAACTCGGTCAATTTTAAAGATAGAGCAAAAATTCTTTTAGTGTTCAATAGCATTTTGGATTTATAAAATAAAAAAGAGTAGTCCGATCCCCTATTGAGAACTTCATTATACGTTCATGATCAGTTATAGTTAACAATATCACGAATTTGATTATAACCTAGAAGCCATCTTGAAATAACTTCGAATTATGTACAATAAATAACTAAAGTTACAGTTCACAGATAGGTGACCGTTAGTGCTTTAAATGTAGGGCGTTTTCCGTGCTTCGAAAGGTGCGTGATTAGTTTCGGCTACTATGACAGATAGTGGACGTTAAGTCATGTCGGAGATCATTTACCAACCAAGCCTATCTAGATATTGTTTGGATCGATTTTTTAACGAACAGTCTGCGATGGATCTAGCAAGAACTTTGGACAATACCGAAGTAGTACCTACTTAATCATTCCATTCATTATCATTATCGTTATCTTATCATATCACATTCATGTCTGCGCAAGCGTGATAAGCCGATAAGCACACCATAAGCCAACGCATATTACCGCGTTGGACTAATTAAAATTAAATAAAACTTCTGTAATATTGGATGATAAGTAGTCCCTACCGGAAATTGCTTTTGCAGTACTAATTTACCGTAAGCACAGAATAAATAATCTTCCGTGTGGGTTGTAAGGTCGACAACCGACATCGCAAACCCTAGTGTTAGTGTTATAGAGCCGCCAAAGACCACTGACATGGCTCGCGTAACGACTAGATAGTAGCCGGGACCAATGACTTAACGTGCCTTCCGAAGCACGGAATCTTATTTCTTTTCGTTTTCGTGGGATTGTAGAAGTTATTCCTAGTTTCATATCATGAACTTTTGTTTCATAAAGTTACTATTACACATGCTACAAGTTTATTTGCTTTACATTGCGCAGCCAATTAAATAACAAAAAATATCGGACTGCATTTATTTATACTGCTTTTTAGCTGCGAAAAAAAACAGAAAGCATTCGGAGTGCAGTTGATATCTCGATAGATTTTAATACACACCACCCAGATAAGACAAACACCACCACTCGGACAATCAGGTTATTCAGCCTGCAAAGTCAACCAAACTGGGGAAAGTCTCACAAAGAGATTTTTGCTTGACAGTGACCCCACCGGGAATCGAACCCAGAACCTCCGTAATGAGCGCCGAAATCTCAACCACCCGGCCGCGGAAGCTGTTATAATAATAATACTAGCGTACCAAAAATGGAACCTAAACACTATAACGTGTAGTCGGCTTATTATGTCTAAACTAGAAAGAACCCTATGTTATACGTTCTTCCTTATTGCCATAAAGATTTGCCTCTATTTTTTTTAACTTAAATTAAAGAGCTCTGATTTTTTTTATATATATTGTTAAAATTATGTGTAAGTAAATAATCTATTTATTTTCTTGTTAATTTGCGTTTGAACAGTTATAATAAGGCAAGATTTTGAAATTTGTAAACAGAACCTACTTTTGGTGGGAAACTGAATGTAACATTGAAAGGACTAAATCTAGCCATGAAAAAAATCTAGGTATTAAAAAACTAAATTTAGCCTGGTAAGAGCCGATTATAGTACGGAAAGGACTAAATCTAACCCGGAAAGGGCTAAACCAAACCCGGAAAGGGCTAAATCTAGCCCGGAAATGGCTATCCCTGGTCAGAAATCACTATGTTTATTTAGCCCAGACTAAATTTTGTTTGGAAAGTGGTAAATATATCCCTTAAAAGACTAAATCTTAAAAAGAAAAGGGTATATCTAGCTTGGAAGAGACTGAAAGGACAAAATAATGAGCTGATAAAAATATCCAGAGAATACAAAGTTTTCCTCAATTGAAAAGTACAATGGAATATTTTTTTGCATTTTAATCTTAGTTTACTATATTTGGTGGATCTCAACCAATGAAAATATAGACAACAACTAAATAGTTGTTGTCAACTAAATATACAAATGTATATTTTTTCCACAAAGTATTTTTTGATTGTCTTCTTACTAAGAAAATGGCAGCTGAAAATTATTATGTTGTGATAATTCACTTACCTTAGATCTTCCAAATCCTTTTCTGTAACAAAGAAAAAATAATATTAAGTTTGTTCGTCAAAAAATGTACAAAAAGATTGCCGAAACCCGGGATCGAACCAGGGACCTTTAGATCTTCAGTCTAACGCTCTCCCAACTGAGCTATTTCGGCCAGTTGAATGGCCAACGAAATTCGCGAACACCTTCCTTTATTATTGATCCTAACTCAATTTTACCAAAACATTAGTATTTTTAAATCGTATTTTGTGACAAAAAGGCTTGAAATATAAGCGAAAATCAGCAGTAAACTTAATACATTCTAATAGGAAAAACAAGACTTGTTGTAACTTTTCGACATAGTAGTGCCATCTACAGTTGCTAAGATGAACTATTTGAATTCAAGTAGGACATGATGAGAATGACTTTCGTTTTCATTAAAACTGAGAAAATTAATTTATAAATAAGTATATAGAGGTATTAAGAAAGTAGTAAATATATATGACAAAGAGTGTGGGTTTGCATAGTAACTAAAAAAATAAAATTATTTTACACAATATTTGCTGGATCAACATAACAAAGTAGAATTTGCTATCATTTTAGATATCAAGTTTAGGATCCTATACTTATTTTATAATATTTGTATGATTATTGAAACATGATGCTATTATTATTAATACTAGGAGCATCGACCCTACTGCAAAAATACAACAATGGAATACCTTTAACAATATTAACTTTGTTTCAAGTTAGAAACAGTTTTTTTTACCCTGTTTTGTTGTGTAGGTAGGTATACCTACTTTTAACTACCTACTTGTTAATATTAGATTTGTTTTTACAGAACTTTTTTATTAACACGAAGGCTGCTAATCGACGCTACTCTCGTGTTCACATGGAATTACTGCTCACTGCTCATGGACGCACTTGGCCGGTACAATTACGTGTGCGAGCACAGGCGTTATGTTTACTAGTTTATTGGGTAGCAGTCGTCGTGTTAATATCAAATATTTGAAGCTAAAAAAGAGCTCACTCTAAAATACATACTTATTTTTTTACTTAAAAATAGTAGGTACTTGTTAAATTTGTTAATTTAACCAATGAAATATGAACCTTTTGCCACATCAGCCTGGACAGCCTTCTCGGAAGCCACATTACCATCTTCATCAAACACTACACCACATTTCTTGTACAAATGACTCCTCCAACGCATATACTTTTCAGTCTCATGGTAGGCTTTGATTTCATCCTGAAAAAATCAACAGGAATAAAATTACTATTATAAAACAATTTAGTTCTAGTTTAAAAGCCCGCCCTGAAGGCAACCCTCTGACCAAGATATATCTTAGGTCATAAAAAGCAATATGAATCTGGTTTAGTAAAATAATATCTTTATTTAAAGGTTTGAAATGATTGATAGATGTTTTACTCCAATTTGAGTATTTCCACAAAACATTCTAGAACAGCAACAAAATTGTATGTGAAAATTATAAACAAATAAGTTAAAAAAGACTAAAAAGCGTACAATATGTTAATGAATAAGTAGCTAAAAGGGTAACGATTTTCAATAAGAACACTTACCTTCAAATTTTTAAGCCTAGTATGAGACCTACTAGAGTAACACTGTCTAACATGCGAGTCTGACCACTCCTCATCATCCTGGAGCACAGGAGTAGACTCCTCCGCTCTCAAGAGGCGCGGCATAGGCATAGTCCTGCTTTTAGTGACGGTACGAGGTGGAGAGTTCGAAGTATCCAAACTCTTTAATGTCCTCCTCGGTTTGACTACTCTAGACATTTTTTCACTAGACTCAACCCTTTTCTCACTATCTTCAGGCACAAAATCATTTAAAACCGTCGGCAACTCACTGAAAACACTAGAACTAACGTAGGAAACGGAAGGTTTCGCGCCAACCCTCACTGATGAAGGAACTTCATGACGCAAAACGTGCGATTTCGATGCTAAACTCGTACGGGAGTTACTAACAGCACGCGACATGACCCTGTCGTAGTTTTTACTTCGTTTTTTATTCATTTTTTAGCAATATTATGAAAAATATGGGTCAATTTTATTGTTAGTAAACTGATGGAAAACGAATTGACCGAGACCGACTGACAGTTGACACATAGGGTACGTTCCGTTTACCAATAAAATCGATTTGAGCGTTCACAGACTGGTCCGTATATCCGTTAGCGCGTCTACAGTTGATACCGAAACGTCATAGATGACGACATAACCGGCGCCATCATGCGCTCACAATGCTCATGCATACGAGCTTGGGCGCACGTTGGGCGCTGTGAACGATCTGTCAAAAATGGCATATGACATTTGCTTGTTATTCGTTTGATAACCTTGTACGATCGAGAAATTTTGGATTTTGATCAGAATCCGAGTCGAGTGTATTTAAAAGAGTTAGAAAATGTTGCTGATCCATTTTATCTACCACAAAACGAAAGTTTTCAAAATCACCATAAAATTAGGTTATGTTTGTTTACGTGAGCAATGTGAGCGCGTATAACCGTTCCGTATATCATAGCCCGATATCTGTCGTTATGCGCTAATTTAATTCGGACCAACTGTGAGCACTTTTAGCAGTGCTAGCGCTGTGAACTATATACGGAACGTACCCTATTTGAGCGTTCACAGACTGGTCCGTATATCGCTATTGAGGTTGGTTTGAACGGTTTGTCCAACGGCTCTGCGCAGTCTGATTCTGTACGCTGTCGTAATTACACTTCTGACGCGTCAAACACAACAAAATTTATTTATTTATTAAAAACTAATAATTACAAAAGACGTCATCATTACAGGATTGCTCCCAATACGATGATGCCAAATATGATATTGCATCAAACATGCCTCAAACACGTACCTAAATGTTTGACAAACTGTTAAAACCACCTTTGTAAACGATCAAAATGGTTTGAGTCAAACCAAACTTTACATGTTTGAATCAAACCATTTGACCGTCTACGGGGCCCATTACAGCCCACAAGATAATGATGATGATGACTTCCTTCAAATCCTTTAATTAAGTGCAAGTGAAGCTGACTACGTAATCGCTCTACCAGTTTTTGGACACATACCAGTCGAATGAATGTTTTTGTATTTTTTTTTATTTTTATAAAACAGCTTCTCACGTGCGTGCGGCCAAAACTCAAATGCCGGCAAAATCAAAAAGGTCTTTAATTTTTTCTAACAATATAGAGAATTGTTTTTTTATCATGATCAAATCATAAGCCCCCCTTAATGAGTGACGTAATTTATGGATGGCACTATAGCTGCGTCCATGCTGTTTTGACTGCTTGCATTAAAAAAAACTAAGTAGGTAAACTGCTTTACTTTTATTTGACATTAAGAATAATACTATGCCTAAATCTATAAATAACAACCACAGTAACAATAGAAAAAATATAAATTGTAAATGCATGCAATTAGCAGTCTATTTCTATGGCTGTTTGCCAAGAAGTTCTATATGTTTTGCTTGGTGGATTTTCTTTGCTTCTTGTATGTACTCATCACACAATACTTGTATTTGTTTTGAGACGTTAAACACAAGATCTTCAGACACTCCAGTTTGTTTCTTAACTTTCTTTAAGTAATCATTTTGTACCTCCTTGACTGTATCTCTACATTTTATTAACAAAGCCTTTGCATTCTTCGCCAACTGTTCTCTGTGTTCTTTTGTGACTTTAGGCACAGGCACGAAAAGCGTTGTACCATCTTGTTGAGGATTTAAATTTAGCCCAGAAGCAGCTATGGCTTTTACAACATCAGGGATAGCTTGTGGAAACGAAGTAAAATTGATTACCATAGTTTTAGGATTTTTTCGAACGATTTGTGCTAGCTCTTGTAGCTCGTAGACTTTGCCTTCAAATTTGACTGGTAGGGATTCTAATGATCCGGTCGTAGATCGCAGAGACAAGTGTTTTGCGAAGTCTTCTTTCATATTTTCTACTGCCACCTGGCACCGTTCTTTGAGTTTGTCGACTGGAACAAGTTCTGATATCATGGTATTGTTGATTTCTACTTTACCACCTTTACCTTTCTTCTCTTTTCCTTTATCTTTTCCTTTCGCATAGTTTCGAACAGCTGTAAAGTTTGTGTTGATACAAACTGCTCGTTGCCTACTTATGAGGTTGATAGAACTTGGTCTGTATGAATTAACCAAAGCTGGCACCACAAGTCGCTGTAATAATCTTGTCCCCATTGTTGAAATATAACGCCAATCAACCAGTCAAACTTATTTTTGTATTTATTTAGGTTATGAACCGAACAATTTTTTTTTTAATGTTCGACGGGCTATAACCTAAAAATATTCTGACAGTTCTTTATCTGCGTCTTGTTTCGCCTCGTTTGTTCATTCATAGCATTCTGATCTATCGATGATGATGGTAATAGCTTGTAAATTAATATCGTAATAAACATTATAATATTATGATAATATCTAAAGAACGTAATGTATGTGTAAGGCTATTTTTTTGAATTTTTATTCTAACTTTTGTAATGTCGATCGAAGTAACCAAACAAAACGTCAAAAATCTCTGCGGTTTTTATGTAATGCTTCTGCGCTTTAAAATGTGCAAATGAAATATTATATGTATTATACAATATTACTCTCTCTCTCTCTCAAATTTTAGAGCTATTTTATATGCTCTTGTCGGTGGAGTAGGTAATTGCCACTTTTCTCTATTTTCCGCACATGATTTAACATCTTGATAAGACACGACATTCACTAACTTCTTCTTGGTCTTCCTCTTCCTCTTTTTCTTTCAATCTTCCCTTCCATTATATTTCTCAAAAAGTTCAAGTGTCCTATCTTCTTCCCTCTTCTGTTTTCGAAGGTCTTTATCAGATTCCTCTTCTCTCCTATTATTACTAGGAACAAGGAAAAGGCAATATGTCAAAGTCAATTCTATTTCTAGTATGTCGGCGCCTGTAGCTAGAAGCAAATAAAATAAGCACAACTTTTGACATTTGTTTGGACCTGGTTTAAATTTTTTTTGGCAATTATTTTGAAAATGTCTTTGTTATTTCAGACTATAATAAATATAAGCAAACGATATCCACTACGAAAATCATTTAAGGCTTCAGTTAGTCCTTGTAAATGTGTGTCAGCCAGAAGTTTATCAGGTAACTATTTTAGGTTATATTTGGTTAACAAGTTGGTTCAAGGTGGCTAAGGTTATTATTTTTCAGATACTCCGAGGAAATTCAGAACATTCGACGAAGTCGTTGCACAGAGAAGAGCAGAAGCTAGAAGAAGTATCATAGTTCAAGTCAATTCCGAGTCTTCTTTCAGTGAACTGTATGGGTACTGTTCAAAATATGCCTCTATCAATGGAATACATCATTACAAAAACAATACGGGAGAGGTAAGAATTTTCTGCGAGATCGACACTATAATAATAAAATAAAAACATCATTTTCATCATCAGGTGAAAATCACTCATACTAAGTACCTATATTAATGTAGGTATATTACTTGTTAGGTATCAATAAATTTAATTCTAAATAATGTAAATAACTAACACCGAGCAATATTACAATAGATACAATACCTATAAGGCTTATAGTATAAGCAATATTATATTGCCGTTTTTAGTAATAAAAAAATCTTATTTTTCCAGCATTTTATGCTCATTGAATTCCAATCAGAGGAGAACCTCGAAGATGCCCTCAAGAGCTGCAGTGCTCACCACAAAGACCTGGACGTCATGGCCTTGCAATCCCCATTTCTCTGGTTCCGAGCGGTGTCGGGCAAGAAGGAACTCCTGACTGCTCCAAATGACATTTCACTAATGGTGAAAGATGGAACGAGCTTAGTGGATGAAGAGCAGCTGTGCGTGGAACTCCTGGCTTGTGAAACAATATCGGAACAGATACAGTTGTTGTACGACAGGACTAAGTTAAATGATATTGGTGTCCGGTTGAGATTCATGGTTGCCAGACAGGTAATAAAACATAGTATAAAAAGAATTAATAATCAGTTTGCTTTTATTGTGTTTATCTAAGATCTTATTAGTAACAATGATAGAAAGAGAACTAATTTAAATAACAAGTGAATATTTGTATTGTTTTTTTATTATCATGAAAAGCTATGTTAGTTTTTCTGACTAACAGCTGTTTTGTTGAGGCACTAAATGTAAAGAATCTTGATATATCTTATACTTATAACTTTTAGAAAATCAATTTTGATTTTGATAACTATTATTTAATTGAATTTTACTTGCTTTAGTTAAAACTACCAAACTACCACCACATATTCGAATTTTGAATTTATATGTATGTTTATTCGATTCTTACGGTGAAGGAAAAAATCATACACTCTTGCGAAGAAATTCAAAGGTTGCATGTGAAGTCGACCAACCTACACTGGGCCAGCATGGTCGACTAAGGTCTAATCGCCCTAATGCAGGGTAGGCTCGAGCCCTTCGCTGGAGACATATATGAGCTGTTGATGAGTTAAAGCTTATTTTATTTAATGTGTTTATAGGTAAAAAGACGTATCAAGATTGTTTGTTATTACTTAAATAACTTAGGCTTGTTTTTAAAACTAAAAAAAAAATAAAAAAGTACTGTTTTAAAATAACTACAAGACTGTATTGTTTTTTTAAGTAATACTTCACAATATGAAATATTGTTTAGAATTTTTATATTTCTTTTCCAGTTAGAAATAATGTTCAAAAGTTTGTACGCAAACATAGCAGTGAGGCCCTTTGGATCGTCAGTCAACGGGTTCGGCAGAATGGGCTGTGACCTGGACCTTGTACTGACAAATGTGTTGACTGATGAAATGGTTAGTAATTCGAAATACCTTCAATGGTACAGCTGTCTCAATTTAAGATGCAACTGAAGCATATTTTGAACGCTGCAATAGGATCGGACTACATTTTTCTTATTTTATAAATCCGAACTTCTAAAAGAATTTTTGCTCTATCTTTAAAATTGACAGAGTTATAAAAGTTTGAAATTCAAGATTAGACGAGAGAATACCCACTTGTGACGTCATTTGTTAGTAACTAGTAATGCCATATAAACTCCATACAAAAAATCGTTTTTGAATGAGACAGACATATTGAAACTTTAAATAATCACTGTAAATTCGTTTTTCAACCGATTCTGTTGTTTTCTTCGCGAATCGTCTGCTACTAATCTATATTTTAAAAATAATTAATAAAATATGGTAAATTCATAAAATATGGTGAACAGTCCGATCTCCTATTTAAATATCTGCGGGGCGGGTTGGCGGGGGGCTGTGAGTGGCCGTTCTGTACGTTAGTTTAATACTTCTTCTTCGTCTTAGCGTTTTCCCGGCCAAGTGCTGGGGTCCGCTTTCCCACTCAATCTTCTCCACTTTGCCCGGTCTTCGGCACCCTTAGGTGTGAGATTGTTCTCCTCCATATCGTCTTTCACGACGTTAGTTTAGTACTGCCTATGTTAATTCTGTTCATCATCATCATCATCGTGTGGGTTGTAAGGTCGATAACCGACCTCACAAACCCTGGTGTCAGTGTTATAGAGCCGCCAAAGGCCACTGACTTGGCTCATGTAACGACTAGATAGTAGCCGGGACCAACGGCAACGGCTTAACATGCCTTCCGAAGCGCGGAATCATCTTTCTTTTCGGACAGTTCTGTTATTGAAGGTAGATCTAAAACATTTAATTGTCCTTTTCAGATCTGCTTTAATAGGAAAAACCCTGTGAGTTTGTAGTTTGCTATAAAATATATAGTTACTTACCACATTACTTAGTTGAATGTTAATAATAGAGAAAAAAAATACTTGTTCATTCATCATTATCATATCATATACTTAGCCTATGTTAAAGTAGACAAGCCAGGTGCCAGGTGGACTGATGACCTGAGGAAAGTCGCTGGTGGTGGCTGGATGAGGAAAGCGGGTGATCGTGCGCTTTGACTTTGGCGTGCCCTTGGGGAGGCCTACGTCCAGCAGTGGACTGCAATTAAATAGGCTGATTGATTGATTGATGTTAAGGTATTAAAAGCGTCGGTGGTGCAGTAGTTAAGGCCGCTGCCTCCCGTCCGGGTGACGCGGTTTGAACCTCACCTCTGATGTGGTTTGTTTTCGTAAAAGATTGAAAACTGATCATGAAAATCGAATATAGAAATTCTTTATCGTGTGGGTTGTACGAGTAAGGTCAACAACCGACCTCACAAACCCTGGTGTCCATTATAACTATATAACACTGACATGGTTTGTGTAACGACTAGATACCTATACTAGCCGGGACCCACAGGCTAACATGCCTTCCGTCCGGAGCATGGAATTATCTTTCATTTTGGACAAACAGGTGATTCTGCCTGCAATGTCCTAACCGTGACCGGTTGATCATGATCGATAGTCTATAAGTATATAAGATAATCGAAGTATAAGTTAATATAATTTTTCTATAATGTTATGGTGCACGTTTCTTTTTAGTTGCTAAAAAAATGTATGATTAGAAAAACCTTGACCCCTATTATGATACAAGCCTAGGCTTAGTGTAGAGGTCAAAGTGATACCATTTTAAGTCAATGTGCAACACTGTTTTAACCTTTAAGCTTTTTAACTAAGCGTATTATACTGTTGTAGTTATCATTAATAAAAATAAATTATTATTATTATTATTATTTTAGTCAGTGTCGCCTACCGAGTAGCAGCTTTAAGCATATATGTATTTTGATCGCAGACCGATCCAGAAAAACGCTTAGTCTACCAAGAGAAGAAGTGCGAAGGGGGGCGGAGTCCCTGGCAGCGGCACATGGAGCTGGTGGGCGAGCTGGTGGAGCTGCGAGTCCCGGGGGCAACGCGCGTGCAGCGGATATTACATGCGCGCGTACCCATTGTGAAGTATGCGCACGACTTGGCCGGCTTGGACGTCGATCTGTGCTATAGCAATATGTAAGTATTATAAACCAGTGGTTCCGTGAGTTGATGACTTCGCGAGTTTAAAAAAAAATCGTAATGTTTTCTCTCCATCCATAATGACATGACCATCCATATTCTCTGTTGAATTGTTGCCCAGGTCTGGCGTGTACATGTCCGAGTTACTATGGCTGTACGGTTCTTTGGACCCTCGCGTTCGTCCTTTAACGTTCGCCGTGAGGCGCTGGGCCGCGGCCGGGGGACTCACCACTCCACACCCAGGGAGATGGATCACCAACTTCCCTCTAACTCTGATGGTGCTATTCTTCCTGCAACAGAAGAGCAAAGAAGGCTTTGTGTTGCCGTCGCTTAAGACTCTCATTAGGAAAGCTGGTGAGTCAATTTATGTAGTTGTAGAGATAAGACACTAAACCTTGAGTAGAGGGCGTTGGATCTCCAACTTCCCTCTTGCTCTGCTGGTGCTATTCTTCCTGTAACAGAAAAGTAAAGAAGGATTCGTACTGCCGTCTTAAAACCCTTATTAGGCAAGCTGTTAAGTCAAAAAATACCCTTATTAGAAAAACTGGTGAGTTTATAGACAAAATACATTAAACATTGCGCCCAGTATGATGGATCATCAACTTCCCTCTCACTCTAACCAGGGTGGAACCAGGATTTTTTTCTGGGGGGCCTCAAGGGGCGGACGGAAAAAAAATCAACTGTCGACCGCGTTCGTGCGTGAATCCACTCACGACGAGTAGATTCGCTACGTGTGACCGAGGCCAGGAGCAAAGTGTGTAGGTATTTGCAGTCACCCGAATACACACAGCCACTTCCTAGAGCTATACAAAATGAAAAAAAAAAAAAAAACAAGAGTGGAAAGGACAAACGTATTTTTTTCTATGAGAACCAGTGTCGTCAAAATCACACATAGATAGCACTGTTTACATCACACACAGACTAAGACAATCGGGCATTTGACTAATCAGAGCTGTTGTACTCGTTTAAAACAAGAACGTTATATATACTTTATTACTAAATCTAAAAGTTACTTTACCATTAAACAAATAAGTATATTTTCGCATGAGCTCAGATATATTGTATTTTCTGTGACGGGTTGTATATCTTATTATTATTATTTTTGTACAACCTCAAATTAGTAGCTAGCTAGTATACTTACTTACACGTTAACGTCTTTTAACCATAAGTGGATACCTATAATTGGTTAATTAGAATTTCTGATATACAATGTTCATTACCTGTAATTAACTGTTGGTTTCCCGAATAAAAAAAAAAATTAGAATTATTATTTATTATGTATGTGTGCATATACGTCTTTGCCTCGTTGGCTGTTGCTGGCCGTAAAAACTTTTAGAATCTTTGGATTTATTTGAATTCGGAAGAAGAAAAATATTGCTTGATCGAAAAGAGTGAATTCTTCGTTTGTCCGCCCTTGTGTAAAAATCTCTCTCATGATAAAAATTAACATTTTACGTAACATCTAAAAAACTAGTTTAAATTTACCGCCTCCACCTCCGCAATATAGTGTCACAGCGTAGGTACGCCGTTTCTTTTACTTCATTCATCTCACCTCAGTCAGCCAAAGACATCGACTGCTGGACGAAGGCCTCCCCCAAAGATCTCCAGGTCACTCACCAAGAATAATCTTATTCTTATCCTTGTTACAGGCAAAGAGGATATAAAAATAGCAGAAGATAACGTCAACTGCACGTTTCTGCGAGACGCCAACAAACTACCCCCAGATAGCTACAGTCAAAGTCCGGCCAACCTACAAACATTACTATTACAATTCTTCGAATTCTACTCTCAATTCGACTTCAACGAAAAAGCCATATCTATCAACGAAGGCGGTCCTGTGAGAAAACCTAACGCATTACCTTTGTACATTGTTAATCCTTTAGAACAGGCTTTAAATGTGAGTAGAAACGTCAGCTATGAAGAATGTGAACGAATTAGGATGGAGGTCAGAAACGCTGCGTGGCAACTCGAGTCTTCTACTGAAGGTAATAAGGGCGATGACTGGGGACTCTTGGGGCTCATAGAACATAAGACTTCTAGAGGTTTAAAGAAACTACTACGCGTTGGAAATTCGCACAGACTCGTCTCAGTTAAAGACTTGTTTAACGACAAAGAGGAAGAAGTTAAAGAAACGCTTAAGAGCAAATTGCAAAGACTGACTAACTCGAAAGTGGATGAGAGTGTGAAAGAGATGAAAATAGCGATGGTTAAGGAGGAGAGAAAAGAACAGAGAATGAAGTTTAAGAATAGTCAGATAGCGAATGAGGTGCAAAGGATACGAAGGAATAAAATCGTATGAAAATCGATAGTTTTCAATGTTAGAGTTGTTATGTGAATAAACTGTAAATATTTTTGTGTAGATACAGTTAGGGCTTGTAATACCGGTATTTTCGGGAACCGGTACTGTGGTCTAGGCATTGTACCGTTTCTATTGTTTCCGGTACTCATCTTTTATCGGAAACCAGGAACTAAAATCGCAAAAACCGATAAATACCGGTATTGAAATACCTATTAGTTATTTTTTAATAAGCTGGTACCGGTGCCTAGGAACCCTATATTTTTGGTACCTTATGATGGCGACATAAGGCTGTGTTAAAATTACGTTTCATGCTGAAAGCAGTTGTATGTATCCAAAAACACTGTAACAAGAAAATTAAATGGCCTTTAATGTTGTAGTAAATCTGCTAAGAGGCCCCGACTGGTAAGAGGCACTCTAAATATTGACTTCAGAGTTGAGAGGAGTCGTATGGTGAAATCCGCTCTTCGTCGACCGCTGACCCAATCCGTGCACGGTTCTGAAGCGTTCCTCTTGGAACTGCGCAATCGTTTTGCCGCACTAGAATCCACGGCAGATGTGGACAAGGAACTCGAAAGTGTGTCAAGGGTAATTCGCGAAGTGGGAACCAGGCACTTCGCATATAAATTGATTCGTCCAAATTTCCAATTAAATAAGCTGTATTTATATCAAACTGATGAATCTCCAGTTTTAGTTCTACAGCAAGTGCCATTAATAGTCTGACAGAGTCTAGCTACAGGTGCAAAAGTTTTATCATAGTCTACTCCGAAACGTTGATTAAATCCCTGTGCTACCAGTCTTGCTTTTTTTAGTAGTTTTATCAACATTTACCCTGCGTTCCGAGACGCGCTGAAATCGATTAAAGCACCCGTAATCGCGGAATTACTGTCAGCTGTCAAAACTCATACTTTTTTGCTTTTCTGATCACTGACAGCGCTGAAAGTCTGACTCGGAATGTGCCCTTAGTTTGGTTGTCAAGACTCTGTTATCGATTTCAGCTCACTCAAAGCGCGTACGGAATTATTGTCAGCGCGCGAAACCCATACAATTTTATTTATTTTCTGATCGCTGACGGCGCTGACAGTTTGATTCGGAACGCATTCGATTTTGTGAATTAACCCCATTGACGACACGACAACGACTCGTTCTTTATATCGAAATTCAATTTCACCCTGAAGATACCTTGTGATAAGATGTTACAAATATAATATATATATCTGTTTCGTTGATTTTTACCTGTAGTATTTGTTTTGATTGATTGTTTGTTTGTATGAATATGATTGCTTGATTACTGCGATTGCGACATTGTAAATAAAACCTGACACAATTTAAAATCTGTTTTTATTTTTTGTAAAGGAACAAAAGTATAAATTGAAGATAGGTACTTATATAATACAACGTGTTTAATTTATGCAAAACTTTTTAAAACGACAACAATTTTTAAGATTTTGAAAAATTCTAGAATAATAGTTGTTTAGTTTCCCGGCACAAAAGATTCCGTTATTAAACGCGTTGTATAAAAATAAATGAAACTACCTTTAGTTAAAAAACATCCTTATAAATATCTTTTCAATACACCTTGCTCGAAAATTGAACTTACGAAGGCAGTAAACTGTGCGGTAAATGCGTTTTACCGCACTAGTGCGATTTTATTGCTTTTTTTTTTTAAATTCCTACGGTTCAAAATTATTATTCAGCCAGGACAATCGTTTGTAATATGCTACTCCCGACCGGGAGACGCGAGTTCAATCACCACCGCGTACCAATGTGTTTTTGAATTTCGAATTCATGTAATGTATGTTTATTCGACGCTCTTACGGTGAAGGAAAACATCGTGATGAAACCTGCACACTCCTGCGAAGAAATTCAAAGTGAAATTGAAAGGTTGTGTGTGAAGTCGGCCAACCCGCACTGGGCCAGTGTGTTCGACTAAGGCCTAATCGCCCTAATTCAGGGTAGGCTCGAGCCCCTCGGTGGGGTCGTATATGAGCTGTTGATGATTGTGTAAGTATGTGAGGAAAGCCTCATGATGTTCTTCACAGTAAGAGTGTTGAATAACGTACATTATGAATTCAAAAATCGAAAATGTGTGGGTGCGTTCGATCGAACCCGCGTATCTCGGCAGCGGCTCTAGTTACCTAGCCTTTACACTACCGAGACTGTGATTTTGCTAAATATTATGTAGGTAAGAAGTATTGCATCCATGTGCGGAAAATAGAGTCGATACATGAGGCCTTGTTAGAGGCCAATGGCGCCATAACTCTGACAGTAGGGTTTTTGAGGTCGGTCGCCCGAAGAAAAAGAAACATCAGGTTATTTTTTGACAATTTATTTAAAAATACACCGATTATGCTTTTATAAAAAAATATTCTTATTATCACTTCGTTAACTAAGTAGGTAAGTATTTACCTACATCTATTTTAACTTGTATTTGTACAAGAAAGAGTAGGAATCAATCTACGAGGAAGAATGCTATCTAAAATTGTTCTTAGAACTAAAATTCATATTTCTATGTAGCGGCCGTAGTTAGTTAAATTTTGGCCACTACACAAATGCGTTGAAAAAGTCTGTATAATTTTTAGCATTTCCTTTCCAGACTTACTGTTCGTAAGTATTTTAATAGTATAAAATTATTATCTTAGTACCGCGCTCTCCTGTCCCTGTTGCGAATAGAGTTTGCGAGACACAAGGCAAATGTGATGGTCACCAACTGAAAAAGAAATTAATTACTTACAGTAATTTTAATCATTTCATCAATCTATGGAGCTAACCTCTATCTATATGTTGATATCGTCCAGAAGGAAAGATCTATGCTTGGTATTTCGCTACGGGATAAAATCCGAAACGAAATCTTCCGGCAGAGGACCAAGGTGGTGGATATCGTCCAGAAATGTAGCAAGCTGAAGTGGCAGTGGGCTGGCCACGTCTGTCGCAGAACCGACGAGCGTTGGAGCAGACGGGTTCTCGAATGGAGACCGCGTCTCGGGAAACGTAGTGTGGGACGCCCCCCTGCCAGGTGGACTGATGACCTGAGGAAGGTCGCTGGTGGTGGCTGGATGAGGAAAGCGGGTGGACTTGCGCTTTGGCGTGCCCTTGGGGAGGCCTACATCCAGCAGTGGACTGCAATAGTCTGATTGATTGATTGATGGAGCTAACCTTGAATCGAAAGTGACGGTATCGTTGACTTTCTCACTCTTTCATGGGGTGGATCTCACTATTCCCATTATCCATTGCATACTGAGACTGCACTTTTTTTTCAAATTCGTCTCACTATTCCTGGTTAGGTTAGGGGATAGGGGGATCGGACTACTTTTTTTTATTTTATAAATCCGATTTTCTTAGTTTCTGCTATCGAACACTGAAATATTTTTTGCTCTATCTTTAAAATTGACCGAGTTATAAAGGTTTGAAATTGAAGATTAGACAGAGAGGCACATACCCACTTGTGACGTAATTTGTTAGTAACGCCATATAATCTCCATACAAGAAATCGTTTTTGAAAGAGACAGACATTTTGAAACTTTATCAAATCACAGGAAATTCGTTTTTCAACCGATTCTGTTTTTTTTTCTTCGCGAATCGTCTGCTACTAATCTATATTTTAAAAATAATTCATACAATATGGTAAATTCATAAAATATGGTGAACAGTCCGATCCCCTATTAGGACATAGCTGGTTGAACCGAAAAGTAAAATGATTCCGTAGTTCCATTGAAACCGTTGGTTACGAAAAAATCGTTAATTTACCCTGATTGGCTCATGTCAAAGCCGCTGAACAATTTTGTTTGACAGAAGAGTTTGTGAGGTCGGTTGTCCACTATATAAAAAATAAAACCAACACGTGGTAGACCTAAAAATAACCTGTTTCCCCTACTTGCAGCGCTCTCTGATACAGTAACCTTTTAATCTGCGATCTCCAACCCGCCTGCCAAGCGTGGAGATTATGGCAAAACCAAACACTTAAGTGGAGACTCATAGTCCAGCAGTGGACTGTAACGGGCCGTTAATTTTTTTTTATACCCCTTACTTACCTCAACAGCAGCGACGGTTATAGCAAAGAACGCGATGACGTCGGCGAAGGTGGTGGCGAAGGTATTGACAGCATCATTGCAGCCTCCGTATGAGTTCAACAATGTGCAGGGAGGCGCAGCGCAACATGTCTCTGGTAGTGGTCTGGTCAGGTAGGCGAGGGGTCCCGTTGTGCCACAGCATTGGAACTTGAAGGGAAAAGACAATTTAGAGCTTTTGATTTTAGTAGCTAAGGAAGCTCTGAGTAACAAAATCTCTGCATACTAAAATAATACCGGTATAAGATTTTTTTTTTTTTACTTGTGTCGTAAGAGCTAAGTTTTTTTCATGGGAATAGATTGCTTGAGTAGCAGGCTTTTTCAATATTCAATTAGCATGTAGGTATTTTGTAAACGACAATAATAATATTTTATAAAAAAAAGGAAAACGCTTAAGCTGCGACGACTGTGGAGTTTCTTCGGTGAGCTCTTCTCCACAGATTCCGCCATTGTGTTAGTGAACTCACCCAAAAAAATGTAATGACGGATCTAAGTGATGCAATAACATCCTATGGAAATAAATAATTTTGACTTTGACATCTTCTTCTTCTTCCAGTGCCATACCCTAACGGGTGTCGGCGACCATCTCTCTAAACTCCTCTCTATGTTCTGTCATCCTTCTTAAGTCTATAGCTCTGTCTATGCCGGTCCAACTTTTCAGGTTGTCGTACCAGGACGTTCTTCTCCTTCCTCTCCCCCTCTTGCCCTCAATTTTTCCCTCAATTATCTCTTGCAATATGCTGTATTTGTTATTTCGGTAAATATGACCGTAGTATGCAATCTTTCTCCTTTTGAGCATTGTTACTACTTCCAGGTTCTTTTTCATCCTATTAAGTACCTCCAAGTTGGTTATCTTATCACGCCATGATATTTTTAGCATTCTTCTATACAGCCACATCTCGAACGCATCCAACTTGTTACTCATCTTCTTGTTAACCGTCCAAGCCTCCGCTCCATAGTAAAGGATTCACAGCACATAACACTGAACCATGCGCCAACGAAGTTTTAACTTTTGACTTTGACATACATACTAGAATATTTAGAGCTGAAAAATGACCGGTTTATACAACAGGCCTTTGTCGAAATTCTGGGTCATAGGTACATACCGTGCTTTCAACGGTGTTCGAGAAGTTAGTTGGGTTGTTGTTGAAGGATTCGTTCAGGATCCTCGGGATCTCTTCCAGCAAGCCGCTGCGGTTGACAAAGATAAGAGTAGCCAAAGTGATCTTCAGCACCATCAGTATTACCATGAAGATCGAGTACTGGAACACAATTTTTATAATCATCATTTTAAGTGTTATTAGAAGTATAAAATTGTTAAGATAGAGCGTCGGTCGGTGGTCTAGTGGCCTGCCTGCCGTCCGGGAGACGCGGGTTCGATCCCCACCACTTACCAATGTGTTTTCGAATTTCAAATTCATGTACGTTTATTCGACGCTCTTACGGTGAAGGAAAACATCGTGCGTGATCAAACCTGCACTGCACACTCCTGCGAAGAAATTCAAAGGTTGTGTGTGAAGTCGACCAACCCGCACTGGGCCAGCGTGGTCGACTAAGGTCTAATCGCCCTAATTCAGGGTAGGCTCGAGCCCCTCGGTGGTGAGGTATCTGAGCTGTTAATGTACGCCTGCTCAAAGGGTTTCGAGTCGACTATGCTGGCCTTGTGTAGGTTGGGCTGGTTCTTTGTAAGAATGAGGTCTCCTCACGACGTTTTCCTTCAGGGTAAGAGCGTATAAACGTTCATGAATGAATTCGAAAACGTGTGTATGGCTAGGCAACGTAGGTCTAGGTTAGCGCCTACAGTTTGGTTAGGACATTGCAGACTCAATCACCAGCTTGTCCGAAAAGTAACATAAAGACACGTTAAGCATTTGGTTCTGGTTTTATCTGCGGATATTGTCGTTAGATGAGCCATGTCAGAAGCTGGCGACCTGACACCAGGGTTTGTGGAGTCAAGCTTTGATGATAATAAGCTGAAGACAAAGAATGCAATAAATATGTATATTCTCACCGTGACGAGCATGCAATTGCTCTCCCTGATGGCTCCACAGCATCCGAAGAACGCGACCAGGAAGACAATGGTGCCGACGACCATGGACAGGATCGGAGCGATGGACACATTGTATTGGACCAGTATATCAGTTATGGCCGAGACCTTCAGCTCAACCGCTATTCCAATGCCCAGCAAAGCCAGTCCTGACAACTGGAAGAGGATTATGCAGAGTATTTTAATATTAGGGTGTATGGATTCAGGCTCCCCGTCTGCGCTCCTCCCTCGCAGACTGATATACTACTTAGGTAAAAGTACAATCCTTACCAGACGGTTCGTTAGGTCTACCTATTTCCCTGAACGCCTCTCACTATCTAACTGACCTTTTCACTGAGAATTCGATTAAATTGACGCAGAAACATGTTAGGTTACCTAGACTATAGGTATATTTAAGTTTTACTTTTTGGTCTCCTCTATACAAAGTGAGACTCCCGACCGACCCATATTGTATGGAAAGCACAAAAATATTTTTGTCGCAGGATTTTTTTTTTGTAAAAAGTTGTTCAGTTTGACGGGTACCATCACTACACGGCGGGAATGTAAATTTCACGGTGTATACTTACAGGACCAGCCCCTGCTGCACGACGACGACCGTCGATAAAATATACCGCGCGTCATAAAACGTAACCGCCAATAGTAACGTATTTGATATGTCGCGCGGATTATTTTATCGACGGTCGCCATGCAGCAGGGGCAGGGGCGCGGTTTAGCTAGAATGGGAAAGTTGTACAGTAAAAGTCCAGTTGGGGACGGGTCGTTGCCGGGATTTTCCTAAAGAGCTTAAAACAATTTTATTCTTAGTCGGTAAATAAGTATCTACCTAATATCGGGGAGAGTCAAATGTAAAAAAAAAACATTCAATCATCAAATATTTTATAAACTTACTCATAGACTTGATTCATATTTTGGTAAATATGTATCATACATGCAAATGTAGGTAGGTACTATTGAAGTCAGTATTGCTTATCTAGAACGGCTGTTATCTTATCAGAAATTCACCAGTGGCCGGCCAGACTAGGTGACCTGCCCTATTATTAACTGATTCTATTTAAGGAGCGTTACTAAAATATCCACTTGAGGACGAGTCTTGTTTTGTATTTAAAATTTGATGTTGGTTTTGATTCTAATTAGGTATCACATCACACTAATATTATAAATGTGAAAATACATTTAGATGTTTGTTCCGCCCTCACGCTTAAAGTATCTCAATGGATTTGGATGGAATTTGGAATGGAGATAGTTTTTAACCTGAATTATCACAAAGAAAGCGTAACCGCGGGAAGCGAGTAATTCATACTTTTCCCATCCCCGATATATCAACTTAGGGCATAAGCTGGCGACGCCCTTGGCGGTAGGTCTGTTAGGTTAGGAAACAAAAAAAAAAAAAACTGTCCCACTTTATGCTAAAGTTGTTTTTTCCCCTACACCAGTGGTAATATGTTTGCAGGATACTAGAAGCACTACGTATGTAAACGGTAGAACGTACTTGAAACTATTTAGCTATATCTAAATAGTATATAAATGTGTACTTACCGCAAAGAACAGATTCGCGAAGAACAACACATATTTCACAAAAAAGTCACCGCAGCCCATCTTGTAGAGTTCTTAATATTTTTACTTATTTAAATGCACACCGATACCCAGTTTCTGTCGTCGTCCCTTCGCTGCTAGCGGTTTTGTGGTGATATCGTGAGTTATCTTAGATAAGCAGGCTAGCAATCTTTTTTGAACTGTAATTTTATGTGTCATATTGTTTGAGTACTATCGATTCGCAGCTCAGCACCTTTGTTTGTTAATTTAAGTAGACTGTTGTAGCATTACTGCTATCCTACCTTCTTCTGCTATTTTGTTTCTGGCAATTCAGTACTGGCAGTCTCATCATTCATTTTCAATTTATTTTCAAATTTCGAATCCATCCGTTTCGGTTTTGTCATTTTCATCAAAATTTCCTCATTCCACCTCAAGTCTTGCTCAAGTCGTCAGACATCATCGTGATCATCTTATTAACCGTATTTTATTTGAAAGTAAGGTTTTTAAGTGTTACGTTAATTTCTTATACAAATAAACCGTGTGTGCAACTATCCGGACTGAACCCTGCTTTTTTCTGCCACGCTACCTCTCTAAAACTACATCTTCCACCTCATCTTCACCACCTTCAAACTACTATCTATCATCGTGCGGCCAGCAGTCCTGTCATGGCAGCTGCTGGACTACACTGTGAAGGCATCTTATAACTCTTCATTTTTACTATAATAGGTATATTACGGGTTGGTATCACTTGATTTAAAACGCAACCGGTCTATGTGGCAATTAGCCTTAAACGCTTCTGGTCTATGTATCAACTCGCCCTTTATTATTATCTGCGTGATGTCTTTTACAAGTAGGCCTATGATTCTTTACTAAAAAATTTGAACAATTAATGATTTATGTAATATATGTATAATAGTACTACGCGATGTGTCTTCTTATAGAGAGTAATCATTCGTTGTAAATAGAGTTAACACATTCAAAACAATATATATATTTCAACAAAGCTAGTCATCTCAATATTATATCGGCCATTGGATATACAGGATGACCCATTTAGATGGGTCAGTATGTACCCATACTGACTCAGAAACTTTTAGACATAGGATCCACGTCTTCGATTTTAGTGACAAGAAAAATTACATTCAAAGATATAAAAAACTAATACACCCTGTATTTAAAAAATATAATACTTCTAAGTAAGTATCAAACTACTGTCCGTATTCGGAAAGAAAAATAACTAAAAAAAAACAACAATTCAACACATTTTCCTTTTATTTCTACTAAAATTATAATTATGAAGGTACAAGTAGGTACTTACAAATTGGTCTTCATTCACATTGTACTATTTATAAGTAAGCTATGCGGAATCTGTCAACTACATAATGTAAATAAAAATCGATTATTTGACAAGTTGCGTTATTACAAAAAGGCAAAAATGAACTCGCAAAAATAAAATGTAATGACGACTGAGAGATGTAATATTCAGAAGTTAAAAAACGATTCATTCAAGTATGTGTCCTTTATTAGATTTATTCCCACGTAAAAAAAGTAGCCTATGTAAGGTCGACCAATAAATTGGTTTAACCAATAAATTTATAGAACAACAAAGACTATTTTCGTTTGCAGAACGATATGTCAGATACCGAGTATAAACCTTATTGAAATTTTTGATGGCTAGGAAATTGAATGAAAAATCGTAAACCACTTTCTTGGTAGACCTTATATCTCCAGTCTATACGCCATATTCATACAGGGTGGAAGGGCAGAATTGTTCCTGAAGAGAAAGTGCCCTAAATATTTAACATAAAAAAATAAGCAAACAAATAAATGGATAAAATAAAAATACCTGCATACATTTACAGTATTTCTAAATGAGGTTGCTGATATCGGGAATCAATCCAACAAAAATGCAAAAAATACACACTTTCTATTTGTGTGTAACATTAACGAAAAGGATATTTTTTTAAATATTTTTTTACTAATATTTCACAGAAGAAGGTTTGTTCATTCCACCCTGTATACAAAATATCACGATGACAATTGCCCATTTCGTGAGAAAATACACACAAACAGAATTAGAGCGACATTTTTAGAGACGAAAACTAAGCTAAGATTGTTCTTAGAAACGTCAAATGGCGTACTTAAATAGGGGATCGGACTACTTTTTTTTATTTTATAAATCCAAACTTCTTAGTTTCTGCTATCGAACACTAAAAAAAAAATTTGCTCTATCTTTAAAATTGACCGAGTTATAAAGGTTTGAAATTCAAGATTAGACAGAGAGGCACATACCCACTTGTGACGTCATTTGTTAGTAACGCCATATAATCTCCATACAAAAAATAGTTTTTGAAAGAGACAGACATATTGAAACTTTAAAAAATCACAGGAAATTAGTTTTTCAACGGATTCTGTTTTTTTTTCTAAGCGAATCGTCTGCTACTAATCTATATTTTAAAAATAATTCATATAATATGGTAAATTCATAAAATATGGTGAACAGTCCGATCCCCTATTGTCGGTGACTTAAGGGAAACTTAGACTTACAAAAGTTATCAGTCATTTTGATTATAAATGTAGTCTGTTTTTGGAGCTTTATTGCTCAGTTAGGTTTTCGAGCATGCTTAGCTAGGATATTTTCGAAAATTCTCACTTTTCTGTAGTGTGTAGCTCGAAAATTAGGAAAAAGTGTATAGAACCAAAGTTATAGAAAATTTATGACGACTATGTCGCATCGTTATTGATATAAAAGCGAAAAACCCAAAAATGGGAACTCCCCACTCCGGCTCCAGGTCCTAGACCTCAGGACTTTTAGTATGTTCACTTCCTAAGTTCCCTCAACCAATTTCTAAAGGAATCGCTTAGGTCCCTGTTCACGCACTCTACAACTGCTTCTTTGGTTAGCCTACTAGTTATATCTATAAATGTCGCCCTAACTCTACAATTAAAGGAAGGAGAAAATATCAGAATGTTTGTTCATTAAGATGTTAAATAAGAAAATACAAATCTACAGACACACTCCTGCATTTACAATATGAGTATTATGTTGCTACTCCCTTCATGTATTTGTTGTGATGTCGAAAAAAAATCTACATAATAAGATAGGTTTAAATTTATCGATGTCTGTCAACGAAAATTTGATTTTCCGCTTCGATTTTGTATATAAGATTCTCGCAACAGATGACATTTTGTTAAAAAATTAAAAATAAACTATGTAAATTTGATTTTATGATGTACTCAACACACAACACAAATATTTGTGTCTTGAATATTAATTCTGCTGACTCTGCCAATGCTTACAGCTTCCTCCTTTTAACTTATTGACAAAAAGCTCGATTTTCGGGTTAACCGGAGTCCTGGCATCAGCATTTTCACCTTTAATCATACTTTCAAATACAACTAGATTGTCATTGCACAACTTATGTATAGGTTTCCTAAGAACGTTATTGTTAAGGACAGTCTGAATTAAGTGGAGAGGGTTCTTTTGTGTGTGGTGGGCGATTTCCTCGAATTGTTCGGCGATTTCTTTGGTCCATACAGTCTCTTCCAGATAAATATTGTATCTTTCATTTTGATCGAACACTCGGCACTGAAAAGCAAGGGATTTTTTTAGATGACACTTCGAACCGAGCGGAAGATAGATTGGCTTTTCGGAGGTTCTGGCTGCGTCCAACAAAAATTGCTTTGTAAGACTGTTCCCAGTTTGGTTAGGATATTGCGGGCTCTTACGGTGAAGGAAAACATCGTGATGAAACCTGCACACTCCTGCGAAGAAATTCAAAGGTTGTGTGTGAAGTCGACCAACCCGCACTGGGCCAGTGTGGTCGACTAAGGCCTAATCGCACTAATTCAGGGTAGGGTTGAGCCTCTCGTTGGGGACGTATATGAGCTGTCGATAATGATGATTGCGGGCTGAATCACATGATTGTCCAAAGTGATTTCATGTTACGTAAGGCACGTTAAGTTAAGTCGAGGCCCCAGCCATTATTTACGGAGACTATATGTTTTGTTGTTTTGTTTTTGTTTGTGACAATTTTACGGAGACTAGTCATTACACGAGTTATGTAGGAAGCCTTCAGCGGCTCCATTCTAATACCAGGGTTTGTAATGTCGGTCGTCGGCTTTATAAGCCAAACGATAAAAATGGTTGCCTTACTCGGTATATGACAACCTTTTAAAGACAATAATGGAGGGAAAAATAGAAGGCAAGAGGACGTGGAAGACCGAGACGTACATTTCTGGACCAAGAGAAGGAAAAAGTTGATGTCGTGTCGTACCAGGAAGACAAGAGACTAGCTATGGACAGAGACAAGTGGCAATTACTCCACGGACAAGAGCCTTGCTCTTAAATCTAATATGCTAATATATAACAGTAGTATAAACTAAAAAATAACAATAATAACAAACTTACCTCATCATTGATTTCATCATTCATAATCACTTCCGATTTGAAGTCCAGTAGTGCCAACACAATAAAAATGGCGACGCTTTGCTCTTCATTGACCGCTATGAGTTCCCTCAGTAACTCCGCGGCGCGACTCGATATAACTCCGGAGTGCACTTCGTTAGGACTCGTAATGTTGAACTGATGGTAAGAGCCATCGGTGGTGTTATAAGCAGGGTAAACAGGCAGCTGTTGATTTGATTCTCTTTTGTACACCTTTCTAAACGCAACATTGCTACTGTTCGCTCCAAAAATGGCTTCGTCGACGTTCAAAAATGACGTGCTTTTAAATGCTTTGGCTGTGGCGTTGGGGAAGATGTCTTGTAGTTTAAGGATGATGTTAGACGTTCTTTGTCGCAGTTTCTCGTTGTCGTCTTCCAGTGTTGTGACTAGTATCGCGTATATCGTTGCTTTGAATTCGACTGTTGACAAAAAAAGGATATGATATTTTTGCTACACAACGTGTTACAAAAAATACCAAAAAAAAGAATATTTTTATCAAAGCGATCAGACACAGGTCAAAGAATATTCGGACCAGATATGTAATTTGAGGTCAATGTGCCTATTTTTACCGCTACGGTTAAAAATGTTTACGTGTAGTACGTTGTACCGTAACATTCATATTAGAACAATTAATTTCAAAATGAAAAAACTACAACTAACTAAAAAAGTTAATACGTATGTATGTTAATACGTAAACAAGATAATTAAGGCAAAAAAGAAAATGTTTTCTAACATAAATTGATTTAAGTACATATCTTTTAAAAATTTAGGCACAAATGGTGTACAAATACTTTTCCGTTCTGAGAATTTATATTCTATATTTTAGGTGTCAATTGTCACTAGAGATGGGAAAATTTTAATTAAATACCTGTGATGAAGAATATTCTTTTTTTTGGTATTTTTTGTAACACGTTGAATAGGTGTACCGATTCCTGTACTAAAACAAAAGGGAACAGGCGATAAACTAGACGTGTCAAAAAACGAATTCCTACAAAATCGGGCCGAATGTACATCAGTCCGACTAAAATATAAAATTGACAGTTCATTTTCTAACCCAAGAAAATATAAGTATATTCTAGTCGGTGGGGACGTATATGAAGTTGTTGATGATAAGGATGATGATTGTAAAAAAAAACCTTTTCATGATACAACAAAATTAATATAATTAAACCGATTAAATACTTACATTTAGCTTCTTTACTCAACCCGTTGAGTCCCATCATGAACAGTTCCTCCAAAGTGTTCTCAACGAACCCAACCACGACGGCCCTCATCTCAGCGCTATTATCCGCGCGGCTGCACGCGAACATCACCCTCAGCACATTCAACATGAGGTTCGGTTTCACTACGGCTTCTTTGTTACCCTCCAACACACTATTTATATAGTTAGATAGACAAGCCAAGTATATATGTGTTAAGTTATCGCGTTCGTTGTTGATACAATCGATTAATGTGTTTATCACGATTTCGTCGGTCAACCTCACACCTTTCTTTTTCATTTTCGATTGGACTATGTATTTTTCAGTGTTCTTTTGTAAGGACAGAATTTTCAGCGCTTTCTGCTGGCATTCAAAGTATTGATTCCATTTTATAACTTCGCACAGTAAATGTGTATATTCGTGAAGTTGTTCTGATATCTCAGCGCCTTTGCTGTACTTCTTCGGTCCGTCTCTGTTCAGTATTTCGTCTAAGTGTTCTTCGAACATGTTCTCGATTTCGAAGTCTTCGTAAATGATTAAGAAGAAGTTCAGAGTAGTTAGGACGACTTCGTAAGACCAATGAGGGTATAGGTCGTACGATTGGTGTAAAAGCGTTTTGTATGTTAAGTCGTATATTTTTACTATGTCGGTTTTCTTAGTAATCAGTATGAAGTAGAGGTATAAGGCGTTTGATAAGCAAATATCCCTTCCAGAGTTTATTTGTGAGAAGTTTCTGCTAAATATGAGCTTCTCCAAGTACATTTGTATGGATTCGGATGTGTTTTTGTCTATTAGCGACGGGAATCTGTAAAAAATGGTTAAGTTATTTCTTTAGTTAATTATTATAACTTTTATCAGGTACTGCTATTTTTTGGTACAATGGTTCTATACAAAATTACAAAAAAAATACTGTTTTAATTTTTTGATATCTTTAAAAATTACTGAGTTATTAACGATCAAAGTACACACCTCCGCACGAGGCGAGTGGTAGCTGTGACGTTATATGCAGGCAACACCGCCCGCAACCTCTGCTACACTGCATGCATATGACGTCACACGCTCGGAACTTCTCGCGGTCATAACTTTGGTAATATTGCATGTATTGAAGTGAAATAAAAAGTAATGTAATGTACATGATATAAACTTTAATATAAGGCATGTTTTAATGTGAAATAAGAACCTATCGGTGTTCTCCATTGGTATTTTTAGTGCTCATTAATATTTTTGTATTATCGAGTACCGACAGGTATTGGAGTTTTCTGTATATTTGGGTACCGGTACTTTTATGCGTATTTTGAGTGTCGTTTTTTTGGAATTCTAGTATTTTTAAGTACCAAGGCTAATGTTGTTTGGTACCAGAATTTTTTGTGGTATTCTTGGGCATCTGTTCTTGTGTAACACTGTTTGTCGTCGAGGCCACTAGCATGGCACTACGAAATTGTTCGGTGTTACTGGCCATAGTTTCGCCGAAATATAATATCCAAAACCGAATTTTGAATAGAAATGATCGAGTCGGGCGGCCCCTACCATCTGAAGCTAAAGTAAATAAATAAGTAAAAACACTTTATTGCACACAAAAGTAACATACAAGCAGTAATTAGGTGCGCAAAGGCGACCTTACCGCTTACAGCGATCTCTTCCAGGCAACCTTTGGGGAGAGGATACTTATAAAGAAATTTAAGATGTAGTGCAAGAGTAAAAGGCAGGAGATATTAAAAAGAAAAATATTACTTGGATACTAAGATCAAAAGCATGAAATATAAATATTGATTAAAGGCGAAGGAACAATATTTGTGTGTTGTTATCGACATCTTATGAATGAGGCGTATTTTAGTCACACTGAAGACGGCGTACACTTGTAGTGAACGGGCCATCTTACTTTGACGTCGAAAAATGATTTTGTTAAATCTTACTTCGAATAAAGACACTTTTAACGTTATCATTATCACTGACCTCCAAACGATGAGATTGATCACGTTGACGTATTCGTCGGCGATGACGTAGCACGGCTGCTCCAGGAGCCAGCAGGAGTCGTGCACGTGGCGGATGATCTGGTCGAGAGTGTGCGCGCGCGCGCTGCGGAGCGGGCAGCCCCCGCCCGGGGGCAAGGAGGCGAGCAGGCGAGTCAGCTGGGGACCAATCAAATAAATCTTCATCGTGTGGGTTGTAAGGTCGAAAACCGACGATTCACGATTTAATGATCTTATCAATTTAATGATCTTATCAAATTTAGTTCTACGATAAGGCCACGACATATACATCAACAACATCGAGACACGCGTAGCACAGTTGAACAATTTTTTAATATAAATATGGCATACTTCTAATACGCCGTGTGGTGACGGCAGAGTATTCTACATTAGTCACCAACCCCTACTCTTCCCGTGGGTGACGCAAGAGGCGACTTAGGGACTACACATTGAACAGGGAACGGGCAGCAGCGCTCTCTGATACAGTAAGCTTTTAATCTGCGATCTCCAACCCGCCTGCCAAGCGTGGAGATTATGGCAAAACCAAACACGCGGAGTGGAGGAGGCTCATAGTCCAGCAGTGGACTGCAACGGGCCGTTGATTTGATTTGATACTTCTAATTACATCAAAGTCGTCATCAGTCGTCAACCTTACAACCGTCGAAATTAATAATAAGAAGAATGTCTCACCTGTAATAGAATCCCATGGCAGTAGTTCCTCTTAATGTTCTTGTCACTGATGTAACCGAGTAAGGTCTCAAAATGATTCGCGTAGCTGGAACAAGTCAAACAGAATGATAATTCGAAAAGGGAATGATAAAAAATTGCCGTACCTATTTTAAGGAACTGTGACATTGATATTAGTAACAAGAAATACTACTTCCATAGATAAATAAAAATCTTGCACTTAGTTTGGGAATCGAGGCCGACTATAGGGTATTTTATAAATCCAAACTTGTTAATTTCTGCTATCGAAAACAAAATGAAATATTTTAAATAATTAATTTGAAATGAAATGTCAGTCATTTTGAAATATATCTAGTTTTTACGTACCTATATGCGCACGTAGTACTATATGAATTGTGTGGTACTCACGTGTCGGGTTGTACGAGCGGCGCCATGGCCTTCGCGGCGAGCTGCCTCGTCTTGAGCACGCTGCTGCGCGCGCAGGACAGCACGTGAGGGATGTACGCGCACAGCTGGAAGCGAACGGACAACATTTAAAGGGCCATTTAAAAAATAAATAAATCACGAAACATTTTGAAATAATATATAATGAATTAAGCTACCTATATGGAAGTATCAAATTAAATATAGAAAATAATGTTTTGTAAGACTTTCAATCGATTGATAACGCCAAAACTAGTGTTACCAAATACATTCTGACGCAAGTAATAAGAACTTTTTTTTTATTGATACTAAAATTCCAACATTTATGTGATATCCTTATTACAGACAACTCAAAACAGTCAATATTATAATAATATTTTTTCATTACTCATACTCTGAAAGTAGTTCGGAAGTTGCCAGAGGAGCGGATTGAAGGTAATACTTTTCAGCCCGGTGGGAGAATCACTTTCAACTGACAGCTGTCATTCATTCATTCATTTTCATTCATTCAGTCAAATTATAAAAAAAAACTGGTTCTAATTTCATATTTCTATTGAACTATGTTCCATCTTTCTATACAGCCACTCAATTACAGCGCAATGTTAAATTGAAATAACATTAAGTATTATGATTTTATTATAATTAACTTTCAACTATTTCTTTAAAATAAAATAGATTTGGGCAAAATATTTAACATTTTTCAATGATGGAAATTAAAAATAATGCCTCAAAAGCAGGCCGGCACGGCCACAGCAAAAAATAAAAATAGGCGGGAAAGCAACAATCCGATTATCAAATGTTTCTCGAGTTGTAGGGTTTTGTTTACAATGAGTTCATTTGATTCAGATATGGAAGTCACTCATTTTTTCTTTAGCTAGTTCGTGTTTTTATTTTTACTTTCCTTGTATTCGTAATGAAACAACCACAGTGCACAGTGTTTACCACGGGTTAAAGACTTATTTAGTGCCTCGAACTATTAGGTCTCGGCGCTAAATAAGTTACTTTCACCCCTCGTATAACAATGTACTATGTTCATATTGAAGCCCAGAGGTCAAACATTTTGGTTGCTCCCCTTTTTGTTTCAAAGAGGTTTGATATTCATATTCATTTATTTATTGCGTTCATGTACAGAATATTAACGATGAAGCCTGGCCTACCTACCATGAAAAAAACTAAAAAAATAAAAACAAGGGTAAGTAGGCCAAAATCTTCAAACCGTCTTCCGTTTTTTTAGTGTTTTTAATTGTTTTTGTAGTTTCAATTGACAACATTTCCAATTTAAAAGGGTACAAATTAAAAAAAAAAACAACCGTTTAATTTGTTCCCTGGATTACACCATAGAATACTTTTTACGGGAAAAGTCTTATTCCCACGGGAAAAATGATACACAACGCGAGCGTAGCCACGGGCGGCAAGTTATTAAATAAATAAATATAACCTGTTGATGATATTACTTTTGCTGAACCCTTGGGGCCCGGAAGCCAAAAATCTTGGACCTATCGGCGCGTCTCATCGAGACCACTGGTGACCGCTGCTGGCAGCTTCCTGGCTCAAAGAATCAGTCTAGCCATTCAGAGGGGGAATGCTGCCAGTATCCTGGGCACCATGTCCGGCGGGGACGCGCTGGACGAAATGTTTATTTATTTACGTTTTTTTTTTGTGACTGTTTTTTTTTCGACTTATTTGTATTTTCTTTGACTTGTCACTGTACATATATTAGAAAATTTAGCATTAATGATAACTAAGATTTTTGCCAATAAGTTTGGACTGGATACCTTCAGGTTGGAGACGGTTCCTTCTAAGGACGAGGGGTAGAGGCGCGCCAGCAGCAGCAGGATGGGGTACAGGGCCGGGCGAAGCAGCTGCGCGTTCTCACTGCTGCTCACTTCCTTAACAATAAGTTTGGACTGGATACCTTCAGGTTGAAGACGGTTCCTTCTAAGGACGAGGGGTAGAGGCGCGCCAGCAGCAGCAAGATGGGGAACAGGGCCGGGCGAAGCAGCTGCGCGTTCTCACTGCTGCTCACTTTCTTAACAATAAGTTTGGACTGGATACCTTCAGGTTGGAGACGGTTCCTTCTAAGGACGAGGGGTAGAGGCGCGCCAGCAGCAGCAGGATGGGGTACAGGGCCGGGCGAAGCAGCTGCGCGTTCTCACTGCTGCTCACTTTCTTAACAATAAGTTTGGACTGGATACCTTCAGGTTGGAGACGGTTCCTTCTAAGGACGAGGGGTAGAGGCGCGCCAGCAGCAGCAGGATGGGGTACAGGGCCGGGCGAAGCAGCTGCACATTCTCACTGCTGCTCACTTCCTTAACAATAAGTTTGGACTGGATACCTTCAGGTTGAAGACGGTTCCTTCTAAGGACGAGGGGTAGAGGCGCGCCAGCAGCAGCAGGATGGGGTACAGGGCCGGGCGAAGCAGCTGCACATTCTCACTGCTGCTCACTTCCTTAACAATAAGTTTGGACTGGATACCTTCAGGTTGGAGACGGTTCCTTCTAAGGACGAGGGGTAGAGGCGCGCCAGCAGCAGCAGGATGGGGTACAGGGCCGGGCGAAGCAGCTGCACATTCTCACTGCTGCTCACTTCCTTAACAATAAGTTTGGACTGGATACCTTCAGGTTGAAGACGGTTCCTTCTAAGGACGAGGGGTAGAGGCGCGCCAGCAGCAGCAAGATGGGGAACAGGGCCGGGCGAAGCAGCTGCGCGTTCTCACTGCTGCTCACTTTCTTAACAATAAGTTTGGACTGGATACCTTCAGGTTGGAGACGGTTCCTTCTAAGGACGAGGGGTAGAGGCGCGCCAGCAGCAGCAGGATGGGGTACAGGGCCGGGCGAAGCAGCTGCGCGTTCTCACTGCTGCTCACTTTCTTAACAATAAGTTTGGACTGGATACCTTCAGGTTGGAGACAGTTCCTTCTATGGACGAGGGGTAAAGGCGCGCCAGCAGCAGCAGGATGGGGTACAGGACCGGGCGAAGCAGCTGCGCATTCTCACTGCTGCTCACTTCCTTAACAATAAGTTTGGACTGGATACCTTCAGGTTGAAGACGGTTCCTTCTAAGGACGAGGGGTAGAGGCGCGCCAGCAGCAGCAAGATGGGGAACAGGGCCGGGCGAAGCAGCTGCGCGTTCTCACTGCTGCTCACTTTCTTAACAATAAGTTTGGACTGGATACCTTCAGGTTGGAGACGGTTCCTTCTAAGGACGAGGGGTAGAGGCGCGCCAGCAGCAGCAGGATGGGGTACAGGGCCGGGCGAAGCAGCTGCGCGTTCTCACTGCTGCTCACTTTCTTAACAATAAGTTTGGACTGGATACCTTCAGGTTGGAGACGGTTCCTTCTAAGGACGAGGGGTAGAGGCGCGCCAGCAGCAGCAGGATGGGGTACAGGGCCGGGCGAAGCAGCTGCGCGTTCTCACTGCTGCTCACTTCCTTAACAATAAGTTTGGACTGGATACCTTCAGGTTGAAGACGGTTCCTTCTAAGGACGAGGGGTAGAGGCGCGCCAGCAGCAGCAAGATGGGGAACAGGGCCGGGCGAAGCAGCTGCGCGTTCTCACTGCTGCTCACTTTCTTAACAATAAGTTTGGACTGGATACCTTCAGGTTGGAGACGGTTCCTTCTAAGGACGAGGGGTAGAGGCGCGCCAGCAGCAGCAGGATGGGGTACAGGGCCGGGCGAAGCAGCTGCGCGTTCTCACTGCTGCTCACTTTCTTAACAATAAGTTTGGACTGGATACCTTCAGGTTGGAGACGGTTCCTTCTAAGGACGAGGGGTAGAGGCGCGCCAGCAGCAGCAGGATGGGGTACAGGGCCGGGCGAAGCAGCTGCACATTCTCACTGCTGCTCACTTCCTTAACAATAAGTTTGGACTGGATACCTTCAGGTTGAAGACGGTTCCTTCTAAGGACGAGGGGTAGAGGCGCGCCAGCAGCAGCAGGATGGGGTACAGGGCCGGGCGAAGCAGCTGCACATTCTCACTGCTGCTCACTTCCTTAACAATAAGTTTGGACTGGATACCTTCAGGTTGGAGACGGTTCCTTCTAAGGACGAGGGGTAGAGGCGCGCCAGCAGCAGCAGGATGGGGTACAGGGCCGGGCGAAGCAGCTGCACATTCTCACTGCTGCTCACTTCCTTAACAATAAGTTTGGACTGGATACCTTCAGGTTGAAGACGGTTCCTTCTAAGGACGAGGGGTAGAGGCGCGCCAGCAGCAGCAAGATGGGGAACAGGGCCGGGCGAAGCAGCTGCGCGTTCTCACTGCTGCTCACTTTCTTAACAATAAGTTTGGACTGGATACCTTCAGGTTGGAGACGGTTCCTTCTAAGGACGAGGGGTAGAGGCGCGCCAGCAGCAGCAGGATGGGGTACAGGGCCGGGCGAAGCAGCTGCGCGTTCTCACTGCTGCTCACTTTCTTAACAATAAGTTTGGACTGGATACCTTCAGGTTGGAGACAGTTCCTTCTATGGACGAGGGGTAAAGGCGCGCCAGCAGCAGCAGGATGGGGTACAGGACCAGGCGAAGCAGCTGCGCATTCTCACTGCTGCTCACTTCCTTAACAATAAGTTTGGACTGGATACCTTCAGGTTGGAGACGGTTCCTTCTAAGGACGAGGGGTAGAGGCGCGCCAGCAGCAGCAGGATGGGGTACAGGGCCGGGCGAAGCAGCTGCGCGTTCTCACTGCTGCTCACTTCCTTAACAATAAGTTTGGACTGGATACCTTCAGGTTGGAGACGGTTCCTTCTAAGGACGAGGGGTAGAGGCGCGCCAGCAGCAGCAGGATGGGGTACAGGGCCGGGCGAAGCAGCTGCGCGTTCTCACTGCTGCTCACTTCCTTCAGCTTATCCTGCAAGGCATAGAATATATAGATAGAATTATTTATGTAACAGATTACGTCTGCAACGAAAATCTTTCATATTAAATGTTTTCATCATCATGAACAGCTCATATACGTCCCCACCGAGGAGCTCGAGAATTAGGGCGACACGCTGGCCCAGTGCGGGTTGGTCGACTTCACACACAACCTTTGAATTTCTTCGCAGGAGCGTGCAGGTTTCTTCACGATGTTTTCCTTCACTGTAAGAGCGTCAAACCAACGTACCTATGAATTCGAAATTCGAAAACACATTGGTACGTGGTGGGGATCGAACCCGCATCCCTTGAACGGGAGGCAGCGGCCTTAGCCACCAGACCACCGACGACGTTTCGAATGTTTTAGTTTTTTGCTTTAATTTAAAAAAAAATTAATTAAAAATTGGGTAGTGGACTGTATTAAAAATAAATAATATCACATGATCTAGGAAAAAGACCGTCCTAAATTTTCATAATTTACCGGGTCTGTGGCAAGTTTTCCACGATTTAAGAATATTACATTTCAAACGCGTCGGTGGTCTAGTGGCTACCGCTGCCTCCCCGCCACGAACCAACGTGTTTTCGAATTTCGAATTCACATGTAGTTTTATTCGACGCTCTTTCCCTGTAAACCTGTGCAACTCCTACGAAGAAATTCAAAGATTGTGTGTGAAGTCGACCAACCCGCACCGGGCCAACATAGTAGGCTCGAGCCCCTCGGTGGGGACGTATACGAGCTGTCGATGACTTACCAGCATAAAGTCGTAGAGCTGCGGGTACCTCAGGAAGAATATCCTTCCAGTCATCCTGTTTCTCACGCACAAGTTGTCGGAGTCCCTGGAGCGAGCCACCCCGAACACGCGCACCATCAGCGCGCTGAACAGAAGCGTCGACGAATTGCGCTCCTAAGAACCACCCAGAGGATGCAGCGTGAACATTCCGAACAGTAAAGGATTCTTAATTCTTACTATGGTAAAACAAAATTAAGTAAGTCCAACTTCATCAAAATCATCGGCCCGTTACAGTCCACTGCTGGACTATGAGCCTCCTCCACTCCGCGTGTTTGGTTTTGCCATAATCTCCACGCTTGGCAGGCGGGTTGGAGATCGCAGATTAAAAGGTTACTGTATCAGAGAGCGCTGCTGCCCGTTCCCTGTTCAATGTGTGGTCCCTAAGTCGCCTCTTACGACACCCACGGGAAGAGTATGGGTTAGTGACAAATGTATTCTACTCAGCCGTCACTACAGTCCAACTTAGTATCTACTTAATAAATTCAGAAGCCATTTGGCGAGGTATGAACTGAGACACATAAAACTAAACACATAGGTACATACATAAATACATATCATGTTTCGACATTAGGTTAGATCTACATATCTGACCAAAATCACTTTTTAGCATGGTAGACATACTGAAAGTCTGGATCTGGTCACTTATAAAATAATGAAAAAACAGTTACGGAATTCGAAAATGGAACTCTTTGGGAACATGTTACTTTTTTATTTGCGAAACTGCTAAAAGTGATTTTGTCACTTTATAGATGAACAGCGTTTAAACACGAATGCTCATCACACAAATGTTTGCCTGAACGGGATATGAAAAACTTAAATAATTTCTTATTCTTCATCGTGTGGGTTGTAAGGTCGACAACCGACCTCACAAGCCCTAGTGTCAGTGTTATATTTAATTGTTAATTAAGTTTATAACCATTTCACATAATTATTACTATTTTTGTACTACTTATTTATTAATTACTAATGTTTATGCTGTTGTGTGACACGTTTTTGGGTGCCAATCTAGTTTTTTGTGTAACATAATCTGTTTTTACTTAAGTAATGATTGTAGCCTGTGTGTTCACCTAATAAATAAATATAGAGCCGCCAAAGGCCACTGACTTGGCTCATGTAACGACTAGATAGTAGCCGGGACCAAACATCACACAACATCTTTCTTTTCGGACAATCAGATGATTCAGCCTGCAAAGTCCTAACCAAACTGGGAAAAGTCTCAGAAAGAGATTTTTGTTTGACAGTGTCCCCACCGGGAATCGAACCCGGAACCTCCATAATGAGCGGCGAAATCTTGATCACTCGGCCACGGAGGCTGTTTGAGGATTTTATACTTCCCTATAACGCAAAACAGTCTCAATGTTAGAATGTTAGACGACTGCCCGGAAAAAGGAGTGCAATGTGTTAAGGGTTCATGTATGTATGTATGTAGGTATTATGTATGTACGTGAGTTTCTTTATTCCACCATAACTTCTAAATGCCTGTACAGATTTGGATGTATGGGGTATGGTTAGATCCTTTCATCATCCTGAGTGACACTGACTATATTTTTTTTGGCAGGGCATATGTTTTTAATTTGTAGTGTGCAGATGTAATATAATTACCATCCAAGTCGCTCCTTCGAAGCCTTCCAAAGCAACCTTCAGCCCCTCTCCAACATATCCCGCCACACTCTCATCCAACGACGAATTTCTAAACAAATAATATTATTAAGATTACATCTAACGATATTTTTAATCTTGACAGTTTTTCGTTTTAAACAAGGTCATGCCTTTTTTTACCGTCAATGACAAACGTAGACTATACACAACACAATTATGCTTTTAACAAATCGATACACAAAAGATCAAATAGAACAAAATGGTTGGACTCGCCTAAATCAATAGGGTATTTGACTGTTCTTGAATTGACCATATTTTAAAAATTTATTTTAAAATATTGCTTAGTAGCAGACAATTCGAAACTTTCCATAACATAACGCAGAAAGAAACAGAATCGGTTGGAAAACGAATTTACAGTGTTTTTTTAAAGTTTCAATATGTTTGTCTCTTTCTAAAAAAGGTTTTTTGTATGGAGATTGTATGACGTTACTTGCTTGTGACGTCAATAGCCAGTATTTGACTCTCTGTCTAATCTTTTAATCTTTATAACTCGGTAAATTTTAAAGGTTGTGTAAAAATTCATTTATAAGATTTTTTTTGTTGAATAATTGAATATGAATAATTTTACTGTTCGATAACAGGAACTAACAAGTTTGGATTAAAAAATAATTGTCAAATACTCTATTACTAAACTACTCGACAAAATGTTTGTGCTTCAGACATAAGGTATAGTAGTGTGAAGTAGGCATAACAATATCACGCCTTTTGCCTCACCTGAACAACGCTCTGAGTATGTTGATAGCGTGCGTCCTAGTCTCTATTGCCGTCTCGCTCTGTCCCGCGCCCGCGCCGGGTGTGCGAGCGAGACGGAGCAACGTGGTCATGCACTGGTGGAAACACTTGGGGTTGCCTTGCACTTGCAGTTCCGTCGTTACTAACGCCTAGGGTGGGATTAAAATGAGGGTAGATTAGTATGTAATGCATGTATTACAGTTATGTTTTATGTTATAGGATGAACAGATTTACAAAGGAATTTCATGTTGTTACAAATAAATTATATACAAGTAAGCAAAATAACGTTAAACCTCACGGGTGGTCAGCCCATGAAACTGGACAACTTTTGTTCAACAACTTTTAAAAATTCGCAAAAAAATTCAAATTGACTTGAAAAATCATTTTTTTAGACTTTGTATGAGACAAAGAGCGCGCTATCTCCCGTCTCTATCAACCACACGACTAACCTGTATCATGAAGGGTAGCCCCGCCCCGCGCCGTGTGACAGAGAGCGCGCTATCTCCCGTCTCTATCAACCACACGACTAACCTGTATCATGAAGGGTAGCCCCGCCCCGCGCCGTGTGACAGAGAGCGCGCTATCTCCCGTCTCTATCAACCACACGACTAACCTGTATCATGAAGGGTAGCCCCGCCCCGCGCCGTGTGACAGAGAGCGCGCTATCTCCCGTCTCTATCAACCACACGACTAACCTGTATCATGAAGGGTAGCCCCGCCCCGCGCCGTGTGACAGAGAGCGCGCTATCTCCCGTCTCTATCAACCACACGACTAACCTGTATCATGAAGGGTAGCCCCGCCCCGCGCCGTGTGACAGAGAGCGCGCTATCTCCCGTCTCTATCAACCACACGACTAACCTGTATCATGAAGGGTAGCCCCGCCCCGCGCCGTGTGACAGAGAGCGCGCTATCTCCCGTCTCTATCAACCACACGACTAACCTGTATCATGAAGGGTAGCCCCGCCCCGCGCCGTGTGACAGAGAGCGCGCTATCTCCCGTCTCTATCAACCACACGACTAACCTGTATCATGAAGGGTAGCCCCGCCCCGCGCCGTGTGACAGAGAGCGCGCTATCTCCCGTCTCTATCAACCACACGACTAACCTGTATCATGAAGGGTAGCCCCGCCCCGCGCCGTGTGACAGAGAGCGCGCTATCTCCCGTCTCTATCAACCACACGACTAACCTGTATCATGAAGGGTAGCCCCGCCCCGCGCCGTGTGACAGAGAGCGCGCTATCTCCCGTCTCTATCAACCACACGACTAACCTGTATCATGAAGGGTAGCCCCGCCCCGCGCCGTATGACAGAGAGCGCGCTATCTCCCGTCTCTATCAACCACACGACTAACCTGTATCATGAAGGGTAGCCCCGCCCCGCGCCGTGTGACAGAGAGCGCGCTATCTCCCGTCTCTATCAACCACACGACTAACCTGTATCATGAAGGGTAGCCCCGCCCCGCGCCGTGTGACAGAGAGCGCGCTATCTCCCGTCTCTATCGACGCCAATAACGAGCTCAGCCAGCTGCGGGGTAGACAGTGCAGGGAGGGCGATACGCAGCGCCAGAGCCTGCAAACGTACACAAACATGGCGTCGTCATGTCTTGTGGCAAGGTCCTTGATCGCCCTTAAAAACCCAGTTTTCTTACTACTTCCATAGATAAAAGTCAAGACCAACCGATTACATTTTAGGGTATCTGAGCCATCTATCTGCTCTCCCCATAATCCGAATCGTGCTATATTACCAGTTTGGTATACATAGCAGCAGGTTAGTCAGAAAAAATAAATCTTATTTTCGGGTTATCAGGAGATATATTTTTTATTCATTACCTATTTCAATTCACATTTGATATCATAAAAAACGTATAATGTTGGCAATGTCTTAAAATTTGTATTTACGTGAATTCATTCCGTAAACTCTGCAGCGAATTGTACTAACCATTCGTTTTTCGATTTCTACTACGAAAGAAATTGACAGAACAGCTGACGACGTTCCGCCATTTTATATCTCGTCTTGTCATTGATATAAGTTCCGTTCGACGAAAGGGTTTGCGATCGATATATCGGTTTTTTAAATTTGTATAGAATGTCAGTTTACTGTGGACTTAGGGTCGGGCCACACTTGTCGACGGCGATCGACGGTTTGCCTATACAAAACGCGCGCGAAGTATGGAAATCCTTTCGCATCATTCGCCGCTTGCGCGCGTTTTGGCCCGACCCTTAGATGGCTGTTTTGTTTGTTGTCATCGTTTGTGCTTTTCGTGTATATCATATTTGAGCAGATTGACGGGCGATGCCTTTTATACTAATACAAATTTATTATCACACAATAATAAATGTGCAAGTATGTTTGCATGTTTGTTCCGCTTTCACGCCTAAACTTCAGAACGGATTTGGATGAAATTTGAAATGGAGATCGTTTGTACCCTGTATTAAAACATAGAATAATTTTTACGGGAAAAATCTTATTACCACGGGAAAATCTTACACAACACAAGCTTTTTTGAAGCATTCTTTAGCTTGTATTTAGGTATACAGATTTTGTCTGCTTCATATTTTTATTTGAGTTAGATTAAGTATTTATTGATTTTTTAAAATCTTATTCTATATTCAAATTATTGTTTCTATTTGGACTTACCTAGCCAGTAGTTTGGTGAACCCCACGTAGGCTTGTTCGAAGGCGCCCCTGTGTTTGGTCTCGGCCAGTAGCTTGGTGAAGTGCTCCCCGATTCGGACCAGCTGGTCGCTGGTGAGGGTGCCTTCTTCAGCGCCTTCACCCGCGATCGACAGACGAGACGACATCTCACCTAGGAGGAGAGATACCTGCGCGAAGAAAAAAAAAGTGAAATGATATCAGGTAAGTCGTCTAGTGGCTAGGGTCGCTGCCTCCCCTCCGGGAGACGCGGGTTCGATCCCCACTACGTACCAATATGTTTTCGAATTTTGAATTCATATGTACGTTTATTTGACGCTCTTACAGTGAAGAAAACATCGTGATGAAACCTGCACACTCCTGCGAAGAAATTCAAAGGTTGTGTGTGAAGTCGACCAACCCGCACTGGGCCAGCGTGGTCGACTAAGGCCTAATCGCCCTAATTCAGGGTAGGCTCGAGCGCCTCGGTGGGGACGTATATGAGCTGTTGATGACAAAAAAAATGCACATTCAGACTTAAAATAACACACATGACGACGGGTTATTACCACGATTATGATTATAATAAGCGTATAATGAACTCACTGATAAAATAATTCACTAAAAATTAAAAACATGACTGTCTTGCAAAAAAGAATTGTTATTGTCACTCGGGCTGATGTAAGGATTCTAACGATACCCAAATCTTTTCAGGAATTCAGATTAGAAGATATGGTCTTCTTCGTATCAATGACAAAAACTCATATTTATTCGGCCCAGTGCTGTGTTACAGCTATAGCGCTGGGCGATGCCAAATTTAGGTCTTCCTTAATACAGGTGGAGGGATACAATGGGCAAGAGAGCAAGTGTTCCATGCTTTGAGACGGGGCTCCACAATCACAGTGGTTATGCGTCTGGTCTATGAAACCTCATCTAGCCAAGTTTTCTCTGCAGCGGCCAACCTGGGTACGCAAGCGATTTAGCGACTTCCATGTCGACCACTGCAGTTGGTGTCCAGGTGGCAGAGATTCTGCAGCCGTAATAAAGTCCGGTGGTGCTGGGAGTTTTGCACGCCACAAATTGCTCTCTTGTTGATTTCGGAAGATATGGTGAAATAAAGAAACTCAGATGCACACTTGAACTCTGAACACATTACACTTTCAGATGCACACTTGAACACTGAACACATTACACTTTCAGATGCACACTTGAACACTGAACACATTACACTTTCAGATGCACACTTGAACACTGAACACATTACACTTTCAGATGCACACTTGAACTCTGAATACATTACACTTTCAGATGCACACTTGAATACTGAACATATTACACTTTCAGATGCACACTTGAACACTGAACACATTACACTTTCAGATGCACACTTGAACACTGAACACATTACACTTTCAGATGCACACTTGAACACTGAACACATTACACTTTCAGATGCACACTTGAACACTGAACACATTACACTTTCAGATGCACACTTGAACACTGAACACATTACACTTCCTTTTTTGGGCAGTCGTGTGATAAAATTAATTAGACTTAAAATGTTTTTTGTAATGGACTTAGCCCTGAAATACATTTTTTGATCAATGTTCCCTACAATTAGCTGATTTCACCCAATATCTACTCTTATTGCTAATATTTACCTCTTTAACGGATCTCCAGGCGCACAGTAGCACCATTTGAGCTGTAACTTGACGTCCATCTTCCAATAGTAGTCCCCTGAAATATACATTTAATTTAAAATTTCTTCGTAAACGGTGTGAAGGGGTGGAAAATAATGAAAACCAAAACATAAAGTGTATTTTTTCGTACTTGAGCTAAGGAGTAAATAAACATCACTGGATCACAAATCACGACATTCCAAAACATTCCAAACATTCTCAACATTCATTCATTCCAAACATTCACTTTACGTTGCCACAATACGTCATAGTCATCACATCTACCCTATACCTACCCTGTGTACTTTTTTTTTCTTTTTTTTATGTAAGAACCTTCTAAGAAGTATCAGAAAACAAAAAAGATGAATGAAATCGATACAGCCGATCTCAAGTTATAGCGTGACCAGAAGAAATAGGGGTACATTTTTATATATATACTTATAGATATAGTTAGGTATTGGCCTCGATTCGGGATGTCATAATCTATTTCTAATTTTAAAATCCAGCTATCATTTTAGTTTTTATTTCCAATGAAAGAGAGGTGATGAACGAATGTTAACCCAAAAAAAGGCATAGCTGTCAGTATAAGAGATTTTTAAGTCGCATGTTCTAAGTGCTCTCTAAAATTGTGTAATCGACACGGCCATAAGGTACAAATTCGATGTTTGACAGCTCTAATATTAGAATTGCCATCTCCTGTCCCTTTTAAATCTTTAAAAGGTAAAAAGGACAGACTAACTGAAATTAAAGATAAGAGCGTGACAGTGTGAATCAGGGCCAATATGTCATAATAAAAAAATAAAACATGTGGTTACAACCAGGGTTGAGAGGAAGTGAATGAATGAATGGTTTAATGGTTGTTAATGAATTCACGCTTTCACTCAATGATTCCCAACCCTAAGGAATGTCGAACGTTATATTTGTTTCCTACTTAGCTCAAGTAAGAAAAAATATGGTTATGGAATTATTTATGGTCTCAGTCAAAGTTGATTAAAGGAAAATTTTATGGTGATATCCAACATAATCTCCCAGTAAAACCTTGGTTTTTTTAAATATCGTGACATTCCTAGATCCGTAATTTCAACCATTTGTCGTATCCGTTTAGGCCATTCTAGTACTCCTGTCCACCTTGCCAACATACGGGTTCGGGATAGTTCCTTATGTGAATGTGGTATTGACTTGGGTGACCTTGATCATTTATTTTTTAGTTGTTCTAAACTTATTTTTTCCTTGTATGATATCCTTCCATCTGATATTCCTCGCTCTATTAATGGTTGATTCTCCCTTTATATATTTACTGTCCAAATTCATTTATCAAAACCATATTAAACTATAATTAATGTATATATACTTTATTTTATTTATTGTGTATGTATAACAAGTATTTTTTTTAATTATCTCCTCTTCAACCTCAATGATTATTCCAAAATTTAAATTTTCTTTTTCCTTTCCTATCCCCATCCTGTATCCTCTCCGACACGTGACATTGGCGGAATTGTGAATATTTCTTATTTTTTTCTTTTTTTTATGTAAGAACCTTCTAAGAAGTATCAGAAAACAAAAAAGATGAATGAAATCGATACAGCCGATCTCAAGTTATAGCGTGACCAGAAGAAATAGGGGTACATTTTTATATATATACTTATAGATATAGTTAGGTATTGGCCTCGATTCGGGATGTCATAATCTATTTCTAATTTTAAAATCCAGCTATCATTTTAGTTTTTATTTCCAATGAAAGAGAGGTGATGAACGAATGTTAACCCAAAAAAAGGCATAGCTGTCAGTATAAGAGATTTTTAAGTCGCATGTTCTAAGTGCTCTCTAAAATTGTGTAATCGACACGGCCATAAGGTACAAATTCGATGTTTGACAGCTCTAATATTAGAATTGCCATCTCCTGTCCCTTTTAAATCTTTAAAAGGTAAAAAGGACAGACTAACTGAAATTAAAGATAAGAGCGTGACAGTGTGAATCAGGGCCAATATGTCATAATAAAAAAATAAAACATGTGGTTACAACCAGGGTTGAGAGGAAGTGAATGAATGAATGGTTTAATGGTTGTTAATGAATTCACGCTTTCACTCAATGATTCCCAACCCTAAGGAATGTCGAACGTTATATTTGTTTCCTACTTAGCTCAAGTAAGAAAAAATATGGTTATGGAATTATTTATGGTCTCAGTCAAAGTTGATTAAAGGAAAATTTTATGGTGATATCCAACATAATCTCCCAGTAAAACCTTGGTTTTTTTAAATATCGTGACATTCCTAGATCCGTAATTTCAACCATTTGTCGTATCCGTTTAGGCCATTCTAGTACTCCTGTCCACCTTGCCAACATACGGGTTCGGGATAGTTCCTTATGTGAATGTGGTATTGACTTGGGTGACCTTGATCATTTATTTTTTAGTTGTTCTAAACTTATTTTTTCCTTGTATGATATCCTTCCATCTGATATTCCTCGCTCTATTAATGGTTGATTCTCCCTTTATATATTTACTGTCCAAATTCATTTATCAAAACCATATTAAACTATAATTAATGTATATATACTTTATTTTATTTATTGTGTATGTATAACAAGTATTTTTTTTAATTATCTCCTCTTCAACCTCAATGATTATTCCAAAATTTAAATTTTCTTTTTCCTTTCCTATCCCCATCCTGTATCCTCTCCGACACGTGACATTGGCGGAATTGTGAATACACAAAAGCCACAATTAAAAAAAATGGTTTAGGCTCGCGAGGTCTACAGCTCACAGAGCCACTAGTTATTATTACTAGTCCAAACGTGATGACCTCACCCCGTGTTCCCGTGGTCGCTGACCCCCATGTCCATGGGCAGGTGTCCCTCGGGCGAGGAGTTGTTGACGACGCACGCCACCGCCGCGTTCACCAGCAAACACGCCTCCATCATCTCCCCTATGAGGTCACTCCACTGTTTGTCTGAAGATATCTCGCTGGAACAATGTAGCCACAATACAGTAGTTTTTTTTTAAATTTTGTTAGTTTTCAGAAATATACCTACACATATTTTTTAAATTTATTTATCGAAATGTTTCAACAACAAAATCATCATCATCATCATTTAATTTTTTTTTAACAACCGCGAAAACCGCCCCGTGTTTGTAATATTTCAGTTCCAGATAAACACATAAAAAAGTTTTTTTTTTAATATCTTATTCAGAAACGATGTTCCTTAGAACAAATCTTTCTATGTCTAATAGTTTCAGAGTTATAACCAACCCATTTAAATGGGCCAAACAAAACTTACTCGACATCGACCCTCGTCACTAAATGCACCATGCAGTGTACGACGCCATACATCGGCGCGTTGACAGCCGCGCTCGCTATACTGCGCTCGCAATGCGCCAACTGACCCAGCAACGTATGCTGGAGCTTTTGCAACAGAGTGTACGTCACACGGGCTGCTACGTTTGCGTTACTGAAATATTATGTGTGATAAGTTTTAGTTTGGTACAGTCGAATTCATAAATCCATCCACATTACGTGCGTCTATGCTTTGAAATATCTTTAATGATATAACCCTTTTCGTATTGTTTTATTGTTGAAGATACAGTCCCGGACACTTCATCTATAACAGCAAAGACGGAAACGAGATTACTTTTAGATAATTAGTTATTTTAAAGTATACCTATAGATGTACGTTATATAGATGCACTTATGAACCCTGTACTGTACATTACGATACTTGTGTGATACGAGATGATGTAAGCCACACAAAGAACACACACATGCAAAGATTTTGATGTCATGAATTAACATCTGAGACCTGACTACTATAGAACATTTTCAATATGCTTTAAGTGCATATTTTAAGAATTAAAGTATGTTGTTAAGACCATAATATAAATCTACAACAATTTTCAACAAAACACGGCGCGAAGAAACACTATAATATTTAAATCGTCCATACAAACTTGCATTTTCTAAACCCTTGAGGAAACGTTGTAATCAATCAATCAAGCAGCCTATTACAGTCCACTGCTGGACGTGTGCCTCCCCTTGGGCACGCCAAAGCGCACGATCACCCGCTTTCCTCGTCCAGCCACCACCAGCGACCTTGCTCAGGTCATCAGTCCCCCTGGCAGGGGGGCGTCCCACACTACGTTTCCCGAGACGCGGTCTCCATTCGAGAGCCCGTCTGCTCCAACGCTCGTCGGTTCTGCGACAGACGTGGCCAGCCCACAAACACTTCAGTTTGCTACACTTCTGGACGATATCAACTACCTTGGTCCTCTGCCGAAAGATTTCGTTTCGGATTTTATCCCGTAGCGAAATACCAAGCATAGATCTTTCCATGGCTCGCTGAGTGACATGTAGCCGGTGGGCCAGCTTCAGCGTCATGTTCCACGTCTCGGCTCCGTATGTCAATGTTGCATAATATGACGGTGTAAATACTACGAACAGTTTGCTAGTAGCCTAAATAATCCGTGTGAATAAATGCACTGCTATAAAAAAACGCTTTAACACTAACCAACTGTCGTCAGACACGATTTTCTCCGCCAGTTTTGTCCTCAATAAGTCAAATTTATAAGCGGCTGACACACAGTCCGTAGGTTTTAAAGACGACGCCTGCTTCAATATATCTTCCAGGTCTAAACTTGTGGAGTACTTTTTACTCTGTGGATGATAAAAAAACAGTAAAAAAAAAGCGTGCAAAGCGCAAATATCAACTCTGTTATTTCATTTTAAAATATTTGGAAAATAGCGAAAAAGTTTATAATTTGGATTTTTAGTGTGAAGTTATAAATGTGAAAATAGGATGTTTTTCCGCCTTCACGAAGTATACAACAGAATTAATTTGGAGATAGATTGTAATCTGGATTAACACATAGGATTTTTACAGGAAAAAGTCTTACTCCTACGGGAAAATCTTACACAACCGCGAGACCGCTAGTTAAGAATAAATGTATAACTTTAAGTGTATGTACATAGGATTTTTAAAACGAAAGTACAAAGACGAGCTTCGAGCTTACCTCTACAAGAAATCTCTTCCAGCTAACTAAATGTAAAGTAAAGCCTAACAAACGTGCCAACCAGGGACAAGCTTCTTTTGTCCTCCTAGCTTTGACGCCGAAAAATGATTTTGTTAAATCTTACTTCGAATAAAGACATTTTTATCTTTAATCTTTTAACTAAAGTTATTTAGATTCTTATAATGCGAGAGATTTTGCGTAATCTGAAAAGTCGGGAGCTTACCGTGATCAAAGATGTTGGGCATTTGTTCAAAATTTCCAAAGCGAGTGCTTTGTTATTTTCATAACTGTCTTCTAAATGCTGAAGAAGCTTTTCCACATATTCCTCTATCCAAACCCTGTAAAAATCGTATCAAATTCCAAAATTAAAAAGGTTAAAATTGACAACATTTCAAATTAATAAAGGTACTAAAATTAAAAAACCATTTGGAGAGTTAGTCTTCGTAAACACAATATATATATATATATATATATATTTTCAGAATTATATTAATAGTTTATAAATTGGAACTTAAAAGTAACCAAAATTATATCTATGACAATTTTCCATATGAATACTAAAAAATAAATGTTACAAAATATTGTCAATTTTGATTCGAAATAATGTAGGTATGCTCTTATTTTCCTTTTTTTTAAATAGCGATAATAATACGGTACGGTGAAGGAAAACATCGTGATGTAACCTACATACTCCTGCAAAGAAATTCAAAGGTTGTGTGTGAAGTCGACCAGCCTGCACTGGGCCAGCGATTAGGCCTTAGTCACTAGGGCATGGTGACTAAGGCCTAATCACCATAATTCAGGGTAGGCTCGAGCCCTTCGGTTGGGACGTATATGAGCTGTTGATGATGTTGAGTGTTGAGTCAGTAGTACGTAGTAGTAATAAGTATAGTAATATACCTAAAAATACGTTAGGTAAGGAATACTTGGCCGCCATGACGCCACACAAACGCGCACTTCTTTTTTTTCCGTAGGTAATATATTTTCCTTTCTATCATCTGAACAACTGTCAACATTATAAAACTTTAGCAAATACCTTTGGAGAATCACAAAAAAAATGTAAGCAAGCCTACCAAAGTATATCCGGCCAAAATTGAATAGGTTGAATTGATTTGAAAGAAAAAAGTAAAAAATTAAACTGATTTATCCATCCATGATCACGCTTCTATTCTTCAAGGGGTGAGCAGAGCTTTAGTGTTCTCTTAGGCCCGGTTTCCACCAAAGCGGAGAGGAGAGGAGAAGTGTTTGAATAACCAATCAGATTTCGTTATTTCCACATCTCCTCTCCGCTTAGCTTCAGTAACGAAATCTGATTGGTTATTCAAACACCTCTCTGCTTTGGTGGAAATCGGGCCTTAGGAAGGAGCACACACCAAAACCGGGTTTGTCAATATTTTTGGATTAGTATTCGGGATATACGCACCTAAACGAAGGATTGGCCTCCTTTGTTGGTAAGGTTGGTCAGTTTTCATATTTCGTTCTAAAGATTTGTGAATTTTGAATTGCGAATTTGTTCTTTTTTTGTTTGGAAGTCTTGATGCTGTTGCGCTAGAGACTACACGAATCATAAAGCGTGTTCTTCATTTGAGCATAGAGCCCTTCTGTCTATTGCCCCCCGATCATCACGTTTCTTAGGGCGACATTCAAAGACAGAGCTTAGCCAAATTTTAGCTAAGCATGCTAAAAAAAATTAAAGCTTCAAAATAGATTACATTTAAGATCAAAATAACATTTGTAATTGTAAGTCTAAATTTATCCTAATATTATATCACCGACTTGGACTCTGCTAAGAACAATTTAAGTACGCTACATTTCTAAGAATAATGTTAGCTGAGTTTTCGTCTCTGAATGTCGCTCTTAGTGCATTTAGTGACAGGTTGCTAGTCTGTCCCCTATAAGGCAATAATTTAGTTTTACCTTTTTACTGTTATTGACCGAGCGAGGGCGAAGCGTCCCCATTTCAGCTTGGCCAAAATTGCTTTTGTATGTCTATCTGTAAATCTGTCTGTTTGTCTCACTCTACAGGTCGCGTTTCTCAACCGATTCTCGTGAAATTTTGTGAACAGGTTCGATATTTTTTTTTGTCGAAAATGTTTGGAAATTTAAAAAAATTACGGAGTTATGAGGGTTGAAAACGTAAAAGAAACAAGCCATTTAAAAAAAAATGCTTTCGAGGTCTACAGCTCACAGAGCCACTAGTCCTACTTACTTCTCATATCCATCCAAATGCACCTGTTCGCACCACACCAGCGTCTGCAAGGCCACGACTCGCCTGCTGTAGTTAGCGCCCTGTATAAGGCTGTCGAAGCAAGCACTCCTCAGCTCCTCCAAAAATTGTATATAATAGTCTTCGGTAAAGTCTTTTTGTTTCTTCAACACCCTGTAGCTATCTTCGAGACGTTTTAAAAACTGGAAGTTGTAAGGTTTTCTTAATTTAATGAAATTACTTATTTTTGTTTCTTGAACAGTCTGTAGCTATTTTAAAGACTTTTTCACTTCTCATGCTCTGAAAGTGCTTATTTGTGCAGGATATAGGCTGCATGCACAAGTGCATTAACGTATCTACTCATAAATGTATCTATATTAAGGCAAAGAAAATGAGCCATACAGCCAAACACAATAAGATGTTCATGGATAGAATTTGTTATTTTATAATATTTACTTTAATTTATTTGCCTCATGTGTTTTTAAGACATAAAATATATCAAAATTTAAATTCAAGTAAGGTAGGTTATTTAATTAATTAAATGGGGTTGTAAAGCAGTACTGGGCATTTTGACCCTCCATTTTGGTGAAACCGTCACTAGTAAGAACGTTTTAAGTAGAAAATTTGCTAGTATCACATTAATATTATAAATGCGAAAATATTTGGATGTTTATTTCACTTTCACGCCTTAACCACTGAACGGATTTGGATGAAATTTGAGATGGTTTGTACCCCGGATTAACACATAGGATACTTTTTAAGGGAAAAAGTCTTATTCCCACGGGAAAGTCTTATACAACGCGAGCGTAGCCGCAGGCGGACCGCTAGTGACAATATACTAGCAGATTGTTCTACTTGAATAACCTTGCAGCAATGATGTTATTGACCGAGCGAGCGAAGCGTCTCCGTTTCAGCTTGACCAAATCTGTCCATCTGTCTGTTTGTTTCACTTGCGTTTCTCAACCGATTCTCGTGAAATTTTGTGAGCAGGTTCGATAAATTAATCGAATTTTTTTGTCGAGTCAGATGTTGGATTTTTTATTAAGCGACGGAGTTATGGGGGTTGCCAGCTTACAAAGTCTACAGCTGTTTTCATTACAATTAATAAAAAATAAAATAAATTTTCAAGGGGTCGGGGATGTTTGTGGAGAAAAATAAAAATAAATATAAAGAGATATACAGACTCGCGAGGTCTACCAGCTCCCAGAGCCACCAATCTTTTTTTTTTTTATAACTCTAATAACTTACTTTTTTAATCATAGAGAGCGTAAGCTGTCTGAAGTTAGGCGACTGCACATTGATATTGTAGTTTAAGAACCTCAGAATAAAGTTCAGTTCTCCTCGGCTGAAAATCTCAGTGGTTTTCGGCGATTCCACTATCAGAGACAGTGACAGGATTCTTGTCTGTAAATATTGTTAAAAGCTACAAAACTTATATGAAACAATAAATATAAAAACAATTATTTTGTACCACGGAAATTAAAAAGTTACTGTCTAAAACTTGCATCTCCAAGCGATTTATCGATTCTTGATCATATTAAAGAAAAAATAATCGAAAAGAAAAGTGAAATACTATGCATATTAATCATTTAAGGGTCGGGCCACACTGATCGACGGCGATCGACGGTTTGCCTATACAAAACGCACGCAAAGTATGGAAATCCTTTCGCCGCGTCGTGGATGCGAAAGGATTTCCATACTTTGCGCCTCTTTGCGCGCGTTTTGTAATTAGGTATCCCATTTCATAGTAACATTTAACTTTTATTCAATATCTTTTTTTTTTTTTAACCAAAACAAACATGTTACATGGGTTCTTAAAATTAACCTAGCCTACTGCAACTAACTACTTTTAATGGTTTGGGAATCGAACCCGGTCGTACTTATATGAGATTTGTTTTTAAATCTATGAATACAGTTTTGTTGTCAGTATGTTTTATAGTTCAGAGTTACACCCGTACTGACCCATCTAAATGGGACACCCTGTATAAATCCACCCACCTCTTCAACAGCATCTACGGCAGCCTTCTCCAGCACCTCGTAGCCGATGAGGTCCTTCCACTCCTGCTCGCTGTCGGCTTCAAGCGAGCTCGTCACTCCTGCCTTCCGAGCCACGCTTAGCAGCATCAGGATACACTTCAAATCATTCGTGGTCTGCTTTATGTGGGGTATACTGGAAAAAATAGAGAAGATCAACAGTGATAGCCCAGCCTGCAGAAGACTTGCCTTCTATTCCGAAGTTCTTGAGTTCGTATAATGGCGTGTACCCCTTGTATGCGGCTGTCAGGACGTATTGACGCAGCGGCACAGGCAACGCCAAGCGCCGCAGACAAAGGAATGTTACAATATCGCGCACGCCGCATATAAAATATTGTTCAGATTTTTTGTAACCAGATTATCACTTGCTCGGTGTTTCGGATGGCACCTTAAACTGTAGGTCCCAGATTACTGCCTGGGTGGTAGTCATAAAGCCATGTCAGAGGTGGGCGGCTTAGAAACTCTCGGCCGTCATGGATGATTTTGGATGTTAAGCTACATGTAGGACCAAATCTGAGGCTATTTAGAGACTCAAAAAATCTGCTTTTCTTCCCTTATGCTTTAAAAATAGTTAAATAATTATTCCGAAATATGAGTGTGTCCCCTCGGTGGGGATGTATATGAGCTGTTGATGATGATGATGTGTAAGGATGTAAGGAATGTTGAAAATCAAACGTTTATTTTTAAAAATTCGTAAAACGGAATTCCCAGTGGAAATTCGACACAGTAATTAATTAGTAAAGGAATAGATTTAAATAGTCATAGTCACAGCAATAGGTACTATAATGCGTCAAATTGTTCGATTTTTATCCTCATTCTATAAAGTGTGTCTGAAATTTTAGTTCCTCTAAATCAGACTAATATTAAAATTAATATGAAAATTAATTATTTGGATGTTTGTTCCGCCTTCACGCTTAAAGTACTCAACGGATTTGAATTAAATTTGGAATGGAGATAGTTTGTAACCTGGATTAACACATAGGATACTTTTTACGGGAAAAAGTCTTGTTTTACACAACGCGAGCGTAGCCGCGGGCAGACCGCTAGTGACAACAAAATTTCATCATCATCTATTTAGCAGCGCTATTAGCACTGTCACCAGGGTTTGTGAGGTCAGTTTTCTACCTTACAACCCACACGATGATGATGAAGAAAAAACCAGCTAATATATGTCCCCACCGAAGGGCTGAGATATTTGACCACAATGGCCTAGTGCGGGTTGGTCAGGTTATGATGCGTTGAATAAACGTAAGTACTGTGGCGTGCGGCCTCCACGGCCTTGGTGTACTTGGTGGGTTGGAACCCGCATCTCCCGGGCGGAAGGCATCAGCCCTATCAACTACACCACAGATGATGCTCTAAACAGTAAACTAAAACTTCATCAACAGCTCATATACGTCCCCACCGAGGGGCTCGAGCCTACCCTGAATTAGAGCGATTAGGCCGCTGGCCTAGTGCGGGGTGGTCGACTTCACACGCAACTTTGAATTTCTTCGCAGAAGTGTGCAGGTTTCATCACGATGTTTTCCTTCACCGTAAGAGCGTCGAATAAACGTACATACGAATTCGAAATTCGAAAACACATTGGTACGTGGTGGGGATGGAACCCGCGTCTCCCGGACGGAAGACAGCGGCCCTAACCACTATACCACCGACGCTTTTACATGTAAGAACTAAAACTTACATGTAATTAATGAGTTCATGATCAAGTTGCACGGCTTTCGTCAGCAATCCGTCCAGAACATTCAGCACACTGGAGTCAAGGTCATTGGAGTTCACATGGACCAGGATAGGCTCCACCCACGTGGAGTATATGGTCTTAGTGTCCACCTCCTGGACATGTTTCTGAAGAAGAATTTCTAACGTAGTTGTAGCCTGCAAACAGATTAATTATATTAAATTCGTTGGAAGAGAGTGGTCATCCATGAAACTGAACAACTTTCCCCAAGAATCGAGGTCTGAGTAACAGCTCTAAAGATTAAATTTTGTTACTTTCAGGGGGCCGATTCACGAAGCTAAAAGTTACAAATTACAAGTACAATTCGACATACATTGCGTAGACAATGAGATAAAACGATAAGAGCTCACAATTTAGACGAATTGGCTACGCGATGAATATTAAATTTTAACTTGTTACTAGTAAATTGTTGCTTCGTGAAACGGGCCCTGGTAAGTTTATGGTAAGCGTTATTGTTGGAAAAAAAATACGTTAATTAACATGAAAAAAACATTTTTATAAAAAACGCAGATTTTAGTCGGCTAATACGGATATAGATTTTGGACGGCTCGGTACGCAAAAAAGGTAAAAAAAAGAAAAATCTATTTAGGTAGCATGACGTCAGATGTTTTTATCGAATACAGCCATTTGAAGATTCAGTCATGGGGGTGACTAAATGCCCATTTCACTTCCATGCCTAATGGATTTTGAGCGAAAATATTTTCCTTATTATTTCTAACGCCGTAGGTACCTAAAATTATAGATTGACTAAATCCCAACAATACTCAGCGTGGACGAAATACGTCATAAAACTAGCCCAATCAGAAGTACAAATACACCTAATGCTCGCTGGCTCACCACAGTTGAAGAAGTACTCTCAGCCATGGCGATCGTTCTGATAGTAATTACAGCTCTCAGCTTACTCTTTTATTACATTTATCACAAATTAACCGCAACATACACTTACTGGGAGAAAAAAGGTGTAAAAGGACCAAAACCCCATTCGATATACGGAAACTTAAAAGATGTGGCATCGTCACAAAAATACAACGTTATGACATTAGCAGACGAAATATACAAGAACTATCCGAAGGAAAGAGTTGTTGGGATTTATCAAGGGTTCACACCTACGTTGTTGATCAGAGATCCTGCGATTATGAAGAAAATCCTAATAAAAGATTTTACAAACTTTGTGAATAGAGGAATTAGTCTCAGCGACGAACCGATAACTAGACATTTATTTGCAATAGAAGGCGATGACTGGAAGATGTTAAGAAAGAAATTGACACCAATTTTCACAACGGGAAAACTTAAAGCTATGGTGCCACTTGTGAACACATGTGTTGAGAAATACATGGCATATTTAGACTCAATAGTGGATGGTGTAACACCACGAGAAATCAGAAGATTAAACATGAAATATACCATGAAAAGTATAACATCAGTTGCTTTTGGTTTGGATATTGATACTTATGTTGAAGAAACGATAGATTTTGAAAAAATGGCTCAGAAGATTTTTCATATTAGCGGCTGGCGCAATATTTTGATCGTTTTGAGTGGTATGTATCCAGGAATAATAGACTTTCTTCATATTCCTGTTCAAACTGAAGTTACTCATTTCTTTTTGAAGCTCGTAAATGAAGTGGTGCATGAAAGAGAGGGAAAGCCAAAAGTCAGAAAGGACTTCATGGATCTTCTCATCGAGCTGAAGGAACAGGGGACAGTAACGAAAGCCAAAGATGAAGGAGTAGTCGAATTGGAAATGACAATTGAACTAATTACAGCACAAGCTATAGTTTTCTACGCTGCTGGGTTCGAGACGTCTTCTGGAGCTATGTCGTTTTTGATGTACGAATTGGCTCTAAATCCTGAGATACAAGCCCGTTGCCACGCAGAAGTTGATAGGGTTATGACGAAAAACAAGGGGACTTTAGATTATGATGCCCTCAAAGAACTACAATACGTTTCTATGGCATTAGACGAGTCCTTGAGGAAGTATCCTGTGGTCGGCGCACTATTCAGACAAGCTGTTACAGATTACACTTTTAACGACTTAAACTTGACAATAGATAAAGGAACTAAGATATGGATGCCGACTGTGTCAGTACACAATGACCCAAATTATTATTCGCACCCGGAAAAGTTTGATCCTGAAAGATTTTCACCGGAAAATAAAGAGACACTCCATGACATGTATTTGCCTTTCGGAGATGGACCGAGAAACTGCATAGGTAAGCAATTTGTTCCATTATTTTTTAATTTGTGTAGTGAAAAGCTCACTGCACTTAAGCGTACCTATTATAGTGAATTTTTGAATGTTTTATACACAGATTTACTGATTTATCTGTGAACTGCGATGCTAAAAAATGTTAAATAAAAATGTCCTTATTGTCTACAGGCCTTCGATTTGCTCGTGTCCAGGCTATGCTGGGCATCGCACATTTCCTACACAAGTTTAAGGTGTCTCCTTGCGACAAGACTGTAAAGAAGATCAGGTTCGACCCTCAACAACTTACTCTCTCTTCCATTGACGGACTTTGGTTGAACATTGAGAAGCGAATGAATATAATAGATTAATAATTTATTTTTAAGAATAAGGGTATAAATTTTTAGCATGGTTTACATACATACATGCTCAGTAAAATCAGTCACAATATTAGACCATGTAGTATGGTCTAATCTAAGGCTTTATGTAAGTAATAGGTCTTCATACCAACAACTCTACAAAATCCTACTGTTCATCGCCGAGAAAATTGAATTTTCCATCTGGAGGAACTGGGTGCATGCATACATATAAATGCATGTACCCAATGACTCGAGGAGAGGAAGCTTCAAATTAATTTACGGCTATTATTTATTAACATAGTTTTAAGTTTCTTTGCTTTGTACTTACATGTATAACAACTTATTTAAGGTCATAGCCCGCAGCCGCAGTAGATATTTATAATTCATTATGGAAAATGTATAAGATAAACACTTTTACGTTTTCGCGATTGTTAATGTTAATAACACACATATCTACCGGGTTCGTGGTAATAACCCGGTAGATAATTATGTGTGTTATTAATGTATAAGATATACGTGTATGTGTGTTATTAATGTATATCTTATACATTAATAACACACATAATTATCTACCGGGCAATTTGTTCCATTATTACTATTTTATCAGTAAAATTTCCAAATATGTTTTTGTGTAGAACTTAATAATATTATGTTTTTTTTTCATACAAAATAATTTTCTTTTGCCCTACTACAAAGGCTATCAAAAAAAAAAAAAAAGGTTTTATTCAGTCCTATATGCCGATGATGATATTCAGTCATTTATTATTTGCCTGCGAATCAAATACGCAATACGTAAGGTATTTGAGGATTTGCAAAATTTGCTGTTTTAATTCTGCAGGGGTTATCAAGGCTTTAAAAACTGGTCTAGTTGGACAGTTTTTAATTCTTTATAAAAATGGTTTAATGTGGTAGTGGTATAAACAACGATTCTACTTTCCTAATTATATCTTAATAAGTCTGTTGTAGTATTCATTTATTACTCCAAGTGCGACTCAATACGCAGCAATGTTATAATCCGAAGTAGACTTTAGGAATATATAAACGCGGCTTTAAAAAATACGTAACTTAGAAATAAATAAGGAAAAATATTTTGCTTTGAAAATTCACACGATCCAAAGAGGTAAATAATGTAATGACTCAGTCACAACAATACTCAGCACTGATGCAACAAATCGTAATACAGGTTTCCGACGAGAGCGCCAACCTGTCTCTATATACATATACATCAACGCTTGCCGGCTCACCACAGTTGAAGTAAAACGCTCAGCTATGGCGACCGCGCTGGTAATTGCAGCTATTATCCTACTCGTGTTCTACGTTTATCACAAAGTAACTACGATATACACTTACTGGAAGAAAAAAGGAGTAAAAGGACCAACACCAAATTTAATATCTGGAAATTTACAAGATATAGCATGGACCCGAAAACACAACGCTATCACATTAGCAGACGAAATATACAAGAACTATCCGAAGGAAAGAGTTGTTGGAATGTACCAAGGGTTTACCCCTACTTTGGTGATCAGAGATCCTGAGATTATGAGAACAATCCTGATAAAAGATTTTGCAAACTTTGTGAATAGAGGAATTAGAGTGAGCAACGAACCGATAACAAGACATTTATTTGCAATAGACGGCGATGACTGGAAGATGTTAAGACAGAAATTGACGCCAATTTTCACAACAGGAAAACTGAAAGCCATGATGCCACTCCTGAACACATGCGTTGAGAAATACATGGAACATTTAGATTCTATAGTGGATGGTGTAACACCAAGAGAAATCAGAAGATTAAACATGAAATATACCATGAAAAGTATAACGTCAGTTGCTTTTGGTTTGGATATTGATACTTATGTTGAAGAAACGACAGATTTTGAGAAAATGGCTCAGAAGATTTTTCAAATTAGCGGTTTGCGTCGTGTTGCGTTCCTCTTAAATAATATATGTCCAGGAATAATAGACTTCTTGCATATTTCTGTTCAAACTGAAGTTACTAATTTCTTTTTGAAGCTCGTAAAAGAAGTGGTGCATGAAAGAGAGGGGAAGCCAAAATTCAGAAAGGACTTCATGGATCTCCTCATCGAGCTGAAGGAACAGGGGGTAGTAACGAAGGTCAAAGATGAAGGAGTAGTCGAATTGGAAATGACAATTGAACTGATCACAGCACAAGCTATAGTTTTCTACGCTGCTGGGTTCGAGACGTCTTCTGGAGCTATGTCGTTTTTGATGTACGAATTGGCTCTAAATCCTGAGATACAAGCCCGTTGTCACGCAGAAGTTGATAGGGTTATGACGAAATACAAGGGGCATTTAGATTATGATGCCCTCAAAGAACTACAATACGTTTCTATGGCATTGGACGAGTCCTTGAGGAAATATCCTGTAGCCGGCGCACTATTCAGACAAGCTGTTACAGATTACACTTTTAAAGATCTAAACTTGACAATAGATAAAGGAACTAAGATATGGATGCCAATTATGTCAATACACAATGACTCTTCTTATTATTCGAAACCAGAAACGTTTGATCCTGAAAGATTTTTACCAGAAAACAAGGAAAAACTTCATGACATTTATATGCCTTTCGGAGATGGACCAAGAAATTGCATAGGTAAGCAAGCAATGAATTTTAGCAGATCGGTCATATGATTTTACTTCGGTTCTAAGAAATACATTAAAAAATAAGTATTTATTTGGGTAAACTGATGATGATGAAACAAAGTTATGTTACCCGTCCTTTCGGCTCAGATGCTAATCAAATGTGTACAAATCATGAGCGTTTAAATATATTCCTTCCAAAGGTATTGATTCTGACTCCTCCAAAAAGGTTATGGTTTATATATTTTACAATATGCTTATAGTATTTGTTTTCATAGTTCATATTCATTCTGTCCTGCAACAGTAATTCTTTTTGTTTGTCCACAGGCCTTCGATTCGCTCGCGTCCAGGCTATGCTGGGCATCGCACATTTCCTACACAAGTTCAAGGTGTCTCCTTGCGACAAGACCGTGAAGAAGATCAGGTTCGACCCTCGACAGGTCACTCTTGCACCCGCCGAAGGAATTTGGTTGAATGTAGAGAAGCGCAGTTCTTGAGTTTATTTTAATAATTTCAGGCAAGGACATCGAGTGCAGAATTTGTAGCAATAGTGATATTGAACGAGATGTTTTCAAGATATATGTTTTATTAATTTGATATTTGTTGTTGTTCTAAATACGTTGTTCTAAATCAAACGGTTATTAACCTACTACAGACTCTTGAATGCGCGCCCTCTGTATCTTAATACTATAGTTGGTGCCAGATCGATTGGCAATATCGGACATTGACCTTTAAACCGAGCCGAAGCTCGTAAAGGTGTAACTTAGAAAATAAATATTTTATGTAAAAAAACATTAAAAAAACGTTAAACGAAAAAAAAGTGTTTTAATTTGGTTCCAATTAATATTTTAGTTAAATGAACAATATTTAAAGTAACACACTAACAATTTCTTTAAAAAATAAATAAAACACGAGATGCGTCACCTTTGGTACGCTATTTTTTTGTTTTCATTTATAATAAATTGCAGATCGATTTATAATAAATGTCACAGACAGCTCATCGGTTTAGAATGACAGTTCGTCAATCAATAAAGAATCTCCACAGAAACGCCATTCACCCAAGAATTGAATTGAATTGAATCAAGTGTCGACAGGATCCCCGAATAAAAATAGTGTCATGTTAAAAATATTTAATTTAAATAAATAATGGACATTTAAAACAACGCGTGATTTTTTGCTTCGGAAATTTCCGCAGTTTTTAAGTAAGTAATTTATTAATATTATCTATCACATTCAATTTAATTTTAATTTTATTTTGATTTTAATTTCGATTAATTTTGATTTTAATTTTATGCTATGGACATTAGTCTGAAATAAAATTATTTTATTTTATTTATTTTTATTTATTTATTAGTTATACCATACATATCAAGTTATTAACTTGAACATTATGGCAATGCAAAATAAATACAATCCTTTGAACCTGTAGCTTGTAAGTTTGTAACCCCTGTCTAAGTCAATGTCCGACATTGCCAATCGATCTGGCACCAACTATAATCAATTTAAAAATGCATTGAGGTGTTGATTCGTATTCTGTTTATTCGATTTCTGACCCAGATATTTAATATAATCTACTTTTTAGTTAAATATTAACGGCCCGTTACAGTCCACTGCTGGACTATGAGCCTCCTCCACTTAAGTGGAGGGTTTTGCCATAATCTCCACGCTTGGCAAGCGGGTTGGATCGCAGATTAAAAGGTTACTGTATCAGAGAGCGCTGCTGCCCGTTCTCTGTACAATGTGTAGTCCCTAAGTCGCTTCTTACGACACCCACGGGAAGAGTAGGGGTTGGTGACAAATGTATTCTACTATGCTGTCACCACACGGCGACGACCACCGACTTTTTAGTTAAAATACAATGAATTCTACGTTCTACATGTAAAAAGGATTTTAAACAATTTCCGTAATAGACCGGGAGGGACTGCAAAAAATCTTACGTTATAAGATAATACTTTGCAGGGATATTTCTTACTTAGTATTAGTAGCATAAGAAGCGCTTGGTCGGCCGCGGCAAAACATGGCATGTTTAAGTGTAATGCGAATGATTTTAGTAGAAATGAAGCCACTTGTATGGATACAAGTGGCAGCGTATGATTCTATCAATTGACGCAATAAAAATATAGAGTGTTATTTTTTCCGGATTGTAGCAAGCGTATTATCAAAAATGTTTGAATGCAGTTTTCTTTCTTTTCAAAAAGGAATGAATGTTTCCTTTGAGTGAAATTTTCTATTCCCATTGTTTAGAGTACATTCCTTCCAGGTGGTTATAAAAAATTCACCGTGTATAACTTGTAATTAATATGTGTGAAGGTAGCAATTAGGTAGTAATTATTGAGATATTCAGATCATCGTGACAGTTCGTTTCGTGGATCTCGGCAAAACTGGGAGTGGTCCCGCCAGCCTGACGTCAGAATGGCGGGCCACTTTTAAAACCGGGCCCTTTTAGCTACAGAGGATAAAAGATATAGTCAGGCCAGGTCGCTTGAAATGGTTTGAATTTTCAAGAGATTTTTTATATTTAAAATACTATATGAAATTGTGTTTACTGTAGCATCGGGCCTCGTTGGTCCGAGTGCTATGTAGTTTGATACTGGCGATAGTATTCTTTTTGCAATATATTCGTTCTCTTTTTAACTATTCAGTTTAGAAAGAGAACGATAGAAACTTCAGACGGGCTGGGGCCGTGGAAGTTTGACGTTCTCATCTGCCGTCCGCCGTCGTGGCAGGTTGTTTTTTAGTGGGCCTAGCCCACGGGCGAGCCCTGCCCGGGGCAGTGGGCTTTGTATAACTAAGGAGTTTATAAAAATGGTTAAAATGTGCTATAGATCTCCGCTATTTTTCAAATAACGTGAATAGAATAGATATAATGAAGAATAAAACAAATGAAGAGCGTCAAGAAAAATATATTAAAAGAAGCTGTTGTTGCTGCTGTTGCTACTGCTGGCTAGTGAGCCAGAAGCTGCTTTGGAGATTATGCCGTGGTTTCTTCACTGAGCAATGTCTGGAGAAAGAAGAGATGGACAGCAACAGTTCACCCCGCCGAGAGGGCTTTGATGATGATGAGTGTCGTGTGATGGAGCTCGTCGAGAGGGAGGAGTATTCCCAGCGAGTACCCCGCAGAGTATTTTTATTGATTTATTGAGTATAAACGCACGGACGAGGTGGCCGGGAGGCGATTGGTGACATCGTCAGCAGGGTCGCAGACATAAAAAGGAAAGTTCCAAGTTATTTTATCCCAGCTAATATTTTATTTATAATTTTCCATTGTCAGTTTCAAAAATGGCAGATATTTTCTTTGTTTAATTCTTGACAGTTCAACTATTTGAATGTTTAGTCTGTTATAAATACTTCTTGGAGTAAAATGGCGATCCGTTTCGTCAAAGATAAAGTGTCATGTCTTGGTCTGTCACTTTTGTAAACAGATGTTTACGTATTTATTTTTATTTATATTTTATTGAATTCCCTTTTATTGTATTGAGGTAGGTAATTTCTTTTGGGGTGATGCTTAGGTGACCTGCATAATACAAAATAAAACATAAATGCTTTATTGTCACTAGTTTTTACGAATTGTTTGTATGTTTTTCTAAACGGATTGGTAGTTAGGTAGTTGAGGTTTCGTGTAAGATGGTTAGGTTGAGATTGTTTGCGCTGTTAGTTGGCTGATTAGGCACAGTTGATACGCCTGCTTTAAGAGACATAGGAGCTTTGTAGGGTGATCTGTTTAGGATCACACGTATTCTATCTGTCCTTTTCTAGGTTAGTAAAAGGTTGAGATTTCTATGAGTTATGATGAGGTATGGAGTTAGGATATGGGAAGAAGTGATAGGTAATTTTTTTCATTATATATACCAATCCAAGTTGTTGTCATTTTCAAATCCACATATTTAATAATTTGAATATGATATTGTATCTTGTAAGAAGACATGTAATGTACTTGTATCTTAGACTAAATAATTATTTTTCTTCCTAGTCGCTAGTTATCTGGATATTGTTGTTACTATATTGTTTTTTTCTATGTATTAATCCTATTATTTGTTTCATGTGCGGGCTGATAAAACTTTTATATTTAAACAATCATTAATGTTTTCTTCTACACCTCCTTACTGACGCGAGATGTACTTCAGGACATCAGTGATGCCTGAATGAAAAGAAAATAATTTTTCATTTAAAAAAACAACATTTATATCTTAGCTCATTTGATTGTTTTTTCTATATGCGTTATGCATAATTGGTTGTATTCTTTTTTGTTAGTGGGATGTTAACTTCTCTTTCTTTGGAAACATAGCTTCAATTTTAACACCTTAACTTCTTTTTCTATTTTGCTTTTAAATTAATTATAATTTAATTCTTGAGATTCTTGAGTATTGTGATTGGTGTTAACATTGTTTTGATTATCTTGATTTATTTTTTTTATCGTTAACTTAAATGTTTTAAATTTCATTTTAAATTTTGCATGCTATGTCTTTGAAGAATTTTATAGATTCAGGTTAGGGTTTGCATTTTGTAATTGAGGTAGCTGTTAGCTTTGGTTTAGGATGGTAAGATATGGGTCCTGTTTTAAGTATTTTTGGAGAGGTTTTTTATTTAGGAAAATTATTAGAAAATATTTTTCTGGTAATTAGACTTTAGCTAAGTCCAGGATCTAAGTCTTCCATTGTTTTTTTTATTAGATTTTTTTTAAGTGAATTTTTCCCTCTCTTAGGTAGGTAGTTAGTTACTAGTAGATTGTAACTAGCAAAAAAATTTTTTGGGTCTTCAACCAAAAAAATTTTTTCAGGGGAGACCGGGGGTAGTTGTAGCATCGGGCCTCGTTGGTCCGAGTGCTATGTAGTTTGATACTGGCGATAGTATTCTTTTTGCAATATATTCGTTCTCTTTTTAACTATTCAGTTTAGAAAGAGAACGATAGAAACTTCAGACGGGCTGGGGCCGTGGAAGTTTGACGTTCTCATCTGCCGTCCGCCGTCGAGTGCGGACCATAGTATTATTTCTAGTGCTAAAGTTATAAACAGTGCGTTTAAGTTATAAATAAAGTATCGTGTTATAAAAGTGCCTTTTATATTTAAAGTAGCGAGTTGTAGCCAAGGAGGCTACAGCCGTTACATTACATATATAGTTTGTTTACCGAACTGCACAATTATGCGAAATTTCATGACAAAGCATAAATAATTACCAAACAAAACTTAATCCGTTTCAAGCAGCCTGGCCTGACTATATCCTTTGTCCTCTGTGCCGATGTTCCCATCAAAGGTACCAATTTATTAGAGTCAAGGTAGTAAACGTTTATGCTATTTGGCATCCAAATTTTTAACTTGGTCCCGCGGTCCTGACGCAAGACAAATACATTTTATCATTTTAAGTATGCACCTAAGTCAACAATGCAAAGTCAAGAGTATTAAATGTGATGAAAGATACTCAGTCTTTAAAGGCTTTTAATAAAGACTCGCCTTAGTTTTGACACGACTAACTCAGTCTTTTAGTCCCCAACCTTAGTCGTATAACTAGCCTTCTTAGTCGAAGTCTTATAACGTTAACGACTGAGCAGTTACTTAAACAGCTTAAAGGACTTAAAAGACTGGCGACTTATCGCCTGGGGAGTGGAGAGTCATAAGGTGTGTGTTGATGCAACTAGTGCGTATGGTACCGCCTGGAGAATAAGTATCCTCCCAGCAACAAACGTACAAAAGTACCTTCAGTTTTCAATCACTGTAGCAAAAAATACAGGTTAGAGCGTGGCGGGCGTACGTCAAAGTGGGCTCACTCCTCCTGACCTTTTCAACTTGTATTTAAATGATCTTATTGAGGAGTTGAGAGGCGCCACCATTGGCTGCCACATTGGTAACTTGTGTGTTAACTATTTGAGCTATGCTCATGATATGGTGCTTCTCAGCCCCTCAATAAATGAATTACGGAAACTACTTAAGATATGTGAGAATTTCGGCCTTAGATATAATGTTGCCAAAATAGAAATGTCAGTTTCGAAATGTCCGGAGAGGGTGTCTCTTGAGTTACTGAATGGGTCGCCAGTTCGGGTTGTTAGGAGCTTCAAGCAGGCAGCAAGCTACTAAATTTTTATTATACTTAGATCTAAGAAGTTAAAATTGTTTGAAATAGATTAAAATAATTTAGTACAGTTTTATTCTTATAAAGATCTGACCACGACTTCACAGTTTTGGATATTTTTTTGCGTAACCTCATAAATTATTCAGTGTAAGTAGACCGCCCAGTACTAGATATTACTTACTAATGCAAGAGCTCAGTTACTTCTTAGTGTATGTAGACCTCCTAGTACTAGGGGTTGCTAACTAATGCAAGCTCAGCATATACCGGTCACTTGTCAATCACTTCAAACATCGTTCAGTGTAAGTAGACCTCCCAGTACTAGGGGTTGCCTACTAATGCAAGCTCAGCATAGACTAGTCTACTGTAAAACATCCATGACTTGGTCATTTACAGAAATGGATTGAAATTTTTATTAAAATGTTGGTTTTTGTTATTATTTTAATGTTGTAAGTGTTATGGACAGTAGAAAAAGTAATAACACACAATAGTTGAATATCAAAGGATTTTCGCGGTAGTAGGTATGATCTATATTTTTCACTTATTTAAATCTTGCAAATACCTAGCTATTAAATAGCAAAATATTAACACCTATATTTTGTTTTTTCTTTCCGAGAAACGAGATTTTAATCCAATTAAAAAGATCTTTGTGTGTCACTTTACTCAAATGCCAGTTCTTTTGTAAAGGACTGCAGTCGTTTAAGCCTTTTAGTCTTTTAAGCCTTTAAGTCGTTAAGTCTTTTTAGTCCACTAGTCTTATACGTTAACCGACTGAGTCATATTAATTAAGACTAACAGCTGCAGTCTTTATTTTAGAGCCAAGTCGTGTAAAAACAGGCGAGTCTTATTATAAACGACTAAAGGACTCGAGTCTCTTTCATCTAGGAGTTATACAAATTGAAATTGATACATGTTTTCTTTTCGGTTCATCTTTGTATGCTATTAATTATCCGACATTGATCGTGTTTTGTCGGGAAAATTCATTAATTACACGAGCTTAGTGCTTAGGGCGCGCATATTTATTATTTATTTTATTATTTTAGTGAGCTCATATAACTAGGTGTACTTTTTAGGTAGATCTAATTTAAAAACAAAAGTTGTTCAGTTTCATGGGCCAGTTCCATGACCTACTACTCGTAAGGTTTTGCGTTTTTTTGCTAACACGTTGTATAACAATAATAATTTAAGTGGAAAATATTAAAATTCTAAAGGTTTGTTTGATGTTACGTTGGTGCGATCCGCCAACCTGTCTCTATACACACAGTTGTATAATATACATAAACGCTTGCCGGCTCACCACAGTTGAAGTAAAACGATCAGCTATGGCGATCGCCCAGGTAATTGCAGCTATTATCCTACTCGTGTTCTACGTTTATAACAAAAAAACTACGATATACTCTTACTGGAAGAAAAAAGGAGTAAAAGGACCAAAACCAAATTTATTATTTGGAAATTTACAAGATACAGCATGGACCCGAAAACACAACGCTATGACATTAGCAGACGAAATATACAAGAACTATCCGAAGGAAAGAGTTGTTGGAATGTACCAAGGGTTTACCCCTACTTTGGTGATCAGAGATCCTGAGATAATGAGAACAATCCTGATAAAAGATTTTGCAAACTTTGTGAATAGAGGATTTAGAATGAGCAACGAACCGATAACAAGGCATTTATTTGCAATAGAAGGCGATGACTGGAAGATGTTAAGACAGAAATTGACGCCAATTTTCACAACAGGAAAACTGAAAGCCATGATGCCACTCCTGAACACATGCGTTGAGAAATACATGGAACATTTAGATTCTATAGTGGATGGTGTAACACCAAGAGAAATCAGAAGATTGAACATGAAATATACCATGAATAGTATAACGTCAGTTGCTTTTGGTTTGGATATTGATACTTATGTTGAAGAAGCGACAGATTTTGAGAAAATGGCTCAGAAGATTTTTCATAATAGCGGTTTACGTCGTGTTTTGTTCCTTTTATATAATATATGTCCAGGAATATGTGACTTCCTGCATATTTCCTATAATTTTGAAGTTAATAATTTCTTTTTGAAGCTCGTAAAAGAAGTGGTGCATGAAAGAGAGGGGAAGCCAAAATTCAGAAAGGACTTCATGGATCTCCTCATCGAGCTGAAGGAACAGGGGACAGTAACGAAGGTCAAAGCTGAAGGAGTAGTCGAATTGGAAATGACAATTGAACTGATAACAGCACAAGCTATGGTTTTCTATGCTGCTGGGTTCGAAACGTCTTCTGGAGCTATGTCGTTTTTGATGTACGAATTGGCTTTAAATCCTGAGATACAAGCCCGTTGCCACGCAGAAGTTGATAGGGTTATGACGAAATACAAGGGGCATTTAGATTATGATGCCCTCAAAGACAATACGTTTCTATGGCATTGGACGAGTCCTTGAGGAAATATCCTGTAGCCGGCGCACTATTCAGACAAGCTGTTACAGATTACACTTTTAAAGATTTAAACTTGACAATAGATAAAGGAACTAAGATATGGATGCCGACTATGTCAATACACAATGACTCTTCTTATTATTCGAAACCAGAAAGGTTTGATCCTGAAAGATTTTTACCAGAAAACAAGGAAAATCTTCGTGACATTTATAGGCCTTTTGGAGATGGACCAAGAAATTGCATAGGTAAGTAAGCAATGAATTTGACTTAGCGGATCTAATGATCATATAATTTTACTTCGGATCTAAGAAATAGTAGTATTGATTCTGACTCCTCCAAAAAGGTTATGGTTTATATATTTTACAAATTGCTTATAGTATTTTTTTTTTTCATAATTCATATTTTATCCTACAACAGTAATATTTTTTGTTTGTCCACAGGCCTTCGATTCGCTCGCGTCCAGGCTATGCTGGGAATCGCACATTTCCTACACAAGTTCAAGGTGTCTCCTTGCGACAAGACCGTGAAGAAGATCAGGTTCGACCCTCTACAGCTCACCCTTTCACCTGCTGGAGGAATTTGGTTGAATGTTGAGAAGCGCAGTTCTTGAGTTTATTTTGAAGAAGTTAATAATTTCAGGCGAGGACATGTCATCGAGTGTAGAATTTGTAGCAATAGTGATATTGGACGAGATGTTTTCAAGATTTATGTTTTGGGTTAGGGGCTTTTACCAAATAAGTGTTTAAAATTAGCTAAAGTTGAATTAACTAATAATAATTAACCCCTTATTGCAATTAAAATTAATTAAAATTAGTAATGTCTTGCACTAAAAAATAATGTCTATGACTACCAATCTACGTTCCATTTTACGTCAGTAACATTTTTGACTATAGAAATTTAAATTATTTGACAGGTTCCATACCGTACTTCGAAAAGTGTTTGCTTGGTTTGAAATATGTGCATGGCAGCTAAAAACCGTTGTCTTGACGACTGCAGCAAACAACATCAAAATGACACTTTTGTTAATCGCTATTAGCTTCGTTAATTTGCCATTTTTCAGTAATTAATTTTGACAGCTCACCTAATTGTGATTATGTATGGTGCAATACGTTAAACAACATTTTCTATTTAAATATAATTTTAATTTCAATACTAATCGATTTAAAATGCATTGAGGTGTTAATTCGTATGCTGTTTATTCGATATCTGACCTAGATAATAATAATAATAATAGTAGCCGGGACCAACGACTTGACGTGCCTTCCGAAGCACGGAATCATCTTTCTTTTCGGACAATCAGGTGATTCAGCCTGCAATGTGCTAACCAAACTGGGGAAAGTCTCACAAAGAGACTTTTGCTTGACAGTGATTCGAATCCGGAACCTCCGTAATAGGCACGTAATAGGTGTCGAAATCTCGACCACTCGGCCACGGAGGCTGTTATGAAATTTTGTGAGCAGGTTCGATAAATATATAGATCTTTTTGTCGAGTCATTTTTTTAAATTAAAAAACAACGGTTTTATGAGGCATGAAAATTAAAAAAAAAGACATAAATCAGTCATTTAAAAAAAAATGCTTATTTATTTGGATGTTTGTTGCCGAATCACGCTTGAACCACTGGACGGATCGGGATGAAACTTGACACACATTTAGGTTAGGCCCTGGAATAGGACATAGGATAGTTTTTATCACGAAAAAACATCTCATTCCTACGGGAACCGGAAAAAGAATCGAATTTGCTTACAACGATGGCGCCACCTTGTATAGAATTATCTATAAACAACTAGCTGACCCCGCAGACGTTGTCCTGCCATTTTTCCCTACACCTACCCTACACCTACCCTACACCTACCCTAAAACCATCCTTGAACTTCAACGAACATTTAAAAAAAAGATTTGGCCAAATTGGTCCAGGCGTTGTTGAGTTATGCGCTTACCAACACATTTTGCGATTCATTTTTATATTATAGATTTCGTACCAGTCTACGGTAGACTCGAACGAAATGCACATCAAATTGAAGAGCGTAAAAAAATAGTCAATCTGAGTCGACAACTTATAGGCGCAAAATTCGGATTATCGAGTATTTTCAAAATAAAAATGTATAATTTGCTATATTATAATGGCGTTGCGAAGTAAACATGTCAATCTCATCAATGTGGCGTTGGTGTCACTTCATCACCTGTCACAGGTTTGTATTCCGTTCTCTAAGAAGTATCGATATAAATTATATCGTTACGCTACTAATATTATAAAGAAAAAAGATTTGATTTTTTGTTTGTTTGCAGGTGTAGGGTAGGTGTAGGGTCGGTGTAGGGTAGGTGTAGGGTGGGTTAGGAATAACACATAGGATACTTTTTACGGGAAAAAGTCTTATTCCACGGGAACATCTTACACAGCGGACCGTCTCATTACAAATAAATTGCCGATACAAATAAGCTTAATTAAAAATTCTTTTTAAACAAGCTTTTAAAGCCGTGGAGTGGAGTATCCTTGTTAAGACAAATCCAACGAGCCCAAACACGACTATTATATTGCATTGTCATCGCGGTTACATAAGTGTACCAAATTTCAGCAAATTCCAAAGGCAGCAAGTGCTTCAAAATTGTGTTGCAAGATTTCGCCCGAACATACCCACCCACACAAACATACATCAACATCAACATCAACGGCCCGTTACAGTCCACTGCTGGACTATGAGCCTCCTCCACTCCGCGTGTTTGGTTTTGCCATAATCTCCACGCTTGGCAGGCGGGTTGGAGATCGCAGATTAAAAGGTTACTGTATCAGAGAGCGCTGCTGCCCGTTCCCTGTTCAATGTGTGGTCCCTAAGTCGCCTCTTACGACACCCACGGGAAGAGTAAGGGTTGGTGACAAATGTAATCTACTCTGCCGTCACCACAAACATACAGTGCAAGCTAAATAAAAGCTTGTAAAAATTACTAAATCTTTAGCGCGGCGTATACTGGTTCAGCCTATCTATGGCTTGGCAAACGGACAACTGTCGTGGCATGAGACAGAAGTGAAACAATGTCACCGCCCAACGTGAAACTCAAGCGCACGGTGTACGCGGGAAAAACAAAACAAGCTTACCTTACCCGCACGCATATTACTTACTATTACTTAAAATCAAACAGTCGTCATAGTACAAAATAGTGTTTTCTGAACTTCGGAACGTATGTCATTGGTCCCGTGTTTTTACTTTATTGATGTGAATTATCTAAATATATAAAAGAAGACACTGACTGACTGACTGACTGACATATCAACGCACAGCCCAAACCGCTGGGTCTAGAGATTCCAAATTTGGCACGTAGGTTCCTTAAGAGGTCAGGTTGTTCAGAATTGAACCCTTAAAAGGAGGAAATGGGGTGACAAAGTCTGAAAATCAACATAAGTATAGTTTGTATGGTTTATCGGGACGTTGATTATGAAAACTATAACGATTTTAAAATCCTTCATGGCGGACGTGAAATACCATCATCGCCTATTGGGGCGCAGTGGCGTTGAAATGTCTAAATATCAATATGGGTGTCGTTTTTATGGTTTTTGGGGCCGTTAATTACGAAAATGGCATCGTTTTTGAAATCTAACATAGTAGACATGAAAATTTTTGAAAGTATGTGGGCCAAATTGCAATTCAAGTTTCAGGGTGTATACTTAAATAAATTACTAAATATTTATACTATGTAAATTCTTTATTTTTTTACACCCGCCTTTTATTCTTAATTCAATTATTTTCTTTTGCCCAATGGTTGCTTGGAAGTAATCGATAAGGCCGCCTGTTGCCTTTCCTTAATTTATATTTGTACGAATGTTTGTTAATGTGCAATAAAGTATATTTGAATTGATTGCATTCAATCAGTTCCGTAGTTTCGGAGCAAATCGGCTGTAACAGACGTACGGACATACAGCCACACAATTGAGGGTTCCATTTTTTTCTTTTGAAGTATGGATTGAGACCCGCGTTATCCTAATAGGTTTTAAAATTTGTATTTGGTGCCATCTCGATCATCGTCGTTAATCGGTACCTAGGCGAGCGCGGGCGGCGGCGGCGCGGCGACGTGGCGGGACGGAGGAAAGCTTTCTGCATTAGTACAATATCAAAGAATAACTAATAGTACTTACAGAATTAAGGTTAGTTCAAGGTGCTGCGAAATGGTTCGGGCGGTTTTACATGAGGTTATGTTAAGAAGGTACTAGGGCAGCATGCGTGGGCAGGGTATGTTAGTTGCCTAAGTTCGGTCGCCGCGGACAAAAACTATTTCCACGCGGACGAAGTTGCGGGCAACAGCTAGTATTAACATATTTATTAAAAGACAAATACATTATTATCATTTCAAGTATGCACCTGAGTCAACAATGCGAAGTCTAGACTAGAGTATTAATAATTTATAGTGGTTATACCAAGGTTATACAAATTGAAAGAATAATTAATTTTATTATGGCCAGAGGACCAAAACCTACCTAGTACCAAAAATTTATAATGAACTGTTATTTGTAAATGAAGATGAATTGTCAAAGTATGCATTCAAACGAAAAATTCAATAATTGTTACTGTCTAACATCAACATCATCGGCCCGTTACAGTCCACTGCTGGACTATGAGCCTCCTCCACTCCGCGTGTTTGGTTTTGCCATAATCTCCACGCTTGGCAGGCGGGTTGGAGATCGCAGATTAAAAGGTTACTGTATCAGAGAGCGCTGCTGCCCGTTCCCTGTTCAATGTGTGGTCCCTAAGTCGCCTCTTACGACACCCACGGGAAGAGTAAGGGTTGGTGACAAATGTAATCTACTCTGCCGTCACCACAAACATACAGTGCAAGCTAAATAAAAGCTTGTAAAAATTACTAAATCTTTAGCGCGGCGTATACTGGTTCAGCCTATCTATGGCTTGGCAAACGGACAACTGTCGTGGCATGAGACAGAAGTGAAACAATGTCACCGCCCAACGTGAAACTCAAGCGCACGGTGTACGCGGGAAAAACAAAACAAGCTTACCTTACCCGCACGCATATTACTTACTATTACTTAAAATCAAACAGTCGTCATAGTACAAAATAGTGTTTTCTGAACTTCGGAACGTATGTCATTGGTCCCGTGTTTTTACTTTATTGATGTGAATTATCTAAATATATAAAAGAAGACACTGACTGACTGACTGACTGACATATCAACGCACAGCCCAAACCGCTGGGTCTAGAGATTCCAAATTTGGCACGTAGGTTCCTTAAGAGGTCAGGTTGTTCAGAATTGAACCCTTAAAAGGAGGAAATGGGGTGACAAAGTCTGAAAATCAACATAAGTATAGTTTGTATGGTTTATCGGGACGTTGATTATGAAAACTATAACGATTTTAAAATCCTTCATGGCGGACGTGAAATACCATCATCGCCTATTGGGGCGCAGTGGCGTTGAAATGTCTAAATATCAATATGGGTGTCGTTTTTATGGTTTTTGGGGCCGTTAATTACGAAAATGGCATCGTTTTTGAAATCTAACATAGTAGACATGAAAATTTTTGAAAGTATGTGGGCCAAATTGCAATTCAAGTTTCAGGGTGTATACTTAAATAAATTACTAAATATTTATACTATGTAAATTCTTTATTTTTTTACACCCGCCTTTTATTCTTAATTCAATTATTTTCTTTTGCCCAATGGTTGCTTGGAAGTAATCGATAAGGCCGCCTGTTGCCTTTCCTTAATTTATATTTGTACGAATGTTTGTTAATGTGCAATAAAGTATATTTGAATTGATTGCATTCAATCAGTTCCGTAGTTTCGGAGCAAATCGGCTGTAACAGACGTACGGACATACAGCCACACAATTGAGGGTTCCATTTTTTTCTTTTGAAGTATGGATTGAGACCCGCGTTATCCTAATAGGTTTTAAAATTTGTATTTGGTGCCATCTCGATCATCGTCGTTAATCGGTACCTAGGCGAGCGCGGGCGGCGGCGGCGCGGCGACGTGGCGGGACGGAGGAAAGCTTTCTGCATTAGTACAATATCAAAGAATAACTAATAGTACTTACAGAATTAAGGTTAGTTCAAGGTGCTGCGAAATGGTTCGGGCGGTTTTACATGAGGTTATGTTAAGAAGGTACTAGGGCAGCATGCGTGGGCAGGGTATGTTAGTTGCCTAAGTTCGGTCGCCGCGGACAAAAACTATTTCCACGCGGACGAAGTTGCGGGCAACAGCTAGTATTAACATATTTATTAAAAGACAAATACATTATTATCATTTCAAGTATGCACCTGAGTCAACAATGCGAAGTCTAGACTAGAGTATTAATAATTTATAGTGGTTATACCAAGGTTATACAAATTGAAAGAATAATTAATTTTATTATGGCCAGAGGACCAAAACCTACCTAGTACCAAAAATTTATAATGAACTGTTATTTGTAAATGAAGATGAATTGTCAAAGTATGCATTCAAACGAAAAATTCAATAATTGTTACTGTCTAACATCAACATCATCGGCCCGTTACAGTCCACTGCTGGACTATGAGCCTCCTCCACTCCGCGTGTTTGGTTTTGCCATAATCTCCACGCTTGGCAGGCGGGTTGGAGATCGCAGATTAAAAGGTTACTGTATCAGAGAGCGCTGCTGCCCGTTCCCTGTTCAATGTGTGGTCCCTAAGTCGCCTCTTACGACACCCACGGGAAGAGTAAGGGTTGGTGACAAATGTAATCTACTCTGCCGTCACCACAAACATACAGTGCAAGCTAAATAAAAGCTTGTAAAAATTACTAAATCTTTAGCGCGGCGTATACTGGTTCAGCCTATCTATGGCTTGGCAAACGGACAACTGTCGTGGCATGAGACAGAAGTGAAACAATGTCACCGCCCAACGTGAAACTCAAGCGCACGGTGTACGCGGGAAAAACAAAACAAGCTTACCTTACCCGCACGCATATTACTTACTATTACTTAAAATCAAACAGTCGTCATAGTACAAAATAGTGTTTTCTGAACTTCGGAACGTATGTCATTGGTCCCGTGTTTTTACTTTATTGATGTGAATTATCTAAATATATAAAAGAAGACACTGACTGACTGACTGACTGACATATCAACGCACAGCCCAAACCGCTGGGTCTAGAGATTCCAAATTTGGCACGTAGGTTCCTTAAGAGGTCAGGTTGTTCAGAATTGAACCCTTAAAAGGAGGAAATGGGGTGACAAAGTCTGAAAATCAACATAAGTATAGTTTGTATGGTTTATCGGGACGTTGATTATGAAAACTATAACGATTTTAAAATCCTTCATGGCGGACGTGAAATACCATCATCGCCTATTGGGGCGCAGTGGCGTTGAAATGTCTAAATATCAATATGGGTGTCGTTTTTATGGTTTTTGGGGCCGTTAATTACGAAAATGGCATCGTTTTTGAAATCTAACATAGTAGACATGAAAATTTTTGAAAGTATGTGGGCCAAATTGCAATTCAAGTTTCAGGGTGTATACTTAAATAAATTACTAAATATTTATACTATGTAAATTCTTTATTTTTTTACACCCGCCTTTTATTCTTAATTCAATTATTTTCTTTTGCCCAATGGTTGCTTGGAAGTAATCGATAAGGCCGCCTGTTGCCTTTCCTTAATTTATATTTGTACGAATGTTTGTTAATGTGCAATAAAGTATATTTGAATTGATTGCATTCAATCAGTTCCGTAGTTTCGGAGCAAATCGGCTGTAACAGACGTACGGACATACAGCCACACAATTGAGGGTTCCATTTTTTTCTTTTGAAGTATGGATTGAGACCCGCGTTATCCTAATAGGTTTTAAAATTTGTATTTGGTGCCATCTCGATCATCGTCGTTAATCGGTACCTAGGCGAGCGCGGGCGGCGGCGGCGCGGCGACGTGGCGGGACGGAGGAAAGCTTTCTGCATTAGTACAATATCAAAGAATAACTAATAGTACTTACAGAATTAAGGTTAGTTCAAGGTGCTGCGAAATGGTTCGGGCGGTTTTACATGAGGTTATGTTAAGAAGGTACTAGGGCAGCATGCGTGGGCAGGGTATGTTAGTTGCCTAAGTTCGGTCGCCGCGGACAAAAACTATTTCCACGCGGACGAAGTTGCGGGCAACAGCTAGTATTAACATATTTATTAAAAGACAAATACATTATTATCATTTCAAGTATGCACCTGAGTCAACAATGCGAAGTCTAGACTAGAGTATTAATAATTTATAGTGGTTATACCAAGGTTATACAAATTGAAAGAATAATTAATTTTATTATGGCCAGAGGACCAAAACCTACCTAGTACCAAAAATTTATAATGAACTGTTATTTGTAAATGAAGATGAATTGTCAAAGTATGCATTCAAACGAAAAATTCAATAATTGTTACTGTCTAACATCAACATCATCGGCCCGTTACAGTCCACTGCTGGACTATGAGCCTCCTCCACTCCGCGTGTTTGGTTTTGCCATAATCTCCACGCTTGGCAGGCGGGTTGGAGATCGCAGATTAAAAGGTTACTGTATCAGAGAGCGCTGCTGCCCGTTCCCTGTTCAATGTGTGGTCCCTAAGTCGCCTCTTACGACACCCACGGGAAGAGTAAGGGTTGGTGACAAATGTAATCTACTCTGCCGTCACCACAAACATACAGTGCAAGCTAAATAAAAGCTTGTAAAAATTACTAAATCTTTAGCGCGGCGTATACTGGTTCAGCCTATCTATGGCTTGGCAAACGGACAACTGTCGTGGCATGAGACAGAAGTGAAACAATGTCACCGCCCAACGTGAAACTCAAGCGCACGGTGTACGCGGGAAAAACAAAACAAGCTTACCTTACCCGCACGCATATTACTTACTATTACTTAAAATCAAACAGTCGTCATAGTACAAAATAGTGTTTTCTGAACTTCGGAACGTATGTCATTGGTCCCGTGTTTTTACTTTATTGATGTGAATTATCTAAATATATAAAAGAAGACACTGACTGACTGACTGACTGACATATCAACGCACAGCCCAAACCGCTGGGTCTAGAGATTCCAAATTTGGCACGTAGGTTCCTTAAGAGGTCAGGTTGTTCAGAATTGAACCCTTAAAAGGAGGAAATGGGGTGACAAAGTCTGAAAATCAACATAAGTATAGTTTGTATGGTTTATCGGGACGTTGATTATGAAAACTATAACGATTTTAAAATCCTTCATGGCGGACGTGAAATACCATCATCGCCTATTGGGGCGCAGTGGCGTTGAAATGTCTAAATATCAATATGGGTGTCGTTTTTATGGTTTTTGGGGCCGTTAATTACGAAAATGGCATCGTTTTTGAAATCTAACATAGTAGACATGAAATTTTTTGAAAGTATGTGGGCCAAATTGCAATTCAAGTTTCAGGGTGTATACTTAAATAAATTACTAAATATTTATACTATGTAAATTCTTTATTTTTTTACACCCGCCTTTTATTCTTAATTCAATTATTTTCTTTTGCCCAATGGTTGCTTGGAAGTAATCGATAAGGCCGCCTGTTGCCTTTCCTTAATTTATATTTGTACGAATGTTTGTTAATGTGCAATAAAGTATATTTGAATTGATTGCATTCAATCAGTTCCGTAGTTTCGGAGCAAATCGGCTGTAACAGACGTACGGACATACAGCCACACAATTGAGGGTTCCATTTTTTTCTTTTGAAGTATGGATTGAGACCCGCGTTATCCTAATAGGTTTTAAAATTTGTATTTGGTGCCATCTCGATCATCGTCGTTAATCGGTACCTAGGCGAGCGCGGGCGGCGGCGGCGCGGCGACGTGGCGGGACGGAGGAAAGCTTTCTGCATTAGTACAATATCAAAGAATAACTAATAGTACTTACAGAATTAAGGTTAGTTCAAGGTGCTGCGAAATGGTTCGGGCGGTTTTACATGAGGTTATGTTAAGAAGGTACTAGGGCAGCATGCGTGGGCAGGGTATGTTAGTTGCCTAAGTTCGGTCGCCGCGGACAAAAACTATTTCCACGCGGACGAAGTTGCGGGCAACAGCTAGTATTAACATATTTATTAAAAGACAAATACATTATTATCATTTCAAGTATGCACCTGAGTCAACAATGCGAAGTCTAGACTAGAGTATTAATAATTTATAGTGGTTATACCAAGGTTATACAAATTGAAAGAATAATTAATTTTATTATGGCCAGAGGACCAAAACCTACCTAGTACCAAAAATTTATAATGAACTGTTATTTGTAAATGAAGATGAATTGTCAAAGTATGCATTCAAACGAAAAATTCAATAATTGTTACTGTCTAACATCAACATCATCGGCCCGTTACAGTCCACTGCTGGACTATGAGCCTCCTCCACTCCGCGTGTTTGGTTTTGCCATAATCTCCACGCTTGGCAGGCGGGTTGGAGATCGCAGATTAAAAGGTTACTGTATCAGAGAGCGCTGCTGCCCGATCCCTGTTCAATGTTTTACGAAGATTTTTTGGGCATTTTATCATTCCTAAAGCTAATTAGTTTGTTATGAGCTATCCATCTCCTTTTCTTTCGCGAGAACAGATCGCGCAAAAGTAATGAAACTTAAATTACAGAAAAAAATAAGACCTTCAAATGTTTATTCTTAGCGTTCTTGCAATAAATTTTGGTTAGTTAACTAATTAACTAATTAACGTCAGGAATGATAAAATGTCAAAAATAAAACTTCGTAATCTAATGGCTAATTTTAAGAGTTTTCCACCTCTCTGTCTTTGAAGTCACATTTTAGCAAAAGTAGCCATTTTAATCTGTCAGAGCTCATCCTATAATAGTAACCCAAGTATAGTAGACTAAAGAACAGAATATTTGTGTTGACATAATTTTGTTGTTACAAGCTTCTATTTAACTTGCAACATTGTTATTGGTATTATGTTGGGGTCAAATTTTGAAACTGAACATTCAATACTTTAGGTAAGTGTTGACTAACTGACACCTAGTGGTCGTCATCATCATCATCGTGTGGGTTGTAAGGTCGACAACCGACCCCACAAACCCTGGTGTCAGTGTTATAGAGGCGCCAAAGGCCACTGACTTGGCTCGTGTAACGACTAGATAGTAGCCGGGACCAACGGCTTAACGTGCCTTCCGAAGCACAGAATCATCTTCCTTTTCGGACTATCAGGTAATTCAGCCTGCAACGTCCTAACCAAACTGAGGAAAGTCACAAAGATATTTTTGCTTGACAGTGTCCCCTCGGGAATCGAACCCGGAACCTCCGTAATGGGTGTCAAAGTCTCGACCACTCGGCCACGGAGGCTGATGTAATGGGTTCCCTACTTGAATTCGAATGTTACTGGTTCGATTTTTACTATATCAAACACCATGTGTCGGTAATTCCGTAGTACGATGTTTTTTTCTATCGATGCTTTGTAACGTTAGTGCGAAGTACCCTATTTCGACAAACCCTACAGCGATAGCCCATTTGTTCGGTAGTTTATTAGTTCGATAGTTTTTTGGTTCGATAGTATGTTAGTTCGAAATGCCTTAAAGTTAAAGTTAAAAGTTAAATTTAATAGTATGTCTAGTCTCGCCAGTAATATATAAATTCCGTCATGTGTTAATTTTTCCCGCCACAGGTTTCCAGCAGGCGGTTAACCTAGCCCAAAAAAATAAAAAATAATAATAACAACATGCAGTGTACTCACGCTAGCCTGCACGTGTTGTCGGCTGGCCGCGTTGATGACGTCACGTACAGCGGCCGGCAGCTGAGCTAGCACTTTGCTCGCACCGCGCTCACAGCCCAGCGACGCGAGCAGGGCATAGTAGCTCTTACGGTTGGGGTCCAACACTGATGTTAGAGCGTCGAATAACGCGTTTAAAGATTCCGGGTCGCCTGAAAAGCAATAATCAAGTCAAAAGTTAATCATTAGTAAAAAGTAATTTAATCTCCTTTTAAACCGGCCAAGTATGTGTCAGGCCACGCAAAGTGCCCAATACTACTTAGGTGGGTACATGTTTTAGAAAGTCATTTTCCAAGATATATTTTGTAACGTCTATTACTCATTAACCTGTAAAGCTTACTTAATTATGGTAAAAAAAAATAGGATGTTATTCTACCACTTTGTCAGGGTTTGTGTGATCGGTTGTCGACCTTACTACCCACACGATGATGATGATAATGTCAGATGATTAATATGGTATATCCATGCCAAATTACAGCCTTCTCGTACGAAGAGTCTCCGAGCTAGGAAGCGAACAGACAGACAGATAGACGGACATAGCAAAACTATAAGGGTTCCTTGTTGACTACGGAACCCTAATAAATAATCTGCCTATATTTTATTAGGACAAGATAGCTATGTGTATATTGCTACAGTATTGGGTGGCACCAACTCCAAAAGGAAGAACAAAATTCTAAATATTTACTTAATACACTACCTATCTGCTTAAATGAGGATATTTGCAATATATTTTTTTATGTTCCATCTGGGGGCCGTTTCACGAAGCTACAAGTTACAAATTACAAGTACAATTCGACGTACATTGCGTGGACGATTAGATAAAACGATAACGGCTTACATTTTAGGCGAATTGACTACGCAATGTATGTATATCAAATTGTAACTTGTTACTAGTAACTAGTTGCTTCGTGAAACGGGGCCCTGAAATGTTATTATATTTGTTACTTTTTAGTGAAGATAACCATATAAGGTCATTTGAAGGAGGTTTCTATTTATTTGTTAAAATTATTTTTTATATTTGTTTAGGAATCAGAATTTCCAATATCTTATATTTCGTTTTCAACATGCCACCAAACTCACTTGTTCTAGTTTCTAAGATAATCAAAATTGTTTCTTTGGTTAATAAAGATATTATTATTATTATTACATATCCCATGACTAAACAACGCACCTTCTTTATCCAGTTTCGAGCAGTATTTCACGACATTGTTCAAGATTTGCGCCGTCAAGTGTCTGACGCTGTCCATGTAGTGTTCTAAATGCGCCCACACGAAGTTGAGCAGGTTCGCAACTAGTGGCAGGCCGACGGAGCTATCCGTCACTCTATCCACGTGTTTAGTGATTTGAACTAACGAACGCGTCACGCCCAAAATGAAGATGGATTCTGAGGAGCTCCTGTTAAGGAAAATATGAGTAAAAATTAGACTATAGTTGGGTTACTGTAGGATAAGCTCTGACAGATTAAAATTTTAAAAACTTTTTAATATTATTTCGTTTATTTATTTATTAAGTAAAATTACATACTGTTTAATGATAAAATAAGAGGTGAAGTTACTTTTTTTTAATATTTTAGCTATTACGGTTTTTAAACTGAATATTATTAATAAAAGTTGTTAACGTCGTATGAAAAATTTTGAAGCTGTTGAACTATAGTGGCTCTGTGAGCTGTCGACCTCGCGAGTAAATTTTTTTTTGTAATGGCCGATTATGTTTTTTTTACGTTTTCAACCCTCATAGCTCCGTCATTTCTTTAAATTTCCAAAAACTGACTCGACAAAAGAATTCTATTAATTTATCGAACCTGCTTACAAAATTTCACGAGAATCGGTTGAGAAACGCGACCTTATGGTGAAAACAAACAGATCGACGGATGGACATATTCACGATGGACGTTCACAGAGGGCGTACACCGGTAGTGAACGTGCCATTCATATCCATGATGGTTCTGACGTCGAAAAATGATTTGTAAAAATCATAATTCGAATAAAATATTTTTGATTTTGATTTTGACAGATGGACAGTCATACAAAAGCAATTTTGGCCAAGCTGAAACGGAGACGCTTCGCACTCATCAACAGCTCCTATACTGAATTAGGGCGATTAGGCATCAGTCGACCACGCTGGCCCAGTGCGGGTTGGTCGACTTCACACACAACCTTTGAATTTCTTCGCAGGAGTGTGCAGGTTTCATCACGATGTTTTCCTTCACCGTAAGAGCGTCGAATAAACGTACATAATGAATTCAAAATTCGAAAACACATTGGTACGAGGTGGGGATCGAACCCGCGTCTCCCGGACGGGAGGCAGCGGCCCTAGCCACTAGACCAGCGACGCTTGGCACTCGCTCGGTAAAAAAAAAGTCCGATGTCTTCTTCTAATTTCTATGTTTGAGAGCTCTAAGGGCGAGACGAAAGCTAAGCTAAGATTGTTCTTAGAAATGTTAAATGGCGTACTTAAATTGCTCTTAGCCGAATTTAAGTCGCTCAAGTCGGTGACTTATAGGAAACTTAAGACTTACAATGAGGCTAATTCTTACTGTCACGCTCTAATCTTTAATTTAAGTTCGTCCGTCCTTTTCACGAATTTTAAAGATTGAAAAAGGACTGGAGATGGCCATCCTAATATTAGAGCTGTCAAACATCGAATTTGATTACTGATTACTGATTACTGAACCTTATGGCCGTGTTGAATGCACAATTTTAGAGAGTACTTAAAACATGCGACTTAAAAATATCTTAATCTGACAGCTATGCCCTTCTTTTAGGTTATCATTCGTTCAAATTAATATCATTCATTCGTCGGAATTCATCACCTCTCTTTCATTGGTCATAAAAACGAAAAGGATAGCTGGATTTTTAAATTAGGATTAGAGCATGACTTCCGAATCGAGGCCAATGTCATTTTGATTTTAAATGTAATCTGTTTTTGAAGCTTTATCGCGCAGTTCGATATTTATTCCAGCATGCTTAGCTAAGATTTAGCTAAGCTTTGTCTCTGAATGTCGCCCTATAAGTAAGAGGCGAAAAAGAAAGATATATGTATGTGTGTATGTATGTATATATATCTATTCATCATCGTAGATACGTATCTATTCATCATATAGTTTTATTTATTTGTTTAGAATAGGCGCACCGGCCCGCACCGTTTTTATCCTACTTAAATGTATCCATGTTAACCGGTTGCTTGGAAGAAATTGCTACCTTAGCAATAATGCCGCCAACTGTACTATTTTTACTTCTGTAATTACTGTTTGTTTCTGTCTGTGTGCAATAAAGTATATTTCATTCATTCATTCATTCATTCAAAGGACTCTTTTCTGTCCTTAGTCCTACGTACCTTTCTCCGATAGCCAGAATTCTTTTACATAGCACCAGTAAGGCAGCTTCTTCTTCAACAATCTGCGACTGGAGCTTCCCTACTGGAATGACTGTAGCTATGGCAGAGTATAGGGACAGTTGAGATGACTCGTTTGATAGCAGACAACTGATGCTTGACTCCGTTGGATTTGATTGTAATATCTGTAGTGTAAGAAAATACAGTATTACTGAGTTGTAACGTTGTTTTCTACTCCGAGACACGCTGTGACCGATTATGTCTCATTCAAAGCGCGTACAAAACAGAATCGAAATTGATCGAAAAACAAACTAGATACAACATTATTAAACAATTATATCTGTCCCTCTTTTCATCATGAACAAAAACAAAATTTTCTATGGCGGATGTAAGTGACCAAAGACGTCAATGGTCATGTCGGACCTCTCTGTCTAACCATCAACTTTGAAGCCTTATAACTTTGTTTCTGAGCAAGATATGTGAAAAAATATTTTTTATGTGTTTATCTGGAACTGGAAATATTTCGATTAATGAATTTAAAAAAAATGTGCATATTCCCTATTGTCTTTGCTCGATCGCTGACAGCTTGATTCGGAACCTTACAACAAACCTAGAATGTATAGCGCATTTTTATCATGATTCAGTTTAGTTGGCTTCAGGTTATTTATTGCATTTAACCTGATTTCACTGAAAGTTTACAAAAATAAAACTGTTAGTGACCTTTGAACTGGAATATTATCGTTTTTTTCGCAGATTACATCAGGATTTTACTCTTTTACACCAAAACTGATTCATATCCGAATACAGCCCGCTATAGACGGTTACCTTTTACTTTTCATAGATGTGGATATTATGTACTTAGATTTGTGTGATTTGAAAAGAAACAAACCAGCGCCATCTGGTAGGTTATTGTAGAACTTAGTGCGAAATTATAGAACAAAAAGTTCCAGTTTTTAAAACTACTCACATCAACCCAAGACTCTTGTCCATTTTCCAAGATGTGCATATTCAAATACAGCATTCCGCATACTGATTTAGTATCCATAGGTGTGTCGCAATCAAACAACAGTTCACGTATAGTGTCTAGCACTGAAGTGAACATACTGCTTAAATCTTGGACGTTTTCTGGCGATATTTTCTGCACTATGTACAAGAATATTCGCAAAGCAAGGTGGGCTAAGTTGTAGATTTCGTTCTTTTCTGTCGGTGAGAGGCTTTGTGCGGTTCTGAAAATAGAAATATATTATACGTAAGAGTTTGTTATTCGGTAGTCAATACAATCTGTGAATATTTTTTTCCACCGGTTGCTAGAGAGATGTTAGAGAAATATGAAACAAATGTAAATTAAAAAATTTTTACATCCCTGAAAGGCCATGTTTGTGTAGCTTATAGCAGTTAGTTTAGCTAACAGATATAAAAGAAGAGATACTAATAAAAAAAACATGTTTCTCTTACTTTAACGTTTCCACACAACATCGCAGACATCCGTTGAGATACTGTCCCAAGTCTACTTCTAAGATCTTGATCGCGGCTGCTCCTGAAGGAAAGTTTTCAATACAAGCAGAAAGCTTTGTCAAAACTCCTATGTACTCCTTGTATGTTTCTGGTTTGATTGAAATGTAAGTTTTAATCTCCTGTGACAGAACTTCTGAGAATTGCCGTTGTATAAATGTGTTCTTTGTGATGTGTCTGAAATCAAAAGAAAAGTTAGATATTTGAGCAAGCTGAAGCTATGTTAAGACTTGGCTTAATTAAACTAGAGGATTATTGACAAACTAACTATTAATTTGATAAGGTATTTTAAGCAAACTTAATTTCAAAATCAAATCAGATAATTCTAGAAAGAAGATAAACCAGAAGATCAAGTGCCCAACCTACATGCATGCATTTTATAAGTATTTTATGTTAAGTTTATGAATAAATAAATTATTAAAGTTAAGGATCCCTGACAAAATATTACTATAAATAGGCGAAAGTTAGAAATATTAATAATAACAGTACCTTGTAAGAAAACATTTAACTGGATGCTTTGCTTCAGCATTGAAGAATATTTTGACAAGAAACTGTACAGACTGGACATTGCATTCTCCATGTGATTCGTGTGAAGATGCCTCTTGTGTCAATATTGGTTTCAAGGTAGCCAGTTGCTCATCAGCTGTTGATGCATCGCAGAATGTCTTAAACGCCTCATTTGTTTCCACTGAAAATATACAGGTAATGTAAGGTTATATCACTTACACAAACATTTAATTTTAGATTTATTTTTTATTAGCAGCCTTGATAAGAATTATTTTTAAAGTGCATCAACTCAAAAACATTTTTAAGTGTTTTCTATTTTTTTTTATAAAATACTTAATTAAAGGATTCTTATTTCAAATATATTTTATTGCTTATTCAAAAAAAGAAAGAAAAGTAATTTGCATATTCATGTTTTAATATAAGTAGTCATATTTTGGGCTGCATGCAACATTATAAGATCCGATACTATAAATTACCATTGTTTTGCAAAGGAGAACACAATTTATTAATCATAATATTACCATACCATGTTGTGTTTTCCTCTTATTTCAAACTTCTAGCCCTCACTTATATTTATTTATTTTTATTATTGTCATAACAAATTTAATCTTGCTATTTGCCTCATTATTTTAAAAGAGTTACTTATATAATTTAATGAATAATAAGCTGAAGTAACCAGTCACTTAATTATGCCCTGTTTCTACAAGCGGGCCATTCCAGCGAAGCTGACACTACAGCGTGCTACATTTTAAGAAATAAAATAATGTAATTTGTATTCATATTTCATACCATTAAATAGAATACAGCTGATAAACTAATGAATTATCATCATATTTTTTAAATTATTGTCATGATTTTGGTCTGAACAAATGACATGTGGATTGTTCAGAGTTATTTTACCTTTTATAATTTGATATCTTACTATCAGTTTAATAAAAGCAATATTTTATGGGCTATTATCTTGAGTTTTCTTTGTTCTGCGCATTTAAACTAAAAGCAGGGATAGTAAGTAGCACAGCATGTTAAAAAACATTACAATTTAGATTTAGAATAATCTATAGGATTAGATCACGAAAATGGTGATTATTTTCAATGATATTTGTATAGAATTTACCTAGTAATATTCTGAGATCTGACACAAAATAATAGGTTCCTCAAGAGGTTCGAGATCGAGTTGCTAAATAAACGTAAATTAGAATCAGGTTTTATTCGTATTACCCATAACCTAAGTTAGAAATAAGATGAAATAGATTTCGATTTAAGAATTTGAAGGCTAATTTAATAGATAAAAATTGGTACTTACGAAGCTCATGTGGAAAATACATAGAGACATCCAATTTCATAAAATTATTTGAAGATTTCGACTTTTTACCCCCCGCATTGCTTATCCTCAGACCCAAACTGTTCATGGCGAAAACGAATACGATTTTCCAGCACTTCTTTCAGTAAAAATATCAATAATTTTGGAAAAAATATACGAAAAACCTGATACGAAAAACGAGTTGTTGACAGTTTTGACGTTTGGCGGACTGACGTGATGACGTCAATAGTAGAATTCGTTCAGAAATTTACACACATTTATTCTTTTTTAAGGCAAGGAAATCGTATTTGTTCTGCCAACTACCGTTGCTTTTATCATCATGTCTTTTTTTACACGTTTTTTTATCATGTCTTTTTTAACACGTTTTTATAATAAATCGCTTTCTTGACTGTCTGTTTGTTTGTTCGGTCCGAATCTTGAAATTCATTTTTGGAGTTCAATTCATTCGATTGTGCTGAAAGGTAAATTTATGTAACCTCGATGACAATGCAATATTATGGTATCATAGAGCTGGTCTGATGATGGAGCCGGAAAGTGCCCATTGGAACTCGTGTTTGGGTTCGTTGGATTTGTCTTGACAAGATCTTTAGTCATACGTGATGTCCAGAGTCTCATGATGGAGCCGAAAGGTGGCCATAGGAACTCCTCAAATATGTGTATTTGACCTGCATAACCTCACATTTTTTATATGTACTACCAGGTCTAATCACGATATAATAAAATACAAAAATAATAATAATATTAATAAGTTTCCCCTTAATAAACGTTAACATAACCTCGTCGTGTTTGGGCTCGTTGGATTTGTCTTGACAAGACTTTTAGTCATACGTGAAGTCCAGGATCTCACGATAGAGCCGGAAGGTGACCATCAGAACTCCTCAAATACACAATATAAACTCGTCGTGTATGGGCTCGTTGGATTTGTCTTGACAAGATCTTTATTCACACGTGATGTCCAGGGTGTAATGATGGAGCCGGAAGGTAATCTCAACGTAACAACAATCTCGTTGTGCTTGGGCTTTTTAGTCTTAGCAATTTAGTCCTACGTGATGTTCAGGGTATCTTGCAAAATTTTACATATGCTGGACTAAAAAGAACAACGTTTTTAACGCACTAAAAAGTATAAAATAATTTCGATTGTGATTTTTATTGGTGTAGTACCACTTGTAACGAAAAACATGGGGTGCATGATAGTAGAGATCGAGCCTGCGTCTTCCAGACGGTATGTATGTATGCGACGTGGAGTGGTCCTTACCCAAGGAACATCAACGGCCCGTTACAGTCCACTGCTGGACTATTGAACCTCCTCCACTTGAGTGGAGGGTTTTGCCATAATCTCCACGCTTGGCAGGCGGGTTGAAGATCGCAGATTAAAAGGTTATTGTATCAGAGAGCGCTGCTGCCCGTTCCCTGTTCAATGTGTCATCCCTAAGTCGCCTCTTACGACACCCACGGGAAGAGTAGGGGTTGGTGACAAATGTATTCTACTCTGCCGTCACCACACAAGGAACATGGGTTGAAAATCCCAAAAAAAAATTTCGACCTCCCAATGGCACCCATGGGCTATTTGATAATTAGTAGACCTCTGGTACCTGAGCGCCGAAAATATCGTCAGTGGTCGTGATAAGCATGCTCTACTCAAAGTGTAGGTACCTAATATTATTATTGTATAGTATAGGTATAGGCGAGTAATGTGTTTTCAACGAAACAATATTAGAATCTTATCTGGATTTTATGCTTTGTTTGGAATGAATCATGCATGCATAAATTATAATTTCGTATAATGAATGAATCATAGGAACCATCATCATGAAGCTTTGGTGGTGTAGTGGCTAGGGCCGCCGCTGCTTCCATTCCGGAAGGTTCGAACCACACCACGTATTATAGGTACTAATGTTATAACCCCTGAAGATGCTGTGAAGCGAAACCGGTTGGGTTCATTCAAATATAAATATGTGGAACGAGTACAAGTGTTTGTATCATTAAATTATACCAATGTGTTTTCGAATTTCGTATCCACTAGGTTTAGTCGACGACGCTCTGTGAAGGACAACACGTTACATGAGAAAATCTGCACATTCCTGGGCCAGCGTGGGCGGCTAAAGCTATTTACCATATTACAAAAAAAAAAAAACTACTTTTCATACAAAATACACAATCAATACACAGTCCAGCAGTGGACTGTAACGGGCCGTTGATGTTGTGTTGACACAATCAACTTTACTAATTTGTATGGGAGGTCGAAATTTCAACCCATGTTCCTTGGGAAAAGTTGTTGCTTATGATGGTCTGAACATCATATTTAAATTTATATATATGATAAATCCCTAGGATTACAAAATCATGCTGTATTCAGGGTAGGCTTAAAACCCCTCGGTGGGGACGGGACACATTTAAGCTTATAATACCAGGCTCCATCAGATGCACATTCTGTTGCCTATCGCTAGAGTATTATCGGAACTTGTTCCGGAGGTTCCGGGTTCAAATCCCAGTGGGGATACTGTCGAACAAAAATCACTATCTGAGACTGACCACAGATTGGTAAGGTCATTGTAGGCGAAGATTTCTGACGCGAGATCGATGAGAGCGAAGATATCGTCTTTTGTTCCTCTGAGATTGCAGGGTCAATCACCTAATGCCCGCCAAAAATCGGACAATCTGGTGATTTAATTTAGTCACCGAAGTATTAGGTGAAGCTAGCCCATCGGCTACATGTCACTCAGCGATCCATGGAAAGATCTATGCTTGGTATTTCGCTACGGGATAAAATCCGAAACGAAATCATCCGGCAGAGGACCAAGGTAGTTGATATCGTCAGAAGTGTAGCAAGCTGAAGTGGCAGTGGGCTGGCCACGTCTGTCGCAGAACCGACGAGCGTTGAAGGCTCCAACTTGAAGCAGACGGGTTCTCGAATGGAGACCGCGTCTCGGGAAACGTAATGTGGGACGCCCCCCTGTCAAGTGGAGTGATGACCTGAGGAAGGTCACTGGTGGTGGCTGGATGAGCTAAGCAGGTGATCGTGCCCTAGGGGAGGCCTACATCCAGTAGGGGACTGCAATAGGCTGATTGATTGATTTGAGTTGAATAGGTAAAATGCTAATTAAGAGCTATAGACGGTACCGGGATTTCAATCCGGGACCTCCAGATTTAAAGCATCGCTCTTACTGACTACGGAGGAAGCCATGTTATGATATTTTTGTGAAGTACTCATTGTAATCGATGAATTCACGCACGTACAAAATATGACACATATTTCTACTTGCTTATCTGAAGTGCTATCATCGTCCTTAACCAGGTAGTTGTGAAGTGACGCCGAAAGATAGTGGTTGGGTATGGAAGGGTGGCCTAAGGGAATTTTTTAATACAAACGTAAAAAACACATCAAAATGGGCTGCGGAGAGTTTTTTGTGAAATATCTGCTTTTCATCGCGAATTTATTCTTTGCGGTAAGATCTGATGGTGTCTTATTTTTTTTATAGAAGCATTTGGCTGCACGACTTTTTTGTCAGTCTCTTTAAAATGCTATTTTGGTCACGATGCAAAAGGACTCGGAGAGATTCGATGTCCGACGAATCGACACTCGCTGCATAAATCATTAATTGACTGATATTATATTTCATTGTACCAAAATGGATGTAAGGCAAACTTAGAAATAGACAAAAAAGGATTTTTTGAGGATCCTATGCACGTTCTATCCTTTTAAGGTTCCGTAGTCAAAAAGGAACCCTTATAGTTTCGCAATGTCCGTCTGTCTGTCCGTCCGCGGCTTAGCTCAGAGACTCTTAGTCTAGCTAGAAGGCTGTAATTTGGCATGGATTATATTAATTATGCTGACAAAGAAGAATAAAATATATATATATTGATCCTCTAGTACACGTGAGAGTTATTTTTTTTATAAGACATCTCTCCACTGTTATCTAGTGCATCTTCTATTTATGAAAATCCTATAATTGGTTAACAGTTAAATGTAATGTTTGCAAATTTCGTTTTTTTTTTCGGAAAGATCGAAGTGTCCGAAGCGGCCTTCCTCTCCCATATACACATCCCAATGTTCTCCGCTAACAAAACAATATTTATTTATTATTAGCCTGAGGTGTCCCACTGTAGGGCAAAGACCTCCCTCGCCTCCTTCCACTTATCCCGATCCTGGGCCAAACTTTCCCACTCGCCACAACAGGCAACGAGTTCGTCTCGCCACCTCTTGCGGGGCCGACCACGATATCTTGCTGCGTTCTGGGGCACCCAACTGTTAGTTTTTTTAGCCCACAGTTCGTTGAGCTACATCAACAAAATTATTAGTTGTGTCTGGGAGCGCAGCGTCGTGTTTCCAACTCGGTCGCTTTATTACCGGCAACAATAAATAATACTAATCAATTTGATATTTTTCTTTAATAAAAAAAATAACAACTACATATATCAAAAACAATTATTACGAAACGATCTTTCCAGTATAGAAATGACAAAGAAAATAACTTTCAGTAGATTTTATTTTTTATTCAGTAGATTTTTCGTGAAGCGCTTACAAACATACAGACAAAACGACGAAAATTATTAAAATACTACTAGAAAAAAATCGGAGAATCTACTAGATTAAAAAATCTAACCTACCCTAGGGTTGCTAGGGTAAAAAAAACGGAGAATCTACTAGATTAAAAAAAATTAACCTACCCTAGTAGATTCACTGATTTTTTTTCTTGCGCAAGAAAAGAAATCAGAGAATCTACTAGATTAAAAAAATCAAACCTACCCTAAGGTTGCTAGGGTAAAAAAAAACAGAGAATCTACTAAATTAAAAAAATTTAACCTACCCTAGTAGATTCACCGATTTTTTTTCTTGTGCAAGAAAAGAAATCGGAGAATCTATTAGATTAAAAAAATCTAACCTACCCTAGGGTTGCTAGGGTAAAAAAAATCGGGGAATCTACTAGATTAAAAAAATCTAACCTACCCTAGGGTTGCTTAGAATTTTTTAATCTAGTAGATTATCTGATTTGATTTTGAGCTAGAATTATCTGATTTGATTTTGAAATTAAGTTTGCTTAAAATACCTTATCAAATTAATAGTTAGTTTGTCAATAATCCTCTAGTTTAATTAAGCCAAGTCTTAACATAGCTTCAGCTTGCTCAAATATCTAACTTTTCTTTTGATTTCAGACACATCACAAAGAACACATTTATACAACGGCAATTCTCAGAAGTTCTGTCACAGGAGATTAAAACTTACATTTCAATCAAACCAGAAACATACAAGGCGTACATAGGAGTTTTGACAAAGCTTTCTGCTTGTATTGAAAACTTTCCTTCAGGAGCAGCCGCGATCAAGATCTTAGAAGTAGACTTGGGACAGTATCTCAACGGATGTCTGCGATGTTGTGTGGAAACGTTAAAGTAAGAGAAACATGTTTTTTTTTATTAGTATCTCTTCTTTTATATCTGTTAGCTAAACTAACTGCTATAAGCTACACAAACATGGCCTTTCAGGGATGTAAAAATTTTTTAATTTACATTTGTTTCATATTTCTCTATCATCTCTCTAGCAACCGGTGGAAAAAAATATTCACAGATTGTATTGACTACCGAATAACAAACTCTTACGTATAATATATTTCTTTTTTCAGAACCGCACAAAGCCTCTCACCGACAGAAAAGAACGAAATCTACAACTTAGCCCACCTCGCTTTGCGAATATTCTTGTACATAGTGCAGAAAATATCGCCAGAAAACGTCCAAGATTTAAGCAGTATGTTCACTTCAGTGCTAGACACTATACGTGAACTGTTGTTTGATTGCGACACACCTATGGATACCAAATCAGTATGCGGAATGCTGTATTTGAATATGCACATCTTGGAAAATGGACAAGAGTCTTGGGTTGATGTGAGTAGTTTTAAAAACTGGAACTTTTTGTTCTATAATTTCGCACTAAGTTCTACAATAACCTACCAGATGGCGCTGGTACCCTAAGGTTGCTAGGGTAAAAAAAAACAGAGAATCTACTAAATTAAAAAAATTTAACCTACCCTAGTAGATTCACCGATTTTTTTTCTTGTGCAAGAAAAGAAATCGGAGAATCTATTAGATTAAAAAAATCTAACCTACCCTAGGGTTGCTAGGGTAAAAAAAAATCGGGGAATCTATTAGATTAAAAAAATCTAACCTACCCTAGGGTTGCTTAGAATTTTTTAATCTAGTAGATTCTCCGATTTTTTCTATTAATATTTTTAGAAGAAAAGGATGGCGCAAAACTACATAAAATTACCTAAGCAATTGCCGTAAATTTATGGAACATTTTTTGCAATTTTGCGCCATCCTTTCCTTAACTTTATGTTATATACGTGTAAATTGTTACATTGCTATATTTTTCCTTCTTCCCCGCATACAGTTTTATTCCACTTCGATCGTTTTAATCCGACTTCGGTACTGAGCAAAAGCATCAAGAATATAAAATAAGTATTTAAGCATTGTCACTGCAACAATAAAATTTCAATATTATAGAAAGCAGGAACTAGCTATTTAAGGGGCTACCCTATGTGAACACTAGCACCATATTGATAAAAAATCATAACTTAGTGAAAACACAAAATACCAAAAGTCTGGACGATCAAATTTTTTTGTAAGTCTAGTTGTATTTTTAGAATTGATTATTTCAGTAAACTGGTTAATTTTAGTTACAGATAGCGAATGTGCAAAAATCGGCCGTTTTTAGCACTTTCGCTATCTCTTACAACAGTGTATAAGGTATTATAAATTAGTTATTTCTAAAAATACTAAAATACCTGTGAAAGGTCAGAGGGGTGGACGATATGGCACTCCAGTAAATGAAAACAGGAGACTTCGTTCTTTAGAATTTATTAATCCAGCCAGCAGTGAGCTGATATAAAATACATACCGGGTGCACAGGGATGTTATAAAGACAAATTCAATTCAATTCAATTTTTTAAATTAATGGCGTTCCCAAAATATCTATTTAAATAATAAATGACAGGAACGAGGATGTGGTTCGTTGTCGAAGGAAAGCCCAAGAGAAAAAGACAGAAACGCGAGCTGTCACTGTCTGTCATTGTCAGTGGTCTCATTTTCATAATGTCACCATCAGCAATAAATTTTTATAGAGCTTACGTCACACTGAACCATAGATATAGGAAAAAAATTCTAAATCTATGCACTGAACAATATCAACAATACCTACTTACGTTTTAAATTGATCGTACGGATTTTTTATATTTTGTGTTTTCACTAAGTTATGGTTTTTTATCGATGTGGCGCTAGTGTTCACATAGGGCAAGTCGTGGGTGAGTCCCTCAAGTCCTGTGCCTTCGGCTCGGCTTGACCTTTCGGAGATTACCAATTACCTATCACGCTTTTCATGAGTATTTGTTCAATTCGCGCTTCCTATTAGTCCGGAGGATATATACCTATATAGGGCACAGTATTTTAAAAAGTACTGGAAGCGGACTTTTTCTGATGATTAAATAGATTAATGTAGTTAGCTAATTGTTCACATAATTGACCGAGCGAGCGAAGCGTCTCTGTTGCAGCTTGGCCAAATTTGTTTTTGTATGTCTACTTTAGTTACTTTCATAGTCTAATGACCTATGGTATTCTATTGTGGGGTCACGCTGCGAATGCTAATACTGCTAATAGTATATTTATTCTGCAGAAACGGGCTGTTCGTGCAATTTATAGATTAGGGCCTAGAGTGTCACTGAGGGAAAAGTTTAAAGAAATCAATATTCTGACATTTGTGTCTCAATATACGAGACAATCTTGTGTATGTAAAACGAAATATAAGTAATTTTCAGAAGCACAGTGATATACACAATTTTAATACTAGAAATAAAGACAAGTTGGTTGCTTATGTCAGCCGACTACATAAAATTAAGGCAATTGTATACGCTATTACAATAAGGTCCCTACTGATATTAAAAACTTGCCTTTAGACAAGTTTAAAATAATTATAAAACAGAAATTGTATAAAAAAAGGTTACTATAGGATATCTGATTACTTAGAGGACAGATGCCCATGGGAATAGATTGCTTGAGTGGCAGGCCTTTTCGATATTTAATTAGCATTAATTTTGTAATATTTTAATTTTTTATTTAAAAAAGGAAACGCAAAAGATGCGACGACTGTGGAGTTTCTTCGGTGAGCTCTTCTCCACAGATTCCGCCATTGTGTTAGTGAACTCACCCAAAAAAATGTAATGACGGATCTAAGTGATGTAATAACATCCTATGGAAATAAATTATTTTGACTTTGACTTTTATGTCTTTCTGTCTGTCCATCTCAACCGATTCACGTAAAACTAAGTGAGCGGGTTCGACAAATTAATAGATGTTTTTTGTCGAGTCCATTTTTGGAAATTTAAAAAAATGTCGGAGTTATGGGGGTTGCCAGCTTACAAGGTCTACCATTGAGACTGTTTTCTTCTACAGGTCACATATAAAAAAAACATTAAAAAAATGCATTAGAAAAAAACAAAAATATAAAGAATAAAAATAAAATCAAGGGGTCGGGGATGTTTGTGGAGAAAAAATTAAAACAAATATGAAAAGATATACAGACTCGCGAGGTCTACAGCTCACAGAGCCACTAGTGCTAGAAGTAATCCATGGTCTATATCTAATACATTTCGAGAAAAATCTATTCGTAGTTGCCCACTAAGTGAGGGCCTCGTTTCTCTTTTTTAATTGAGAATGTGACATAATTTTGTTGTTAGCGAGATATCACATAAAATTAAGAGTTTCGTAAGCTTTTTCACAACTATAAATAGCAAAAATCCGAAGAAATCTAAAAAAAAAAGAATTTTCGTTATTATTTTATTTTTAAGTTACTTTATAATTAGTGCATCTCTTTTTTATCAAATATAATTTAGAGCCTTTTGTTTTATATATTAAATAAAAAAATATATTAGCCCGTTTATAAAAAAAAACATAATATTCAAAGACAATTAATTGTGAACTTACCAAAACGCATTCAACTATGTTAGCCGCACTTGGTCTCCGGATGTTATGTACTCGAGTACATAACAGCCGGAGTCCAAGTGCTGCTGCGGTTGAAGCTTCAGCTTTTTGAACCTTTCTTAAGCTTTCGAATTTGTTCAGTATGACTTTTGTTCTGAAAAAGAAAAGTTAAGTGTAACTTCCTTCAGGAATTGACTAGGTTATGGAATTTTGGTATGCACTACAAAAAGTGATATACACGGTAAAAAAAAATAGGGTTCCTCTGGTACACGCGAAGTGAAGAGAGGGTTAATTTTGTTTCTTGACTACCCTACCTATAGTGTAGGGTATCGTTCGATATGTTTTTAAACAATGTTAGGAGTTTGCGAAAACCTTTTCGAAATATTTTGTTTCAAAATGCTTATTTTTGTTAGAGTCAAGTGTCTTCAATATACTGTAGAATATTATTACTATGAATTATTTGGTTTATGTCGTGTCGTCATTCATCAATTCCCATTACGATGCGTCTCCTTTCAGTAAGCCTTCTAGACGTCACGCAACTACTATACAACCTCATGCTCACGAAGTACAGTAGGCATAAACCCACGGAGACAAATACAAACCCCTTATTAGTAAAACACCTGTGTATTATGCCTGCTTTTTAACTCTTCCAGAGCTTTCGATTTGTTTCACTAGGTTATTGAAGTATTGGTATTCTAGCCAAACAAATCAGGTGAAGTGGGGAAACGCTTGTTCAGAAATATATATATCTATGGGCTATCTTGTAGTGTGCGACAGGGTGAGCTATCTTCACCCACAGTTTAATCTGTTAAAGAATAAGCAAATGTTGTTTTAAAAAATCTATATTTGTAAAGTGAAACTTATAGAAGAATAACAACCCAACCCAACATAACACAGTAAAAAAGACGTTCGAAAATAAATCTACTAATAAATTATGAAAACTTAACGCTTTCGCTAAAAATGCGACTCTGAAATTCGCTGCAACAACTGCGTTTGCGAAATCTGTCTAACAAATCAATATAAGGATATTAAAGCAGCTGGATGTTCAGTATGCTAGAAGTGCTGTAAACAACCTGATCATTGAGCTCAATATCATGCATGCTGGTTGTTACATTGATGGTGTATATCTCAATAACATAAGCTAAGCTGACGACATGATGCTGCTGAGCTCGCTTTCTGTGATCGAAGGCTGAGCCCATCGTATCAGAAAACTACTGACTGTTTATTATATGACAATGTATGTACCTATCTTAGATAAATGAAAGGCGCTTGCCGCGCGAGTCTTTCGTTTATAAGGTACCTATAGATGTACTTTAGTATAACACTGCCAAAAGTGAATTACTTACATATTTTTGTTTTAATACCTTGTTGTTTGTACCTGTTTTTTTGTACGGTATTCCATAGATAGTTAATAATTTTGATTTAGGCCTGAATAGTAACGCTGTAAAATTTTGAATGCGACACAAAAATACTGCCGAGATGTTTTTTTTTTAAACGTATCTCTCATTGAAAGAAGGAGTATACATTTCTTTTTTTAAATTAATAGCGAGCGTCACCCAAGGAACATTTATTAGAAGTCTCTAATCTAATATATATTCTATAAACAGTATAGTAGTGGTTTATAATAAGATATTAGTATTCTATAGAAGGTTTTAGGACAAACAGAATTTTCTAATAGAGTAAACTACCTCAAGCCGAAGTCTTAAAGCCTTCTTTATACCAATAATCTAGGAGTAGAAGTGGTCGCCATGGCCGAAATCGGTCGGATAGATCATCATCATCATCATCATCATCATCATCATCAATCTGGATTAAGTGTAAATTATCTTAATACAACCTTTATGAGTTCTTATTTTAAGTCCTTCTTTAGAGTGACTTGATTATAAAAAAAAAGTTCTTATAATATTCAATACAGTCTATTTATACCCTTTAAGAGGGCGCCGAGCAAAAAAAGCGAAAACACTAGTCACCGTTACGTCGGTCTAATGAATAATACTTCAATAATAAATATAAAAAATATACATTTGGTATAACAGAGAATGTATTTACACTTAAATCAAAGCTAAAATGAAAAATAATTTACAGTTTATGAACGAAAACTATCTAAAGTTGGCAGAAAATTTAAAAAAGGCGGGTCGGCTTTTTAGTAATTTCGATTAATTGAACTGCAGAATTCTACTTAAATTAAACCTCAATATTAAGACAATTAAAAACTACAGACTACAATTCATCCGGCTCACATTCTAGAAATTATGCCTGGTTATTTAATTATGATTTTTTCAAAATGCATCTCGAAACCGCCATACATTTTTACTATGGCCGCGCGGCGTTCAAATATCGTTTAATAAATACGCGAGAAAAGCACTTGAGAAATCAGTCGTCCACGAGAGCTCAGAGCAGGGTCACGTTTCGTTTCGATCCCGATCCATTGTGTGTCTGCATACTACGGTTGCATGCCAAAACACGTAAGTGTATTTTTTGTTTTAGTGAGTATTACCTGTTATTGATTTTTTTTATTAGTTCTTACGTTAATTCTTAATGGAGACAAAATTAATTAATACAATAATGGTTGTTTTAGTGAAAATGGAAAGCGAAAAGATAAATATACTTTATAAAAAATACTTTATAAAAATTGGCAGTACAGGAAGATAAAAAAAGATAACTCGTGATAAGTAAGTAATAAAAATGATTTTACCATGATTGCCAGCCAAATGTTTTTTTTAACAATTGTATATTGCTATGCTTTCTAATGAAACACAATAATTATTTTTTTACATAAATTTCAAAAATATATTATTCACGGTGAGAGAATTATTTGAATATCTTGAAAAATTACGAAGTTATTCAACAAGTAGCCCTTAAAATAATAAAAAGCCACGCAGAGAAATAGATATGTGACGTTACAACTTGTGGTCCCGCTGAGCGAAATAGACCCGTTTAGGGGACATGTCGCCCGTTATAAAACCTGGCCCGCGGCCCAAATGTCCACTCTTGTGAAGTGAAGGGGTATTTTCGGCCAAACAGAAACAGAAACTGACCTCATTCTTCTAACAAGCCTATGACAGCTGTCAAAATTCAAACGGTCATATCTCGGATACTATCGGTCATAGACCACTGGTGTGTAGGGCTAACGAACGAGATCTTTATTTTCGATGACAGCTGTCAAAATTAAAACATTCATATCACAGAAACTATTAGTCCTGGACCACTGGTGTGTAGGGATTAATGAAAGGTCTCGACGAGATCTTAATTTTCGATGACAGCTGTCAAAATTAAAACAGTCATATCTCGGAAACTATTGATCCTAGACTACTGGTGTGTAGGGACAACTGAAAAGTCTCGACAAGATCTTCATTTTCGATGACAGCTCTGTCAAAATTAAAACGTCATATCTCGGAAACTATTAGTCCTGGACCACTGGTGTGCAGAAACTAATGAAAGGCCTCGACGAGATCTTCATTAGTGGTCAAGGACCAATAGTTTCCGAGATATGGCTGTTTTAATTTTAACATCGAAAATGGAGATCTCGTCGAGTCATTTAAGTTTTCCCTACTACACACAAGTAGTCTAGGACTAATAGTTTCCGTGATGTGACTGTTTTAATTTTGACAGCTATCGCTCGAGATCTTTCATTAGACCCTACACACCAGCGGTCCATGGCTAATTGTTTCCGTTATATGACTGTTCGACTGTTGAATGGTTGCCTGGAAGAAATCGCTTAAAGTGATAAGACCGCCAATTGCATTCTCCTGTATCGTCTGTGTTTGTATGAGTGTTTTTTTATGTGTAATAAAGAATATTTTATTTGATTTGACTGTTTTAATTTTGACAGCTATCATCGAAAATGAAGATCTCGTCCAGACCTTTCGTTAGTCCCTACATACCAGTGGTCTAGGACCAATAGTTTCCGAGATATGACCATTAGAATTTTGACAGCTGTCATATGCTTGTAAGAAAAATGAGGCCAGTTGTCCTGTTACTTTTTACTAATTGATAACTCGCCCATTGAGCAGTTTTGAATGTGGCCGAATATACCCCTTGACTTCACAAAAGTGGACATTTGGCTCGCGGACCACATTTTATAGCGGGCGACATATCCCCTAACCCGGCAAGCCGAACTTCATACGATCGCTGTTTAATTGCCTAGCGGACTGGAGCGTTGTGTAATAATAAAACTAGTGGCTCTGTGATCTGTAGACCTCGCAAGTCTGTATATCTTTTCATATTTATTTTTATTTTTTATCCACAATCACCCCCCCCCCCCTCAATCCCTTGATGTTTTTAAGTTTTTTTTAATTTTTAAACCTATTTTTTTTTTTAATTTCAATTTCATTTTGTATTAATATTAATTTTATATTTTATCTTATCTTATATTATTTTATTGGTTGAGAAATGTGACCTGTAGAGGAAAACAGCCTCAGTGGTAGACCTTGTAAGCTGGCAACCCCCATAACTCCGTCATTTTTTAAAATTTCCAAAAATTGACTAAAAATAAATATAAAAATAATAATTTATCAAACCTGCTTACAAAATTTCACGAGAATCGGTTGAGAAACGCGACCTGTAGACTGAAACAAACAAGCAAATAAATGAACAGATGGACAGACAGACATACAAAAGCAAATTTGGCCAAGCTGAAACAGAGACGCTTCGCTCACTTCGCTCGCTTCACTCGCTCGGTCAACAAACCATTCTGTCTGATCTTATTATTCTTCTTCGCCCTAAGGTAGCGGTTCCCGTCTGTCTGGTCTTGTTATTTGTGTCGGTGTGCCAAATAAATAAATAAAAATAAATAATTAACAATCTTAATCATATAAAAAACCCTATGTTAAAAAAAAATGATGTCAACAGTTTCGGGAACGAGCAAACATTTTTTTTTCGAAATATGTTTTAAAGTGCTATCAGTTTATAAGGTAACAAACAACTCAAGATTTTCAATAACTTGGTTAGTCACTTTCGTCAGCCGGGTGGCGGCCGCGCCGCGAGAACTTACTCCATTTTTCTATTTTAGTAATAACTTCAAACGTACGTTAAATAAAAGATGTAGCATTTATTTAAATTATCCCAGGAAAAGTGCCTGACAAAATAATAAAGGCTAATAGTTACAGTGCGTCTTCACTCATTGCTATTATAGGAGGCAGGCGTTTTAAATTGTTAAATGGCATGTTATGTACCATAACATGTACGTACGTTTGAAGTTATTACTAAAATAGATAAATGGAGTAAAAATATGTAGCAATTATTGACGCAATACATTTCGAGAAACTCTGCGTGCTTGACTTTAAACTAGGAGGTAACCAGCCAACCAAACGTCAGGATAGCTGGTCAAAAAAAAAATCTTATTTCTAAATATACAACGTGTAACAAAAAGGGGGTATCAACAAGAAAGGGAAAAATAGTGTCCCTTATGTAGATTCTTTGTACAGAATTTCAGTAAAAAATAAGCACTTTCGAAAATTATTAAAATTCTTACCATATTACGATTTTTATAATTTTAGCAAGTAAACAAATGTGGCACAACACTATGAGGTCACTGATCTTTAATCACATTTCACTCCGCCGTCCATTACAATATTCTCCTTGCGAGTCCTGGGCGCCTGGTAATCCAGTTCTCGCATTTCACTTTATCACTTGCACTTGCACTATTACAATATTCTCCTTGCGAGTCCTGGTCGCCTGGTACTCGCTGGCCGTCTACACTTGGTTGTGGTTCGTAGCCCCTAATGCCAGGGCAGCGCAACGCGTGCTGGTCCGTGGGTTGTCTTCGAAGTGCTCTAGTACGGCTTCTTCAAAATTCGGATCTTGGGTTGTCGTGCGACCAGTCGTCGCAGGTGACGAGTCAAAGGACCCGGTGGAATACAAATGATTCACCATGCGGCTGAAGCAACGCAATGAAGGCAGATGCCTAGTTTCAGCAGCGGGTCTACTTCTATGAATCGCTGCAGATCCCGTACTGCACTGTTTAGTTTCCGTCGGTGGCACCCACGCAGAGCATCATTTCGTAATATGCCTGATTATTATTATTATTACTCGATAACAAATACAATTTTATTAATGTCCGGAGTACTTATTTTTAAAACAACAATAATTTTCTAACTAAACTATGCAGAATAAATTACACGAATAATTATCACAACAAAAAAACGGATTTCGAATTTCGCACCAAGCGAATAGAGATCGACTGAATAATTAAAAAAAATGAGTTCCTAGGTATTGCCAGAATGTGCGGAATTATCGGAATTATGTTTCTTAAATTTTTGGATGAAAATAATTAAAAGTAAATTACATAAAAAACAAAGGAGATGGCCGACTCTCCATACATTATTCGCCCCAGATATTCGCTGAATATCTGAATAAACAATAATAACTAGAGACCTGACAAAATCGTATTGAAAAATCTTTGTTTGTCACTAATGATTAGTGGATCCTACGTATCTAGCGGGGTTATTAAATTGTGCAATGGAAAAGTAAAACATCCGTGTTTCCTTTTAGTAATGGCGACAATTGATGGTTTTATTTTACTGTTTTCTCTTGGCCAAAACATTTTTTAATCAAACCTATCGTGCCAATTCCGATAAAACACAGTATTAATTATGTCATTACTTCATATGTATTACTTATGGTTTACACAATTGATTATTGTAATACTTAATTAGGTCTTTATTTCAATATTTTTAGAGAATGATTATTCCACTATGAAGATCGATTTAAAAATATCTTACTCATAAAATTGATTATGCAAATAGTAGATTAAGGTCTGGCAACCATGTCACGATGGCACCATGACAAGCATGCCACGTTCACTTCACGTCAGATGATGTCAAGCGTTGCTTGATGCGCATAGAGTACGCACCACGGAGGTATGCACTCTATGCATGCATGCTCGTCTCTTTGCTTTTTTCGTTCCTGGCCGAAAAAGCCCTTTCTTGCCTGCCTTTTCTTTATTGGACAGGGTGTCAATAAATTAGGGTTCAATTTTAAAATTGATACATTCATACATCTGTCCGGAATGATGTGCCGTTCCCGGTAAACTACTTTTGTGTGGGAATATTCCGGGGAATATTCCCTTGAGAACTTTAACAATGGGAAAGTTGTCGAAATCTCCTATTTTTTTATATATTTATATGTCACAATATTAAGTTTTAGGAGACAAATCACAAGTAATATTTGAATACTTACTAACCTAAGAGATTTCGTATATTCCCAATGTTACCGGGAACAATCACCGGAAATTTCCCACATGCCTGGGAATATTCCCAAAACTCCCAAAAAATGGGAATATTCCGAGGAATATTCCTAGCGTTTTTAGGAATATTCCCGGGCAGATTCTGAAAGTTTTAACTGTATTTTAATAAGAGAAAAAGAAACACAGACGTTAAATTTTGATAGTTTTTATTCATGTGTGTACAAATATGCGTTATCAATATAATCAACAATTAAACATCAATAAAATTTTAGTATTAACAATTTTAAGTATACTAAAATAATTAACAAATCACAGAACGATCAACATGTTTTTCATAAGTTATATGTATAAAACAAAGCAACTTTTTTAAAATCCGACCACAAAGATCCAGATTTGTTTTTAAATATCAATAAAATTTCAGTATTAACAATTTAAATTATACTAAAATAATTAAAATCACAGAACTATCAACATGTTTTTCATAAGTTATAGGTATAAAGCAAAGCAACTTTTAAAAGCCGACCACAAAGATTCAGATTTATTTTTAACAACGAGGTTTGTATGTTTAAATACGTGCACCAAGTTACAAATTAAATAACAGGTAACTAAAAAAGGACGCTTTCATTGTTTGATGACCTTGTTGCCACTCAAATAAAGAGATTCGCAAATAAAATGTTTTTTAAAGAGGAAGCAAGACAGTTTATCCACATCTTACAGTCAGCAATGAACAGGCAAACATCTACTTGGCTGTATGTAACTAACAAAACGACTAATACCTATAGTACCTATCTGTAATAAAATTACAGTTTTATATAGTACCAAGCTAAGGCGCGAAAAGAAAAAAAGGCAGACATCAAGGGTCATTTCTGTGTCTGGGTATTGAATATTTGTCTATCTTTGACACCCATACTCGTAGTACAGGCCTTGCCTAGTTTTGGATCAGATGACCGTGAGTGAAATCTCTCACTTAAATAAAATAAAATTGTCTATATCAAAAATAATCAATTTTGCAAATTAAATCATACTAACCATACCAGCCAACCAACCAACCAAACTAAATTAAAACACTAGGTAAAGAAAGAATTCAATATATTAAATGTTTCATGTGTAGGGGAATATTCCCGGGAACATTGGAAACTTTGGGTAACTTACCGGGAATATTCCCATAGGGAAAATACTGGGAATGGGAACATTCCCCACGGCATATCTCTGTCCGACCACTTTTCATGCATGAATTCCTGGTAGGCCTTGACCAGAAATTTGAACCAGGTCCGGTTGTGTGGTTTACGATCTGGTGATTCAGGTCCCCGGCGGCGGTGGTGGTGGTGGTGACATTATTGTGTCACAAAAATATCTCATGTTACTACTTTTCAAATAGTTTAGTTAACCGTACGCGGGATCAAAGGTTTAACGTGCTTTCCGAGGACGGGATTGATCTTACTTTTCGGCCTATGAGACGGTTTTGCTTTTTCTTCTCACAAAATTGTTTTTTCCATCGGAAATCGGACTACGAATCTTCCGATCGTTTCGCATTTTTCAGGGTTAATTTATTTCACTTTATTTTGTGTAGTCCATTGATTTTTTTAACACGTTTTTACTAACTCGCTTCTGTCGGGTGAAATTTGGCATACTTATGTAACCTCGATTACAATACAATATTATGGTACTATGGAGCTGGTCTCATGATGGAGCCGGAAGGTGGCCATAGGAGCTCCTCAACTACGCAACATAACTTTGTCGTGTTTGGGCTCGTTGGATTTGTCTAGGGAAGTACCTTGGTCATTTGTAATGTCTAGGATCTCATGATAGAGTCGTAAAGTGGCCATAGAAAATCTAACTACACAACATAATCTCACGTGTTTGGGTTCACTGGATTAGTCGTGGTCGTGACAAGTAACTTTAGTCATAAGTTATGTCCAGGTTCTCTTGCAAAATTGTATACACAGAGGACTTAAGCGCAAAAAATAATTATTAAAATAAAAAAATATTTTTAGCATATCACGTTTTACGTTGGAACGGACTAAAAAGTATAAAATGTGTTTTTTATTATTGTGCACATGTACACAACACACACACATTAACAACTTAGTTAAAAACTTTTAATTAAACTTGTAAAAAACTACAAACTCAACTACAAACGAAAAATAAAACATTGAACATATCCGGAACCCATTTTGATAAATGTAATGTTACCAGGAGCACAGCTAGGAGTGAAAGAGGTGGACACTATTCCGGAAGGAGCCGGTCGAAGGTCAATGCCCCTAAACAGCTGATTGCTTGCTAGTGTTGTGCGAATTTAAATTGATTAAATGAAGACCTGGAATTCAATTATCTAATTATTAATTAGAACGTGTACTTAGAAGGCTAATATTCTAGCATATGATTTGTAGTCAATGTGAGAGTTGGTGCACTTCGGGTTGATACCCCCTTTAAGTTACATGTTGTATATCCTATGTAGCAATTATTTATTATATGTAGCAATTATAAGCAATTATGTAGCAATTATCGAATCAACTATCATAGACCAACGCCACAGACAACCAGCCATTCTGACGCTCACGTTTATTCGGTGAAGGAAAACTTAACCTGCACACTCCTGCGAAGAAATTCAAAGGTTGTGTGTGAAGTCGACCAACCCGCACTGGGCCAATCTGTGTAGCAGGCTGTCAGATTCTGACGTTTGTTTGGGTGACAATAAAATTCGTCAAATAATTTGCACTAAATAATTGAGGTCAAAAAAGCGTGCCAAATAATATGCACTGAATAATTGAAGCGTCAAAAAATGTTTACTTTATTTGTTGTGAATTATTTACTGCATTTTGTTGAAGCGCTTGAATAAAATGCAAGGAACAAAAACGTGCAGGAAATAATTCAGTACAGAATAAACCCCAGTTCTTGGCGAGCTGCAACAATGCGCACTCAATAACATGCAGTCAATAATATAGGTCCGAGTCATGGACACCTCTAGAGAGTTGACACATTTCAGACCGATTTATCAGCTGTATGTCGAATAGATTTTGAAAACATTTCGCCCAACCAATGTGCAGCCCGATAAAACGAAGCCAATCCACAATGAATGCCAAGTCAGGGCGGGTGCTAGCGAAGCGAGCACGGGAGTTTGGGGCACCCCGATTCGCTTAGAAGGGGATTTCAGACCGGAGCTGGGCCAGCGCAGCGAGCACGGCTCCCTCCGCCATACCCTTTAGAGTTAGGTAATCTTGTGACCCCCATGCCTGCTTGCAGGCATGCCAAGAACTTGTCACATAATGTACTTGCAGACTTTAAAAAAAATGGGCGTTCTTAATATTACGCATTAAATAACGTGCAGTCCAATAATTTGAGCTAAAAACCTGAATTATTTGCTGCAGATTATTTGTTGCATATGCGGGTGCATATAATGTGTGGTGAATAACGTGCAGCAAATAATACGCCTGCGCCTCGGACTTTAAACGTGCCCTCGTCCAGCAATAACTAATTTTGCGGCCGCGGCAGTAATGTATGTTTATAAGTTTATTGAATATAAAATGTCCAACGATGATATCCATCGGTGATGAAGTGGAAAGTTTTAAACATTTAGACTTTTTAACTGTAGTCTGGACTGGATGTAATGATTGCTTAACGTCTGTAATCTTTTTATAATCCCCTTACTGGAATGTGTCGCCTTTATAACGATTTAACTAAAGATAACAAAGAGCTAGATATATTTAATCACAGACTATTAAATTCTGTCAAAGACGTCCATAACAACTCTGATAGATAAATAAGTCTGTCCTTTTTTATTATTAATTCTTTGATGTAAATTCTAAGACTATTTGTATTTGCTGACTTGGAAAAGAGTTACTAGGCAAGGGTGCACTTGTAATAATAATGAGTGTTAGTAAAGTCAAAAGTCAATTTTTTTTATTCGAATTAAGATTTTTACAAATCTGTACGAGAGGCAGCGGCCCTAGCCCACTACAACACCGACGCTCCACATACTTAATAAAATTTATTTATTTATTATTAGTGACACTTCACAGCACATAAACATATTATCATCTTAAATAAGTGACATTAAAATTATACATAGCCAATAACGAAGATCACATATTACATTTTATCAATAAATAATAAATCTTTTTATCAAGGGTAGGGAGAAAGTTTTTTTTTATCGATACAAAAAAAAAACAGGGGGACCTTTATAAAATTGATTCTATATAAAATTGATAGTAATATATACATACTTAGTAATACATAGTAATATGTTTCAGGGTGTGGGGGGTAAGTATAAAGGTGTATGTGCTGTGTATGTGGAGGGTGATTGTGTAGTGAGTGTAAGGATGGAAGAGAGGGAGGCCAGCCCTACGCAGATGAATGCTTGGGATCGGAAGTCCACTAGCCTCTCTCCCCTCTATCATGTGGGGGTGTCTGTATGGAACAAGGGAGAGAAACTATTGAGTGGTTGGCCCAACGACTAAGTCTTGGGATTGGGTTATTTTGTATACAATACAACATTATTTTATTGTCCACCAAAAGCACTTTTTGCATTATGAAAGCTGAATGCTTTTATAACTTAAATTCATCACATTCATTTCATATTAATTTATCATATTAAAATGTAATGTCGCATTCCACCCGCGACATCGTCCGCGTCGTCTTTGTTTAAAACGACGGAGTTTCAGTACAAACTTCAAATGCGTTTTGCCTTCCTGTTTACCTTCGTCAATACTATTCTTTAGTTCTGTGCCTACACCCTAAGAAACTAGACTCAGTAGTTTAGGCTCAGCAGAATTGATCTGTTAGTCAGACAGGTTATCTCTACTAGAAACAAGCAAGGTTAGTATCTCTGCATCGTCATTGGCCACAGCATCTATTGTAGAGATTGGTGCTGCGCGCGCGCTTTCGGCGTCTTCCCTATCTCTATCTCTCCTCTATCTTCTCTTCTCTACATAGTATAAGGGTCGAGCCACACTTATCGACGGCGTTCGACGGTTTGCCTATACAAAACGCGCGCAAAGTATGGAAATCCTTTCGCATCGACGCCGCGTACGCGCCCCGACAACGGTGAAACGCGGTCGACCGATTCACGGCGATCGACGGCGGACGACGGCGGACGACGGCGAACGACGGCGAACGACGGCGATAAGTTGTGCCACAGTGTTCAAAGTACAGTAGATCAACAAATGCGAAATAAAAATGTAAAGAGAACAGGTCATTACTCTGTGTCAAACTTCTCACGTATTGTATTTTGTATCCATTAAAATCTTGCCAATCATTTGTTATTTTCGAGTTGTGATTTTACTAACGTTGAAATACAAGTGTGAGCTAATGAGAGACTATAACTATTTCGGGGATCCATCCACCATGTGCGATCCTGCTGGCAACGGTTCTCGGTCAAATATAAAGAGATTACTTTGTCATTATTTACTAAAATAATCTTATATATATATATTATTTAAATGTGTGATTGTGTGCTTGTTTTTGGGACGAGGCTATTACTCTGTGTCAATCTTCTCACGTTTTCGTGTTGTATGTTGTATCCATTAAAATCTTGCCAATCATTTGTTATTTTCGAGTTGTGATTTTACTAACGTTGAAATACAAGTCTGGACTAAGGAGAGACTACATTATTTCGGAGATCCATCCACCATGTGCGATCCTGCTGGCAGCGGTTCTCCGTCAAATATAAGAGATTAGTTTGTCATTATTTACTAAAATAATCTTATATAATATATATTATTTAAATTAAACAACTATTTTGGACTGTGATGTAACGGAGCTATAACGGTGTGTGTGGCACTACTATAACTGTTGGTGCGATCGCGTGGACTGAAACATAGGATAAGTGCCGCACAGGACTATTGCTGGGATTGGGCCGTCCGGTTGAGGGTCGTCGAAAAGAAACACCAGTATTCTGTGCAGGATCGCTTCCTCGGTCCGCTGTACCACACTACACCGTTGAGGTACTATTTGCACTGCCGCTGCTACCGTTCCTCTTTCTGTTTTCCTCTTGAGGCTTCCGAACTGTTTACTGTACTGTGAACCACTGCTTAAAACACACTGTCTGTGCAGCGGGCAGTGCTCCGTATTTATACTCCTACCCGTTAGGGTAAGGGGAGGTGAAGGCGGAGTGAGCGGGGCGAGGGACCGATGTTTGTTTATTAAACAATAGTTGTTTACAACAAATAACAATGGGTTGTTTACCTATTATTTTCTAGAATTTTCTAGCTAACTATGACGAATGTAAACAACATCGTAAACAACATAAAAAACATCGGCTCTATACTATTCTTTACCCGACTAGATTAAGCGAAAAGGTGGGTAAAGTTCGAGAATATAAAACTGTAAGCTATTAAATATATATAACTACTTAGGACACTAAAGTTCTTCCCTATAAACCTATAAAATACTATTCTAGTAGGAAAAAAGAGTTTAAATCAATAAACTTAATCTACAATATCTATAAGGCTAAGTCTTATGCTAGCAGTTAATTAGAGGCCGTCCCGTACACGGTGTCTTACGGCTGCTTACGCATGCGAACGCGTCCGAACGGCTGCGTACGGATGCGAACGCCTCCGTAAGCGGCGGATCGGCATAATGCGTACAAGTGTGCTCCTTTCAATCGGCAAAATGCGAAAGGCCGTCGATAAGTGTGGCCCGACCCTAAAACGATCTGTCTGTCCGCATATCCTCAGACTCGTCCTACAACACCACTACAACACGCAACGGATTTTGATGCGGTTTTCACTAATGGACGACGTGGTTCCTGAAATTTGTTTAAATATAGGAGAAAAAATCAATGTTTTTCAGTCAAGTCGTCAAAAGGACAATTATTGGGCGCTTACGTGGTTTTTACTAGAAAATAATTTCCCCGTGCGAAGCCTACACAGAAGAGATCAAAGTAAGCAGAATAAGTTTTGATAATAAAATGTTTTTTTTTAAACCAATGTTTGTAACTATACAAGGAAAAAATCAGCAAAGGGAAGAGTAGTCGTTAATACAACTTAGTTACAAAAACAGTCATAGCATAGTTCACACTGTGTTCAGTTGTTAGTGATACTAGACTTTGGGATTCACGGATTTGTGTCTAACCGATATATTCGTAAAAGGTAAGAGCAAGAGCTTTATCAATGTTGGAGCAGATACAAAAAAAAATATTACGATCAAACAGTTGTGGAATTAATTACAGTCCGAAGGGCAAATTCATTCGTGCGATTCATCAGTGATCTTGATGAGTTTATAAAGATTCAATACTTACAGAGAGATTAGCTGAAGTTAGTAGGAAATACACTTCATTGTCTATAAAATAACGAAAGAACACAACATTAAGAAAACCATTTGGAATATTGAGGATATTTTTCTAAAAAACTTTTTAAGGATTTGGTAGCTTAGTTATAGCAATAAAGAAAGGCTACAGCATCGATCAGGTCTAGCTAAGACCTACCCTCTAATTTTCTGGGATAACCAGGATGGCTAATTGTTTATTTTACAATTTACTTACGCGTGGAAATTACGTCATTATCTTTTATTGTTGCTTATTTTAATATTTTTGCATGCCGATTGTTGTCAGCAGAATACATTGATTCTATAATTGTAATGATAAGATCTTTGTAAATTAATTATGTAGGTATTCTCTAGCAAATGAACAGTTATTATTACTGTTGTTATAAATATTCCCAAAAATAGGATCGTGACGCATTCATGAAACATCCAGCAATGACGCTTTTAGCAACCATATATTATTATAACTATTGTTTCCTTATTTTGTGGCACAATCGGTTCATTTCGCTACTACACTGGCAATTATTATTATTATTATTTTTATAGTTATTATTCAGAATAGATGCTTAGAACTCAAACTGAAAGGCAGCGAGGCGATGAACGGAGCGAAAAGCAGGGTCAAAATATATTGCATGTGTCTTGGATAATCTAAAAATTATAGAAAGCTCACAATGTAATGGAAAATTGGAGACCACTTGATAGAGAAGATATATTTTCCTAATCATCCTAGCTATAATTTAACACATTAAGAGTGTCCAGAGAGTTAAGAATGTAGAGGGCTGACTCAATACTCGTAGGTGTTATGGAGTTACCACACTCATCAAAGGATTTATGCAGCGAGTGTCGATTCGTGTGACATCGAATCTCTCCAAGTCGAGTCTTTTTGCATCGAGGTTAAGTGGCATCGACTTGAGCCGATCAGGGCCCCGTTTCACGAAGCAACAATTTACTAGTAACAAGTTACAATTTGATATTCATTGCGTAGTTAATTCGCCTAAACTGTGAGGCTTTATCGTTTTAATCTCACTGTCTACGCAATGTACATCGAATTGTACTTGTAATTTGTAACTTGTAGCTTCGTGAAACGGCCCCCAGAAAAAGCTTTATATCCATGCAATAAAAGTAAAAGATATCAATTTCTTTTACTTCAGCTATGCTTCTATTCAGATCCGAACTTTAGTCGGAACAATATCTTTTGCACTCTTATTGCATGTCCATTAAGATCAAGCCAATTCCGCTGTGAGTGAGTGTGATTATTCGTTTATACTTCCACTTTTGTGCTATAAAGACTGCGCGCTGAAATTAATACTTATTTATTTACAGGATTCACCCATCAAATGACGCATTAATTGACGACAAATTTATAAAAAAATTGAGGGTCCTCTTCATTCATCAATATGAGTTTCTCAAAATATTTTCTGATCTCTATCAACTTCGTGGTTTGGGTGAGTAATATTATAATATTTCCTGGAACTTTTTCGGTATCATCAAGACAATGTGAAAACTCGATCAAAGAACACAACGAAATAAATTTATTGACTACCTCATTATATCGTCGCCTGAGTCCAACAGGGTTTGCACCTGTTTGCACACCCTCAAGGGGTGAGCAGATATGGTAGGTAGGTAATATGGTATTTATTTGACAGTTCCTAAATTTACCATATTTAATGAATTTATTTAAAAATATAGATTTGTAGAAGACAAAGGCACATAGAGCTCTTTGTCCCGTTTATCAGCGACGGATCGTTACATGAGTCGCCTTAGTAGCTCAGTAAATAGAGACCAGTCTACGTCGTTACGACCTACATCATATGATGATGATGATGACGACGTGTTAACGAGCGTGTTACAAATAACACGCTTTTATTAGCTTCACTTGTATGTATGTAAGAAAATCTTGGAATCTTAATTTGACCCACTTCCCGGTCTTCGATTAGGATGAAATTTTGCACACGCTCTGAGTTCTGATGACAAATACATGACTAGCTAAGAAACGTCATTACAAATCCAATATGGCGGCTTCCCCATAGACCGTCGTCCGAGAAGTGTTTTTCCTACCTATCGTACTTTCGTGTCAGAATATAATATTCATATGAGAACTGTGTGATGTCCCTAGTAGATATCGACGTCTGCCGAGCCAAATAGGAAGCGTCTGGGAGTTATGTCACTTTGAAAAGTGCTCCAGATGTCGAAAAAATACCTATCTTACTTTTGAAAAATTCTTTCTTAGGATCGTTTGTAGCATCGTTTGTAGCATCGTTATGAACAGCTTAGACCAATTTCCAGACGATTTACAGGAAGCATTTGGAAAAGCAGACTGTTTTTGTAGGTGGGATTTTTACCAAGAAAATACTCTTTTTTTTGACGAAACTACATTTAAGGTGATAGGGTAGCTCTCATACAACAATAAAAGTCAAGTCTGCCACAGATATTAGGAAGCGTTTGCGAAATCAGACGATTTGAATGTGCCAAAGACTAAGGACGCTTACTACTGAAAACGATAATATTATAGTTTACTTTCGTAATATCGACCTGTGGGTTGAACTATAACCTGTTAGAAGACTGTTTTAATCGAAAATAAAATCAATATAATATGGGTGTATTAGTAAATACGATTATAAAATATTTTTTCATACAAATATTTTGATTTATTATTGCCATGTTTATCCTCGCACCTATAACTTTTCTCACACGTTTCACATTTGCATATACATTACATAGGTATAAGTATTATTATTATCATTTTTGTACGTGTTTTGAAACTAACCGGGAATAAATTGTTTTCTTACTATCTTTTTTTTCTCGTCTCACTTATCAATCAATACCTATAATTATTACAAAATAACAAATCACATTTTTAAAGTACAAGTGACGCTTATCAATCTTTTTAAAAAGTTATTTTAATAAGTAATGAGGTAGGTATCACAAGTTTTTAAATCTTATTACGTAATAACGAGCCATTTGCAATTTAAAAGTCATCTCTTATACGACTTTCAATGAATACCTTTTGGTGATTCTCAGTGTAAAGTACGCCACACTCTCAATCTTAATTACATTTCACGAGGGACTGATGGACCATTTATTTATTTATTTATTGATACATCACTTACAGCTACAGCGAAACATGATGTATATGCAAATGTGAAACGTGTGAAAAAAATTATAGGTGTGAGAATAAACATGGCAATAATAAATCAAAATATTTGTATGAAAAAATATTTTATAATTGTATTTACTAATACACCCATATTATATTGATTTTATTTTCGATTAAGACAGTCTTCTAACAGGTTATAGTTCAACCCACAGGTCGATATTACGAAAGTAAACTATAATATTATCGTTTTCAGTAGTAAGCGTCCTTAGTCTTTGGCACATTCAAATCGTCTGATTTCGCAAACGCTTCCTAATATCTGTGGCAGACTTGACTTTTATTGTTGTATGAGAGCTACCCTATCACCTGAATGTAGTTTCGTCAAAAAGTAAGATAGGTATTTTCTTGGTAAAAATCCCACCTACAAAAACAGTCTGCTTTTCCAAATGCTTCCTGTAAATCGTCTGGAAATTGGTCTAAGCTGTTCATAACGATGCTACAAACGATCCTAAGAAAGAATTTTTCAAAAGTAAGATAGGTAATTTTTCGACATCTGGAGCACTTTTCAAAGTGACATAACTCCCAGACGCTTCCTATTTGGCTCGGCAGACGTCGATATGTAGTGACATCACACAAGTTCGCATATGAATATTATATTCTGACACGAAAGTGCGATAGGTACGAAAAACACGGACGATGGTCTATCAAGATGGCGGACTGGCTGTTTGAAATCCACCCCCATGATATGGGTATCAAATGAAAGGGTTTGCTGTCAGGAAAACGAAAAAAATAGTCACGTGACTTAAATCAATATGGCGGACGTCCAAGATGGCGGACAGGCTATTTGAAATGCACCCCCATGATATGGGTATCAAATGAAAGGGTTTGCTGTCAGGAATACGAAAAAAATAGTCACGTGCCTTAAATCTAACATGGCGGACATCCAAGATGGCGGATTGGCTATTTGAAATGCACCCCTATGATATGGGTATTAATTGAAAGGGTTTGCTGAATGGGATACGAAAAAAATGCGTGCTAAAAGCGTGTTTTTTTGTTTTTTAAACAATTACACTGTTATAGATTGCCAGCGTGGTTGTCCTCGGTCTGGCCCTGTTCATCTATATAGACATCAAGGATGTAGTGAACTTGTTTCCTGGTGTAGAACTCCAAATGCTTCCATTATCTGCGATCGCTGCCGGTTGTGCCCTGTTCATCATTTCCTTCTCCGGATGCTGTGGAGCCATCAAGGAGTGGAAGTGGATGCTATGCATGGTGAGTAAATTTACTATATTCAGCATTGCCAATATTCAAAATTTCCTAAAATCCATGGGCAAATCCCCTTTGAGAAAAAGAACCTCATAAATTCTCTACCGAATACGTTTTTACGTTATTTAACCAAGAATAGGTATATATATATATAACTATTCTTGGTATATGATAGGTATATATATATATACCTATTCTTCGCCTCGGGATCGTCTCGGGAAACGCCTCGGGAAACGTAGTGTGGACTGATGACTTGAGGAATGTCGCTGGTGGTGGCTGGATGAGGAAAGCGGGTGATCGTGCGCTTTGGCGTGCCCTTGGGGAGGCCTTGGTCCAGCAGTGGACTGCAATAGGCTGATTGATTGATAGGTATACCCGATCACTATATTATTAATTATAGACTTGATTTCAATACCTGTGGATTTAGCTTATTTTTCGCAATACCTTTTAAACAAATAAATAATAAATAATTTAATTATTTTCATAGTGTGAGACAATCTGCAGTTTGGATCACCTAATATTGTCTGAAAAGTACGAGTAAGATGATTTTGTGCTTAGGAAGGCCCGTAAAGCCGATGGTCTCGGCTAAGTATTATTACTCGTAGTTAGGTATATGAGCCCTGTCAGAGGACATTGGCGGCTCCCTAACTTATCATAAATCGATTCACTTCCGAGTGAGAGCGACTCATTCTAATCTTTTGAATATACCTTCAGGATTGATGGGGCAATTGTCGACCTTACAACTCCCACGATAAAAAGAGGACTAATATGTTTAATTAGTTGTATGGTTTTTTAACTTATAAATTTTCTCAGTATCTGGGATTTCTGCTACTCATCATCGGAGCTGAAGCTTACTTTACCTATGTGGTCATGGAGTTCCGAAGTAACGGTGGTAACCACTTGGTGAAGGTCAAACATTGGGTTGACGCAGCCTTCAAAAACCATGACAATTTCTGGGCGCTCGAAAATCTGGTAAGTGTCTGATAAGCTTTCGGCGTCTAAAATATTAAATGGAATTAGAGCAAAGAAAAAGATTTAAGTAATGTTTTTTTTAAATTTTATTTAGTGGCCGACTTGACGCCTAGCTCGACGCTCGAGCTCTTCTCCACAGATTCCGCCATTGAGTTAGTGAACTCACCCAAAAAAATGTAATGACGGATCTAAGTGATGTAATAACATCCTATGGAAATAAATAATTTTGGCTTTGACTTTGACCTAGTTATTTCATAAAGTGGCTTCTCGACCATTTTCCGAAATTCTTGTGGTCGAGTAGGCACTTACCCATTTTAATTATAAGAATATGAATGACTTATGGACATGACCAAGAAAACACAAAATGCCAAACCATGATTGACCAAAAATAGTTTTTAAATATGCAAAAAGTGTCAATGACAGATTCTCAATGCGCTGTTACAAAAACAACCTGGAAAAAGGGTTGTAAACAATTCGTTCTAATGAACATGATTCGTAAGATGAAAATAAAAACGCATCTGCCAAAGTAAATTGATCAACCTACGACCCGTGGTTTTACATAGAAGGGCCAACATTTTGTCGTGTATCAGTCTTTTTTCCTTGGGAAATTTTTGCTTTAAGGGTTTTGTTACACCTTTAAAAACGTGTTTAATAAAGTATTTTCAACAGCTCCATTGCTGTGGCTCAAACAATGCAACTGATTACGATGTACTGGACAGAATCCCGCCTCGCTGTTGTGACAAACCTGCGATGAACACTTGTCTGGCTCAAGACGCCTACGATGGCTGCGGGCAAGTCTTCGCTGACTACATCGATTATTACAGCAAATATGCGGGTTACGGAATGATCGCCGTTGGAATTTTTGAGGTAAAACTACTTCTGTACAATTAAAAAGATTTTATGTTCGTCTTCTATAAGATTTATTACTTAGATGATAAAAACGTCTGGTGGACTGTTGTTCCAACCCAGCGGAATAGATTGTAATTATGACTTATGAATTTATTATGATTTATAAACAAAAACAAAAGTACAAAAGATACGAGTCCTGTGGAGTTTCTTTCGGCCGTTGTTCTCTACAGTGAGCGTACACCATGAACAAGTTTTCCTTGTTCTTGGTATTTGCTATCCTGTCGAAAAATGTTAATTGTAAAAACTTAATTCGTACATATTTATTTTTCATTTCATTTGATTTTGATTTGATGACGTAAAAAATAGAATCACAATGCGACACAAAAGAGTAGAAATTAAATCATTATGGTTATATTTTTCACCAATGGCAACACCAAATAAACCGGCAGTCATCATCATCGTGTGAGTTGTAAGGTCGACACCAACCTCACAAACCCTGGTGTCAGTGTCATAGAGCCGCCAAAGGCCACTGACTTGGCTCATGTTACGACTAGATAGTAGCCGGGACCAGCACGGCTTAACGTGCCTTCCGAAGAACGGAATCATCTTTCTTTTCGGACAATCAGGTGATTCAGCCTGCGATGTCCTAACCAAACTGGGGAAAGTCTCATAAAGAGATTTTTGCTTGACAGTGTCCCCACCGGGAGCCGAACCCGGAACCGGCAGTGATTGGTACAGAACAGACCTACCACAGAATCTGTGAAATGGCCAAAATTATAACTTCCAACTTTCAGAACTGTGGTGATTGGTAGCAATACAATTTTGTATTACTACTCGTACTAGCGCCGCCGCCGTTCATTGCAGATGGTACAGACCTACCAACCATGTCATCTGTGAAATTGGAACTACAGCCATTACTAAAAAAATACCAACTTTCAGAACTGTTGTGATTGGTTGAAATACAATTTTATATGACTACTAGCGCCGCCTACAAGCGGAAGTAAAAAAATATTTTTGTTAACTTAGTCGGAAACAAGTCCTTCAGCCGAATCCATTATAGATTTTGACATGATTGGCGAAAATCACTAGTGTTTCCAATGAACTATTTTAACAGTTTTATTTTTATTTAGTTGTATATAATTATTTGTGAATACTGTATTTTTTTTTCAGTTGCTGGCTGTGGTTGCTGCGCTAATCATGATCTGCACCAAAAAAAATGCATTTTAGCCTATGAATAAGGAGACTAAAGGAAGCTATGGAAATGCAATAACTGCCTGGAATAAAGCCGCAATGACCTATTGCTGTAGTCTTCAGGTTTTTCCAGATTCGGAATCTACTATTCGTAATACAAATTTTGTGAATTTGTTTCGTCATTTTTTATCAACAAATGGCGATTTTAGAAAAAAACACTTTTTATATAGTTTCTTTATTCTTGGTAATAATGTTTTATTCTTAGAGCGGCAATTACTACTTTCTTCCAGGAAACCAAATGTGTAAACCGATTCGCACTAAACATTACTGTACCTATTGCTAACGTTAAGTTACTGTAATGTGAATCTATACTACTTTAAAGTCTAGAAAAGTTAAAAACAAAGCAGGAGGTAAAGTAGATCTCGTCAAACTAAAGTTTATATAGATATTATTATGTCTCTAGAATTTCGGAGCTCGTTCATCATTATTTAGTTAATTTTATTCTACTAGCGTCTATCACTAAAATCTATTTAATTGTTTATAATATGGTAACATCTATCAATATCTTACAATAGTTTATAAAACAGCCAGTAAGTACATAAAATACTATAACTGAGGAAAGAAATCTAATCGAAAAGCCCGCCTGGGTCATTTTCGGTGCGAAGGTGCCCATTACGCTGGCTGCGTTACCGCGTTGAACTGCAATGGACGGACAGCCTTTGCAGCAGGATTGCTCCAGCGCGGTTGTCGCAACCTCTCTGCCGGAGGCGGTGCACAATTTCACGGGGAACGACATCCCTTCCGATCCCCAACAATCCAACGTCGTTGCTCGCTGAAGTGGAACCTTGGGCACGGCACGGCAGCATTTGGATGGATAGTTGACCAAGCCATCATCGCATCGGCTGCAAAAGGTATGCTGACCCCGCTTCCATGACTCTTGGCCTTGTGCCTTTTAAAAGAAAATGAAAAAGAAAATTGGCAACTTCAGATGTATGGTTTACTTACATTGTCTTTCACCTTGGGGTTATAAAGAAAACTTCATCATATTATGTTAATATAATAATGCAGCACAATCGATATAATTTCAAAATTTACTTAGTGGGGTAATTAACGGAAAATAACAGTTTCTATTCAGCTTGTAATTTGCTCAAGTATTGTATCTTAGCTATAGTTATGATATTACTACCTAAGCTGTAAGTTTCCCTAATATAAATATTTTTTTTTGGCATACATTTAGTTCATGTATACTTAATAAGTTAAAGGTATATTAAGTAATACTTTGTTTTAATTCTGTTTAATCATATATTAAAAAAATCGGTAGACACCTCATCTAGCTATACAATGCGCAAGATATTCCGGTATATAGCTTGATGCGATGTTCACTGTACTTACCTACCAAATTCTTTCGAATCTGTTAATGATGTTGAAGAATTCAAGAAAATTCGTTCCAAAGCCCAACCAGGAAAATAAAAATCCTCGCCATACTACAGAAAATGTAAAGAAATAATTTCACAATGTCATTTTGTTACAGCAAAGAAACTACCTTCATCAAGAGCTAGTTTTTATTTTCATAGTCGGGCGTTACATACGATACGACAAAGATGTTTAAGGCGAGGCCCTATTTAAGAAATCGTTTTTGGGCCCTTTTTTGAACTCGCGGATATGTACCAAATCAGGAAGATTACAACCCACAGAAGAGTTTATCATTTAGCGGCGTAACCAAGTACATTTTACATATAATCAAGGAGTAAAGCAAAAATAAATAATTAAAATCACCGAAAATCACCCCACATTCAAAATTTGCAAATCTGTTATCTCAATATTTTCAGCGACAACAACATATTAGCTGCGAAACCAGCTAGTTATTTAACTCGTTCTATATTTTTCACAAAAAAGAGATTAGTTCAAGAAAAACGAGTTTTTCGCACGATTCCTGCGCAGTGTCGGACATAACCTCCGTGAAGCATCACACGCTAATATGAACGTTATTTAGACTAAAGCGCGTTGAGTTGCTAATTTATGATAGGGCCTCGCCTAAAGCTTGCGGTTAGGATTTGCTGTGTGCTCATGAGGTGTGACCGACGCCAAAGAGATGAACTTGAGCCTTGACTTCCGATTGCGATAACCTTGCTTCCTTTCCGGCCAGTCGGTCAAAGACCATGACCAATTTGGTGTTTGCCACTTTTTTTACAATGCTTTTCATTGGTCGTTTATCTGTCGCTGAAAGTGGCAGTCGGCAAGGACTATTTAAATATTTGAATCTGAATATTCTATCTAAATTAAAAACTAAAACTTTAATAAATGACCTGGAAAGTATCAAACCCGAAGCTTCAGATTCAACATTTAAATCGCTGACAGATAATCACTTTGTGTGTGTAGTTTCGCGTCACGATGTTGAAGAAAAACACTCATAAAAAATAAAGTGAAGTAGCTAAATGCGCATTGGTTCCAAAAGATCACTCATAATATTAGTCAAAACATAGACATCCTTATTAGTGCTAAGCAGGATCGTTAAATTTCCAATTACCAAGGCACTATTTGCTGATTTCAGACTAATGCGTCATCTAATCATTAACCAGGTTTTCAGTACACTAATAAACGGTTGCTATCTTATATTTTTATCTAGTTTTCAAACAAATATTATTAAATAAAGCCTGATATGGATTTTGTTATCTTTACGTTAGAGGTGTCAAGTGTAGCGTCGCATAGTGTGGTGTGTGACAGTGCAAGATCACAGTCAACAAAGGAAATTTAATATAAACAACTTTTAAAGAGTGTAAAAATAAAATAAGTCAAGATGTGTCTGCAGTTTCTAGTGAAGTATCTTCTCTTCATCGTTAATTTGATTTTTACGGTAAGTTATACTTTGTTTATATTACAAATTCACATTTTATAATCTTGTGAGATTTTCAGTGTTATTTGTATGGATTGCCATTGTATGGTTTTCTTTTTCTATGGCTCCACACCTGTTAGAGGGCATGCATAAATGAAATGCTTGAGGTCTCCGCTACACCCAATAGCTTACGCTTTTTCACCACCATCCACACAAGATCACGAGCAGAGCTTTAGAGAGGGCTCCTATAAAGAGTACAAAGTATATAAAGAGTTCTTCTGTAGGTTACTTCACTCTCATATTATAAAAGACAAAGTATATTTGGATATTTGTTCCGCTTTCACGCCCCAACTACTGAACGGATTTGAATGAAAATTGAAATGGAGACAGTTTGTAACCTACATTAGCAAGTAGAATACTTTTTACGTGAAAAATTCTTATTCCAACGGTAAATCTTACACAATGCGAACGTAGCCGCGGGCGGACACCTAGTAAGGAGTAAAAAAGAGATCAGACCAGATTTTGAAGGTTCTATATAGGTATTTAGAAATCCAAAATGGAAGTTTTATAGGTCTGATAGTCCACGGTACATTCTATGGGTCTTTGAAAACGTTCTGACAATTTACATGAGTTAGTTAATTTCATAGGTACATTCAATGAGACACCTTTAATTTATTGATTTTTCATCATTATTATAAAAAAAAACAAAAACAAAAATGTTTATTTGCTTTCTCGTTTAAGTATATCGTCGACTTGACAAAAAATATAAGGGTTAATAGCGCTATCGGGAACAAACATTTTTGGTTGCTAATAATGTTCTTGGCATATTCCTTGTTTGTTTGTATAATTACCCGCTACAAGAAAGGATATATTTTTATAAAAATAATTGTTTATTCAATGCGGCGGCGATAATACGAGTAGGTATTTATTATTTTCTAATGACTGATAAATATAGCCTTGTGGTGACGGCAGAGTAGAATACATTTGTCACCAACCCCTACCCGTGGGTGTCGTAAGAGGCGACTTAGGGACTACACATTGAACAGGGAACGAGCAGCAGCGCTCTCTGATACAGTAACCTTTTAATCTGCGATCTCCAACCCGCCTGCCAAGCGTGGAGATTATGGCAAAACCAAACACTTAAGTGGAGGAGGCTCATAGTCCAGCAGTGGACTGGCTGTTGATGTTGATAAATATGGTAGAAATGATCTAATTTAGGGAAAACCGACATTCTTAGTAATTTTAATCACCAAAATAATAAACCGACTCACTTATCTATTATTGGGTATTTTACATACTAAAAGTGTTGGTCGATGATCTGGTCAGTGAATCAATAAAGATTAAATATAGAGAGGTCTTGATAACATTGAATTCTCACAGTAATTATATGTAACAGTCAGCAATGGAGATAGGAATACTGGGCCACTCCAAAACGACAAAGTCTTCCTAGGTGATTATTCATGTTTTACATAGGTTTTATATAATTTGTATAGTTTGTTAACCTGCACCATTAAGCCGTGTGGTGACGGCGGAGTAGAATACATTTGTCACCAACCCCTACTCTTCCCGTGGGTGTCGTAAGAGGCGACTTAGGGACTACACATTGAACAGGGCACGAGCAGCAGCGCTCTGTGATACAGTAACCTTTTAATCTGCGATCTCCAACCCATCTGCCAAGCGTGGAGATTATGGCAAAACCCTCCACTTGAGTGGAGGAGGCTCATAGTCCAGCAGTGGACTGTAACGGCCCGTTGATTTGATTTGATTAACCTGCACAATTATACCAAATTTCATGACAAAGCATAAAAAATACCTGAGAAAACTTTATCGGTTTCGACCGACCGTAAACATATCTTCTTTGCTGTATAGAATAGCGGTCCGCCCGCGGCTACGCTTGCGTTGTGTAAGATTTTACCGTGGGAATAAGATTTTTTCCCGTAAAAAGTATCCTATGTGTTAATCTAAGGTACAAACTAGTTTTTTTTTACGAATCTATGGTTTTAAATCAAAGAATTCGGACTGTCCAGCAGCAGCAAGGAGTTTGGATAAACTTGATTTTGGCTTCAATTCATCGTTTATTTACGGATTTGAAAGAATAATAACAAAATCCGGTATCGTAATGGAATAAAATTGTATCTTCTATTATCTGTGGCATCATAAACACTTTACTAATTTAGCGATAAAACACTCACTACTTATCTAAGTTTCTATCACAAACTGTTTAGTGACGTCATTTATGTTTCACGGTAGTAGTGTACTTTATTAAATTTATTAGAAAATAAACCCATTGAAGTAACTACTAAATTCTTTGTTTCGAGTTTGAAAACCAATTGAATGATACCTACACGTAACCTAGCTTCGAAAAATGGTTTTTGCAAGCCCCCATTATTTTTAAAAAGCTTATTCAACGATACCTCACACTATAAGGTAGCCAATAATAAATTTAATATTTTTTTAAAAAGATTTAATTCAACAGCTTTGTCGGCATGATTAATATGTATATCCATGTCAAATTACAGCCTCTGTACTACTCGTATCACTACACTATCATTACACGGGAACAAAACGATGTAAATTTCACTGTATAACCCTCTCGGGTGGCAGGTCAGCCCATGAAAATGAACAACTTTAATTTGCTACACAACTTTTTTTAAATAGCAAATAAGTTTTTTGAGCTTTCATACAAATTGACTCGATCAGCTGATCAGTTTGTTTGAGTAGTTTATTTTTTAGATTCTGTGGAACTTAACCTTTAACGTTATGTCACATTTGTTATTTACATACCCCCGTGACTTATTAAGTCACATGATTTTATTTTTATTATTGTTTCTTAGTAATGTTTAACCTTATGTTTGAGCACTAGTTTGGCTCCCCGATTATTACTTTTCTTTGTCATGTCTCTGCGAGAAATGTTCTATATAGAAGCAGAGCAGAGTCTATTTACTATCCTTTGGTAATTGCTTAGCTAAGCTGTACTGTTTTCTGGTTTTTCTCCATGTAAATAAAATAAAATAAAACTTCTGGAACAAAGGTTGTTCAGTTTCATGGGCTGACCTACCACCCGAGAAGTTTTGTGTTATTTTGCTGACACGTTTTTTTTAAATGGCTTCACGTCTTGTTTATTTCTTCTGTGGTCTGGTTTGGACGTATTTTGCCAATGGTGTCAATTCCCGCAGCGAAACTAAATTTTATATTAGTCTTGACCCACAACCATGAAAAAGGACGGGAGATTGTCAGCTCTTTTGAATATCAAATTTTATGTCATAAACGTCAATTTTAAGGAGGATCCTAAAACAAGCCGTCTAAAATTTCATTGCACACGTCAAAACTTGATATTTGCGCTATAAAGTTTGGTACTCACAATGGTCGAAAACCTCCTGTCTTTTTTCTTCAGAAACTGACAAGACTACGATAAAATTTAAATTTAGTTTCGCTGCGGGAATCGACACCAATGACAACGTATTCCATTGATATATTACTTATAATATCATTGACTAATAATAATATTAGGGGCTACACATTGAACAGGGAATGGGCAGCAGCGCTCTCTGATACAGTAACCTTTCTGCGATCTCCAACCCGCCTGCCATGCGTGGAGATTATGGCAAAACCAAGTACTTAAGTGGAGGAGGGTCATAGTCCAGCAGTGGACTGTAACGGGCCGTTAATGATGATTCGTATTATTAATTTCAGTTGGCCGGCATCGCGCTCATAGCTATTGGTGTGATAGTGCTAGTCAACGTCCAAGCTGTTCTAGATTTGTTACCAGTAGACCTTAGTGGCATCCCCATCTACGTCATTGTGATCGGTACTGTGATCTTCGTCATCACCTTCCCAGGATGCTATGGAGCCATCACGGAGACCAGAATTTGGCTTATCCTGGTAAGTTCTTATTGTTTTAATATTCTCACGCGTTCAAGAGCGTCGCTGGTGAATTGCCTTCCATCGTCCAGGAGAAGCGGCTTCGATCCCCACCACGTACAAATGTGATTTCGAATTTTGAATTCATACGTACGTTTAGTCACCGCTCTTACGGAGAAGGAAAATATGATGAGGAAACCTGCATACTCCTGCGAAGAAATTCAAAGGTTGTGTGTGAAGTCAACAAATCTGCACTGGGCCAGCGTGGTTGACTACGGCCTAATCGCCGTAGTCTAGGGTAGGCTCGAGCCCCTTGGTGGGGACGTATATGAGATGTTGATACTGATTCTAGAAGTAGAAATTCAAAAGTCGACCTACATGTAGTCAGTGTAGTCGACATAGACCTGGTTACCCAGGGTATTTGACTATTCCTAAATTTACCATATTTTATTAATTAATTTAAAAATATAGATTAGTAGCGGAAGATTCGCGAAGAAAAAAACAGAATCGGTTGGAAACGTATTTACAGTGATTTTTTTAATTTTCAATATGTCTGTCTCTTTCAAAAACGGTTTTTTGTATGGAGATTACATGGCTAGACTAGTAGATTACTGACGTCACAAGCTAGTATGTGCCTCTCTGTCTAATCTTGAATTTCAAACTTTTATAATTCGGTCAATTTTAAAGATAGAGCAAAAATTCTTTTAGTTTTCGATTGCAGAAACTAACAAGTTTGGATTTATAAAATAAAAAAAAGTAGTCAAATACCCTATTCAGGGTAGGTTCGAGCCCTTTACTGAATGAATGGCACCTGAGGGTTTTTCGGTTGTTTTGCCAGGGCTTAATTAGCCTTATCGTTATTTTATCTGCTCCCAAATGGCTCTCAAAGTTGGCAAGCGCAAACGGAAAGATGACTTAGCATGCTTCCCTGGTGTCGGTGTTATAGAGCTGCCAGGGCTTATCAGGTTGGTTGTCGACCTTCCAATCCACATAACGAAGAAAACACTGAGTTATAATTTCCTGATTTCAGTACGGAGTATTCATGTTGATTCTGGCTGCAGCATCAAGCTACCTGGCGTATGTGATCTTCGGGAACCTGTCGACCCTGCCAGAAAAAGTTGAGGGATGGGTGACGATAGCCTTTGACAATTCTGTTACAAGCGGAGCATTCACGATCTTTGAAACTACTGTAAGTTACCCACATTATTTTTTAAACCTATAGACATTTCTTGTTGAGTGCGATACGTTTTATCGTACTGTAAACAAGAAAAAGAATAGACATATATACAGAAGGGAAGGACGAGACAGATGATAGACAGGGCGAAATTATAATTATAATTAACATATAAATAACTGCGATATACAAGAATAGACAATAAAATAAGCTGTATGGAGTTTATTAGGGGCTAATTCCGGGGTGAATTCGAAATTAACACTTCCTGTGATTACGAATACACATCACGGACTGAAAGAAGGAATTTAGTGATAAATGCTTGTGGCTCTGTTATCCAATCCACGTAATATTATATTTTTAACACAAAGTCAAATAAGATACGGTAAAAAGAAAGAGAGGAGAAGTTAAAGTTTAAATTCCCATTTTTCAACATCTAACTTAACTTTCCCAGTTCCAATGCTGCGGGTCATCTGGAGCAGATTCTTACACCAACCTGGGTTACCCGATTCCCCCCACCTGCTGTCCAGAACCTGAGAATAACCTCTGCTCAGCCGACTCCTCATATAGAGGATGTTCAGCCCGTTTTTACGATTACCTGGACAGCTTTGGAGAGGCTGTCGGCATTGGGATCATCGTCATTATTGTTATCGAGGTGAAGTTAAAGTTTGACTAATTAAGTTTGTTTTTTGTTCGACTAGATATCCATTCTGGCTAATATGGAGGTAAATGAATACTTGTCTAGACGTAGCCACTAACATTCTTAACTTGGCTTCTCGAACGGAGACCACGTCTCGGGAAACGTAGTGTGGGACGCCCCCCTGCCAGGTGGACTGACGACCTGAGGAAGGTCGCTGGTGGTGGCTGGATGAGGAAAGTGGGTGATCGTGCGCTGTGGCGTGCCCTTGGGGAGGCCTACGTCCAGCAGTGGACTGCAATAGGCTGATTGATTAATTGATTGATTGATTGAATTACTGTTGTCTGAACTCAGCTCTTACTACTCCGTATAACGGCCCTGTAGCATAGTCGGTAGTGTGCTTGCCTACGAAGCACAAGTACGCGGGTTCGAATTCCCCCCAAGGCAAACATTCGTGTGATAAGCACTTGTGTTTGCCTTGTTTCTGGATGTTGTTTATCTATAATATTTATCTATTTATGTAATGTCGGTTACCTGGTACCCTACCCATAGCACAAGCTTAGCTTAGTTTGAGATCAGGTAGCCGCGTTGAGATTTCCAAATTTTTATTTGTTTATTATTTATCAAATCATCATCATCGTGTGGGTCGATGACTGATTTAACCATGATTTCACGAACACTGGTGTCATTATTGGGCTTTGTCTACTGATAAGGCTCATGCATCAGCATCGCCGTAGACAAATCCTGAGATTTTGAAGCAAGATTTTCTTTGTTTCGGGCAATCAGGTGAAATGTTCTAGATTTTAAACGTGTCAGTCTGGTTCTGACAGTCCTACCGGGGTTCGGGGCCAGAACCATAACCGGATCGGGAACTAAACGCTACCGATAAACCATGAAACTCTATAGTACCTATGTTGTATTTTCATATATTTACAGGTGATCGCTATGTTGTCCGCATTCTACATGAATCACAAGATAACGAGGAAGACTCAACGAAGGAACATCTATTAACATAGAATGACAAAACACAGACAAAAGAAACATTTATGATCAGAATCTATAGTGACAAACATGCGCCAGTCACAAATTTTTACGCTAATTTATAGTACAACAACAAGCTGCCTAAGATATCTTAAGATAAGAAAGTGTTTATGATGTTTTTTGAGATATATTTATTTAAGTACTATTATAGTAAGAGCTAAAACAATAAATAACTGAGTTTTTATATAAAGATAACTTCTTTCTATATTGATCAATTAATCAAAAACGTTAACTCTGAAAGAAAAGGATACAGAAAGCTTTTGGAGTGTGATAATAAGGTGTAATCATGATCAGAAAACTACAATAGTCAAGAAGAGTTAACAGCCTAGCAAAGCCCGCTAAAACATAGCACCTAACTAGCACAATTAATTTTGATAGACGACGACAACGACAGACGGACATTATAATGATGTCGCTGCTGTACATTGAAGCTTACTTTCGACGTTCTTACAAACCGAGTCATATAAAGCATCATTGTACCGCGTATTCGAATGTGGTATGGTATAGTTTTTTCCCCAGGTTCTTTGGTATTCATTTGGTGGGGTCAAATTCGAAGCGTAGTTACGTTTCTTGACTATAGATATTTCGTTGGGTATGATAATATTGTAAAGAGAGAAAGCAAAGTCCCTAGGATATAATATTTTGAGGATAAATATATATTCATCGCTCGGTTAAGTAAAGTTGCCATTGGCAACGAGTTCAGTTCCATGAAGAGTACAGGGAAAAAACATGTCTAGTCCATTTAAAAAGGAATGGGATTTATACCTCAAATATTATTATTTAATTTGTGTCGCATTTGTGTTATACATTAGAAGTAGGACAGGAAAATCATGAGTGTTATACCGGACCGCTGATCTGTGCTGTTGACTCATAAGTCATATAGATAATTAGTACATTACCTAAATTCAGTTTTGAAAAGTAGACATTGCACGTTGCCAGTATACAAATAGCTGTCGATCGTCACATTTGTACATTTCCTTAAATTCACAGATAAATTATACTAATACATCGTGAAATGTAATAATACATGCATGTATGTCAATGAATGAATGTGTCATTGCGCAATATTGTAAGGGAAAACCAATTTTTATAAATATTTTTGTTGCCGTTTTTCTTCTGGGAAAGTCTAGATTTCATGATGTGCAATGAAATACAAATTAATAGTTATGAGTGAATGCAGTTTATGATTCGTTTTTCACCCTAGTGAACCTACTACAGATGTTAGCTAGCTGTTTTGCTACACGATGTTGTAAGTATTGAGTTATTACTTTAAAACTAAAAATATATCTATGGAATATAACTAAGCAAAAATTTTTAAAAGCAAGCAACACTTATTTCAGATATTTTATAACAACTTGCCCCTTACGCTAATCAAAAGAAAACTATTTTTTTTATTAACTTGTTTTAGAGACGGAAACATCCAATGTGGCTGCAACATCATAATAAACTACAACTTTACCGAAAACGACAACAATTATATTGAAGAAGAATCCAACTGGAACAACATTAATAGCAACAACCAATGTTCAAACAATGACGATGGAAATATAAGATCCCCAAGCAACCAATGCAACAACGTCGTAACCAATGACATACGTGACAACCAATGCTTGAACAATAGCAACAACCAATGTTCAAACAATGACGATGGGAATATCAGTTCCCCAAGCAACCAATGCAACAACGTCGTAACCAATGACATACGTGACAACCAATGCTTGAACAATAGCAAGAACAATGACAACCAATACATGGACAATAGCGATGGTGGCAAAGGTAGTTACAGCTATGTAGGGCGGAATAATTTGCAGGATTCAACGATAAAGAATCTTGGGTCTCATGATGAAATCAATATGTAAATAAAAGACGTTTCACAAAACTGAAACACCTTTTTAGGTGCATAGGCCATAGAGTATTTACTGTTGCAGTTTGAATTGGAAGTCGTTCTGTTTTAGAATATGTGTTTGTTTGGAAGAGTGATTTATAAAGCAGAAACAGACATTAACAGACGTATTTCGTTAACAGCAACGAATTATCTATAGTCTAGAAGAGTAACCGTCTAACAAAGCCCGCTAAAACATGGCACCTAATTAATTTTAACAGACGACGACAGATAGGCAGATGATGTCGCTGCTGTACATTGAAGCTTACTGTCGACGTTCTTACAAACCGAGTCATATAAAACATCACTGTACCGCGTATTCGAATGTCGTATGGTATAGTTTTGCTTCTTTGGTATTCATCTGGTGTATATAGTCAAGTTTGAAGTGTAGTGTAGTTACTCTTCTAGACTATAGATGTAATCTGTAATAATAATATTCTAAAGTGATTTATATTTGTTGCTCATAATTTCTTCTATTACATGTAGATTTAAAATATTTGTCTTCTGCTTCAGAGTGCGGGTTGTAAAATTATACCTAGTTCAAATTATAAAGAAACGCATCAGCACCAGATCGTAATACACTTTGTCTATTAAATACATGAATAGTTTTGTGTTATCTTTCTATTTCTTCACACTGCACCAGACCACCAACGAACGGCCAATAGGAACTCGCAATCCATTTCTATTTGTCTACTCGTGTGTTGCAATGTTTACTTATTAGATCAACAGAATAGCTGTTCCTGACTATGTAATTTCTATAGTGTTTGGTTTGCGAGCTTGCTTGACCGGTCGGGCCGTTAACGGTCACTCTTCGAGATGCGTACGCGCAACTTGAGCTTATCACGTTCAGATGCCAACAGAATGTGCAGATTCTGTACTTAGGCCATATGAATATTAACATCCCTGGATTGTTTGTCCTGGTCACAGCTCTAAAAGACATACCTTAAATAAGATTTGGACTGCTGTGCAAAATGTTTCCGTGGATATATTTTATTACGTTTAAGAGCTTTCATATTTATGTATTCCTACTATGTTTTGCTAAATTAATTCAAATTTACAATCATAATTTCAGCCGAAAGAGCCTCCATGGCCGAGTGGTCGAGATTTCGACGCCCATTGCGGAGGTTCCGTGTTTGATTCCCGGTGGGGACACTGTCAAGCAAAAATTTATTTGCGAGACTTTCCCCAGTTTAGTTAGGACATTGCAGGCTGAATCACTTGATAGTCCGAAAAGAAAGATACTTCCGTGCTTCGGAAGGCACGTTAAGCCGCTGGTCCCGGCTATTATCTATCTACACAGTAAAAACAGATTTCTTTTAAAAAGACAAATTACTTCGCATTTTAAGACATATTTATTAACTCCAAGAAAACGATTCTCTCCCTAAAGACGCTAGAGAATAATTTCTTCGTATTAGTAAAAAATCTTCTTAAAAATGTTTTTTTGTTACAAGAGAAATTAATTTAATTCAAGAAACATATTGTTACATTTAAGACACCGTTGTTTCTTTAAACCAGTAAATATATTTTTCACATGAAAGATCAACCTTACTTAGACTAAAATATTATTATTACTTGATTCAAGAAAATGTTAGTTGGCTGGAGTAATTTCTTGACTCAAAGATTGAGATTTGTTTTATTAGATGAAGATTTATATTTTTTTTTATGTTAGTCATTGAGGTTCTTCATTTGAGAGTAATTTATCCTTATGTCAAAATATATTTTTTTAGATTATGGCTGTTGGTTTTATTGAATCAATGCAGTTATGTCTTTGTTAAAGAACTTTTTACTTGATATTAATATGTTTATAGTGTTAATTAAGATTTTACTATCTTGCGTCAAGGCATGGGGTAATTTTGATTTAAGCCATTTTGCTTGTTTAAACCAAGAGCAAAGTTTGGGATCGAATTACATTGCCACGCAAGAGAAGAAAGGAGAAGCAAGCATATTTTTTGGACGAAATTGTACATACCATTATGAACAAAGGAATGGTATGTACTTACTTTTCGTTCCAAAAAAATTGCTTCGTTTCCCTTCTCTTCTCTCCGTAGCAATGTAAATTAGAAAAAATATTCATTACGTGTATCCTCTTGCTAAATACAAAATGACTTAAATATTAAGAAGACTGTATATAGGAATCAAATTATTAACGTCTATTTATTGAAAATAAAAATAAACAACCAAAAATTGACTTTCTGTCTTAACACAAAGTTCCATTACCTACATTTAACTTTTTACTAAGTTACTGGTGGTGGGATCTCCAACTCCGAGGACTTGGACTTGAGTATTGTTTGATTCAGTACATACACTGCTGTTGGCTTCCGTCGGTGCCTGTAAAGTTAAGAAATCAAACTTATGTACTATGATATTAAACATAAGAGGTGAAAGAGTTTCCCACAGAGCTACATAGAGACGAGCTTTATGAAAATGCCTTAATCCTATTTAACAACAATAATATACCATAAAAATACATACGATGTCGCAGGATTTTTTTTTCGTGAAAAGTTGTTCGGTTTGACGGGTACTATCACTACACGGCGGGAACAAAACGATGTAAATTTCATGCTGTATACATAAGTACATCACTCAAAAAAATTACATAATAAGAGTTGTGATTTTTTATTCTTATTTTAATATAACCGGTATCAATTCGACACCGCTTCTCATCGAGTAATTATCGAATTGTGTTCATTTCCTGTTAAATTGAAACAGACGTAGTTTCTAAAAAATACAACCCAACTGCAGTAAAGTTGCAACGCCATCATTGTACCTACGTACCTACATCCATGAAATTAATAACTGTTACAAAATGTGGTAGACACCGTGTAAGAAAACCGCTTCCCTCCTGAGTAGATTTCGCAACAGCAACCACAGCGTCCTGAAGAATTAGGGAAATGGTTAATCTGTTTTAATTATTAATTACTAACATAGTTTTCAAGTATTTCATTAATAAATTGGTTGATGTGGTCGGTAGTTGACTTTACAACCCACACGATCATGACGATGACTAACAAATTTGTGGACTTTAATTGTGAATACGAGGGCTGCTATTTATGTATCCGGAATAACAAAAAATAACACACATCTATAACCAAATATACTTTTATTGCTTTTCAAAATATTCCCCGTCATGATCGATGCATTTTTTCATACGTTGAAACCAACTTTCGTAGCATTTTTAATTTTTAATTTTCATTTTTCCATTCTGTATCGGGTGTCTCCAAAACGTGCATTTCGAAAGCATCAACGGCTTCTTCCCGGGTCGAAAATCGGTGTCCACGTAATTTGTTCTTCACGCTTGGGAATAAATAAAAGTCGTTGGGTGCCAAGTCGGGACTGTACGGCGGATGACCCGTCAATTCGATCATTTGACTATTTAAATACTCCGTTGTTGCGGCCGAGGTGTGACAGCTAGCGTTATTGTGGTGAAGGATTATTCTTCGTTGTCGATTGTTCTTGCGTATTTCTCCAAAGACTTCTGGCAAGCAAATGGTGGTGTACCATTCAGAATTAACCGTTTTACGATTCTTTAGTGGTACTGTAGTCACATGTCCACTAATACCAAAAAAACAGGCAACCATTTGCTTCAAAGTGATTTTTGCACGAACAACTTTAGTTGGGTTTGGCTCATTTTGGAACACCCAAACCGTTGACTGCTTTTTAGTTTCGGGATCATACGCATATATCCAAGATTCGTCTCCTGTGTAGATATTATGGACAGCTTTTGATGTACCACATTTGTATTTTTCTATCATTTTTTTGCACCAATCAACACGAGCCTGTTTTTATTCAACTGTTAAGTTGTGCGGGATCCAACGAGAACAATTTACAGCCAAATGTTCCTGTAATATTTTATAAATACTCGTCATACTAATGCCCAGAAATGCCTCTATCTCGCGATATGTAACATGACGGTTTTGCATTATTACGAGTTGATAAGTTTCCGAAACGACAAAGAAAAACTTTAAAAATCTATTTAAAATAAATTTATTTCTCAACGTAGTTTCCTTCTACCTCGATGCATTTAGTCCAGCGCTTCTCCAATGCCGTTACACCAGTTTGATAAAATGTTTTCTGCAACCCCTCAAAATACTCGTCCACGGCAACAATGACTTCTTCATTTGATGAAAATCTCTGGCCACCTAACCATTTCTTCAGGTTTGGGAATAAGTGGAAGTCACACGGGGCCAGATCCGGGGAATAGGGTGGATGCGGTAGCAATTCGAACCGCAATTCATGGAGTTTGGCGACTGCAACCATTGACGTGTGTGCAGGTGCGTTGTCATGGTGGAACAAAACTTTTTTTTTGGCCAAATGTGGTCGTTTTTTCTGGATTTCTTCACTTAATTTTTGCAGCAAGCTTGCGTAGTACTCTCCATTTATTGTTTTTCCTTTTTGCAGATAATCCACTAAAATAATCCCTCGAGCATCCCAAAAAACAGTCGCCATCACTTTGCCGGCCGACAAAACCGTTTTTGCTTTCTTCGGCGCAGGTCTTCCGCTCTCAGTCTACTGCTTAGATTGTTCTTTTGTCTCGGGAGTATAATGATGTATCCAGGTTTCATCGACTGTTACATAACGCCGCGAAAACTCGTTAGGATCTCGGTTAAACAGCGCCAAACACTCCGATGAATCGTCCACTCGACGTTGCTTTTGGTCAACAGTGAGCAAACGCGGCACCCATCGCGCGCAAAGCTTTTTCATTCCCAAATGTTGGTGCAAAATATTAAAAACGCGTTCAGATGAAATGCTCACCATCTCTGCTATCTCTCGCAACTTCAAGCGCCGATCATTCAATACAATTTTGTGAATTTTTTTGATCATGTCCGGATTCGTGACTTCATTTGGACGGCCAGACCTGTGGGCGTCTTCGCAGCTCTGTCTTCCACGTTTAAAATCAGTTACCCAGGTGTGAATTGTACTCAATGCAGGAGCAGAATTACCTAAAACACTGTCTAGCTTGGTTTTAATCTGGGTTGCTGTTTTCTGTTTTAAAACGTAAAACTTTATCACCGCACGAATTTCGTTTCTTTCCATTGTTAAGAAAATTTACGACAGAGAAAGTTCTACGTCCTATCAAACAAATTCCACCAGTTCGATTAAATTCAAATTTGGCGTTCTATTTTCAAAAAGATGCCAAAATATAATGTAATTTTTTTTTTTGCGTATCATTTTTTTAAGTTCGTCGTTTCGGCCAGTTATCAATCAGCCCAGGTAGTTCGCGCACAGCATCAATATTTTGTGGTACAACAGCCGATTTAGGGCGACCTTCTTTAAAATCGTCCACAAGCAGACGACGACCACGATTAAACTCACTGAACTACACAGTGGTTTTCGATGGGGCTTCCTCCCCAAAAGTCGACAAAAGTTGATTCATGCACTGTTTTTGAGTTAATCCACGCCGAAAGTCGTAATAAATCATAGCACGAAAATTTTCACGAGTCAAATCCATGGTGATGATAGACAATGAATTTAAAAAATGGCGTCACAATGTAAAAACAATTGACAGATGAATGAAACAAACTTTATTTTACAGTCAAAGAGTTCTATTTTTAAATGTTATAATTTCTTTTTAAATATTGTTTATGTAAGTGGCCAGTTCCGGATACATAAATAGCAGCCCTTGTATTTGTATTGTATTTTATTGTAAATTTTAACTATATAAAGCTATAAGACATTATTAAGTTAAGTGGAAAAGGGGGTCGATTTACTGTGGAGGATGCGACTGAACTCCGACTCTTTCTGCTTTACGGGTATTTTTATATATTTTATAACATTAGCGATTCGAAGATAAGCATTCCAACGGTGCATACGGGACCGGAACCCTTACGATTTTGATCAATGATATCTCGTACTCTTATTATGCTATAATTATAACGTTTGCAAATCCAACAGGATAACCCTATTAAGGAATCTGATGAACATATATTTATTTTTATTATCATTCTGTAAATCCTTAAAACCCTGTCGGCTGAAGGGGTTTTTCATCGGGTAGTTCGGTCTCATACCTCAGTAAGATTGCTACAACTAACAGCACTATTAGAATCTGTCATGTGTGTTTCTTTCTGCGTTCATAGATGGCGTTAGTTAACTGCGATTTAAAAAACTAGAAAAAATTATTAACAAAGCGCTATATCCGATTTGTTATTATTTTTTTCTGCCGCGGTCTGACAGCTGGTATTAACCCTTAAATGCACGATTTTTTATTTTTTAATATTACTTGTTTTTGGTCTAGAAAAATGGAAAAAATAAACATTTTCAATTTTTATTTTTTCTATTTTTATTTTTTTACAGTTTATTTGGCATTAATAGGACATTTGTAATTTTTTTTAAATTGTTTTAATTTGGAATTCGATTTCTGACTTCGTTTTGGTGGCAAACTCTACATACCTACCTGCCGAAAAAATAAAAAAATAATAAAAAATGTTTGAATTTTTTTTGGTACTAAAGAAGATCACCATAGCTACTAAAAAAAAAATATTAATAAATAATATTTCAACATACCTAGTTATCAAATTTGATAAATAGTTTTACTTCAGCTTTTTATGTTTTAGTCGTAAAAACTAAAAGTAAGTTCCTAAACTTAGGTACCTATACCTAAGTACTCTTCTTTATCCGCAGTCGGGTAAACATCTCTCGCCGGTCATCGACCTCTGCACCTTGCATTGATCTGGATTGGAGCTGTCTACACCGTTATACTGTTACTGATATTTCGACTGGTTTTTAGTATTTCTTTGTAAAAGTAACAGAACTCTCACAGAAAATTCATCACACGGCTATGTAGCCTAGTTGATAGTACGCCTGCCTTCGAAGCACAGGGTCGCGGGTTCGAATCCCGCCCAGGGCAAACATTCGTGTATATCAGCTGTCTAATATCCATAGTACAAGCTCTTCTTAGTTTGGGATCAGATGGCCGTGTGTGAGATGTCCCCACATATTTATTTATTTAGTAGTAGGTTTACAAAGAAATCATCACGTAGTCGTCACAGCTTGGCCCTCCAGTAATTATTAATTACACGGCTCTGCCGATCTGGGTTTGAGTAGGGGTACAGTCCAAACAAAAATTACTTTTTGAGATTAGGTAGGACTCTCTGTGACTGAATTCTTTCTTGATGTTTTGTTTTATGATTCCGATGTCCATTCAGCCACCTAGTCAGAAGCCTTTGTAGGTTCAACAACTTTGACACAAGGGTTCGTGAAGTCGGTCGTCGACCTTATTATCCCACGCGATAAATTCTGTTATGTATAAACTTTAACGGTCCACTATTAATTAAACATTTTTCTTTGAGACTCCGTTTACCAAATATTAGCATTTCCGTACTAAAGAATCACTAGTTTCATGCTTCGTCATGCATACATTTGAATAAATCTTTTTGATATTAGAAAACCTTAAACGAGGCCTTGACCATGTCAGGCTAAAGACTTCTGGAAATAGTTGAAGCCTTTTTCGTCTTATATCCAGTAAACATTTTGAAATCGAAATCTGTGATATAAGCAGTGCCAAAATAAGATAGTTGATTCTAGAACATTCAAAAATAAATTTATATTTATAAAAGATTTTGCAGATTTTAAGCCGTGTGGTGACGGCAGAGTAGAATACATTTGTCACCAACCCCTACTCTTCCCGTGGGTGTCGTAAGAGGCGACTTAGGGACTATACATTGAACAGGGAACGGGCAGCAGCGCTCTCTGATACAGTAACCTTTTAATCTGCGATCTCCAACCTGCCTGCCAAGCGTGGAGATTATGGCAAAACCCTCCACTTAAGTGGAGTAGGCTCATAGTCCAGCAGTGGACTGTAACGGGCCGTTGATGAAAAGATTTTGACCTCTTTTTTTTTTTTATTTTGGTTGAATTCAAATCACAACATTTCCTCCTGGTATCCTCACGCAAACATTGAAATTTACAAATGAACTGCAACAAGACAGGCTGCAGTTTCGAACCGCGAATATTCGATCAGAAGATAGCGGCTCACGCATTACAACAACGGTCGTCATAAATAGAGAACAACTTTCCTTGACTCCCGACCTGGTGACAATGGCAATGGCTGAAAGCTGCGTCTGCTCATAGAAAACGAAAGTACGCTCTAAATGGCGAAGCACGCATGTTTAGTAAATAAAAAGTTTGAGTTTGAGTTTGAGTTTAGTAATCCTTCACTAAACTCTACAGAGTTCAAGGAAAAGTATACTTAACAGACGGTAAACTTTAAAGTACACATGGTTTTTCTCTCTACTCACAATCTACATGATATATTGTTGACTGTATCATAAACGGAGCTTTTTAAAGCCAGACTAAAAATCCATACTAATTTAAACTAGACCGCCTGAGTTGTCAAAATATTTATTTACTGTGCTCTCTGGGCGCTATTGTTAAGTCGTTAAAACAAAACTGTAACTCAATATAACCACAAAACTAATCATTATACTTATATGAAGACGTGAAGGAGTATAATTCAATACGAGTATACATTAAGGTTGCAGCTTTCAGGGGTTTCTGTTCTAATAAGAAATAGATTACCGATGGTTACGACGTGTGGAATGTGGAACCCATATTAGATTTTTTTATTTACACATCTGAACATACTGTTTCGCACGTACGGAGAATAATTAAACTTGGTAAATCATATTTATGAAACAAGTCTATACTCCTTAAAATCTGGCGCTAATTAATCAGCTATAGGCTCAGTTAATCTACATGTATCAAGGTCGAGGATATTCTCGAATAAGTTCGCTCAGAGTTCGCGACCGAAATACCTAAATAGCGGAAACACAAATGAAATGCCTTTCGCCCTCATTTCGGCCGGTTCCATCGCCATCATAAATCCGTTTAAATACACAGATACCTACTTCAAAATTTACATTTTGTGACAGTTAATTTGGCGTCCGCGGCGATTAAATACAAATAATGACAGAAACGTTTAGCGCCGGCGTACCGGCGGAAAGCGTAAACACACAACCGGCGGCGCAAGCGCACCGTTAGCCTTCGCGTATAAAGGTGGCCACCCCACTCGCGACTCTAGTACACACAGACACTAACATGAGACTGCACGCGCTCATATTCGCCCTGTTTGTGATAGGGGCCCACGCCGCCTCAATTCCCGACAAAAAAGACATCGAAAAGAAATTAGCAGCAGTCGTCAAGGAAGTACTCAATAAAGATGAAGTACCAGTCGAAAACGTTTCCAGCGAACAGGAGCTGATCGAGCCAATTAACGAAGTTAAGGATGTCGAAAATAATCTCAAAAAGAGTGCGCAGCCTTCTGGCATTCCTGTCAAAGTTGTTGTTGAAGATGTACAGCCTGCTTTGAGAACTGATGACAAAAAGGAGGATAATGAAGTCTCTCCGGCTAGCGAAGAGAATGACGAAATAGTGCGGGAAGATATCGACTTGAAGAACCCCGGACCACCTCAGCGTACGCAACATGATACCCAAAACCCTGAACATTTTGAAGATGCTCAACAAGCTGTAGTTCTTATAAACAGTGCTTGGAGAGGAAGCGTCCAGTATGCTGCAGTACAAAAAGATATTAAAGAGCTAAAAGATAACTTTGAGAATAAAATGAACGAGCTTATTGTATCCCTACAAGAACACATGAAGATTCACTCTGTTCAGGATGATGCTGACAAAATAGAAAAAGAGGAAATTAAAGTTCGTTCAAGTGTCAGGCAAGATGCTAGCAGCACTGTAGATGGTACCGGCACTGGTGGAACCTCTAACTCCACAGGTCCGTTTGGTTTTTTTCAAAGTTTGGCAACGACATTCGCGGGGAATCTCCAAAATTTAAATAATACTATTAATAGCTACTGGAGTAACTCTACCAACTTCAACTCAACTAGTAGCAACAGTAGTGGATGCAGTAGTCCTAATAATATATTTGGCTGGGGAAACAATAACCCTGTAAACTCAGGTGCGGGTCAGCAAGCACAGCAGTCAGATGAACCAGCCCGCCCAGGCCTATGGCAGAGTGTTCAGCAGAATGTTCAAAATTTCTTTCAAGGCAACTCACAGCCTCCTGCAGGAGCACAATCTGACACACCACAGCCCGTTCAACCCAACCGGCCAGTTTTAAACGCTATTCAACAAGCATTGGAAACAGCAGGCAGCTATTTCCAAAGACCAGGTCAGTCTCCACAGCAGCCAAGTCAAGCGACTACTCAGCCTGGGGTAAATGTTGTTCCTGTAGAATCCAAGCCTGAAGCTGAAAAACAAAAGCCTGAGCAGGTAACACCTGAACCTCATCAGAGCGGTCCAATCATGCAGTTGATTGGTACCAACCCTGTTGCGCAAGGCATTGCTGGTGCAGTTCAAAGAATACAGCATGCCATTATCCCGACCAAGCCAAAAGAGATAAAGAACGTTGGAGACAATGTTGACAAAGACACTAAGGGAGGTTTTCGCCCAATTTCTGGTAAGTAACTCATTTATGCATCTTATTTACAAACTACATAGTATTAATAAAATTGCATGTTTTTTTTCGCTAATTAGATCTATTACAATCATTTAATTTATTTATCATCGCATGTTATTTATTGAGATTATCCGCTCCTCTTATTTTAACTACATACCTAAAAAGTATTTTTAAAAGATAATGTCACTATTAGTAATAACTTTATTTTACCCAATGCATTAAAAACTATTCTCTACTGTTTATTTATGTAAGTAATTTATGTTTTGGTAATAGTGACAGCATGGAGTAATTTCGTCAACAGTCTCATAGGTACTATAGGAGCCGTTATCAACGGAACGACGACCTCCATTTCAGGGGCGGTCAACAGCGCAATTAACACTATTGGAACAAATGTTGAGGTATATATCGACAAACAATAAATTTTGTGTGTCTATGTGTCTGCTTCCATTTATGTTCTTGATAGATTTAAACCTCGAACAGATATTCTTTACTTAAATTTCACGAAACAACTTTCTTTCGTTATCAGACCTTTAATTATTGTCGTACATTAAAATCCTGTGCTAATATTTCGCAGCTTCACTAACATTCTCACAATTCGCGGGAAGAACAACCATGAAAATCTTAAAACATATATTTCGCAGCTTTGCTCATGTCGTGTGAGCTTAAAGTACGTACAACGCCATAATGTTTTATTGATAATTTTGTGGTTTTCCTTTAAACTTTCCTTTGAGCCGAGAAAGTTTTGGGCTTTCATTCTGTTTGTGTCTTTTTCATTTTGTGGAATTTTCATTATCTAAAGTTTGAGTATAACTATGTATAACATAATTCTAGTTAATTTTAGCATCTACTATCTTAATAACGAGAGCTTAGCTGCTTTGTCCATTCCATACATGTTTGACTCACTCACTAAAATAAAAAGTTGTCAACATTTTTTTTATTATGAATTAAGATCGCCTTAGATAGAACATCATCGATAAACTGTGTACGCAGTTTGTCTAAACCTCAAATAATACAACTCGTAGTTCAAATTGCCTACTTTCAAATCATTACAGGCCAAGAAAGTGACTAAAAGGTTAGGTTTTTGTGCCACAAGCCTGTCTCGAATCTAGAACTTGCGTTATTCGGGTTAAATGACTCGTGCCACTAACGGACATCGTTTAAGATGCATGTTCCACACACAATGGACAGGTAAGATTCACTGCTTAATGCTACAATGGGGTGACCCAGTTCTGTACAAGTGGACTTGAGTGTAGTTAGATTTTGTTCTGGCTTTTGTGATGCGCATTGTTTTTTCTTGTTACTAACCTTTTTGATTATAAATATTTTATGAATTTCTTATTATTGGAGACTCTTCGGAAACATGTTGCAGATCCCATATGATTTTAGAATATTATTTTCTAGTATTTTGTGTCTTGAATTCAATATTTTTAGGATTGCATAATTAACGTGTAACTATTTCATAGAATTGAAGTTTTTACCCACAGGGGTATTATAAAGGATATCAAGTTTCTCGGTAGGGACGTACTATGATTAGCACTCTTCGGGTGCTTAGAGGCACAATGATCTGACTCTTTTCTTTATTCGTTTCACCAGTTAAGGAATTTCATTCTAAATGTTATTATTACATTTCTTTGTGATTCAAGTTTCGAACTTGTTTCTTATGAAGCTGATCATTGAAGCAGCAAGTATTCGATTGCATCAAGTTACTTAACCCATAACTCGGAACACGTGATCCGTTATGAGTGCATCGACCGCACAACCTGTTTAGTTAGTGTCTCTTGCGCAGAAGATTGTAAGTTCGATTCCCGATTAGGGCAACGCTTCTGTAATGTATTGGCTTTTTATTTTTATTTATTATGTTGTAGTTTATGTTAGTATTGGTAGTGTAGGGTATCTCTGAAGCAGACGCTTGTGAATTTGATTCCTGATCAGGGCAATATTTTTGTAAAATTTAACTTTTTTTGTTTTTAACATCTCTAGCATGTGGTAGCATAAAAGCTTAGTTCTAGATGGGGTTGTAAGGTTTTGCATTTCTTGAAATATTTCTGTTTTTATCAACTCAGACGTGAGGTATCTCTAAAAATGGTTGTATGCACTTAGGTACTATGACTCTCTCCTTTATAATCACGATTACTTATGGCTTTATGTGAGGTCAGGTAAATAGCTTCATGGTGATTAATTACTTATTTGTAGCCAGATTTCGCTTTTATCTCTTTCTTTGTTGCACCTTTTGCTTCACTTTGTATAACAGTTTTTTCTTTTAATTTATTATTATGACTTTGTAAATGCTAAGTACTTTATTGAAATCTTAAATCCTATTTAACCACAGATATTTTGTTATGAATATAAAAATTACTTATATAAATACATAATTCATTATGTATATGATGAACATAATTACTATACTACTACAAAATTATCATCCATACCATAATGTTTTTTTCTGTAGGTACACCTACGCAAAAGAAATCTATAAATTTTTACAAATAAGTACATTTATTTATGAAGCCATTAGGTATTGACGAATAATGTCTGTGACTAACAACACGCTTACCTGATTGTTCGTGCATTGAATAATGTTAACAGTTTAATACATTGTACGTAATACCAATACACCGCGAATACACCGGTTTATGTATTTAATTGGTATGTTATAAAAATATCTGTGCTACTTTCAACAGTCCTTAAAATCGGAAAGTTTTTTTTTACGGATATTATGTATCGAAATAATTATCATGTTGTACTTTTTAATAGTAATCATGAGGAGATTACAGGCTGCTGCCTTATTCTTCCCATCTAGAACTTTTTGGGGATAAAACTTGAGCTTAATGGCGCCACTGTTGAGTGTTCCTAAAATATGTTTATTAGTTTTGCTTTTACTATCCAATAGCTCACATTTAGGCTTCTTATTTCAAAGCATTTGGGAATATTTAGCACTGACTTTATTTACCGGTTTTTTGCATACGTTACTCTGTCCCCCTTAAACATTGATGTAAAAACTCCTTGCTACCGAAGGAGGTCAGATCTCTTTGCCCTTAAATCTTTTGACCAATGTTGTTTGTGACTGATTATTTATTTTTTACAGGGGATAATAACGACGTCAGCAGCAGCGGGGTAGAGAGTGTGAAGCCAGATGAAACTCCAGCCAAGGAGGTCCTTGAAGAACCCACCAGTGAGGCAGAAAAGGCCCCAGCGGTCCAAGATAAGACTGAATAAGTCGTAGTGTGATAGTCTAGAACGTAATAATTTATTATTAATGTAAATAAATGACAAAACTACTGTAATATCATTTTTAATTCTCAATCCGTTATTAGGTGCTCATTGCCTTGACCGCTTCCGTCATCAACATTGCGCCCTAATTGACTAGTATCTTTTTAACCGACTTAAAAAAAGGAGGTTCTTTATTTTCATATTAGACTCAGTCTAAAACGGCTCATTTAATATTTTCGTCGTCTTTGAAATACTCGCTCGCTAAGGTTATTTAAGGTACTCGAAATATAGATATAAAGTATGAGTACATAGTGTTGCTTGAAAATTTTCCTAATTCCAGGTTTGTTACGAACACGTATGCATCCCTATCATCCTCGGAAATAGAGCTCAAACCTCCAAACTAAATTCGCTTTAGAAGCGCCATCTAGTTTATTACCAAGTACTCACATAAGGATGTGAATAGTTTTCAAGCCGGTTGAACTCTTCAGTTCTTAAAAGTTTCAATTAAAATCGGTAGATAGAGCCCTAAGAAGTCAAAAAGTATATTATTTATTAAGTATAGTACATATTATGTTTTCAATTTTTTTCCAAGGAATTATTAATTGAGAAATTTTTAGTAGTAAAATTAATTTCCAAGGACATAAACCAGTCAGATTAGATTTCATAGGTAATCTTCAGTTTCGATTTTGATGAAATCTGGTGAGTACAAAGATATTTCCTTTAGGATCAAGGACAAATTTTGATAAAAGCAGATTCTCAAAAGGTCAGATTCACATATTTTGACTATTTTTGACACGCAAGAACGGACGATTGATTTATATAGCGGTTCTACTACTACATAAATTAATCTATAGGTATGTTACTGCTGTATTTATTTACTGGTATTTACCGTTAAGAATTAGATGTTCTCCAGGGAGACAAAGCAAAACGTCACTTTGTGTAAACTTTGGTATACTTAGCGAATAGGTCAACTGGGGAAACATAGGGTTTTTTTTGAGATCATCACGTTTTGCTTTGTCTCCCTGGAGTACATCTAATTCTTAACGGTAAATACCAGTAAATAAATACACCAGTTTAGCTTAGCAGACACAATTCTTTATAAAACGACTTACTTTTTCCGGTTTCCTCCCACATGAATATTTCATCCTGATTGTACTATTCCACTATCCACTTACGAAGGGTTTAACCTAAATACCAGCGGAGACGTATGTATAATGTCCCAGAAAGTTGGTTAGAGGACAATGTTATTAAGTTGGTATTTCTTCAGGAATTGTGTATGAAAAGCAAACATTATTATAAAGAACCTTATTATAAGAACATTATTATAAGCGGTACAAAATCGCTTTTAAATTTACATAGATTAGTGGTAGGTACGAAGTTTAACAGAATTAATCAACATTTTTAGGTAAACATCGAAAAATTTATATATTTGGGGTGAATTGGGGAGTTTAGAGTAGGTATCGAAAGTATCAAAGTAATAGAAAAATGTAGCTAGAGTCTAGCCCACAGATCTTAGCCACAGATGTAGGTACTGTTTACGAGTATCTATGGAGCCCAAGGTCTACCCCATGAAAACCAAACAAATCAGCTGATTGAATCAATAAGGCGCCGTAGATAACTTTTTTATTTGATAAAATAACTTGTTTATTTTGTTGCATATTTGCATTAATGGCATTATTATAAAAATTATAAACATAAAAAAGGCACTTAATTTGCCTTTTGCATGTTCCTTATAATTTATAAAACAAAGACTGGTGGTGCCATTTTTCATGAGTAGATAACAAAGATTTTTTATGGAAATGGCGGTGTCATCAGTTTAATATATTAATAATAAAAAATATCCACAGTTTTCTGTGTTTTTCGGTGAGACACCGTGAAATTGGGATTTAATTCATGGATCATTTATCATGGCGTTCTACTGTCGCTCGCGCAGGGAAAGCTGACTCAGGGTTAGTGGTCGGTCAGGAATGACTAGCAGCTTTTGTTTATTTTTATTTGAAACCAGATGGTAGAGTAGGGATGAAACCGACTATTTTTTACCAAAAGTGAAAAGGTCACTTCAAGTGTGAAATTCAGGTCAGAAAGGTCAGAAATTTTAAAGGTTGTTTTTAGGTCCACTCTAAATTTGTGCAGTCAGTGTGTTGTGTCAGTCTTATTCTTATTCTAACCCGGTTCCCTTGCTGTTTGACATCTCTAAAATTAAGTCGTAGCACCGCTGTAGCACAGACGAAGGTTTCGTAGCCGTCAAAAAAAGTATGTTGCTACGCCAGCGTTACGAAAAGTAAATAAAATTTCCGCGTAAAAGAGTCATAAGATCATTTTATTAAATTTACGGGAAACGTGACACAGCTTACAATACAATGGCTACTGTGGTAACTCACTTTAGTTCTTATTTCAAAACGAGTAATTGATACAATGTAGGAGATCGTCTCTTGTTAACGTAAAACGTGAATAGTATAATTTTATGTAAGTGCTGTACAATAATCGCTAACATTTTCAATTTCTGGGTGCCTGTTAAAAATTGCTACCTTAGCAATCTCTTGTTAACGTAAAACGTGAATAGTATCTTTATCTGTCTCACATTTTATGTAAGTGCTATACAATAATCCCTAACATTTTCAATTTCTGGGTGCCTGTTAAAAATTGCTACCTTAGCAAAAAGTCCGGCAAATGAACTCAATCCACACATGTAATTGTGTGCACTAAATTAAATCAATTTAATTAAATTTTTCAGTATTCCTAAACTGTTTCGACTTTTTTTTTCAATCATCATCATCATTTCAGCCTGTTAAAGTCCACTGCTGAACATAGGCCTCTCCAGGTCTCTCTCTTTTTTTTCAATGCTTTACCGTAACTGAAAACGTAAAAATATCATACAACAGCCATTTTGAAAAAAAAAATAAAAATAAACTCGCGACGTCTACACAGCTCACAAAGCCACTAGTTGAAATGAGTAATGAGAAACTTTCGAGTTAATTTAGTACCGATTGTGAAAAAAGAGGAATTTGCTATTCCGTACGAGCTCGCAAAGGGCAGAATGGCGATATGCCCCCTGCCTGTCATAAAACACAGCTTTAGCTGAATGCCAATATTATGGAAAGGGTGCGATTGTATTAAATTAAGCCTGACAAAGAAAGGTTAAAGGCACGCTGTAATCTGCACGTCCCTGTTTCAGCTTGGCCAAAATTGCCTTTGTATGTCCATCTGTCTGTTTGTTCTCTTCTATAGGTCGCGTTTTTTTTTATTCTCGTGAAATTTTGTGAGCGTTTTTTTTTGTCGGGTCAATGTTTTGAAATTTTAAAAAATTATGGAGCTATGGCCATTTCGAAAAAATAAATATACTCGCGAGGTTTACAGCTTACAGAGCGACTAGTATTATGTAAGCTAAAAAAAATAGCATAGGTAGTTTATTTAGGAAAGTTATTTTGCTGTAATATTACTTATACAAAGTTACTTTATCAACGTTAATACCTAAAAGGTAGGTAACAAACGAGTGACCTGTTTTTTTAGAGCTTTAAGTATTGCTCAGTTCGATAATAATTTATATGCCTTTCTCATTGTAAATCGTACTTTATGAATGAATGAATGAATGAATATTTATTTGACCAACGGCTTATCATGCCTTCCGAAGCACGAAATCATCTTTCTTTTCGGACAATCAGGTGATTCAGCCTGCAGAGTCCTAACCAAACTGGGGAAAGTCTCACAAAGAGATTTTTGCTTGACAGTGTCCCCACCGGGAATCGAACTTGGAACCTCCGTAATGAACGGCGAAATCTCGACCACTCGGCCACGGAGGCTGTTCAAATATAATAATACCAACGAAACTCCAAAAATGTGCGTAGGTATTTCTATGAATATGAACAGAAGATTTCATGGTAACTATTTAAAAATATTTCTAAGTCTATTTAAATATTTCCTAGTTTGTAACATGGTAACTAAAAAAAGAGAACTTTTTATTATTTTGTATCGGGTTACAAAACTCAGTTACATAGGCGGCCGAAAGGATCTGTTGAATTTATATATATATACAACTGAATTAAAACTCATTTATAATAAACATGAGCTATTATTAATTTTTGCATAAATAAATAATCATAATCTGCTTTGACTATAGCAGTTGTTGTGTAAATGAGTGAAGGTGAGTGAATGAGTGTAGGTGATGGAATGAGTGGACGAACCGCCAATTATCTTTCGTTCTGTCTGGAAGTTCTGTCTGTTCATAGTCTGATTTTCTACTGCGTTAGCGACGGTCGTGTAATATCTTCCCAGTGCTAAATAAGTTATAAAATAATATACAAATAATCGATTTCAAATAATTTTAAGTTTTATTTGGCTCAAAACCCTATTTACTATACGATCAAAAGAGTCGTATACCTACCTGCTACTAGTTACTTAAAATAGTCGTATTTTTATACCTACCTAAGTAGTTACTTAGCAGGTAGGTATACCATTTAAACCATTTATTTTGCCACACACGCATATTTATACGACTATTTTGCAGATAAAACTCTCTTCTAACAGTACGAATAAGGAACTTCATCTCCCAGTCTTTCTTCAGTTGATGTATTATTTACGGTAGAATGAGCAAGAAAAACAATTACTTTAGCATTTTTGTAACGTAAATGTACATTGGATACAATAACATACAGGAAATCGGAATTTCTCCCTCACTATCTAGTTGTTTATCTCTAAAATAATGCACATAAAAATTATTAATTTTTATTTATTCACTAGCGGTCCACCCACGGCTACGCTCGCGTTGTGTAAGATTTTCCTGTGGGAATAAGACTTTTTCCTATAAAAAGTATCCTATGTGTTAATCCAGGCTACAAAGTATCTTCATTCCAAATTTCATCTGAATCCGTTGAGTACTTTAAGCGTGAAGGCGGAACAAACATCCAAATGTTCAAACATCCACATGAAGCGTGATTTATGTGCGGTAATATGCTGAGTCGGGACCCTTGAAAAATAAAAAAAATGATTTCGAACATTTTGTTTTTTATTAAATAAGGATGGTACTATAGGAAAAATTTTGTGTAACATGCTAAATAAACATCTTACTTTTTTTTCTCAAATTTTATCATTAATTAACTTTAAAAAATACAAGCTACGATATGCGACACAAAATAGTAGACAAAAAAAAGAGGGCGCTGAATGCAGTCGATTGGCAACACTGATGATTTTTAAGCTATACATTCACTTCTTGCGGATTGTTACGAAAAACCGACGTCTAAATAGTAAACAAAAATATGACTACCAAAGCTAACCATCTCCACAAGCAGACAGCCAAATATTGCCAGATCCAAAAAAATAACTATACTATTTAATTTAATTTAATTTAGAGACTCACCCATGACATGCGACAAAAAAAAACTGACTGAAAAAATTATGTGAGGGGTCTTTAAGAGGCCTTTACAGAATAACGAATAATAGACCGTACTATTAACAGAAATCCGGTGTACAAATATATTAGAAAAAGACTTCTCTTAGGTACTACGAAACTCTACACTTTGCGTGGCCCAACACGTACTGGGCCGATTTCGTAGTAGATGCAGTTTTTTTATACTCTGGCAACATTAAGCTGTCCGTACTCTTTAATATTTTGCCATAGACCGGCAGGCAGATCAAGAATTACTCGAACCTTTGGTAATCTAAAGCATTCTGAAGTTCCTGTCATGTTTGCCCGTTTTTCCGATTTTGCTCATTCTCGGGTTTCTCTGCAGACTCCTCGAAGCCCTTCACCAGGTTCTCCAAGATAAACCTGATTGCCAGCTTGTAAATGTTCTCGATGTTTTCCGTGTACCGATCTCCTAGAGTTGTTTTGGCTGCCTCCAGGAACGGCTGCTCGATTTTCTGGAGAAGACACAAGGACGTAACGTTAAAAATTTTCAGATGATACAGAGTGTTACTCTTAAAGTGGAAAAGAGGTATTCTTATCTATTCAATCAATCAATCAATCAATCAATCAACCTATTGCAGTCCACTGCTGGACGTAGGCCTCCCCAAGGACACCACCAGCGACCTTCCTCAGGTCATCAGTCCACCTGGCAGGGGTCGTCCCACACTACGTTTCCCGAGACGCGGTCTCCATTCGAGAACCCGTCTGCTCCAACGCTCGTCGGTTCTACTACAGACTGCCACTTCAGCTTGCTACACTTCTGGCAGACAGACGGCAAAAAAGCAGATCAAGGGGTGTCTTGGGTCCGAAATGAATTTAATCTGCTGTCAGTTGCTTGACGTTCTCGGGGAGATGCGTTTTTTTTTTTATTACAAATATCGCTAGCTGCGCCACCCAAAGATCGGATTGCTGATTGATTTCAGTCCTCATTCATTCAAATCATTCATCTCTTTTTACAGGGTAAAGAACAAACTTTTCAGAGTCAGTAACATCACGTAATTAGGAGTCAAATTTTGATCAAAAGAAATTTAGAACGTATATTTAAAAAAAAGGTACCTATGGATTTATCTAGAATTCTCCCTCCTTTAAATGTATTTTGTCCGAGACAACTTTACTGGTGAAATATCGGGTGGGAAAAAAGGGTTTTAATTAGGTGCTTCTTCGCGTTCGCAAGATAATTGCCAATTAACTCAGTATTTTTACTCCCATAGGTTTTTACCCACAAATTTTTCATGTTGGAAATCTCATTATGAAAGTTCCCGGATCGAATCTCTTTTATTTGAGAATGTCCCAATTTGGTTGGAATATTGCTGATTCACGTGATTTTCCAAAAAGTTAGATCTTTCTTTCTTCTTTTCGAGTCGATTCGGCGACTAAATTTGGGAAAACCAATACTCTGCCACAGATATGGCATTATCTGTGGCATTATAGAGGTCTTCGCGTGTACAGGTGGTGGAGCACGCTGGGCAAGACAGTAAGTGAGCCATTGTTTGTGGAGAGACACCACACAGACATGCACTATCCGTTTACCCACAAACATGTTTTCTTTACTTCGACCGACTTGAGTTCGGAGTCTGTTACGAGACTACCACGTCGGCCAAGGTAAACTATGACCAAGGTAATTTCTGTCGTTAGATAATTCCGCGCGGAAGGTACTACAGGTGTAAGGCCTTTAGTAGCTCCATAAATTTCTGTAACACCAGGTTTCATAAGGTTGGGTGTCGACCTTACGAGTTAAGAAGAAGAAGGCAACAAATAACTTTATCTCTAGGAATATCAAGAAGGAACTCTTACCCAGAAGTTCTCGGCTTTAAAGCCTGGCACCTGGTGATGAGTGGCACCCACATGTCTGATGTACGCGAAGAATGCGTCGATGTTTCCTAAGCTCTTGATCCCTTCGTCAAGAGTATGCATCACCTGCAACGATAGTAAAATTCTGTATCTTCCTCAATCTTTTATCAAATTGTCAAGACGGCTTCGTAGCCTAGTCGATATATAACGCCTGCCTACGAAGCACAGGATCGGGGTTTTGAATCTCGCCTAGGGCTACCATTTGCATTCGTGCAAAATATTATGTTTTTCCCGTGGGAATAAGACTTTTCCACATAAAAAGTATTCTATGTGTTTATCCAGGTTACAAACTATCTCCGTTCCAAATTTCATCCAAACCCTTTCAATAGTTAAGGCGTGAAAGCGGAACAAACATCTAAACATGCAAACATACAAATATATTTTCACATTTATAATATTAGTGTGATGAATGACAGACAGACAGACAGAGTATGGGTCGGACATCGATTGATTTTTCCGTCTAGGGTGCTAAGCTGTCTTGTGGTTCTTGTTCTTGGTAAAATCGGCATTGGAATAATTATAAGGGAGTTGGTGCAAGTTGGTGTGTACCTATTCTAAATTACTATTCTCTAAGGTGAAGGAAAACATCATCGTGATGTATACCTGCACACTCCTGCTTGCTTTTTAAATAGGTTCGCGTTTGACCACAGTCTTACCTGATGGAAAGTGATGACGAGGTCGAAGATGATACACGCTCACCCAAAAGATGCCTATTCACTCTTGCCTTGAATACACCAAGATTATAAGACTCCGGAAACACAGACGTCGGAAGAGCATTCCACTCTCGTGCTGTACGCACCAAAAAAGACGACGCAAAACGTTTAGTGCGGACTACGGGAAATTCAACCACGTGAGGGTGGAAACGTCCCCGGCGCCGCGTACTCCGGTGGCAGAAGGTGGCGATGGCGGGATAACACCGTGAAGTGCCTGGGCACACTCTCCATGATACACTTTAATGGTTGCGTGTGAAGTTCACCAACCCGCACTGGGCCAGCGTGGCTGACTAAGGCCTGATCGCCCTAATGCAGGGTAGGCTCGAGCCCCTTGGTGGGGACGACCTAATGATGTTAATAATGATGATGAAGATGATATAAAAGTTTAGTAGGTACCTAACTGGCGAATTTCAATTTAGTCACCTGCTTACCTTAGTGGCGTGTTCCGCTAACTCAGCCGATGTGCTCAGCTCATGATGAGCAGTTTCTCTGAACTTCTCGAACAGGTATAGCAGGTCTTCGTTCTCTTCAAATAATCTGGAAAAACGTATTAAACTGTTAATGTTGTGAATCTGCAGGATATAAAGCAACCGTCGCTGCTGTTACAGGAGCCTTCCGCTCCTCCAAAAGTTCGGTTACGCTTGATACGTCCATTTTGTGACGCAAGCATTAGGTCCATGTACTCGTAAAAATAAACTGACAGAAGAAACTAACAGCAGCGCTTTCTGATACAGTAACCTTTTAATCTGCGATCTCCAACCCGCCTGCCAAGCGTGGAAATTATGGCAAAACCCTCCACTTGAGTGGAGGAGGCTCATAGTCCAGCAGTGGATTGTAACGGGCCGTTGATGTTGAAAAATAAACTGCTGTTACAAATCTATAAATAAATTTGATACTCTTATATGTTTCCTCTTTTGGCATGGATTCGGTGAAATAAGAAACTAAACATAGGTAAGAAATAAATAAGTAAATATTTGTTTTGTAACAACAAAAACCTTATAATCCTAATTGAAATCTGAATTATAATAAGATGCAGGCAAGAGTTTATTCTACCAAAACTGTAGATGCAAAGGTTGCAAAAACATCGTGACTCTGTTCAGTTCATACTGGTTCCTTGTTCCTAGAGTTCATATCATCAGTCAGAAAATGTCTGACATTTTATTTTACAGCTCTAGTGATGTAATACAACCACAGCAGATATTTTCCAAACAAAACCGCGCATATTTCTCTGAACGTTCTGCCAAAATGCAAATTATGCGAAGCCAGGCGAATGAATTAGTTACAGCAGCGGTAAGATCACAGAGCAGAGGAGCGAGGGAGAAGGGACATGGGGATGAAGAATATCTTTAGTCCTTAGTCCTTTAGTCCTTGTTTTTGCTTTGTGAGCAGTAGACATCGCGGGTTTTTTTCTCGAAATGGCTGATTTTTTTTTAAGTTTACAACCCATTATTTGAAAATTTCTAAAAGCTGAATCGACATGAAAAAATCTATATATTTATCGAATCTCACGAAATTTCATGAGATTCGGTTGAGAAATGCGACCTGCAGAGGAGAACAGTCGGACATCCGTTGGACATCTGAACATACGAAAGCATTTTTGCACAGCTGAAATGGAGACGATATGCTCGCGCTTCGCTCTTGCTCGGTCAATGAATGATAAGTTTGCAAAAATATTTAATCACAAGAGCAGGTTACATTGGGAGCTTTGTAACTTAAACAATACATACAAAAGCGGATTTAATTATTAGTAAGGCAAAAGGTATGAATTTGCAAAAACCTTACCTACTTGTAATAAAATCTGTATCGATGCTTGATTAAACTGATGAATGTAATGTAAAAATAATCATCATTCCACCTCATGTAATAAAATTGTAAATATTAAAATACTTAAGTATCTATAATAAAAAAAAAAATATCGTGCTTGATACGAAGACTTCATTTTAGGAGCTGACTCTGAGCCTATCTTTTATTTTCTGTTATCTGTCTGTGATTATGTAAACTACCGGACGAGTTTGAGACTGATTAAAACTTTGCGAAGTAGGCTTGTAATTCATTAGTACCTGAGTCAACTAAATAGAACTTCTAAGTCGTTTGTTGACAAGAACTTTTAAGTAGAACCATCTCATTTGGTTGTAATAATCAATTCGGGTTTTCAATGAAGCAGCGGAGCGGTTAGTTGACTAATTAGTTGGCCACCTTAATTTTCAATGTAAGTAGCCAGACGTCCAGTGCTCAGGGTCGCTCAGCGTGCGATTTATATGTTCTGTGGAGATAGCTATGCTCGGAGTGTCACTAAATGCAGTACACTTTTTACTCCATGAAAGAATTTATTGATCATAAAATTTAATCATGCCAGAATTGTACTAGTTTGTAAGTAGCATGGACATTTGCATGCTTTAAACTTAGACTATATGTGCTACATTACTAATCAGAAATCCTACTAACATCTTTGTTTATCTATCGCAAATAAATATCTTTATCTAACAATTCTAATTGCAATCTTAATTATAATAAGATGCAGGCCGTCCACTGCTCAGTGTCGCTCAGCGTGCGATGGAGAGAGCCACAGAACATATGAATATGCTCGGAGTGTCACTACGTGATCAAATTTAATCAGAAATGAGGAGGTACGTAGAAAAAGTAATGTCATCGACATAGCTTTCAGGATAAGCACGTTATAGTGGAAATGGGCAGGCCATACAACTCAACGAACTGATAACCACAATGGTAACAACGGGCCGTAATTTTGGACAGATGACTTGGTGAAAGTTGCTAGGCGCTGGTGGATGCAAATAGCTCAGGACCATTCACGTTAGAGACCTATAGGACGCCTATGTTCAGCAGTGGACGTGTTCCGGCTGAGATAATGATTATGTGAGACGTCCGCACTGTTGGACGAAGGCATCTTTACAACGACGACGTGATCCAGCGGCTTCCCGCTACCTTCACCAGATCGTTAGTTCATCTTATAGTCTTCCAGTAATAGTGATCGCTACCCTAGAATTTTGCTGCCAAACAGTTCTCCGTGCAGTGTGCAAAAACTCAAGTAAAACAATTATTATATTTACTATTTACTATATTTACTACCTATACTAGATCAACCTGTGGAAAAAAGTAAAAACAGGTATCGACAATTTATTCTTCATTTTTTCAAAGAGCAGATTATTCGAAACAAAACAACATCATTTGTATCTCTAGGCAATTACACATGCTCGGATTGCCGATTGGATTGGATCTGTGGATTGGACCGCCCCGGGCTGTTGCTGAGCGGAAATGCTGAACCCAGGACAAATAAACAAAAACTAACCAGCTTCGGAAAACTGTTGCTCTTATGTGTAGTAGGGTTTCTGAAAAGCTCGATTGGGCATAAGCTGGAGGAAAAACGGTATGAAATACTAGTTTTCTGTCCGCGGCTACGCTCGCGTATGTACGAATAAGACTTTTTCCCGTAAAAAGTATCTTATGTGTTAATCCAGGGTACAAACTATCTCCATTCCAATTTCATCCAAACATCCAATTCACATTTATAATATAAGTGTGAATGATGTGATATGAATGAATAAGATAAGAATGAACGAATGAATAAACGCGCTTTCTCTCACTCTTTAAATATCTATTAACATGATGACGATGATGATGAAGATGATGATGATGAATTATGAAAGCGCGTGCAAGTTTCCTTGATTTTCTTCGCCGTTAAAACTCAAATCACGCACCTTCCTAACAGGTGCCAGAGGCCCTAGCCGGCGAATCACCATCAACAGCTCATATACATCCCCACCGAGGGGATCGAGCCTACCCTGATTTAGAGTGATCAGACCTTAGTCGACCACGCTGGCCCAGTGCGGGTTGGTCGACACACACAACCTTTGAATTTCTTCGCAGGAGTGTGCAAGTTTCATCACGATGTTTTCCTTCACCGTAAGAGCGTCGAATAAACGTACATATGAATTGAAAATTCGAAAACACATTGGAACGTGGTGGGGATCCACCCTTAACCACTAGACCACCGACTCTCGCTCGACGGCGAATAGTTTTTTCTATAGATTTTTTCACGATTTGATCTAAGTTTCTTTCTGCTTGTGGCAATCATGGAGTCTTGTGGTCACTTGAAAACTCTCTTCTTGCACACAAATCACCGCAGTATACATTATCTAAGTGTGCCGCCTTGTACCGGATATGGGGCGGGGAAGTATTTCACCGCGTCCGTTCTTTCTCAGAGAGGTAGGCAGAGACCACGTCCATCCACTGACTACGATCCAGATGACATACTTCTTTTGTTCCTTTCCTTCCTTCCTTTTTAAAGTCGGTTAATAAAGGGTACGTGAACAGTACATAAAGCTATACACCTGGATATCTTGCGCGTTGGTGATTGATTATCCTAGTTTGCAACAAAAATATATATCCTGAATACTATAAACAAACATCCTATACAAAATCCAAGACTTAAAACAAGAGATGAAACCAAACTTTTTCTACCCCCTGTAGGACTGCACTTTATAAGAGAAATTGCTATATCATGGCGATCATGGTGTTTAACTGTATTCCTGCTGCACTTAGAGAATTACCCACTAGTAGTGTGTACTATATTTGTTACGAAATTAAGGAAATGGCTGATAGAAAAATCTTTTTATAGTCTTAGAGAGTTTTTTGCTGATAGTGGTAATTAAGATATTATTATGTAAGCAATGTTATGGGCATACAATACTTAAATTTTGCATGCCATGCAAATGGTAGAATGTACTGAGACTATGTTGTTGTAAAAATCTGTTATACGTATCTGTTATCTGTGCAAATAAATAATATTCTATTCTATTCTTCTATAGCTTGATGTGCCGTCCACTGTATAGGTACATTCAAAAAGGACAGTGGTAGCTAATAGCAAACCACCTGTGCTATTGAATGGCTAGCTGCCAAATTAGCGATGACGGGAATCGGCTCCGTCTCGTCGCGTCGTCGTCGTCGGTCGTAGGAATACGTGCGGAGCCTCATAAGTGTGTGTTTCAATGTGGTTCCAATTCTATCAAGTTTAAATAAAACAAAACAAATAATTTATTGACCTTGTAACCAAGTAAAGTTACATTAGGCATGTCCATTTACATTTATGTGGTTATACATAAACAGGTGGACTGATGACCTGAAGAAGGTCGCTGGTGGTGGCTGGGTGAGGAAAGCGGGTGATCGTGCGCTTTGGCGTACCCTTGGGGAGGCCTACGTCCAGCAGTGGACTGCAATAGGCTGATTGATTGACATAAACATAGGTCCATGTACATAAGTACTTATAATTAGATATGTTATCAAACAATAGGGAATATGCACATTTTTTTTTTAAATTCATTAATCGAAATATTTTAAGTTCCAGATAAACACGTAAAAAATATTTTTTCAAATATTTTGCTCAGAAACAAAGTTATAAGGCTTTAAAGTTGATGGTTAGACCGAATGGTCCGACATAACCATTGACGTCATTGGTCACGCGAGCCATACATCCGCCTTAGAATATTTTGTTTTCGTTGATGATGAAAAGAGGGACAGATATATTTGTTTAATAATGTTGTATCTAGTTTGTTTTTCGATCAATTTCGATTCTGTTTTGACTGTCAGTATTCTATTTTTGTATACTTTCGGATGAACTATGAAAAAAACTAATATATTTTTTATGCATATTCCCTATTATCCATCCGTTTCATAAAATGAGTTTTATTTTCATGTAGTCGTAGTAGCAGTGTAGTGGTAGTAAATATAGGTAAATGGGGGGAAGCAACGAATTGTTCATCAAGGGGAACGAACCGTACCTAGAGGAAAAATACTCAAAACACAGAATAAATTTGAGTTTTAACTTTCATTGTTTATTTACAAAACCGAAGCTTATCTTCAATAATGTCTTTATTGAAGATAATCTTCAATAAAGACACGTTTCCCTTAAGACTCTAAATAATAGTCTTAAAGGAGAGGTTTTGAAAATAAACAATGAGAGTGAAAACTCAATTCATTTATGATAACATAATTTTAAGTTTAGACCACTTTTGCGAGAATTGCTACCGGTGTCGACGTCATGTGTATTGTAGAAGCAAGTTAGTACGGTTAGCAAAAATGTCTTCATTATTAACTAGCAGTACGCTCGCGTTGTGAAAGATATTCTCGTTGGGATAAGACTTTTTCCCGTAAAAAATATCCTGTGTGTTAATCCAGGTTACAAACTATCTCCATTCCAAATTTCATCCTACCACTTTGGTAGAAATAGGGATTCGGTCAGTCAGTAGGGGGAAAAATTGTTGTTACATGAGCCAATCAGGGACGGTTTGAAAAATCAAAATCAAAATAAAAAAATATTTATTTCCATAGGGTGTTATTACATCACTTAGATCCGTCATTACATTTTTTTGGGTGAGTTCACTAACACAATGGCGGAATCTATGGAGAAGAGCTCATCGAAGAAACTCCACAGTCGTCGCATCTTTTGCGTTTCCTTTTTTAAATAATATTTTTAACAATTTACATATAACTACTTAAACAATTTATTCCCATGGACATCTTTTCTCTAAGTAATCAGATATCCTATTAGTAACCTTGTTTTATACAATTTCTGTTTTATTGCAATTTGACGATTTGACTTCTAACGAAAAATATTACGTTAAATTTTAAATGGTTGGTTTCAGTTCACAATTTTCCGTAAGTTTATAATATCGCGAGTCAGATTATTATAAACTAACGGCGTTCTCAATCTTACGGTGGCATATACAAGAATTGCTCGTATAGATCAGTCCAAATTTGCTGATCCTACGACACCAATACCAAATTAGCGAGGAAACTGACAGCTTCGACGGACGGACAGTCGGCTGGCACCCAATCAATTGGGTTTCCAGGAATGTTAGTAGGTAAGGTAGGTAGTCTAGGTATTGACGATTGGACGAGACATCACATCAAAAAAAGTTTGCGATCACTTTGAAAAATCGAAATCCTTTTTGTTACGGTAGATTATATTATGTATTCTTCTTCTTTTTAGATAATTAAAAAACAAAGAATTAGAAAATAAAACAATTAAGTAAACATTTCACTTGTTTTTCCTTATAAAAAGGCTTTCAGTCCTAGCTTACGCTCATTCAGAAATCTGATTTAGCCAATTTTTACAGATTTAAATACTTTTTCGTGGAAAGTTGTGATTGAAAAAATGCCAAGAGGATTATCAGAAGTTTTACGAGTAAGAATAGTAACTTTGAGGGAAGAAGGATACACCACTAGAGAAATACCACGCAGAGTTGCTATATCCCAATCCTGTGTCGTGAACACGTTGCAGAGGTACCACGGGATGGGTAAATTAGCTGACCGACCCCGCAGTGGTCGCCCAACTGTTTTGACTGCTGCCCAAAAGCGCTAATTAGATTGCTGACAGCCCGTGACCCAACAATCAACGCTACTAATATAAAAGCAGAAGTTCGGGCCGCCTCTGGGCTTGAAGTTAGCACTCAGACCATTTGGGATTGCTTGCAGCAGGCTGGATTACGAGCAAGGAGGTCTTGGCGAGCGCCTCTGAATACCCGACAACGTCAACGACGGAGACTGCAGTGGGCTAGGCTTCGGCAAAATGAAGAAGATGAAGAAGAAAACATTTGGCAAAACTGTCTGTTCGTTGAAAAATCGCGAATCAGTACTCATTCAGATAACCGACGTGTTCGTGTCTGGAGAAGAACAAGAGACAGTGAAAGGCAAAGAACTGCCACTGGAACAGTTGAGCAAAGCGGAAAATCGGTGTCCTTTTGGGGTGGTATTATGATTGGAGCTAGAACGCCTTTGATCGCGTATCGAAGCTTGATGACAGCAGACGTCATGTATAAAGCTGTTGCTATTGATGGAATTGTCAGACCTATTTATACCTATTTATCATCGCCAGCGTCTCCATCCCTTACAGGATGGATGGTTTTTTGTAAAGCGAGTTTATCTTGATGTGCTGGCTACTATACTATGCTAACACAGAAACGTATAGTCGGGAAATGTAGTGTGGGACGCCCCCCTGCCAGGTGGACTGATGACCTGAGGAAGGTCGCTGGTGGTGGCTGAAAAGGAAAGCGGGTGATCGTGCGATTTGGCGTGCCCTTGGGGAGCCCAACGTCCAGCAGTGGACTGCAATAAGCTGATTGATTGATTGAACCCAGAAATGAATCTACAACACGTAACGCTACGAATCCTTAGTCAAAAGTCATAACAGTATACTGCATACAGGGATTACCTCATCATCATTATATCCTGGCTGGATTTCAGCTACTACATGCATTCTTTGCGCAGACTAAGCTTATTCCCACACAGGGAGCTCAGTCAGTTAACCACAGTACCCGCCTCTTTCTTGCTAAAATATGGACACTGGCTCACTGGGATTTTTGTTCCAATGGCTCACTGGGTTTTTTGTTCTTACTGGGATTTTGTTCCACTTTCGGTCCTTTTGCCGTCAGACTGCGATGATAAAGTGGCTGGAACGCAAAATAAAACTTCAAAGAGGAGAAATCTATTCCTGCTACGGAAATTTTACTAGGGAAGGTATTTTTCATGCAGTGAGCTAGCTAGCTTGCTCTAAACTAGGTGTTAGGTTTCTTTTTGTTTAGTGTTTGATCTGAGCGGGTCGGTCCCACTATTTCCATTGAGAATAACCATTAATGGTAATAGTGGCACTAACTTTCCCACAATACCCATACCTATTTCCTTCGGTCAATTCTTATTTCAATGTGTAGACTGGGACTGTTTTGAGAAAAAAGTGAAGTCCCAGTATTACCACTGCAATAATAAAGGGTATATTGGATTGATAAAAAAGTAAGTTTTATTGACCGAGCGAGCGAAGCGTCTCTGTTTCAGCTTGGCCAAAATTGCTTTTGTATGTCTACCTGTCTGTCCATCTGTCTGTTTGTTCCACTCTACAGGTCGCGTTTCTGAACCGATTCTCGTGAAATTTTGTGAGCAGGTTCGATAAAATTAATCAAATTGTTTTGTCGAGTCAGTTTTTGGAAATTTAAAAAAATTACGGAGTTATGGGGGTTACCAGCTTACAAGGTCTACAGCTGAAGCTCTACAGATCACGTTGCTCAATCAATTAAAATAAAATAAAATTAAAATATAATTAGTTAATAATAACAAATACAACGTGTTACAAAAAATACAAAAAAAAAGAATATTTTTATCAAAGGCATTTAATTAAAAAGTTCCCATCTCTAGTGATCAGCTGTGTCAAAGAATATTCGGACCAGATATTAATTTGCCTATTTTTACCGCTATGGTTAAAATGTTTACATACTACTTGTACAATAACATCCACATTAGAACGATTAATTACAAAATGAAAAAACTACAAATAAATAAAAAAGTGCTTTATTAAATTATTGTTATGAAATAATAAATTAATGAAATAATGAACTAAATATTTCAAAATAATATTTATGTTTGTAAATACGTAAACAAGATAATTAAGGCAAAAAAGAAAATGTTTTCTAACATAAATTGATTTAAGTACATCTCTTTTAAAAATGTAGGCACAAATGGTGTACAAATACTATTCCGTTCTGAGAATAGAAATTCTATATTTTAGGTGTCAATTGACACTAGAGATGGGAAAATTTTAATTAAATGCCTATAATGAAGAATATTCTTTTTTTTTAATTCTTTGTAACACGTTGTATATGTTTAAAAAATTTAATTAAATAAAATAAATTTCAAGGGGTCGGGGATCTTTGTGCAGAAAAAATAAATATAAAGAGACATACAGACTCGCGAGGCCTACAGCTCACAGAGCCACTAGTCTAATCGGTTGGTAAAAAGTTTAGCCAAATGACGCAAAACTTCTCACATGGTAGGTGAAATGAAATGAAAATGAAAAAAATATTTATTAAAAGTCAGTCAGTTATGTTTATTTATTGGTCAGTCAGCCCATGAAACTGGACAACTTTAGTACCCCATTTTACCCACAACTTTAAAAAAAAATACGTTTTGGCTCGATCAGCTGATCAGTTCTGTTTATATGAAAAGTATTTTTTTTATTATTTTGTGGAACATCTGTAACATAAGTTGATCAACACTTTTAGGTTTTCGCGGTTATTAATAATAACCCAAAAAAAAATCGAAACAATCCGAAACCGAAATCGAAATTGTGGTAATAACCCGGTAGATAGGTGTGTAATAAGTTGATCAGTTGTATGGGCTAAGCCACCAGCTGTTGCTAAAGCCAGTGAGGGACCGAATAAACCCCTAGAAAATATTTGGTAGTACAATCGTCCCAATTGCTTACTAACGTGGGCCCAGTTGCCTATTTATCAATTTGAAAAGGTAGAACTGGTCCCTGGTCCCAGTCCCAATTGCTTACTAACGTGGGCCCAGTTGCCTATTTATCAATTTGAAAAGGTAGAACTGGTCCCTGGTCCCAGTCCCAATTGCTTACTAACGTGGGCCCAGTTGCCTATTTATCAATTTGAAAAGGTAGAACTGGTCCCTGGTCCCAGTCCCAATTGCTTACTAACGTGGGCCCAGTTGCCTATTTATCAATTTGAAAAGGTAGAACTGGTCCCTGGTCCCAGTCCCAATTGCTTACTAACGTGGGCCAGTTGCCTATTTATCAATTTGAAAAGGTAGAACTGGTCCCTGGTCCCAGTCCCAATTGCTTACTAACGTGGGCCCAGTTGCCTATTTATCAATTTGAAAAGGTGGAACTGGTCCCTGGTCCCAGTCCCAATTGCTTACTAACGTGGGCCCAGTTGCCTATTTATCAATTTGAAAAGGTAGAACTGGTCCCTGGTCCCAGTCCCAATTGCTTACTAACGTGGGCCTAGTTGCCTATTTATCAATTTGAAAAGGTAGAACTGGTCCCTGGTCCCAGTCCCAATTGCTTACTAACGTGGGCCCAGTGGCCTATTTATCAATTTGAAAAGGTGGAACTGGTCCCTGGTCCCAGTCCCAATTGCTTACTAACGTGGGCCCAGTTGCCTATTATCAAATTAAAAAAGGTGGAACTGGTCCTAGTTTTTGGTGGGACGACTTGCCCCCTAACCCACTGTTATTTTTATTGAGAAACTAACTGATTGACAACCAATACGTCTCACGCAGGCAATCAAGAAAGGATAATTAAAAAATCCTTATCCAAGGTAGGTACTTGTACCTAAAATTCATAGACATTGTTTACACAGTACCCAACCAGCCCCAAATTCAACAACAATAAAATTGATGACGTCATCTTGAAACAAAGCCTACGCAACGACAATTCATGCCAAAATTGCCCCATTTTGTCATTCTACCCTCAAAAGTAATTAATAAGCGTACAGCGTCCCACACGAGTTGAGAATGTGTCATTATAATAAACGACATTTGCATGATATTTTACGAGTTATAATAATAAGTAAAAGGTCTACACTAAAATTGTCACAATAAGAGATCGGACTACTTTATTTTTATATTGTAAATCCAAACTTCTTAGTTTCTGCTATCGAACACTAAAATAATTTTTGCTCTATCTTTAAAATTGACCGAGTTATAAAGGTTTGAAATTCAAGATTAGACAGAGAGGCACACCCACAGACAGACCCACTTGTGACGTGATATGTTAGTAACGCCATAATATAATCTCCATACAAAAATTAAATAAATAAAATTTGTTTTTGAAAGAGACAGACATATTGAAACTTAAAAAAATCACTGTAAATTCGTTTTTCAACCGATTCGGTTTTTTTCTTCGCGAATCGTCTGCTACTAATCTATATTTTAAAAATAATTCACACAATATGGTAAATTCATAAAATATGGTGAACAGCCCGATCCCCTATTATACAATTTTTTTTTCACAGGTTAAATCATATAGATTATAAAATTAAAAAATAATTTAATAAAAAAAAAAAAAAAAAATTATTTCTAGCTATGAGTATATGATAAATGTGAAAATATTATTGGGTGTTTATATGTTTGGATGTTCGTTCTGCTTTCACACCTTAACTACTGAACGGATTTGGATGTTTGGAATAGAGATAGTTTGTAACCTGGATTAAAACATAGGATGGATTTTTTTCTCATATATTCCTAATGGAAAAATATCACAAATCGCGAGCGTAGCCCCGGGCGAACCGCTAGTAAAAAAGTAATGTCATTCATTCATTCAACTTACTTGATAAACAGTATGATTCCAGTCTTCTCTATCTGTCTGAAGATGCCCTTCCAGGAAGCCAGGATGCAGTATTGCTGCTTAGCAGTCAGCGGAGACCGAGGGTCTGATGGAGGAGGTGGCCTGTGTAGCGGGTCACTATGGAGCTCCGAAGACGCTAGCTTTGTTAATTCACAACCCATTTTGAAAACCTCTATTCCAGTTTTTATTTTCTTTTTTCCTCTTTTTTTTTATCTTTAAGGTTCTAAAGTATGTAGAGTTGGAAACTAAAGTTTTACTTAATATTTCTACCAGAATTGATATTTTTCCGTATTGTGTTAACGTTCGTTCGTAAGAAACATAATTAAAAAAGTTTGGTGTCGTACTCGTAATTCACAAATATGTTTGTCGTCGCAATTTCACTGATAGTAATGACGGTGAAGCTGGCTCACCGGCTACATGTCACTCAGCGAGCTATGGAAAGATCTATGACCAAGGTGGTGGATATTGTCCAGAAATGTAGCAAGCTGAAGTGGCAGTGGGCTGGCCACGTCTGTCGCAGAACCGATGAGCGTTGGAGCAGACGGGTTCTCGAATGGAGACCGCGTCTCGGGTAACGTAGTGTGGGACGCCCCCTTGCCAGGTGGACTGATGTCCTGAAGAAGGTCGCTGGTGGTGGCTGGATGAGGCAAGCGGGTGATCGTGCGCTTTGGCGTACCCTTGGGGAGGCCTACGTCCAGCAGTGGACTGCAATAGGCTGATTGATTGATTGAATTTTTCACACTTTGATTTCGTTTTAGTCTGAAAAAATGTTTATGTTGCTGACAACACAGGTTTTGATCACTCACAGAAACGTCTAGCTTTGTCACTCTATAGGTAGAAAATAAACTTTATTTCGATAACAATAAAAATAATTAAAATAACTGACACTAAACTAGATATGCCACTAGAAGTTGTTAAAGAACGATTAGTCTCCAATCTCGTTATAACTTAACGATTTGAAGTTATTTTCCACAAGTTTTCTGACTCTTCAGTAGTGATGTGCCTAGTTCCGAAGTCTAGGAACTGCAACAATAAATTCAAACTGGCCGTTCTGCTTTGCAACGACTAGTGTTGTGCAGTTTTGACGTCGAAAAATGATTTGTAAAAATCTTAATTCGAATAAAAAATTTTGACTTTGACTTTGACTTTGACACTACGGTATCACGATAAAACTACTACGTTGTATTTTTTTACACTTCATATACGAAATAGAGTTTGAGTTTTAAATCGAATATAGATGTTGCAGATATTGATAGATATTACAGATGTCCCAAAACTCAGTTTATATATATTATGAATATAAAATTCTGTCTATACAGTCATCAAATACTTACGTAAGTATTTTAAAATTAAGCAGACATTTTAAACTGACAAAAACACATGACATTTAATTACAACAAAATATATTTAACCAACTTAAAATTCAAATATGACTAACAATCAATTATTGATTAAGCTTGATAATTTCAAATCTCATTATTTCAGCTCTTAAAAAATAGCACAAAGACAAACGGCCATGATAAATGAAAAACTAGTCCCAACGAAAAATCTTCTGAATCTTCAAATCATTTTCCCAACACTAGTCCAGGCGTACAATATGACGTTCTCGCCAATTGTATGATAATGCATCTCCTTTTCGGGGTCTGTGGTCGCCGTCGGCATAACTCCAACTTATGGTGGACGCACGTCATCAAACACAGAACAATGACGAGGTAGAAGTGAAGTCTACTGTCCACATTACAGTATGCGAGAAAAAAAACTCGTGGCAAGCGTACCCCTGCTGGGCCGCTGGGCCGCTGGGCCAGGAAGGTTCTGGAATGGCGACTACAACTACATCTGGACTGCGAGGAAGATGAAGTGTGGGCACTGGGCAGGCCCTTACCTTATGGGGTGAAAATCGCGGAAAGTTAGGATGCGGACAGCGCAGGTTTGGTCATTGTAAAAATCCTGGGGGAAGCCTTTGTCTAGCAATAGACGTCTTTCGGCTAAAATTATAACGATGACGATGATAAACATTGTAATTGTAGCTAGACACAATATCCTGCATGCATACCAATTCAACATTATATATTTTTAAATTTCTTAATAAAAATAACTCGTTTGTTGTTAAAAACGCCAATCCTCATAGCATCTTAGCATACAATTATCACATACTTGTAAGTCACGCATCATCGTATAGAGACGTTCTACTTGTTACGAATAATCTTTGAATACAAATTCATTGCTCATTGGCGCAATTCGCAGGGGCGTTGATAAGGAAATTGTCTTATGGATAGAGTTTATGATTATTGTTAAGTTTTTGTGTGTATGTTTGACTTTGTTATTATTTTATTCTATCTTGACATTTATTCTACTTGACATTTAGATTTTTATTGTTCTTTATAATGTTTATTAGTTTTGATTCTGTTATAATGTATTTAAATTTTATTTTTTATTCTGAAATGTTATTTTATCTGACATTTGATTATGCATGTTAACATAGTGTTGTGTATGATGGCGTCATCGCATTGGGAGCAATCCTGTAATGATGACGTCTTTTGTAATTATTAGTTTTTTAATAAATAAATAAATAAAAATAAATAAATAAATAAATTGCTTTTGAAAACTCATATCATTTCTGCAACGAAGTCTTCTTCTATGGCGGCCATTTGTCGCACAAATGGGGTGTGCCTTATTACGCTGCTGTGAGAAGGTTTATAGATGCTATCGGAAGAATGTCGACACGAATTTGTCATAGCTTGTGTCCTCTATATACGAAAATAATGGCTACCTACCTACTTACTCACTTTCATTTGAACTCCAGTAGAGATAGTACAACAGCAACTGGCCATTACGATAGCTGTTTTAAAAATATTAGTTGTTGGGGGGTTTGTTTTGAAATCCTATTTTACGAGTGTCATACCATCGATACTTTTAAATTTCTAAAATTCCTTTATTTAAAAACGTAAAATCATTTGATGATTATTATCAATAAAAAAAAAAAACAAAAATAATAATTATGGGGAAACTTCTTTATTTCACCTTCACATCGAATCAATCCTTTCGCATCGACACGCGGCGAAATGATTTCCATACTAAGTGCGCGTTTTGTATGGGCAAACCGTCGATCGCCGTCGATAAGTGTGGCCCGACCCTAAAGGGTACCTAACTACCTATAATAATATTATTATTATCATTTATTTTCATTCATGTATTTTTAAAATTCAAAAATAAAAACGCTATCTTTACCTTTTAAATAATATTTATTTTAAAATCAAATTAACATTTCTTTGATACATCGATCTTATACAACACTGTTACACACTCATCTCTTACAACTATTGCGGTACATATATTTATAATTACACGAATATAGACATTTTAGTTCAAACTATGCGTTGAAAATGCCAACAGGTATGCTCTTGTGATAAGCTACAACTCCACTCACTATACCTACTACGAGATTTTGAAAACGTTCGAATGCCTAGCTAGAGTACAAAAATATGTAACCTCGCGTCGCGATTTTGCCGTACCTAAAAACCGGTATTGGTTTTGGTTCAATCGTTAACATGGTAACTATATTGCTCCTGTCATTCTGTTCCAGTATAAAAAATTTGCGGGACTAGATCGGTGTCTGCTGGTAAATTTGAGGTGCCTAGAGTAACTAATTACTTTGGAGATAGAACCAAGGCTTGAATACCTGGTTGAATTTTCAAACCAGTTTGCGCGCATGTCATGTCCATACATTTTAAGAAGAGCTTTTTATTACAATTGGGCTCTCAAGAAGCGGTATTTTTTCGGTTCTGATCATAGAGCATTTTCATTTTGATTCCTGCTCAAATATCAGACTGATTTGCTTCACTCTTTGGTTCTCGATTTGGTTTGATTTGATTTATTCACAATTTATGCACAAGAAAGAAAGAGATAGAGCATTGCGCTTTACTCGTCACGCGCTGCTTGGGATTAACCAGGTTTATCCTAGAAGCGATATCGCTCGTAAGTCGGTTTCGCTTTACGAGTGATTCGCCTGGGATCTGGTTTGAAACCGAAATTCACCAGGTTAAAAAAATACCGGTTTCCAGCCTTGGATATAACACTAAAGAAACGACTGCCTTATCTTCTAAATCGTTTGCCAGAGGATATTCGACGTGAACAAAATAAGTCTAAGTTTAAAACTATTCTTAAAAAATGTTTATTAGATTAGATACTCTTCCATAATCATAGCATTTGGTTAAGGACTTTTTTAGTAATACTACATTAGATTGTTATAGAAACTTCTACCTGCAGACAAACTGGACTTTATGTAATTTTATAATGTAATATGTTTAAGAAATAAATAAATAAATAGATAGTGGCCAGCCTGACCGTTAGAGTTTCCTCCCAAAATGAAATCAACGGCGCAACGTCACAATAACGCTTCCCAGGCAAAGAAATTGAACCTCTTTCGCTGCGCTGCTCCTCTTATCATATCTTTTTTTTAAATTAATTAATTTATTAATCAAAGCTTACATCTAAGATACATAAAATTATCTTCGCCAAACTACGAGGAATAAAAGAAATGAATAAGAAAAAATCAGAGAAATAAAAGACGATCGCACGAGGCGACGCGCGTCAGACATCTTTGTATAGTATCTAATAGCAATAATGAAAAAGTCGTGCGACCTCAGAGAAACAAAAGAAGGTCTACGAGGCGACGCGCAATTTCTTTGCATGCGACAGCGAACGAATTCTCAATTGAAAATGACAATCAATAGTTTTGATTAACTCGTAAATTCTCGATGATCACTCTTTTGTGAACAGAGTCAGTTGAGGGAAGTTGTAGTTGGAGCACATCCCTGTTTGCATCTGAAATGCGTGGTACACTCATGAGAAAATATAAAAGACTTGAATATTTTTTGTACCCACTGTCAAGATTGTTTGATAATATTGACTTGTTATTTTTTATGTTTTTATTTTTTTATTTTTAAGAAGACTAGAGTTTTGTTAAAACAAAAATTGTACACTTTTGTGGATTTGTTCACCATTTTATGCATTAAAATGAGCGAATATTGTTTTTTATATTCGTCAACATATTAATTACTTTTTTATCATAAGTGAAATAAGACTATATAGGTACTTCTGCAATTTCCTGTAAGTGATATACTTTCAGACATAATTAAATTAAGTCTTATTTTTGTGCTCATCCGGCAGACGAAGAAGACCTGGTAACTATATTTAGAAAAATAAAAGTACGTCTGGCAGTAAAAAAACAGTTTTAGCGTAAAAAAGTTCGTTGGAAAAACCATTAATATTAACCAGCAGCAATATATTTTTATTTATGATACAAACGAGGCAGACATGAAAAATGAAATTTTATTTACTTAATACTAAGGTAAAATACTGTTTTGCATTTCATTAAGTAGACATAATATTCTTATAGATGATAAAAGGGTATAAAAAGGAGAACAAAAGGTTAATTAGCTATAGCAAGTCTTTGAAACATAAAAAATAGAAATGTATTCTGTGCAAAAAAATACAGACTTATGAAATTTCGGTCAAAAACATTGTTTTATCTTCTACTGTATTTCTTTGTTTTGTCATATAAAAATATCGCTGTTTTATAAAACGCAAAAAAAAAAACAAATATAAAAAAGACAGTTTGTCGAGATTGCACGATATTCTTAAACTAATTTACCACAACTTTACTGAATAAGCGCTGTAAAGCGCTGTAAAGTATACAAACAAACCAAAATCACTAGTTTTTAAATAAAAAAGTAACGTTTTTACTGGCAAAAGGTAACATTTTATTCTAAGCTGCAATAGGAGCAATTTATTTCGCGACATGTATTCTGCACCAAGGGACCAAGTTTTGCGTCACTGTCAAGAGTTCTATTTTCTATTTCTATGCTAATCTTACTGTATAAAATTATACATAATCAGCTCGATGCTATCAGAACGATTCACTACTCCATAGTATTCTCTTTAGAGTGCCTCGCAGGCGGGAACGCCAATGTCGAAAGAAAGATCTGTTTTACATCTCCTACAGTAGAACTTCTTATGGAAGTAATACACTTATAAAGCGCGCCTGTAGGTTGTATAATAATGATGATAGATGATATATTTAATAGTACGATCAATTCTCTGAAAAATGCGTTTCAAAACGAAACATCTTAAACAAAGTCGAAAATATTGTCTTTTCTTTTTATATAAACACTGTACCTAAGTATTTAAGAAGTATGTGCAGTGAACGGCTCATCAATCTATACACCGGGGTATCTTGCGCGTTGGTATGTATGGCTTGATGTGCTGCCTACTGTACCTATGTATATCATATTTATAATTGAACATATGTATGCACATGCTTTATAAACAATTAAGGAAACTATAGGTCTATTTTATAGTAATAGTATATAAAAACATTTGTATGTGACCGTTTGTTTCTTAATAAAATAAAATAAAATAAAAACTTGCTTTACAAATGCATTGTTTAGGGTAACTTGGCGGGGTTTATGACAGATAATTATAAATTATGAATTCTATCCACAAACGTGAATAATTGTTACATTATTAAAATATTTCCATTTTCTTAAAAATAAAATAGACCCAAATAATCTTACGTGAGTACATTCACACTTTAACTGTAATAGATCAATTTGTCCATACAAGTAAAATACTTTAGTAGAAAATTTACAATGATAGAGTACATTTCACTTTCTATGTTTTTTATACTATTTATATTTTGAATTCTTTAAAAATTTCAAAAATATACATTCACAAAATTGTTCGTACAACGGAGAGTACAAGATAGAAAATATTTTAGACACCTTTTTGAGTTTTGATAAATACATATATTTATTTACACTAGGTAATTGTTGTGCTAACATAATTATGCGTTTGGAGATGTAACTAGCTGAAACATTTAGAAAAGTCTGCCGTGTTTACCTCAAAATGTAAAAAAATATTAAAGTGCGTCAGAAATTGAATACGGACAAAGAGCCGGTGGTGACCTCTCGTAGCCTACAAAATATGTGTCCATAAAGGCCAAGTAATATAGTCGGTGGTGACTATTGTATCGCCATTACGAGTATCTTCTTCTTCTTCTTCGTATCCTCATTTTTTTTAAATTATATTATATATGGGTTTGCTCTTGACCCCGATCCAGCCCGAGAGCAGTGATGGGATCTATTATGTAGCGAGCGAGCTTACCCAGAAAGAGCCTATTCACTCTGGCTTCACGCCGGCAGGAGACTCCACTCCTTTGCGGTGCGGTCATGTCATGACTGAGGGTCGTGACCACTAAAAGACTTGTTGAAAGAGAGTTGTGGGTCAGGGCTCTCCGGATACTTCTATTTAGGGCTAGGTGGATAGCCTCCGTGCCGCGTGGTGACGGCAGAGTAGAATACATTTGTCACCCACCAACCTTATTCTTCCCGTGGGTGTCGTTAGAGGCGACTTAGGGACTTACACATTGAACAGGGCACGAGCAGCAGCGCTCTCTGATACAGTAACCTTTTAATCTGCGATCTCCAACCCGCCTGCCAAGCGTGGAGATTATGGCAAAACCCTCCACTTGAGTGGAGGAGGCTCATAGTCCAGCAGTGGACTGTAACGGGCCGTTGATGGATAGCCTCCTGAGTGTTCGGTCAGTCCACCTATTTCTCCTGAAATATTTCTCCCAGGAGCAATATTTATCCATGTATTACTACTGCTTTATAGTGTCAATATGATGTATTTGTGGCTACTATCAGATACAAAAGTGTTACATAATGTTTATTAATTATATTTGATAATATTTGATTTATCACACTAATATTATAAATGTGAAAATATATTTGGAACTGTGAGGCACCCACAGAATATAAAATGATGATTGACGACTTTACACATTACTTAATAAAATAACACTTAGGTAGTAATCATTTGTGCAACAGGTTTTGTTTTAAAAACATAATTAATAAACTATTAGAAGAATATTAACTACATTTTAACATTTGTGACATGTTGATTGTGATTTGATGAGGTAATTTAAAATCAATGACATAGCCTTGAGATAGTAGCCCTGTCGCCGCTTTTAAATGAAGTAATCTGTCAGCTCTTGGTACTCAAATCAAATCAAATCCAAGCTTAGCTAGTATGAAAACCTTAGGATAGGATACAAGGCTCTCATTTGATTTAACAAGTGATCTACATTTTATGTGAAATCATTTTCATTTATTATATCATAAATTAGTCAAAATTTAAAATTAAACAAAAGACTAACATCCACACTCGGAAGACGCAATTTATAATAATAATAATATTTTTTTCAGAATAATAGTAAACAACAACAACTTACTTCTGTATGCGATTTTTAGTTAAAATTATTAAAATTCCTATACTTATTGGACCAGCCTCGAAATATAGGTTATATAGTCAACAATTTGATAACAAATATTTATAAATTAAAAATATAATAATATTTGAGTGATGACATTGAACGTTTATTTTCTGACGCCATTTGTAAATGGCGTCAGAAAAGATAAAAATTGTTGTAAAAATTGACAAACTTATTCAAACAAAAGTAATTTTGTGACAGAAAATGCTATTAACAGGATTGTAAGACGTCACTGCTTAAAATTAAAAATTTAACTTTAAAACAAATTATTGAAAAACAAAGTGGCGCCACCTGTCATGCAAAACGTTCAATGTCATCTAAGTAAAAAGCTGTGTGACATCTATATTAGAAAATATACACACATTCACACCATATTGGTGGGAACTATTCTATAATAGTTATATCTACATAATATTCTGCTATATTTTAAAAATAATAGTCATACTATAGGTAATTAAAAAGCGTATTAATGAAGAGTTCTACCGATACTGTTCCCTGGTCAGTAAACTTAAAGATGATTCTTCAAGTATGTGGCGTAATATTATGTAAAAAAAAAACAATATAACTAAATATTACATAATAATACATTTGAATAAGAAAAGTTAATTAATTTGACTCAATATGACAATTATGACAACATTACTAAATTACCTCGCGCGCTACGCGAGCCTTTCATTTATCTAAGTAAAATACTAACAAAAAGTCATAAATATAAAGAGATGATTCTTATTTTTTGGGAAAACATAATTGATGGATAAAGATAGTAAAATTATGAGGCTTTATATGCACTTGCTTGAAGAATTATCTTAAGTTAAATGACCTAAAAATTTCTTGATTTTGGTCATAATTTACGCAGCTTGAACATAGACGCTTAAGAAAACGTTCACAACTATAATACATAACAAATACTTTGAATTATTAACATTATACACATTTACATAAAAATTAAATGTTCTTTTCGTCAGCAGTAAATTGACACATATAAATTCACATTCCATTTTTACACGTTTCACATCAGAAAGGCCGTTCGAAATTCAAAATATCCGTGTCGTTCATTCTTTTTGTTTTTTTATTTATACGTCTGGCGTCTAGACTTTTTGGCCGTGAATTATTTGCTAATTTAATTTTTTAGCTCACGTAGGTTTGTTGCCACCTTTCTCGAATCCATCAACGAGAGTTTCTAGTATGAATTTGATGGTGATTTTGTAAATGTTTTCGACGTTAGGAGTGTAACGGTCTCCAAGCGTCGATTCCACCGCTGATAGGAAAGGCGCCTCAATTTTCTGTAAAAAGAAGACATTTTATTCTAATCTAAAACTTTAGTAAAAAAACCTCTGTTTTCGAATTTCGAATTCATATGCACGTTTATACGGTGAAGGAAAACATCGTGATGAAACCTGCACTCCTGCGAAGAAATTCAAAGGTTGTGTGTGAAGTCGACTAACTCGCACTAGACCAGCGTGGTCGACTAAGGCTGAATCGCCCTAATTCAGGGTAGGTTCGAGCCCCTCGGTGGGGACGAGTATGAGCTGTAGATGACGATGATGAAAACAAACCTAAGTTATTGCAAAATGGCTATCCTCAGCCTATATTATATAATGTTTAAGTTATAAGGCTATGAGTATAAACCTTCTGAATTAAAGTTGGTACTTGTATTTAAATTTGTATTCTTTTCATCAGCGGTGTAAGATCGAAGTAAACCACCAGTGACTTGCGAAGCGATAAGTGAATTTTCAATATTTGACAAACAAAATTGCAAGCTAGCGTTAGCGTTATTGTATCCAAGTATCCAGGATCTAAACCAAATTTACCTAACCGAAAATTATATACTTTTCTACCTAGGTTCATAAAAGAAACGTAATTCTTCATTCCTAACAGCCTCCGTGGTCAAGTGGTCGAGATTACGACGCCCGCATTACGGAGGTTTCGGGTTGGATTCCCGGTGGAGACACTGTCAAGCAAAAATCTCTTTGTGAGACTTTCCTCACTTTGGTTAGGACATTTCAGGCTGAATCACCTGATTGTCCGAAAAGAAAGACGATTCCGTGCTTCAGAAGGCACGTTAAGCCGTTGGTTCCAGCAACTATCTAGTCGTTACAAAAGCCAAGTCAGTGGCCTTTAGCGGCTCTATAACACTGACACCAAGGTTTGTGAGGTCGGTTGTCTATCTTACAACCCACACGATGATGATGATGATGATTCTTCATTCCCTAAACGTTTATATTTCTGTAGAGGAGGCCGAAAAAACTACCGAAAGAATCGCATCTTCGATTAACTAAAAAAACCTTTGCATGAGTAGTCCAACAGCGTCAAAAATAACAATATTTCTGAATATCGTTCCTAGAGATTATTGATTGATTGATATATACTTTATTGCACCAAAAAAGGGGTGTACAAAGGCGAACTTAATGCTATATAGCATTTTCCACCAGCTAACCTTTGGTGGTTAAGAGCAGGTTGAGGGTAGTGCCGCTAACAACAGCGTTCAACTTGAACTACTACATTAATCAGACAATTGATAAACTTACTAATACGTAAATATATTATTGTTAAATCATACTAAATAAATATTGAATAATCTTTTAAACGATGTTTACTAAAATTATTTTCGTTTGAAGATCACGACCAGCAAAAGGACAGTGAACCAGTCAACCCTTATAACAACATTACCTATTGCCCCATACGTCATCCTGACACGTGTCGCTTCCAAATTTAGTTTATTGAAGGCTTATCGATGGTCCCTTCGTTTTCTCTAAGATAACCCTGTTGGTTTAGGTAATTAACTAAAGGGAAACAATCTTAATACGTCTTATTATAAAAAACACATTTTTAAATCAGTTTAGCAATTAGCTGCTGCAAATTTAGAGCAGAGTGACTTGAGAAACTGATCAATTCTACCCTCACACCACAAGCGCCCTCGCTACAAAACATCAATCAATCAATCGATCGTTTTATCCCTTGGTAGACAATGATACGTTGGTTTTGAATGTAACATAGATCTGACAGCTGTCACATGCACCATCCATGATGTGAAACATGGTAAACTCGTAGCATTTCTTGTACATAGTTGTCTAATTTCAATAATATTACTGCGGTAAAGTACTACACCAACCGTGAGAATAACACATATTTCTGCTGTTAAAAGGTAGCCTATATCTATCCTTGCTATGGTTTTCCGTAATGTCAGATTCTGCTACACAAAGTAACAATAAACAAACATACTTTTTCTCAAAACTATGAACGAACAATGTATTCGTTCATATATTGTCAACATAACTTGGATAAGTGTGTGAGATCGAATTAACAATGGTTACTTGATAACTAGGTACATAATACTCAATTTTCTGAATGAAGAAGTTGTTGGAAGATGCTAACTTCTATATGAAGATTGGACACTTAGCTATTTATAATGGTTCTAAATTCAAACAAGTCTATTACTCTAATAATCATAAACGTAATATTTTTGCAGTATTTAATTGCGCACATTTACTGTATGAAAATCCTGTTTCTTTTTGCTTTTTTTATCTATATTTCTGTTTTTACTTTAATCTTTTCCTTCTATTACTTATGTTTCTTTCCTGCAGATCCTTTCTTTTCTTTTAGATACACGTTAACTACATAATTTTAAATCAGATGTACAGACTACAGATATTCATAAATTAAATCTTAAATTTACAGCAAGGCCCTTAATTGATCATTCGTCTCCTTTTTCTTTTATTCTTAAAGATAAACCAAAAGAGAAGCTCAAACCTTTATCTTCCAATTCCTTCCATCATCATCATTAACAGCTCATAATATTATACTCACCCAAAAATATTCCACCTTGAAACCAGGTATTCTCCTATGGCTGGCGCCGACCTCGTGTATGAACTGGAAGAAGTTGTCCAAGTCATCCAAGGTCTTGATGCCCTCATCGAGAGTGCTCATAACGTTGTTGGCATGTTCAGCCAGCTCCATAGAGTTGATTTGCTCCTCCTTCGTCCGACATTGCCGGAATTTCGCGAACATATTCAATAGGTCTTGGTTTTCTTCGAATAATCTGGAAAGATGGAGAAGAGTGTTAGCGATAATATTATTATTATTAATAATATTATTGGGTATGGAGTGAATGATTATGATTTTTAGAGCTGTTATACGAGTTTATAACGATTTTTCCACGCGATGTTGGCGTGATATAACACATTTGGTATGATCAGTTAAATTTTTATATTATTTTCTTGTAAAAAAATACTTCAAGCATAGTTTAGAGTGGTTCAAATGTTACTTAAAAATTGACAGATAAATCATTTATCGTTGAACTAGTGGTCCGCCCGCGGCTACGCTCGCGTTGTGTAAGATTTTCCCGTAGGAATAAGACTTTTTCCCATAAAAAGTATTCAATATATTAGTTCAGGTTCATTCCAAATTTCATCAAAATTATCCGTTGAGTACTTTAAGCGTGAAGGCGGAACAAACATCCAAACATCTAAACATCCAAGCATCCAAATATATTTTCAAATTTATGATGTGATTATTATAATTCGTTTATCTCCTATAAATTCAATTTAAAAAAAACATATCTTGAAAGAATTAGGTTGATTTGGCAACACCAACCACGCCTTTTTATCAAGAAGGTTCAACCCTTGAAGTTGTAAAACGGAGCATATTGTGCTCTTTATAGCGTTGTAAGATCTTGATACCAAATAGGCTTCCCTTGAGAGCTCCTAGTTATATTATAGAATTATTTGTATTGGAAAGGGCCTTCGGGAAACATTGATCGGAAGTGAACGTAATATTATTAGGTCAGCAAAAAAGAGTGAGTTGATTGACACCATTGTGATGTGGACATGTGACGTTTAGTGATTTTGTGCGAAGAAGTCGAGATTGGTGTGCAAGGTGGAATCAAGCATTTTTTTAAATTTATTTTTTTCGATATAGTAAAGATTTCTTTATTTACTCGTTTATAACGGATCTAAGCGTGACAGAAAAAAACACACTTTCATACAAAACTGCACAGCTTGGTGATCCTTTGAGGTTGTAAAACGGAGCATTGTGCTCTTTATAGCGTTGTAATATCTTGATACCAAATAGGCTTCCCTTGGGAACTCCCAATACTATAGCATTATTTGTTTTAGCAAGGGTCTTTGGGAAACATTGATCGGAAGTGAACGTAATATTATTAGGTCAGCAAAAAGAGTGAGATGATTGACTCTATTGTGATGTGGACATGTGACGTTTAGTGATTTTGTGCGAAGAAGTCGAGATTGGTGTGCAAGGTGGAATCTGGCATTTTTGACATTAATGACACCTGGACAGATGAATGGAGATCTCAATCTGTCCCCGAATTCCTATTTGAGCTGGACACGCAGCAACGCCCGGCAGGCTTTGAAGAACCCTGACACCTTTGGTGCAAATTGAACCGCATAAGAACAGGCGTTGACAACTGTTATCTATGGCACAGGTGGGGCTGGAGCGAGACGGCAGCCTGCGAATGTGGTCATCCGGAGCAAACAGTCCGGCACATTGTGTTTGACTGCCCTGCCACCCGGTACACTGGAGATGCCGAGGACCTAAAGGTACTATCAGACGGCGCAAAGCAGTTCCTCAGTGCAGCGGGTCAGCTATCTTACTGTAGCAACTAAATGAAAAAAAAAAAATGCCATACGATAAATAATAATTGATAATATGTACGTTTATTCGACGTTTTTATACGGTGAAGGAAAACATCGTGATGAAACCTGGATACTCCTGCGAAGAAATTCAACCAATCCGCACTAGGCCAGCGTTGTCGACTAAGGCCTAATCGCCCTAATTCAGGGTAGGCTCGGACCCCTCGGTGGGGACGTATTGAGCTGTTGACTATAAGCACTGGGGCCCCTAGCCGCTATAACTTACTTTGTGTTAAAGTATATTTCAGACAAAAAATCTCATTTATATCGCAGTCGCAACAAAAACACACACTTTTCGTGACAACGCCATCTTACTTTCGTCCCAAAAATTATCAGTTTTATAAATAAAATCATTCTGATTCCAAAAATAAATCAAATCGTTACAGTAGTCGGTTAGAAGCCGCACGAAGGCGGCCTCCATCAATATTTTGTCAATTTAAGAGACTTCAAACAGAAATGAACTTTCGAGAACAATTTGTTACAATTTCTGACCCAAATCATGCCTTTGAAGTCCTGACTTGACCCCAATTATTCCAAGTACCTATTGAATTGTGAATAAGGCGCGTTCTTTCAAGGAACTCGATTTTCTTTACGCCATGTTTTATAAAAATAATTTAGTTTATTTATCTTCTCAATTTGCTGATTGAATTATTTTCTTTTCAATGGTAAAAATACTTGACATAAGTTGAGGTGAAAATCGTTAAAAACGGAAGGCAATCTTCAAAGTTGCTGGATAACTAAAAAGGGGGAAAATCACCAGATCCAGATGGATACCGACGCGAAACCGAGTAGTCTGTAGTAAAGGTAATGTCAAAGTCAAAGTCAAATTAATTTATTTCCATAGGATGTTATTACATCACTTAGATCCGTCATTACATATTTTTGGGTGAGTTCACTAACACAATGGCGGAAATGACGGGGGTGTGTAGTGCAGGTGTGAATGAATGACTGTTGTGGGACTACGCGAAGTACCCTGTGGAAGTTAAGTCAAAGAACGTATCGAAAATTAAAATTGGACCAGCAACGTTAAAAAACAAAAGCAAAACAAAAGCAATCAAACAAGGTTTAACGTTCGCCCGCGTCATCGTATCGTGTTCATCACAAAACACGACATACGCCGACGAACATCGGAAACACTCGGATTGGGACGAAAAAAAATAACTATAGGCTCGATGGCGCAGTTGGTAGAGTCTACCAAAGAAGTAGAAGTCGAAGTCGTGGGTTCGAACTCGACCCGGACCAAAAGAGGAAAAAATTTACCGTATGTTGGAGGACAATACATGTTTCAAGAAAAAGCATACATTTCAAGAAACATGTACAGTCAACCACACAGGCTGGCTGCACGTAGCAGCGGACGCCGTCCAGTCACGAGGGAAAAAGCTCGCGCTTCGGGAAAAACAACACGAAACGTGGCCCCGGCTCAATCCAAGGAAATGACGCTACGTGGCCCAAGTTAGAGGCCTTTGGCAACTCAATAACCTGGGCCACAAGAGGCGGCCAAAGCGGAATATTGCGTCAAATTCCGCTCATTACACGCTAAATAATAATCTACATACTAACACTAAATAACTAACAAGGTCTGCTGTAAGACATTTCTTTAGAAATAAGCAGTGCCTGTTGTGTCGTTTTTCTATGTGATCATTTTCTGTTAACTTTATTGTGTACAATAATAAAATAAAAACTAACCTACAGATAACGATAACTGGCCAGATTAAAAAAAACACACAAATATTGAAATTATCATTTGACGATATCGTCGAAAAAATTAATGCAGAATTTTCAAATTCCGGGCCGAAGAAAAGCCTGCCTTGCGTACCTGTAGGCCAATTCTACTAAATAACTGCAACTGCTCGATTACGCTTGTCATTTGAGTCGTGCAGGAGCAGTGCAGTTCAAACAGACGTATTCTACTAAAATTTCCTGCACTAGAACTACACGACTACTGCGCTGCTCCTGCACTGCAACTTCACGAATCCTGCAATCAACCTGCAGTAGAACTAATGCAGGTAATGTTACCATATACATGAAATTGATTTCTACCAATGCTATGAATGAACGACTGAATGAACTTCAAAGAAACCGCAACAAAACTGCTGTCAATGTCATTCAAATGTCAAAAAAAAATAACAGAATACGATTATTTTGCAGTGAACGTGCAGCTACAGTAACGTTTTTTTAATGGAATAGCTAATTATTTACTACAGCGCCACTGCAACAATCCTGCACTAGGACTGCATAGCAGAATACCGAAACGTCAAAATTTGCTCATTTTGACACACGTCGCGTAGCAGTGCAGTTGCAGTTATTTAGTAGAATTGGCCTACTGGGCGTTATTCAACCCAAAAGGCAACACAAACAGCAGAAGGGTTGGCGTCAAAAGTAAATAAACTTAGTGACATCCAGAAAATTCCGGAAAAAGGGTCAGATGAATTTAAGCCAAATAACGAGTTGAAAAGTTGGTACTACTGCCTGCATGTTTGCAGTAGGTAGAGAGAGGGATATATTTACAGAAGTCAAAAAGCTTTATATACATTGGTAAAAACCAAACATAACCCAGTTTCTGGAATTAGCAGTGCCATCTGTCGGCTATGGAAAAGTTACATCACAGCTATTATAAATGACAAAAAACGTATCAGCTTTACTATCAGCTTTATTAGTCTAAATTTAAAACACCAAAGCCAGGATTTAACTTTTAGTTTCTTTTCTACATACCCGATAATTATAGTTTTTCTAAACTTTTTTACTGTCTAAGTTTTTAAATCTCTTTGTGATCTGTAAATTAAAATCCATTTTTTGCCCGGGGATAAATTATAAAAAGTGTCTAGTAGTGGGCAGGTCATGTGGCTAGATTTAGAGATGGCAGGTGGAGTAAGACCCTAACAGAATGGTGGCCAAGGCAGGGGAAAAGTCGATCCGGTCGACCTGCAACTAGGTGGGTCGAAGATATAGAGCGGGTCGCTGGAAAGACTTGGCTGAGGTGTGCACAGGATCGCAAAGGTTGGCACGAAAAAGAGGAGGCTTATGCCCTGCGGTGGGTAGTGAGAAGCTGATAATGAATGAATGTCTAGTAGTAGGTGTGTGAACTAGAGTTACATTCAGTATGAAATAATAATTCTAAGAATATAATTTATTATTCGCCTACCCCCATAAAGTAAGTGCGTCAGAAAGGCACCCTCACATATTTTTATAGCCAACATAATAATGTCAAGGCTAGTTCTAGAATAGAGGCCTAGAACAGTGGTATTCAAATATGAGAGTTACGAAGCCCCCATATTATTATACTAACAGACTCACTATCATCTCATACATAATTTATAATGTGAGGTACTCATCCCATGGGAAGGACTCGATTATTATGTGTATTGCGCATGTATTAAATGTCGCCCTAAATCTTAGACAATCACGCGGATTCAAAGAGATTTTCGGTCGTAGGCGACTGTTGTGTGCTCACAATGCAATGTGATGTTGTATTACAACGTAAGGGCGTCAAATAAATGTACATAATATATGTTTATTTTCATCTATTTATAGGTAGATGAAAATAATATGTGAATTACTTATTCTCATCAATCAACTCAATCTTTAATTTAGCTTTCAAACAAACTATAGTTGCAAGCCGTCTCACGATTTTTGAAATAAAATAATAGTACATTGTTATACGAGGGGTGAAAGTAACTTATTTAGCGCCGAGACGGGGTTTGGGGCCTGAGCGCAGCGAGGAGGGGCCCTAATAGTTCGAGGCACTAAATAAGTCTTTAACCAGAGGTAAACACTGTGCTTTTCATTACGAATACAAGGAAAGTTAAAATAAAAACACGAATTAGGTAAAGAAAAAATGAGTGACTTCCATATCTGAATCAGATGAACTCATTGTAAACAAAACCCTACAACTCGAAAAACAAATGATACTCGGATTGTTGCTTTCTCGCCTATTTTTTATTTTTTGCTGTGGCCGTGCCGGCCAGCTTTTCAGCCGATTGTGATTTTCCCTCCGGGCTGAAAATTATTACCTTTAATCCGCTCCTCAGGCAACTTCCAAACTACTTTCAGAGTATGAGTAATGAAAATTGTTTTTTCTGGCGAATTTTTTACGATTAGTTAGGTACACAAAGGCAGGTAACTGAAATCTAAACACTTGCACTGCAACCTTCATCTAAATATATAAAAGAAGACACTGACTGACTGACTGACTGACATATCAACGCACAGCCCAAACCGCTGGGTCTAGAGATTCCAAATTTGGCACGTAGGTTCCTTAAGAGGTCTAGGAGTGCACTAAGAAAGGATTTTTCAAAATTCACCTCCTAATGGGATGAAACGGGGGTGCAAAGTTTGTATGAGGAAACAAGATTAGTTACACTATTTTATTTGAAACTTCACAGGAGTACTCCTATCAACATGAGTATCGTTTGTATGGTTTATCGGGACGCTGATTACGGAGACAATAACGTTTTTAAAATCCTTCATGTACGTGTATGGTACGTGTAGGGTAGGTGTAGTGTATTTTGCCTTAGTTCGGTCGTCGCGAGCAAAAACTTAGCGGGCAACAGCTAGTTATTTATATTATAAGTACCGAATCATTTCCAAGGGGGTTCAACATCAGAAACTTTGATAACCTTGGCCTAGTCCCTGCAGAGTTCTTGTAAGGTCAGGCACGTAGCGCCTAAGCCAAAATTATTGACAACGGAATGAAGATTGTGAGTGGAACAGCCTTTTAGAAAATATTAGGTCCTTACATATGAAATTGGCGTTTTGTATGGGAGGAACAAAAAGTCGAAAAATTTTTATATAGTATATTTATTTAATCAAAGTATGAGCCATTGTAATCTATGCACTTTTGCCATCTCATAGGTAGTTCATTGATCCCTTTACTAAAAAAACCATTCGGACGGGAATCAATAAAATCTTTGAAGGCGATTTGGACTGCCCCATCTGAGTTGAATTTTTTCCCTTGCAAGAAGTTATCCAAATTTCGAAAAAAATGGTAATCTGTTGGAGCAAGGTCCGGGGAGTACGGTGGATGCCTTAGACATTCCAATTGAAGCTCTTCTAATTTGCTAGCCGTCTGTTGTGCAGTGTGTGGTCTAGCGTTGTCGTGAAGCAGCAGTGGCGTAGAGCGATTGACCAGCCTCGGTTGTTTACCAGCTAGCTTTTCCATCATGGTTTGCAATTGCTGACAATAGTCATCTGCCGTAATCGTCTGGCCAGATTTGAGAAAACTGTAATGAACGACACCGGCGCTAGTCCACCAAACGCTTACAAGTAACTTTTTATTGGTCAATTTTCGCTTGGAGCAGGCTTTGGCTGGCTTGCCAGGGTCCAGCCATTGCGATGAGCGCTTCCGATTATCGTAGAGAATCCACTTTTCATCACAGGTAATGATTCGATTTAAAATCCCTTCGTTATTGTGCCGGTCAAGTAATGTAACGCAGCAGTTGACGCGCGTTTGCCGGTTTGCTTCACTCAATTCGTGAGGAACCCACCTTTCAAGTTTTTTAATCTTCCCAATTTGCTTCAAGTGGATTAAAACAGTTTTATCACTAACACCGAAGCCTGCAGCTAACTCGGACGTGGTTTGCGATGGATCCGCTTCCACAATAGCCTTCAATGCTTCATTATCAACTTGGGTCTCCGGCCGTCCACGGGGCTTGTTTTGCAGGTCGAAATTTTCAGAACGAAAACGTTGGAACCAAAAACGCACTGTGTTTTCTTTTGCGACACAACCGCCATACACATCATTAACCCTTCGAGCCGTTTCCGCAGCACTGGTGCCACGGTGGAACTCGTACTCGTAAATAACGCGATATTTCAAATTTTCCATTTTGTAAATCGAGCGATGCAAACAGAAAAAAGATAAGTAAAAAAACAAATGAATGACGGTTTACGAAACACAACTACATGTGGAAATAGCTGTATAAATTTGAATTTCGAATTCCTAACCAAATAGGAGAAATTTGTGATCAAAGTGGCCAGTACGACAAAACGCCAATTTCATATGTAAGGACCTAATATTTGTATTTGAGACTGGTCAGTCAAAGTACTTGAGTAATAATTACAAAAGTAAAAATAATTATGAACTGATTATAATTAAGTACGGCGCTAGTAGTCATATAAAATGGAATTTCAGTACGAAACAACAAGAAAGAGGAACTGTCAAAATTAGTTCATTTTCTTACCACGCGCCAATAGCACACTGTACAGACCTACCCTAGGAAGACACACAGAATCTGTAAATGGACCATTAAATATGGAAATGTCAACTTTCTGAAGAGACATGCAATTTTGTATAGTAGGTACTACCGGCGCCGTTTATTTCATAAATAACTAGGTCTGTGTATGGATTTCATTACGCACAAAGCAATACGCATAATTTTAAAACAACATGTTAGGTATGTGTACATACCTATACCTCTTTGCCTCTTTGGCTGTTGCTGGCCGTAAACATTTAGATTTATTTGAATTAGGAAGATAAGTTTTGACATGAGAAAAAAGAGCGGATTCTAGGTTAGACTGCGCGTGTAAAAAGATCTTGGAAAAAGTAAATAAAAAACTATCTCTCGTAACATCTAGCTTTCAGTTTAAAATACCACCTCCACCTACGCTTTACAATAATACTATAATAGCTAAAAGCGTACTATGAAAACCATGTTCGTTGTCATGGATCCTTTAAACATTATAATCTTAATATTCAATACCTAAATACTCAATTCTGCTTCAAAACGAGCAAAAGTATAAAACGAAATTCAAACATTTATTTTCTTTATTGCAGTACTAATGAAAAAAAATCTCGAATAATATTCTCATTTGCAAATTATTCCCGTTCGCGGCAATTTTAAATTTCGAACGGAAACTGCGACGTCCGTTGAGAACCGGGTTCTATTCAAGCAAATTGTAAAGACTAGAACTATTCACAGGGAAAATATTGAATGAAAAATGAGAGGTATTGAGGTGAGCAACAAGGCTACGAACTGTTTTGCTGCGAAAAGTGGTTTGATTTGAATAGTAATATTGCGTTTGTTTTCAGCATTAGTAGCTGGCTTCTAAGGAAAGAGTACAATACTATATAAACTCATGAAATAAAATGAATAGTTTAATAACTTTTGGATATTACATCTCTCAAATTCGGTAACAATCACAACACCATCATCAACAACTCATAATAATTATGTGCCACCGAGGGGCTCGAGCCTACCCTGGAATAGGGTGATTAGGCTTAGTCGACCACGCTGGCCCAGTGCAGATTAGTACATTTCTCACACTTATTAATTGCTTCGTAGAAGTGTACAGGTTTGCTCACGGTGTTTTCCTTCACTGTAAGAGCGTCGAATTAACGTACATAAATATTACAACATGTAGGTATTACATTTAAAACATTTATTTTTTTAAATATTTTTTTGTACATTTGAAACGAGTGTTTAGTGATAGAAATTATATAAAGAAGAGTAGAAATTATAAAAATATATAAGCCACTTCAAAAGTATAATGGCAGCTCATTAAATTTGACACCAAAAGTAACAATATTATCTACTACACAACTTCCACGATAATTGATGATAATGATGATTGTTTTTTTTTTATTGATGTGTCCGTTTTTAGCTACTACCAAGTGTTTTTTTTTTTCATTACGCTTTTTTATGATAATAAAATATTAAACATCAAAAACTTTCTTAATTGTCATTCAAAATGGTAGCAGCAAGATGCTGGATACTACAGAATCGAACCTATCAATATAACAGATGGAATGCAATTTAAAAATGTCTTCGAACGTTTCAATGAAATAAGCCCTTTGAATGAAGAAGAATTCAGAGATTTTGACGCTTTGTATCTAAAAAAGCGGTGCTTAAAGGCGAGAAATGCGCAAATTTGAGAAAATATCCTAAAAAGGCTTTGCTTGTTAGTCGCCCGTTATTTGCATTCACAGAATAGGAAACTCACTGAACTGTGTAGTGAGAAACAAGGTCGGGTTCCAAACGACAGAGTTATCGTAACAAAGTGGAATTTTACTTGCTGAATGTTTGTAAGATTATGGAGAAGTGAAAAGAGTTAATAAGTAGGTGGAATATAAGTTTCAAACTAAACTCTACTGGTAACATCGTTTAAGAACATAAGTCTAGTTTTTAGTAAATAGTCAAATTTGACATGAAAATTCATAAGAATAGTGATTGATTCACGTGAAAATTCATAATTGTATACTTATTATTAGGATAGTGAAAAGTGATTAATGCGAGTAGGTCTGTGACTGTTAGAGTTAGTCTCTGTGACTGGTGTTCAATATAAAAGAACACTAGTCAAGGCGAGTACTATCTTACTTGTTCGAAATCTACAGTCTCCAATAATGGGTTAAACAGAAATGCTGAAAGTGGCGCCCGACCTCATCTACAACTAAAGGCAGTTTTACACTTTATCCTGTCATCGCGTCCTGGAGAACTCCACAAGTGCCGGCTGACTGCTTCCAGGGGAATCGTTACCCTGGTCCCATGTTTCAAGAGGATGAAGCGTTTTCTGGACTGTTTGTGCGGAAAGAATGTCGTAAAATAAATCCTTTAGATGTTAAGTCGTTTCTGAGATGAAATGCCAACTGTGTAAGCTTTTTGATCTGATCGTTCTATTTCATATTCAATACCTATTAGAAATGCATAAGACTGTCGATAGACGGTGTTTTTATCTTTTATGGTGAACAGATATGGTTTTGGTACTGGGAAAGATAGATTAATAATACCCTAGAACATAATATAATATGCTAAGGTTGGTCATATGTTACTTTTTACCGCGGGAAAAAACTTATTCCCATAAGAAATATCGCAATCAACGTGGGAGTAGCCAACTAGTTATTATAATAAAAAACACAAGTTATTAGCTAAATTTACCTAAATTGTACCTTTGTTGTGTAAGAGACACTAAACGATTCCTCCATCGAAATTTAATTTAACCGGAAAACGATTTAAGGTAATAAATAAAAATAATAAAATATCTAGTATAAGAAGATAATATTATTATGTTTACTTAGAGCGTCGGTAGTGGCTAGGGCCGCTGTAGACGCGGGTTCGATCCCCACCACGTACCAATGTGTTTTATTCATTGTAAGTTTATTCGACGCTCTTACGGTGAAGGAAAACATCGTGATGTAACTTGCACACTCCTGCGAAGAAATTGAAAGGTTGTGAGTGTACTGTGTAGTCGACCAACCCGCACTAGGTCAGCGTGGTCGACTAAGGCCTAATCGCTCTAATTCAGGGTAGGCTCGAGCCCCTCGGTGGGGACGTATATGGGCTATTGACGATGTTTACTTACTTCGAATAAACATTAACATAACAAAGCTTGTAAAGCGCCTGGGAAAACAACAAGAGCAATCCCACACCGACAGCTCGCATAATTTAGTCAGGCGTTTTGGAAACTTGTATTCTCGTTCACGTTTGTTTAACTTGGCTTTCCGGTGCGGTTTGTTATTTGTTACTAAAACTTTGAAGAGTTTCCTTGCAAAGTTTCTTTGAAGAATCAGAAATCCGTTCCTGTTGGTTTGACCTAGAAAGTAGTTGGCCAACTCGAGTAGGTAGTTAGTTGATGTTTGAAGGTTAAGCTGGCTTCGAGGCCGAATTTATTTTTCTTTTATCAAAATGATTGATTGATTGAGTTGTATTTTAAATCAACTTCCTATACAAATAATAAAGAGTCGATAGAGATTTTTAGTATGGAAAGTCGAAATATTTTGGGCGTTTCTCGACGAGTTTATAGGGAAGATAATTGATCTCAAAACTCGAGAATGGCTAGACTGATTTGGCTAATTTCGATCTTGAAATATTTGTGGAAGTTCAGGGAAGGATTAAACGGTGAGAAATATAAATAATAAGTAACAGAAAAAAAAACGGCAATATAGTTTTCCAATACAAAATGGTCAAGTGTAGGTGTAGGGTAGACGTTGGGAAAAATGGCAGGACAACGTCTGCCGGATCAGTTAGTAATAATATAAAATTATGATGCTCTGAGCACACCATTGTACACAGGGTGTAACAAAACAGGGGTACCAAACTGAAACACAGCGATGGTACTATAACGATGGTGGAGCCAACTCTAAGAGGAATGACACAACGGTATATATATGACTTTAAATATTTATTTGGGGCTTTTCACAAAGACGATTCTAGCTGGTGGTAGAGAACCAGAGCGCGAGGCGGCTCGCGCCCCACTCAGTCAAATCTCTTCCAAATTCGTAACAGAATATTATGTTTCATAACGTGGTTGCGACAAAACAACGGCCAGTAACGCCGTACGGTAAAGCAGCGAGTGGGCCACGGAGGCCGCACGCTGCAGTACTATGGGGCCGCTCCACGTAGCCCAGTTGAGTTTATATGCTCTGTGTGCAAACTCCGCGATATTTATTTTCTTTTGAATTGATTCTTTTTAGTTGTTATTGGCACTCGAGAGTTGCCTGATTTTGGCGAAAAAGCATAGAATAGTTGGGAGTCAAGAAAATGAAGAGCAGACGAGGATTTGTCAAATAGGTTTATTCGTGAAAAGATTAAAATATTATTACATTAAGAAACTGTGTATTTGTTCGAATTGTAAGCGAGTCGTCTCTACCAGAACTGGGCTACGTGGAGATGCCCCACTTTTTGTTACACCCTGTATAAAAATGCGCATTAACAATAACCCTGTTTATCCCAGCTCTTAGTAAACTTGAGCATAAAATAAATTCACTATCAGCTTTTATGTTTCAAGTTTCAAGTGGTACTTGAACTCGGCTTTAAACTAATGGAGGCTTTCAGGGTATAGCCTGTAAGTATAACTCGCAAGGGACGACGGTAAGTGGGTAGCTGGAAATTATATTACAACTAGCTTTTGCACGCGACTTGCTAGAACTCAACTGACACCCTGTATAATGTATTTTTAAATTGAATCGTATTATCTTCCTCATCAAGTTGTAAGGTTGACTACCGACCTCACATACACTGTGTCAAGAGCCGCCAAAGGCCACGATATGGCTCGTGTAACGACTAACAGCCTCCGTGGCCGAGTGGTCGAGACTTCGACGCCCATTACGGAGGTTCCGGGCTGGATTCCCGGTGGGAAAACTGTCAAGCAAAAATCTCTTTGTGAGACTTTCCCCAGTTTGGTTAGGATATTGCAGACTGAATCACCTCATTGTCCGAAAAGAAAGATGTTTCTGTGCTTCGGAAGGCACGTTAAGCTGTTGGTCCCGGCTACTATCTAGTCGTTACATGAGCCATGTCAGCGGCCTTTGGCGGCTCTATAACACTGACACCAGGGTTTGTGAGGTCGGTTGTCCTTTACAACCCACACGATGATGATGATGATCTTTCTTGGGCATTCGAGCAATCAGGAGATCCAACCTGCAAATCCCCGCCGGAATTCAAACCCGTAACCTCCGTAATGAGAGACTAATACTCAACTACTCGGCCATGGAGGCTGTTCAGGTACGTTTCGCAGTTCCAGATACGCACTTGGCCAATAAACGCATTGTACCTGATACGCATGTTACCAAACATGAGTACCAAGTGTCCTAAGTATCCACAGATTCCGCCACTGTGTTAGTGAACTCACCCAAAAAAATTTAATGACGGATCTAAGTGATGTAATAACATCCTATGGAAATCAATGTTTTTTTATTTGATTTGATTTGATTCCTAATACGCAAGTGAATAAAAATGCAATTGACCAAAAATAATACGCGGGTTACCAAAAAAGCCGAAATATTGTTCTGTACACGAAAGAGATTGAATCAGATTACATACTTGAAGTTACAATGGCCACTTCGTCCTAGCAGCGTTTTCCCGGCCTAGTGCTGTCCGCTTTCCTCTCAATCGTCTCCACTTTGCCCGGTCTTCGGCATCCTTAGGTGTGAGATTGTTCTCCTCCATATCCGCTTTTGAGCCGTGTGGTGACGGCAGAGTAGAATAAATTTGTCACCAATCCCTACTCTTCCCGTGGGTGTCGTAAGAGGCGACTTAGGACTGCACATTGAACAGGGAACAAGCAGCAGCGCTCTCTGATACAGTAACCTTTTAATCTGCGATCTCCAAACCACCTGTAACGGGCCGTTGATGGATGATATCCGCTTTCACGGCGTCCAGCCAGCGCTTTTTAGGCCTACCACATGATTTAGGGCCTTGGCCGGTGAGGTCGAGGCATCTTTTTCCTACGTGGTCTGACGGTCTGCGCCTTATATGGCTATACCATCGGAGGCGATTGAGGTATCGAAGCTAAAAAATACCAGTCAAGTGCGAGCCACACTGGCGAAAGAAATATCCATTAAGGTTTCTTTTTGTGAGATTTTTGAGTGAAAACTAGTTATTAGAACTTTTATATACTTGGTACTCTTATATACTTGGTGATCTCATTATAAGGATGGATTTTATGCCCTTGAAATCATAAAAAAGTTTTATAGGGGTATTTTTATGGGGTTGGCAGCTCTCTAGGGGTTATTTAGGTTGCTAAGTGGTGTTTATGGGGCGGTATATAGCGCTCTTTTTTGAGGGTTAGTTTACGTTTATACTGATAAAGTGAAAGGGGCTTGCATAAAATAATCACCTATGAAAGCGTACTTGTAATTCACAACTTTTCAAAAGGCGTAATTTTATTTATATACTTTCATACAATAATTTGATTCAATCAGTTAAATATGTATGTATATCACAGTATATATTATAATATTATAAATGTGAAAATATATTTGGATGTTTGGATGTTTAGATGTTTGGATGTTTGTTCCGCCTTCACGCTTAAAGCACTCAACGGGTTTGGATGAAATTTGGAATGGAGTTAGTTTGTAACCTGGATTAACACAAAGGATACTTTTTACGGGAAGAAGTTCTAATCCCACGGGAAAATCTTACATAACGCGGGCGTAGCCGCGGGCGGACCGCTAGTAAATAAATAAATAAAAAAAATATATAATGACGACATCTCACGCACGGCCATCTGATCCCAAACTAAGCAAAGCTTGTACTCGTACGGTGGGTGGGTATCAGACAGCTGATATAATACATTATGTACTTAAATGGATAAATACATACACAAGGTGAACTTACAGATTATAAATCTATGCGCCAGACATAAACGTCTTTTTTTTACATTTACAAACTCGCTACATGTTTTCTCTACCTGTAACTGACTTGAATTTGGTCAACTGCTATAATGACTTCCACTGTATGTTTAAAGGAAAATCTTTATACCTACTTATATTAAAGGAAAAACTGAATCCAAATGTATGTTTTAAGAAATCCAAATGACTAGCTATTAGATCAACGCAGAGGCTAAATTTTTGGGTCTAGAAACCTGAAATTTGAACAATTATTTCCACTTAAGGACGGGTTTATTCATGCAAGATCCCCTTAGAGAAAGGGGGAAAAGGTAGGTAGATATAAAACTTCGTTGTTCGAAATGAAAACCAAGCGTGCGAGGTCGCGTTTGGATGGTTGCGGTTACTTACATAAATCTTTCAACCAAAATACTTCAAAAGTCTCATTTACCCGCCGTTAAAAATGAACATAAACCTACCCTCAGCGTGTTTCATTCCTTTATGTAAAAAAAAGGTTGTTAAACGGCTGAATAAAAGTTTTATAACAGCCGTGTTAGGGAGGAAATAACTGTAAATTTTCCCTATGGGGAGATTGGGGTGCAAGGTAAGTCTTTTGAATGTCAGTGGTAATCAAATAGGGTGGAATTAGATTACTGACTTTTTTCCTGGATAACTGGATAGTATGTTCTCGCTATAACTTTATAAGGAAACTTCGCCCTGGTGCCGACGGCTATGTTCGTGTGACAACTCTTAAAACTGAAACAGGGATACTTAAACGCCCTAAAATTATCGCCATTACTGATGGAAAACGAACTGGAACAAAAATCAAAACAAAAACAAGCTACAGATAAAGATAAATGAGAAAATTCTGAAGTACAGAGTGGAGGTTCCGTGTCTAAATCGTTGTCTGTCAGAATCTAAAGCCACACCATTGATGTAACAAATCCTTGACCTTCACCGAGCGTCGAATTCAATACATAACCTAATTAAATTTACCGCCGCTCCCGACCCGAATCGGACGCATTATTGATAACTGTTTACATTTCATCTATTATTTTCTTTCATTAATTTTCTATTTATTTTGGTAATTCGTGTATGAACTGAAACAATTTCTGTTATAATACAACATTATTATAATTAAATCAAGCTTTGGCGGCTCTATAACACTGAAACACCAGAGTTTGTGAGGTCTCAAAAAATGCACAAATGCCTGTGCCAGGATGCCCTGCTCTTCTATCATACACTGATCGACGACGGCGATCTTCGATCACAGTTCTGTGATCGACGATGGCGATCGACGGTTTGCCTATACAAAACGCGCGCAAATTATGGAAATCCTTTCGCATCGGCGACGACGCGGCGAACGGATTTCCATCTATATCATAAATGGCGCGCCATAAACTTCAGACTACATAATTCATATATTCGTTATAATTATCTTTGAAATTTTCTGTGATATTTGTCTTTGTGGTAAAATTAATGTGGCGAATTTCCTAAGTAACTTAATTTGATTTATTTATAAATTGCTCTGAGTCTTAATAGACTAATGTCTTTAAGCTCTGCTCAAATTGAGAGCTGAAGCGATATCCGGCAGATAAAATAGTCATAGGAATAGTTGACTGCTATCTATCTACTATAATCTATAATATAATAGTATTTTTTAGATATACATTAATTGTCTGTCTGTATGTAAATACTTGCATCACGCAAAAATTACTGCACAAAATCGGATGCGATTTTCGCAATTGTATTGCTGAAGGTCTAATTTAAAAACTTGTACATGTCTCATCCTGATACGCCGCCACATAGAAGCTTTCTTTTTCATTTTCGTGCTAAAGAAAGTTCACCTCGGAGATTAAACTTTGATCATGCAAGTGAAGTTGCGGGCCGACGCGACGGCTAGTTTCAAATCATCATCATCATTGGTCTGTGTCGTCTTTTCAGACGTTTTAGGTAATGTCATCAACAGCTCATTATACGTCCCCACCGAGGGGCTAGAGCCTAACTTGAATAAGGACGATTAGGTCTTAGTCGACCACGCTGGCCCAGTGCGGTTTGATCGACTTCACACATCAACAACATCATCAACGGCCCGTTACAGTCCACTGCTTGACTATGAGCCTCCTCCACTTAAGTGGAGGGTTTTGCCATAATCTCCACGCTTGGCAAGCGGGTTGGAGATCGCAGATTAAAAGGTTACTGTATCAGAGAGCGCTGCTGCCCGTTCCCTGTTCAATGTGTACTCCCTAAGTCGCCTCTTACGACACCCACGGGAAGAGTAGGGGTTGGTGACAAATGTATTCTACTCTGCCGTCACCACATGGCGACTTCACACACAACCTTTGAATTTCTTCGTAGGAGTAGTGTGCAGGTTTCATCACGATGTTTTCCTTCACCGTAAGAGCGTCGAATAAACGTACCTATACATATGAATTCGAAATTCGAAAACACATTGATACGTGGTGGGGATTGAACCCGCGTCTCCTGGACGGGAAGCAGCGGCCCTAGCCACTAGACCACCGACGCTCTCAGGTAATTTATGTAGGTAAACATAATCCATATAAACATATTTTAAAGAGCTATTTAAAAAAGAGCAAAGCCTGTGGAGTTTACTCAGCAAGTTCGTCTTCGCAGAATGCTGCACGTGGTAATATAGACAATAAACAAATATGTAAGGGAAATCTCACACTAGCGTCATCCTAACCATTCAGACGATCCTGACGATGATATCACCACCATTGCGTTGGCTGCCAAATTACTCGACCAGATACTTGCGCCCGCAACCTTGTGTTTTATCCCTGGCAACGTCCTGAAGCGAGGCCCGTACCCTACGATGAGATCAACCTAAGTTCATTGTCCGTGTCTGTCTGAGCTTGAGCCTTCCACTCCCCCCCAAATTTGAGCGTTAAGGGCCTTGATTCAAATACGTAAAGTTTGGTTTGACTCAAACCATTTTGATCGTTTACAAAGGTGGTTTGAACGGCTTGTCAAACATTTACGTGTTTGAAGCATGTTTGATGCAATTTCATATTTTTGTTGTGTTTGACGCGTCAAAAGTGTAATTACGACAGCGTACAGAATCAGACTGATTGATTGATTGATATATACTTTATTGCACCAAAAAAGGATGTACAAAGGCGAACTTAATGCTATATAACATTTTCTACCAACTAACCTTTGGTGGTTAAGAGCAGGTTGATGGTAGTGCCGCTAAAAACAGCGTTCATCTTGAACTACTACATTAATAGGTAAATATCAGACAATTGATAAACTTACTAATACATAAAAAGACTGCGCAGAGCCGTTTGACAAACCAACCTCAAACGGTTTGATCAAACACGTAAGGTTTGAGTCAAACCATTTGACCGTCTCCGCGACAGGGTCAGCGATTTTGCATTCCGAATGGGGTTCGTCACGCTTTAAACGAAGCTTGAACAGTTTTCTATCTTATCTTGACAAGTGACAAGAAAACTGTATTTAATTTAGGTAATTATAAATGGTGAAAATTACAAGAAGGGCACTCGTGAGTCCGGTTTAATGTAGAAGGAAGTATGAACGAGATAAATAACAAAAACACGTTGTCGTCAGTGCTTTGCTGCTTGCAATACAAATAAAAAAATATTGTTTGAAAGGTCTACTGACTACAAAATTAAGTATTACATTTTCTTTGAGCAACAGAACCTTTTAAAAGTGAATTTATACGAAAATTATAATAATGAATATGATGAATAAAGCTTCTTCTAAGCATTTTATTAAATCAAGGCTTTTAAGGATACTACGCTTTGGCAAATCAAAATTTTGCTTTCAAACCTTCCTGAATCGAAGTCGCTATAAAGGAATTACTTTGGAAATATTGCCTTGGGAGATATTGAGCCATTTCCTGTACAAATAGAGTTGGAAATAAAGTTTCCGACAATGTAACAGCGAAATGACAAAGTATTATACGAATATTTATAATTGTTTTAGATTTTTCCTATGGTAACATATATTTTTCCTGTGATAAAAAGTAGCCTTTGTATCTATATAATATCTTCCGAAGTCCAACCTTTCGGTTGGACTTCGAATCGCAACCACAATATTTTCTTTTTCTAAAATCGTCATTTACGAAGAACAAAGAACATGCTTAAACCACGTACATAACTGTTAAGAAATAGGATTAATTGGATTAAAATGGTGGCGAATTTAAAGAACGACAGATAAGATAATTTCTAATCCTGATCAGCCTGTCTACTGAGATTCTATTGAGCCACCTCTGTAAAGACTTATACTCAGCCACGCGTCGAATATTTTTTTTACTCTTAGAGGCTAAGCTTAAAAGAAAGAATCCTCCTTTCACGATTTTACAAGGGCCATCATAGAAAATGATAAAAATATAATTAAGCACAGGAAAATTCAAATCAAAAACTCCTTCGCTACGATTCCAGTAAGGAGTTTTTACCGGAAAATTAACTCTGTCCCAAAGTCCCAATCAAAGATTTCCTCAGAGGAAATAAAAGAATGAATGAATGAATGACGATCGCTTCGGAAGATTTCTGACGCGCGTCGCCTCGCGATTGTGTTTTGTTCCTCCCAATGAGTTAAGAAACGTCAACTCTCGCTATTTCGCTGACTCGCAAGTTTTGATAAATAAATAAAAATATTTTATATTATTGAGATATACTCGATATTTGAAAGTACGTACTGAAGTAAGTACTAGATAAATAACAGGTAGATATGTCATGTCCAATAAACACACCCTTGTCAGACCTTCTCTCTCATTAGATTAACTAAATAAGATTTGTAACTGTTTCTTACTACCGATTTTCCTTAGGAGCAGATAAGGGATTTAGAATTAGCAATTTACTTGTCCTTTTGTATTGAACAGTTCAACAAGTAAAAGTCGGCGGCGGCGTAAGGATTTTCCTATGAGAATTAGATATTTTCTGCGGTAAAAGTAGTATGATGTTTCTTGTTATACTTGGCGTTTGTACGAGTTGGTAGACGTTTCCCCCGAGAGCCGTTCGCCCGAACGGGGGAAACGACTGCATGTTGTAGTGGCTAGGGCCGCTGTCTTTCATCCGGGAAACGCGAATACAATTTAATTGGTACGTGGTGGGGATGTATAACAATTTTTTTATTTAAATTTTGAATTCATTACGTTTATTCGACGATCTTACGGTAAAGGAAAACATCGTGAGGAAATCTGCACACTCAAAAAGTTCTAAGGTTGTGTGTGAAGTCAACTAACCTCACTGATCAGTGTGGTTGGCTAAAGCCTCATCATCATTTCAGCCTGTTAAAGTCCACTGCTGAACATAGACCTCTCCAATCGCATTCCAGCGCGACCGGTCCATACCACCTGCATCCAACGAGACCCAGCGATCCTCACCAGGTCCTTGGTCCATCTCGAAGGTGGCCGTCCCACACTGCGCTTGCCAGTACGTGGTCTCCATTCAAGGACTTTCTTGCCCCATCGGCCATCCGATCTTCGCGCCCATTTCAGCTAAGGCCTGATCGCCCTAATTCAAGGTAGGCTTGAGCCCCTCGGCGGGGACGTACATGAGCTGTTTAATAAACACAATATAACGAACATAATAATGATGAAATGATCTGATTGGTGGGCCGCAACCCAGCATGCGCGCTGGACGTCATATTGGATATTCTTTCGTTCTCCATAAGATTATTTTCACTAATCTCATCACACTATATCATATACACTATAATTATTCTTATATGCCAAGCACCATGTCATAATAATATTAGTATTTCAGCAGAAAATTAAAAAAAATGAAAGGTGTCTCAGATAGAGCATGTCCGTGTGGCATCTCTCCTCAAACAATGGCCCATGTATCCTGTCCAGCGTGTCCTAGAGTCCTAGCACCTGCACACGTGAGGACCTATACAATGCCACGGACGCTGCCGTGGTTTGACTTTGACTTTGACTCCACTCAATTTGAAAACTACACTCATCACCCGCTCAGTCTGCATAGGTCTGCATTGATCTCAGAGGAAATAAAAGACGATCGCCTCGCTCCCTTGTAGAGATAATCTATGTAAAAACTCTGTTCAGTATTTTTTCATTGAATCGTACTTTCAAAGCTTGTCAGTCACGTCAAAAATGGTTTTGTTTGTATTAAATGATTCTTCTACCGAATTGAAAATATATGTCACTGTTATGAATCTCGCTATGGATTTAAGTCAACTTAATATTGTCGTATTGTGATAGCTGAACAGCTTTACAACTAGATGGAATTAAATTAATAAAAAGACGCGACGCGCGACAGAAATCTTTGAATAATGAATCGAATTCCTTTTTTGTTTATGTTTTGACTTGACATGTTTTAAATTTAACAATGAATAAATGCTGTCACTTTAATGATATGGATAAAATTTATGTTAATTATAATTACTCGTATAAGTACTTTGACTTGTAAAATATAAGAGTTATAGAAAAATATGCATGAAATATATGAATAGGTACTAATTTAAAATACTGATATATTATATTGTACGTCCGAAATGGGCACACTGTTGTTTCAAATTGTGTTTATTTATAAGATCTTATGTACTTACACAGTGGACAATAAAAATATTTACTTACACCGCGACCGCCCGGGACTAGAAAAAGGATAGCACTATATTGCTCGCGATGTCTTGAAGCTGAACAAGTAATGTCACGGCGGCGACGCGCGTCGCATTTTTTATTAAAGTTGAAGTATGAAGTACTGAATCTAGTCCTTTCTGTGATCGAAGGTATGAGCTGATAACATACATAACATACATATCCGTATCATAAAGCTCTGAGTAATACGGTTTGTCAATAACTTCATTAGGGTGCCTTCACACAGAGGCTAAATCGTCTAAACGCAATCAATGCCGCTCGTTAGCAGTCAAAGAGTTGCAGTTAACCCAGCAAATTGAGTTAAGTGCTTAATTCTAGTCAACAATCCAGCCTTTGATACCGTTAGCCTTTTCCTAGGTATGCGCTAAAGCAACTTCTATACAGGGTTATTTTTTATTCAGTGCACAAACTTTAATATGTCGTTCAGACCATGAAACTAAACAACATTCCCGAAAACAATAGGTCCAGAACTAAAAAAGAAATTGGTCTCTCATACAAACTGCCACAGCCAACTCAGTAATTAGTATGGGAGAACAAATTATTTTTTAGTTCCGGACCAATTTTTTTCGGGAAAGTTGTTCAGTTTCAAAGTCTGAACAACATATTTAAGTTTGTGCACTGAATAAAAAATAACCCCGTATAAATTCAACACTTCTAAAAACATTCTTTTTTTCTTTTCGTGTTAGGGAAGTCGACAAATTGTGCTTACCATTGGTCTGTGGAACTCACTAACGTCAGAGTTATCGAGCCGACGAAGGTCTCTGACCAGGTTAAAAAAATCCGTAAAAACGGCCGTGTCTTAACGTGCCTTCCGAACCACGGAATCGTCTTGAAAAAATTATAAATACGAACTGGGACCAACGGTTTACGGGCCTTCCGAACCAAGGAATCAAATAAAAAACATATGTAAATTATAGCCGGGACCAACGGTTTAACGTGCCTTCCGAACCACGGAATCTTCTTACTTTTCAGACTGCCAGATGATTCAGCCTAAATGCTATTGTTTTGACCAGAATGTCCCCACCGGGATTTGAACCTAGAACCGTTTGTATATTTGTAACGAGAGCCGAGTGTGCTACCGCTCAGCCACGCGGAGGCTTTTAAATTAATTAACTAGAACGATGTCTTAATCCCTCGTAAGACAAGGGAAACTGCTACTGAGATAAAAATTATGTTCTCGACTTGAACACTTTGTTTCACTTCCAATTAAAATGGATTAAACGGTAAGAAAATGGAGAAGGAGTCCTGCTCATTTTCTGCCGCTTAAGGTTAGCACAAACCAACTGCATTCTAGCTGCATAACGGCAGCAATGGGTTTGTATCATCGTTCGAAATACAATATAGAAATATATTTTTCGACTCTCATGCTCTAAAAGTAGTCTAATATGACCCCAAAGAAAGGATGTAAGTCCAACTTACATCCCAAGGGACCTAAGGGATGTAAGTAACTGAAATTCGAATCTTTCTTTTTGCTATTTGCATAGAAAATAGCACAACAGTACATAGAAAATAGCACAATAGAAAATGGCAAAGGAAGAGACGTATACAGCTTAGATTATTCTACAATTACATAATTTTATTCCGATAAAAAAATGCTATGAATAAAAAATTCGCGTTTTACCTAGAAATATCAATAAAAAGATTAATAATTATAAAACAAACATTTATTCTTTTAAATTTTTGCAAAAATGACACAAACACAAACCTATAAAAAAGCGGGAAAAGAAATTGGTAAAAAAAATTGTTATCTGTGGTTTGTGATCAATGTTTTGATTTATCTGATTTATAATATTTTTACGCTTTCAACCCTCACTTCGTCATTTTTTTAAATTTCCAAAAACTGACTCGACAAAGAAATTCGATTAATATATCAGACCTACTCACAAAATTTCACAAGAATCGGTTGAGAAACGCGACCTGTAGAGTGGAACAAACAGACAGACAGACGGACGGACATACAAAAGCAATTTTGACCAAGTTGAAACGAAGACGCTTCGTACTCACTCTGTCAAATCTTATTTGCTGCCTTATATCAAAAATTAGATTGATGCTATTTGACGAATATTTTAGTTAGTTTTCAATCAATCAATCAATCAGCCTATTGTTAGTTAATTTTAGTTGTGGCTAACCTGCCACGGGGTGTTTTTGTGAAGATTTCCCCGGAAGTGGGTCAACAAGGCTCTGACGTCACTTCCGCTTGTGTTTTGTGACGAAAACAATTACCGTTTTAAAACGGTAAAAATATTTTAAATCTGTTTATTTGACGTTCTTGGAAAACAATTTTGTTTAATCATAATCGAGACTTTTAAAATTCATGTATGGTAATAACACTTATATAATAAAAAACGATTTTATTGTATGTTGAACAGTGATTTAGTTCTTTAGCCCAGCAAAAAGAATTTTGGTTGATAATGATCAACAAAACAGTTCATGTAGGTAACTATATACGTAAGTAACCTAAATAGGGCTCAAGCCTACCCTGAATTAGGGCGATTAGGCCATAATTAACTACGCTGGCCCAGTGCGGGTTGGTCGACTACACACACAACCTTTTAATTTCTTTTGAAGTTTTCCTTCACCGTAAAACCGTTGAATAAACATACATTTTAACGAATGTCAAGTTACAATACCCAACCAACGATATAATTAAAACCTAAAATACCGGAAACAAAGACGGTAAAGGTAATCAAAGGTAAATAAAATTGTCATTAAAAAAATAACTTTTCCGAAACATAGCGTCTTTCCAACAGAATATTTCAGAAACTTCTGAGAAGTAACTTAGAACTTGGAACACAAATTGTCATAAATGGCTCAAGTTCGCAGTCTCCAGTAACTTTGATTAGATTTCTCTTAAGGTTTTTTTAATCGGATTTCATAGCAGAACCTTATTTCTTTCTCCCAAACTTTGTTAGCGTAAGGGAAATAACCTTTTCTTTTAGTAAATTTTCTTACGGAAACGGTTAATGAATACATTAACTTACCTTTTAATTAAAGATCATGGAGTATTATTGACTTCCTTTTCCTTTATATTAAATTAGTATAAACAACAAGGTCGTATCAAAATCGAGGGGTCTCTCGTCACCTACATTTAGTATGATTATATTGGTCAAGTAAATTGGTTGGTTTCTTTGTGGTGGTTCTAGCTTGGCCACTGGGGCTTACATATCGCTTTGTCTTAGGTTAACTGGTTTTTCCAGGCTTAGGACGAATCAGTTAGGCTATAGACTGGTGACCAGGACAATCTGGTTTGGCCTAGGCAAAACTAGTCTGACCTCAACTCAGGCTATATAATTATCTCCAGAAAATCACAATAAAATTATCCATTGCTGTTTCAGAAATCAGGAATTTAGTATATTACAACGACAACGACACCCATCTGACGACACTAAAAAAACATCTAATTGTTCAGCCATCATTGTTAGCTGTGACAGTACAGGATGTTCCAGCACAAGCAGCCTGAGGCTCTCATAATAAAATTAACCACAAGCTGTGAGGTATTTGCAGATAAAAAAAAGAATACTCACTTTATAAACATACAAATGCCAGTCTTCTCCATAGCCCTTGAGATGCCCTTCCACGAGGCCAGCATGGAGTACTTCTGCTTGGCCGTGAGTGGCAGACGAGGATCCGTGGCCGGAGGGGGTCCATCGGCCAAGTCGGGGGCCGTATTTACCCCTCGGCGCTCAGACTCAACCAGTTTCCCCAACTGACAACCCATCTTGACCCAATTCTAAATTGACATAACGTTCCAAGTTCCAACACTTTCTTTTAACTTCCTATCTCACTTTATCACTGATGTTGTCTCTTTCAATGCACATCCTTTTTCGTCACTAAACTGACATAGTTAAACATATTTTTGTTATATTTTAGTTACAATCTTTACTAAGATCGGTGACAACACAATATGTTGAACCTTATCAAACACATTGCTTATCTTTTATCTTTTTCACTGACTAGTATGAACACACTTTAAACTCCGTTATCTGTTTAGTTTGAAATTTATTTCACTAGACATTTTGAGATGTATTTCTTGTTTCTAAGATTTATTTGAAGTCTCGTCACAATATTTACGGCGTCTTGTCGAGGCAACTCTGTAACAAGAAAAAGTAATATTAGAAAAAATCACCACACGAAAAGTTGTAAAAATTTCGTTTCTAAGTTACGATAGAAATAAGTTCAGAAAATTGCGTCTCATGAATACAGTTTGTTACAAATAGCAAGTTACAACATATCATTAGAACGAATAGGTACTCAGTCGTCGTTTTTTTTTAATTCTGGTAATGTCCTAACCTGAGAGTCCTGAGACCCGTGCCCCTCTAAGGGCGCCCCAGGCTAGGGGGCCGTTTCACGAAGCTACAAGTTACAAATTACAAGTACAATTCGATGTACATTGCGTGGACAAAAAGATAAAACGATAAGGGCGTTTGCGCACTCATCCGTATCCGATTCTTATCCGGTCCGTTTTTGATCCGTAAAACAAACGGACGGTAAATTCACGTCTAGCGTTTGCGCACACATCCGTATCCGATCCGGTTTTCATTCGTATTTGAGACGATATTGCATGATATTCTAGTAGTGATGTGCCGAGTCGACTTGACTGACTGAGCTGATCTCGACCATAATGCTATAGAAGCAAGAAGCGTTCAAGGCTCCACTTAAATGGAGGAGGCTCATAATCCAGCAGTGGACTGTAACGGGCCGTTGATTGATTGAATAGTATAGTACTTCGTAGCAGAAGCTACTCAATAAGGTTGACAAAGTAATAAAATTACCTGTAAGTGTATACCAATTACATAATTTGTGCTCATCTGGCAGACGAAGTAGATCTTAGTTTAAAAAAGCGTGTTAAAACATTAATTTCATGTCAATCGAATGACGTCCACTCCGGACAAAGGTCTCCCCCACCCATGTAAGGTAAAAAAGGATCTCAAAATGTAATATTATAAATAAACTTAATAAAGTATACATTTGTGAATATATGAGTATATTTAAAAAAAGTTTAATTAAAGTTCTTTACCAGCACATAATTTTCATAACGCCAAATTTTTTACAAAACTTGAAACATAATTATCTTCATACTTGCTCGCTAGACAGGTCAAAGTTTTGAACCAGTCAATGAACCGAGTTATTCGTAATTAGTAAATGGAATGTTTTTTTTTTTTTTTTTTTTTTTTTTTTTTTTTTTTTTTTTTTTTTTTGTGAGCGGGTATTCTGCGAAAATACAAAGATTTTTGTTTATTTGCAGTTCTAGTCGGGGTACCACTTTATTTTTCTACTCTTATACACCACAGAATTAATATAGCTTACTAACTGTACAGAACAGTCACTCGTCCCCCCCTCCTGCCATATTCTTCACCCCCCCCCCCCGCATTTTGTGAAGATATTTCCTCATGGGATAGATCCGCCTTTGTACTTATGAAAATGCAATTTATGTGTAATTTATGTGCAAAATTGACGGCTCCGTAGCCCAGGTGGTAGTGTATCTGTAGTGTGTGCACAGGGTCGCGGGTTCGAATCCCGCCCAGGTTGCCCTGGGCGGGATTCGAACATTTGTGTGATGAGCACTTGTGTTTGCCTTGTGTTTGGTTGTTATTTATCTATATATCTATGTATTTATTTATCTATTTATGTAATGTATATCAGCTGTCTGGTACCCATAGTACAAGCTCTGTTTAGTTTGAGATCAGATGGCCGTGTGTGAAGATGTCCCCACATATTTATTTATTTTAATAAGTGTTTTCTTTCATACATGCATACCTACACATATAAATGTATCTTTCTTATTCTGTTTCTTTTGAGAACTTTTCTTTCATTAAATTTCAATCCGAAATTGGATCATTTGACATTCGAACTACTTCTTCATTAGTATTTTCTTCTTTATAGAGAAATGCTATTACAAAATGACCGAAGCGTCAAAAACCTAACTAACCGGAAGATCGGTTGACCTATTTGCGTTCACGTTAAATAATACTCTATATTATTATACCCCGTTCAATGACTGTGTAACTACAAGACTCCACATAGGAGACTACGTGATTTCCCATTTTACGACCAAAATGGTCATAAGTGGCATGTCACGCCGCGCGGCACATTCGGAAAATGTGTTTGGTTTTGAAATTATCAGGACCCTGTTTATATATTTTATATTCAATTTAGTTCATAAATAAATATTGTTGTTTCAGTTTGGTTTAGATTCTAAAAATATATTGTTAGTCCTACTTTTAGTTAAGACCAACCGCAATTCAACTAATATTAACATAGACTTGAAGAAAAGTTATAATATTCTTCAATACTAAAACTTGCTGATGTCACAACTAATACTATCGAAATATCCACGTCTATGAAAACTAAAATATTTTCTTAATATAGATTTATCTAGTTGAAGACATCGTCATTAATGTATACAGCTCGCCAAGAAAGTTGTCTACCGTTTCTCCTAAGTAACAAAAATTTCGATAAGATTTACAATCAGTATCTGATAGATCGATTCTGCAAACGAAAATAATCTTTGTTGTTCTATGATTTCAAATAAAGTTAAACCATAGGGAACAAGCTTTTTTGGGCCGTTTACACAAATAAGTTGAATACTAACTTTGGCGTTAAAAACTTTCACTAATGTTTTCAATCAATATTTGTTCTTGTAGAGTCCTTGTAAGTTAATGTATTCATGGCATTTATTACACTTTGCTTAATGAATTTTCCGTTCAACGCACTGATAAAACGGAAGCACCTACTAAATTCCGAAACTTTAGTACAATTTTGAGTTTTATTGAAGTTGTTACAACGTACAAATATATTTCATCACTATTTTTACCATCGGAGTAAGATTTATCCCGGAGTAAAACTAGCCTACGTCCGCCCTCGGGCGTCAAACTATCTTTGTGGCAACATTCACCAAAAACGGTTTAGTAGATTAGCCGTACAAGGACAGACAGACAAACAGACTTTTGCATTTATCATGCATGAGAGAAATTTGAGGCCGAAATCAGGCCATGGCCGAAAACAGTCAGAAAGATTTTCTTCATCACCATTTATATTATTTTTCATCTCTAATATGCTCTGAAAATAGTCCAACAATTACCCCAAAGAAAGGATGTAAGTCCAACTTACACCCCAAGGGATGTAAGTAACTTTGAAGTTAGAACCTTTTATTTTACTATTTGCTACGCTCGTGCGCCAAAATACTTTGAGTGTTATTGATCGCTTTCACCCCGTGGTTAACAATCTACTATTATCAGTCAAGTAGCCAGAGCGTGTCTACTGTTTTCAGAATCTGGCAGGCATACATTGACTACTTTACTGTAGGTACCTATTTTTTTTGCTTTAAATGTTTTCCTATTCCTATTCATTCATTTTATAATCCAAATAAATCTTGGTCGATAGGCTCTAGTCACATTATAATTTCGCGAAATTGAATCCATATTATTTTGTTATTGGATTTTGTGATCACGGTATTTGGTGTTGATTACATTCCGTTCCATTTGCTGGTGGAAGAGAGTATTTGGCGAGATTAAATACTTGACAACGATATGACGTAGTTTAAGGGCGTCTTCCAGAGACAAAAACTAAGCTAATATTAAAAAGAAAGAGAGAAAGGAAGACAATTATTTATTTCGAACAAATCACATTATTTACTTAGTTAAATATTACAGTCTAAAAATTATTGCTATGTGAAATGCCAAAAATGGTCTCTACTCAGCAAGTAGGGCCTTAACCGCTACTTAAGTGCAGCGCTGGTCTTTCGTAGAGCCAGTTCTTTTTATTGTTTTTATTAATGGATATAGCGTAATTGATATCATGCAGAAATGTAGTAAGCTGAAGTGGCAGTGGGCTGGCCACCTGTCGCAGAACCAATGAGCGTTGGAGCAGAAGGGTTCTCGAATGGAGACCACGTCTCGGGAAACAAATCAAATCAAAAATTATTTATTTTCATAATATGTTATTACATCACTTAGATCGGTCATTACATTTTTTTGGGTAAGTTCACTGGGTTCACTGACACAATGGCGGAATCTGTGGAGAAGAGCTCACCGAAGAAGCTCCACAGTCATCGCATCTTTTGCGTTTCCTTTTTTAAATAATTATATTGTCAGTTACAAAATGAATGCTAATTATATATTGAAAAGCCTGCTACTCAAACAATCTATTCCCATGGACATCTGTCCTCTAAGTGTAAACGTAGTGTGGGACGCCCCCCTGCCAGGTGGACTGATGACCTGAGGAAGGTCGCTGGTAGTGGCTGGATGAGGTAAGCGGGTGATCGTGCGCTTTGGCGTGCCATTGGGGAGGCAGCAGTCCAGCAGTGGACTGTAGGCTGATTGATTGATTGATTGAAACAACATAATATCGGCTTAGTATAGTAACCACCTTAGGTTTTGCGTTATTTTAACAAAATGTTGTACAGTTAGTGATGCATTGTTATGTATAAATATTTCTATAGGTTTGTGTGAATGAGAACAGTAACCTAGTTGAAAGTCGCCACATAGGTCGTCTATGACGTAGTTGTCTGTTTGCTATTGTCCAACATGATGACGTCACACAACACACATACTGTCGACAGTAGAAGGTAAGTTTACCAAGTGTCTATTTGATTTTGCAATACTTTTCTTCATGTAATAATGTACCTATAGATAAATGATAAGAAGATATTGAATTGCACTGATATTCTTTAAGCCTTAAAGTTATTTTATTAGATGTCATGACAAAAGTTGGTCATCATGGCGGCCATTTTGAGTGACCCAATCAAATTCTGCTGGGATTTGTTTGATGCGGACTTGAAATACTGTTATGTGAGACTTTCCCCAGCTTGCTTAGGACATTGCAGGCTGAAACACCTGATTGTCCGAAAAGAAAGATGATTCCTTGCTTCGGAAGGCACGTTAAGCCGTTGGTTGCGGTATTAGTGTAGCAATAAAATATTTTCTCTCTGGCAACTCCCTTTTTTTTTTCTCTATGGAAGTTGCTTGCTTGCATAACTTGCTTGTATTGTGTGGTACAATAAAAACCAATTACTTATTCTAAAACGTCTTTAATTCCTCATAAAACTGAACAGGTTATGGGCCCAGACCGTTCCGTAACTCTGTTTCAGGTAGTGAGAGGAAATTAAGAGTATCGACGCAAAATAGAATAACGGTGCGTGTTGGAGGTTAGGAGCGTCGGCGTGGGTTTCGTCGGCAACGTGCAAGGCGGCTGAAAGATTGCGTTGTCAGGTAGAGGCAGTGCAATAGGGATATTCGGCGTGCGCGTGACCTTCAACGGAGTCTACAACAAGTGACGAGGTCATGGATGCGACTGTTGGAGCGGGGGCCATGGGGGCAATCAAACTGCTCGGCCAGCAAAATTGGAATTTGTGGAAATTCCAAGTCTCGGTGTTGCTGAGAGGCATGGATGTGTACACAGTAGTGGATGGATCTGCAAAGAAACCTGGAAAAGATGCTGAAGAGTGGATAAAAAAAGATGCTAAAGCGCAAACTCAGATTGTGATGAGGTTATGTGAGAATGCTATGGTTCATATTCTCTCATGCCAGACTGCTGCAGAGATGTGGAATAAACTTCACAGTGTATACGAGCAGAAGTCAAGTACCAGTTTGCATATTTTACAGCAACGCTTCTTCCAGTTCAAATTTGATGAAGGCTCGGATATGGCTACATTTCTAGCAAAGCTTCAGGAGCTGAAAACTCAGCTAAAACAGGCTGGTGAAGTTGTATCAGAAAAGTTTATGATAACAAAAGTGCTGATGTCCTTGCCATCAAGTTTGAATCATTTTATCTCTGCTTGGGAATCAGTCGAGCCGAGTAGGCAATCTTATGATGAGTTGGTTGCCAGACTACTTGTAGAACAAGAAAGAGTTAAAGCAAAAGGCAGTGAAGACAGTGAGAGTGGTGTGGCATTGTTTGCTGGACAGAAAAGGGAGAAAAATTGCAAGGAAGTGAAATGTTTTAAGTGTGGACGTTCTGGACATATAAGTATACAATGTAAAAGTGACAAAGACAATCGAAAATGTTTTAAGTGCAATAAGGTTGGTCATTTGAAGTATCAGTGCCCTAAGAACAGTGGGAAGAACATTCCGAGTAATAAAAACAATGCTTTCATTGCTAGTGCATTGTCGACAAATTTTGTGGACTTGGAGTTGGGCCAACTAAATGATAAGTGGTTGGCCGATAGTGGCGCCAGCGAACATATGGTTTATGAACGCACCCTTCTCACGAACTATAGAGAACTGTCAAACAGATTTGTTATTATTGGTGATGGACGACGAGTGCCGGTTGCAGGCGTCGGCGATGTGTTCTTAAAGGCTTTTGATGGACAGTATTACATAAATACCACCCTGCACGATGTGTTGTGTGTGCCCGATTTAAAAGTGAACTTGTTTTCGGTGCCTAGTGTCACAAACAAAGGTTTTAAAGTGACAATGTCGGAGGGCAAGTGTTTTGTTAACAAAGACAATGATTTACGTGCAGTAGGGGTACGCGAAGGTAATTATTATGTGATGGATTTCATATACGAGGACATTGCGGCAGTGTCGAGTCTTAAAATGTGGCATGAAAGACTTTGTCACCAGAATTATTGCTATGTAAAGGATGTGCTTAAGAATCAAAATATAAAGTTTACAAACGATAGTGAGACGACATGTGAAGCGTGTTTGGAAGGGAAGATACATAAATTACCTTTCAAGGACAGTAAGAGTATCACGACAAAGCCACTAGAGTTGGTACATGCAGATGTCTGTGGGCCAATGGAGGTTAGGTCCATCGGCGGGTCGCGGTACTTTCTACTTATCAAGGACGATTTCAGTAACTATCGGAAGGTATACTTTATGGCACAGAAGTCTGAGGTTTACCAGAACGTGAAAAATTTTATTGCTGCAGCGGAAAAGTCCACAGGGTGTTCACTTAAGAAGTTCCGTAGTGATAATGGCCGTGAATTTGTGAACAAAGAAATGAAACAGCTTTTTGAAGGCAAAGGTATCCTGCATGAAACCTCAGTATCATACACACCTCAGCAAAATGGAAGAGCTGAGCGCGATATGAGGACGCTAGTTGAGGCTGCTCGGTCAATGCTAAGTGCAAAAAAGCTTTCGAAAGAACTATGGGCAGAAGCGATTAATACAGTGGTGTATGTGCTTAACAGGACAGCAAAAAGCAGAGACAAAAGTGAGACCCCATATCAACTCTGGGAAGGGAAAGAGTTTGATATTAGCAAATTAACATTGGTGTTTGGAGCGGATCTTTATGCCCACATCCCAAAAGAGAAGAGGTTAAAGTGGGATGCAAAGGGTGAAAAGGGTCTGTTTGTTGGATATGAAGAATCAAAGGGGTACAGAATTTATTTTGAAAATAGAAAGGAGGTACAAATTAGAAGAGATGTTGTTTTTATTCAATCAGGAACTTGTAAAAAAGAAGACAGAGAAAAAGAGGAGGAATCAGGAAATTTTAAAATTGAAGACAGAGAGAAAGAGGATGAAGAATCTATTATTCTATTGGACAATATCTATGAACAGGAGCAGGAAGAGTCAGAGGTGGAACCAGAGTCATCGGAAGATGGAGAATCAGAAAGATATACTGTGGAAGAGGAATGGGAAAGTCCAGTGGATGAGGAGTCAGAAAGACCAAATGAGGAGGAGCCAGTAAGGACTAGAAGTGGAAGATTGGTGAAGAAACCTGAATTCTTAAAGGACTTTGACCTCGGCATGATTGCTGGGAGTGAGGATATCACCTATTACGAAGCTATGGCATCTAATGAAGTTGATGAATGGAAGGCAGCTGTAGAAAATGAACTTCAGCAGTTACAAGAAAATAATACCTGGACTCTAGTGCCGAATGTACCAGAAGGAAAAGAAATAATAAGCACTAAATGGGTATTAAAGAAGAAAAAGACAGAAGAAAACAAGATTAAATATAAGGCTAGGTTGGTAGCTAGGGGTTTTGAACAAAAGTGTAAAAATGATTATAATTTGTATGCCCCTGTAGCAACTTTAAATACTTTTCGTATCTTTATAGCTGTAGCTACGAAAATGAATTTAGAGGTTCAGCAAATGGACGTATGTAATGCTTTCTTAAACAGTGAAATGCAGGAAGAGGTATATTTACATTTGCCTGAAGGATTAAAATCGGATTTTAAGTTTTGTAAATTGAACAAATCTATTTATGGCTTAAAAATGAGTCCTAAGTGTTGGAATAAAACTTTTGACAATGTTATGTTGGGTTCAGGCTTTAATCCTTCTGACAAAGATCCATGCTTGTACTCAAAATGTGAGGGCAATAAGAAAACTTTTTTACTATTGTTCGTCGATGACATTTTGTATTTTGGGAATGATAAATGGGAGTGTGATAACTTATGTAATTCTCTATGTAGTATTTTTAAAATGAAGAAGATGGGAAAAATTTCTAAATATCTGGGAATGAATGTAAGACAAGAAAAAGGGGTCACTTATATTTCTCAGGAAGACTTTTTGAAGGATTTGTTAGATTTGTATGGCATGTCAAACTGTAAATCCTTATCATTGCCAATCGATAAAAAATTCAAGTTTGAATTATTAAAAAGGGAAGGGCCTGAAAGTGATGATATTGAAAGTAAATGTCGTAAATTAATTGGTAAATTAATGTATGTTGTAGTTGCAACAAGGCCTGATTTATGTGCAGTTGTTTGTATCCTAAGTAGATATCAAGTCTGTGCTAGCAAACTTTTGTACAAGTTATTGTTGAATATTCTTAGATACATAAAGGGGACTTTAGATTTGTGTCTTCAATTCAGTAATGATTATAATGACTGTGTAAGTGGATATGTTGATAGTGACTGGGGTGGATGTATTGATAGAAAATCCACCACCGGCTGCATTTTTAAAGTTTTTGGTTGTTCGGTGATTTGGTTCACGAGAAAACAGCAGTCAGTTGCCTTGTCTTCTACGGAGGCAGAGTTTGTGGCCTTATGCCAGGCCACAAGTGAAGCCTGCTGGCTTAGAGCTTTGCTTGTGGATTTTGGTTTTCATGTGGATCAAGTCACACTATTCGAGGATAATCAGTCAACAATCAAATTAGCCCACATGGCCACTAGTAATAGTAGAATAAAACATCTTGAAATTAAAAAATATTTTGTTAAAGAAAAACTGGAAAAAGGTATTATACATTTAGAATATATAAAGACCAGTGACCAATTGGGAGACATCTTTACTAAATCACTGGGAGGGACTCAGTTTAAAAAATTAAGGGGAAGGGTGTTCACTTATTGATTAATTTTAAAAAATTAAGGGGAAGGGTGTTCACTTATTGATTAATTTTTGTGTTAACTTTATTTTAAATTAAGGGGAGGCTGTATTTTTCGAATTAAAAATATTTTCTTGAGGGGAGGTATTAGTGTAGCAATAAAATATTTTCTCTCTGGCAACTCCCTTTTTTTTTTCTCTATGGAAGTTGCTTGCTTGCATAACTTGCTTGTATTGTGTGGTACAATAAAAACCAATTACTTATTCTAAAACGTCTTTAATTCCTCATAAAACTGAACATGCGGCTACTGTCTAGTCGTTACATGAGCCATTTCAGTGGCCTTTGGCGGCTCTATAACACTGACATTAGGATTTGTGAGGTCGACTGTCTACCTAACTACTCACACGAAAGATCTCAGATCCGTTTTTCCCAATGTCCACTGTCGGTCCACGCCCGTCTGAAGGCGCCCTAAGCTGTCCTCATATAATTCCAAAAGTAAAAGGAAACTCGTGCAAAACATCTGCAGAAATGTCTTTGTATTTAATTTCTAAACGGTAGCTCTAAAAAGGCTTCCAACATTCCTTAAAAGAACCTTAAAGGCTTTTATACAATTGTCATTCTGAGAATATTACGTTCCGCTAGCTATTCTCCATCCACGACAATTCTTATTACATCGCGACTTAACTCAATAAAAAAACTCCTTTCTGGAACTCTCTTCACAATGGATTATATTCTTCAGAGGTTGGCTCGGAAATAATACATTTGGTTGGGACAAGACTGCGGTGAAGAGATTTTGTGTGTGCTTTGTTGAAGAGGGAATACAAATTAGGTAGGTGGTGTTTTTTAGGGTTCCGTACCCAAAGGGTGCTAGCAAGACCTTTTTACCACAGCTATTTTACACCTGTAAGCTTCCGTTGTCCTTTCGTGTGTATACCTATCGCAATGTAAGGATGCCGTCCTGACAGCTGTCATACACGTACAATTTTTCTTCTGTCTCTTTTGCACCCATTTGGTCTTCATATTTCCTGCCTGCTGTCAGGACGGCATTCTTACGATGGTGTAGCGGGCACACACGTCACGTTTTGCTTGCGTAAGGGTCAAAACGCACAACAACCACAAAACGCCGCCACCGGCATATTTCCTATAGTTTTCATACATTTTATATGGACTCGCCGCACACGGTTGACGTTGGTGGCCACCACACGCTATCAAACTAGCTTCTCGTGGTGGCGTTTGTAGCTGTCGCGAGTGGCCCGTGTGCGGCGACCCTTAATAATCTCGTCTTATACGTCTATAGCTCGTTTCGTGTGTCATTCATTATTTATTATCTCCCTGGGCCTATAACTAAATTCGTTATATGGGGACCCAAGCCAGCTCTGCCCATTAAGGGTAGTGCTGTATCATGGGAGATTTTGTAAAAGTTAAGAGTAATTAATTTCATGTCACCATGTTTCATGAAACTATTATGAACCGAAATTAGGTAGACAGTTGAAATTTTTACAGAGTTTGTATGCCTATTGCCATCTGTGCTATTGCCTCTATAACATCAAACATAAAAAAATAAAATAAAGGGCATGACACAAGAAACGTTATCTTTTGTCGTTTTTAGTTAACCCTGTACGATGACACGGAACACTTCGTGTGGGAGTCCGGCTCGCACTTGGCTGTTTCTTTTTTTATTCCGAGACAGTTTCAGAAGTCGTGGTAAGAATTTTGGCCGATGTCTCTGGAACTCCATTAATTTTAGTTATGGCATCTCATCTCGTATACAACGGATCGATAGATCTAGTGGCGATCTAATAGGGAATACTTGTATTCACATTTTTTAAAATTTCCAAGTTCCAGATAAACACATAAAGAATATTTTTTCTAATATCTTGCTCAGAAACAAAGTTATAAGGCTTCAAAATTTGATGGTTAGACAGAAAGGTCCGACGTGACATATGACGTCATATGTCACGCGGGCCATACATACGCCATAGAAATTTTGTTTTCGTAAGAGGGACAGATATATTTGTTTAATAATGTTGTATCTAATTTGTTTTTCGATCAATTTCGATTATGTTTTGACTTTCAGTATTATAAATTTGTATAATTTCAGATGAACTACTAAAAAAATAATATTTCCAATTAGAATAACATTTCCATAGTAAAATTTGAAAATGCAATATACAAAATCTCCGTAGCGTCTAGCAATTAAACTAGTGGTTTTGTGAACTCGCGAGTTTTAAAATTTCGCAAAACTGGATTGACAAAAGTAATAATTATAGAACATGCTTACAAAATTTCATGAGAATCGGTTGAGGAATTCGACCTGTATCCTCTACAGGAAAACAGCTGGACATCCTTCAGACATACGACATCGTCCGGGATCGCGCCCCGCGCTCGCTCGTTCAAAGATCGATTGTTTTAAGCTAGCTAAGTTTTAAAATAAAGGCTCTGCTCACCCCTTTAGAGATAGGAGCGTGATCTTATGTATCTTTGTATGTAAATTTTAAGATGGAACTCAATAATCATTATCAACATCTATGAAAAGTTATGCCTTCCAATAAATGTGTGATAAGGGTGGAGGCGGTATTATTAATAAGACAAATATTTGCAAGGAATTCTAGAGATTTATTTCATCACGAGATCCATTTTTACAAAAAAACAGTCAACAATCGAATCTGCTCTTGTCCTTCAAAGAATATTTTCTTTTTCTACTCGTACATTCAAATAAACCCAATGATTCTAAAAGTATTTACGGCCAGCAATAACCAACGAGGCTAAGTCGTATAGGTATGCACACATACCTAACAAAATGCGACATCTGATCCGTATCTCTATATGAGGTTCAAATTCGTTTCTGAAATTAAAATTGGCACATTCACCTGATATCCACGAAAATAATGTTCTTCTATTACGTTCTATATCGTACATCAAAAGCTGGTTATTTGTCTGTAAGTCTTGTAAATAAGTAAATAAATAATATTTCTGCGCTGAGAGATTCGAGTTTATCCTGAATTAGGGCAATCAAGCTTTAGTCGACTACGCTGGCCCAGTACGGGTTGGTCGACTTCACACACACCTTTTAAACTTCTCCACAGGAGTGCAGGTTCCTTTCTTCATCTTAGAAGCATCGAATAAACAACAATTAATTCAAAACATTAGTACCTATGTGGTGGGGTTCAAACCTGCGCCTCCTGGATAGAAAGGCAACGACCTTAGCTACTGCACCATCGGCGCTCTACATTTTACACACACAGAAATTATACAATTAAACGTACAATAGCAGTAAAATGTCTACGTGCAGGCGTAGACGGAATTGAACCCTCAACTTAGCTAATTAGAAGCCCCCACCTAATCAATTACGCCACCAACGCTTAACGACACACTAACTTTCCGCCCACGACTTTCGCTCGTATTTTCGAGTTTTCCCCCAGGCTTAATAAAATTTTCCGCCGCAAAATGTACTAAAAAACCTTTAGAATTTCTGTACAATTCCAAAACTGTTGACACTCAAACAAATTGTATTCGAAATTTGTTGATAAATTCTTAGTAGTTCATTCGTATTTAGGCCCACGTTGTCATATTTTTTTCCTTTGGTAATAATAAGTTTCTTCCAGCGGTAAAAAGTCAGCTATGACTTATTTGTGTTGTTTTATTGCATGAAAATAGAAACAAACTAAAAACTACATTTATTGTGGAATTTGGAATTACGGAATTTAGAATTCAAAACTATTAATTTTCTTTTTACAATTTTTAATTTTGTCTTCATTTACTATGAACTAAGTAAATGGGTCGATTGTTAGCATCCGTCAATGGCGGACGGGCTTTCGTTTTAATTTTCGTTTTTTAGTTTATTTGAGTGTATTTTGATAATGTACATATTATCCAGTGAATGACTCGGACAATTGAAACGATTGCATTTTGCTGTCATTTATTGATGACGTGCAGCGGTGTGGTGGTGGCGATGTGGTGGCTTCAGTATTGCTGCTATCATATTACTGGAGTCTTTCACCGTACACAGCACCCTATCTTAGGATTAGGGCTGTCTTTGTATCTCATGCTACTTACTTAGCAAAACCACTTGATACTGACGAAATACTACAAGTGAAACGCCATAAATAAAAATTAGAATTAGAACTAAGTAAATACTCGAAGCCTTGTGGTGACGGCAGAGTAGAATACATTTGTCACCAACCCCTACTCCTCCCGTGGGTGTCTTAGGGGTGTCTTAGGGGTAAGAGGCGACCTAGGGACTGCACATTGAACAGGGAACGGGCAGCAGCGCTCTCTGATACAGTAACCTTTTAATCTGCGATCTCCAACCCGCCTGCCAAGCATGGAGATTATGGCAAAACCCTCCACTTAAGTGGAGGAGGCTCATAGTCCAGCAGTGGACTGTAACGGGCCGTTGATGTTGAAATACTCGAAAGAGAACTTTTCGGTTGAGATGATGATGAGTAAAAAATACTATCGCAAGAAACAAAGTAGACAATATGCAAATTTCATGTCTCTCTTACCGCCTAATACAAGAGAAGGGAAGAGTTGCCCCTGTGCTTTGGTAACAGAGGCTTCAAAGACAGGTCATTGACTAATGTGTCCTGTGTTAGGGGTTCTACAAGTGGGGGCAACAACCTGCTAGTGGTTTTAGTCTGAGTATAGGACCTTTATTCCTCTCTTGGTAGATTAGAAAGAGTTTTATAGAGGTTCGAGATTATTTTGCGGGATTTTTGTCTGGAAAATGTGATTGAAAATTTTGGATGTTGTAAACATGTTTTAATACACGCAGATTCTATTTTAGGAGAATTTTAAAAAGATAGCAAGGAAAGAAATAAAGAAAAGTTTTTTTTTTAATTATCTGCAATATTTATTTTTGTAATGCCAAGTTTACAAATAATGTGCACTATTCATTTAGGATAAAATACTACGTAAAATTTTTGATTACTGCCTTTGAGCGCTTCTATTTGCATTGCTTGCAATTTCTCGACTCTTTCAAATACATAATAGACACGATAAGTATTACTATACTTCTATCTCTTTATAGATGTATTTAAAAACAAAGGGCGCTGCCACTGGCTGAAACCCACTTGAATATAAATCATATTTATTTATCATTCAAAACTATGCGGCCTCATTTTTTCGACTACCCTCGGCCGAGTCTGTAATCAATACAACACGACGACGCTTTGATTCCACCAACATATTTGATTTTCGAACCTATAGTATGGATAGATGGATACGCGTTCAGGATAGTGTTGGAAATTATTGTCTATCGATAGTAAACATATAGAAGGAAGGAATATTGATGGTTAAATCGATATCAAATAATAATAATAATAACGGTAGAGAAAAAAAAGAAGAAAATAACAATAAAAACACAGTTTTAAAACTTATTTGTTAATCTAGTGTATTACTTATAGCTAATATTTGTATGACTTCAACAGGCGAGACATGCCCTGCGTTGAGACGCGCTGAAATCGATTAAAGTACTCGTAATCGCGTTCCGAATCACTGTTAGCCATACATTTTTTTGCTTTTCTGATCGCTGACAGCGCTGAAAGTCTGATTCGAAATGCGCCCATGATGTTTTTAATTATTTTACACAGCACTATCTTCAACGATTATTTTGGTATTTGATGAACTGTCAATAGCTTCGATAGTATTTTTGCTTGTGGTTAAGAAACTATCGATAATTCATAATACCAAAATTCAGAATTGAAGTTGAAAACAATATTAGATAGTTTACTAATATCGTTACTTAATAGCCGGTAGTTACTTATTCATGAGCAGTGACATGTTTTGAGCTATGCTGATACATCGATAGGGTATTTGTTTTTTAGATTTTCGTCTTCATCGTATGGGTTGTAAGGTCGACAACCGACCACACAAACCCTAGTGTCAGTGTTATAGAGCCGCCAAAGGCCAATAAAATGGGTCGTGTAACGACTAGATAGTAGCCGGGACCAACGGCTTAACGTGTCTTCTTAAACACGGAATTACCTTTCTTTTTGGACAACCAGGTGATTCAGCCTGCAGTGTATGAACCAAACTGGAGTAAGTATCACAGACATTTTTGCTTGACAGTGTCCTCACCGGGAATTGAACCCGGAACCACCGTAATGAGCGGTAAAGACCACTCAGCCACGGAGGCTGTTATTTTTAGATGAAGATTATCGATGATTTTGCTGTCACGGAGCAACACTAGTTCAGGAATTTCCATTTGGAAGCCTTCAAAATGATTTTTGTACATATTTCATTCATATCCAACTTCAGTCGTTCTTTGTAGGGATTTTGTTAAACGATTTAGTTTTTGTTAAAACTATTTCTTGCAGTATGTGAATTGATTACACAGTAAAAACTAGTGGCTTTGTAAACTGTTGACCTCGATTATATTTTTTTTGAAACGGCTTATTTATTTATTTTTTACATTTTCAATGTCCATAGCCTCCACCATTTTGAAAAAGTTCTAAAAACTGAATCGACAAAATATTCAAATATTTAACACCTGCTCACAAAATTTCATGAGAATTGGTTAAGAAATGAGACCAGCCGGTCGAGAACAGCCGGACATCCTCCGGACATACGAAAGCATTTTCCCTACAAACGGAGACGCTTCGCTCAATAAGTTGCATTTTGCGTCAGTGTTGTAACTGTTCGAGTTAATAAATAAATAAATAAATAATAAATAGTAACGTAACAACTAGTGAAAAAAAAGCTTGAGAAAACCTGCGCTAGCCTGCGAAGAAAGATGAATATTATCTGACAACGCGTGGTTGAATAAGGATGGAAGAAATTGTTATATAGCAATAAAGCTCTCATCCATCATAATGGCGTCTTGTGAGTTAAAGGTTCAACGATTGATCTCTATTTTTCCCTAACCGATGTACAATGTGTTTTTTAATTTCGAATTCATTTAGGTACGTTTATTCGACGCTCTCACGGTGAAGGAAAACATCGTGATTAAACCTGCACACTCCTGCGAAGAAATTCAAAGGTTGTGTGTGAAGTCGACCAACCCGCACTGGGCAAGCGTGGTCGACTAAGGCCTAATCACTCTAATTCAGGGTAGGCTCGAGCCCCTCGGTGGGGACGTATATGAGCTGTTGATGACCTAACAGCTATTACTACTAAGGTGGTATAGCGGGCGCTGACTTGAAGGGGAGCAGAAGGATCAGACCCCAGACTGCAAGCCTAGGGGCGCCCTTAGACGGGCACGAACCTCGGCCCAGGACGTTGCGATGGAAAACACTAATTGTTCTCACTAACCTTGAAGTCAGAGCACAGATATTTAAACTATTATACTCATATTTTACATGTAAACATATATTTGGATGTTTAGAACTTGTTGCAAGTTGGCTACGCTCTATTTCGTAGCCAGTGTCGTCTACGGTCCACGGCCAGTACGACTACTACGCCGTAGCCAATGCTACGGCGTAGTAGTCGTAACCTTTGGCCTTTTCTATTAAGCTTAGTATTTCTGACCCTTGTATATGTGAAAAACTTACAAATCATATACAAAATTTCTCTCTAATCCTTAAGAGGTAAACCTTATTTGATGTTTGGTAAATATTCGTTATTGTATCTGATTGAACGCCGATATTTTGTGTTTCTAAAATTGTATCATTTAATGATCTTAGTGACAGGTTTCCAATCTTACAAGGCTACATTACAGGGTGTTAACAAGTCTTTACAAATTGATACAGTGCATTTCGTACAATAAATATGATGTTTAAATAATCGATGAATAAAAAAACAGTCATGTTAAGGTAACTATGAAAATCGGTTTTCTGTTATCTGGTCCTAAGCAATGTACAACGCACGCACGCAGACTGCTAAGAAATTCAAAAAGTTGTGGTGAAGGCGACCAACCCGCACTACTGGGCCAACGTGGTCGACCAAGGCCTGATCGCAGGCAGGCTCCGGCACTTTGATGGGGACGTATATACGAGCTGTTCATGAAATATAATTCAGGTTACAAGAAAATATTATACTTAAAATGTTTTGATAGTTTTCTTTTGTTTGAAGACAATGAGCATGTACGTAAGGAAAAGTTATAATAGCTGTTCGAATAAAAATCCTAATCCATTTTGAGGCCAGTAATTAATAAAACACTCGTTCTGCCAAAACAAGTCATCAAAAACTCCTTTATTCAGTTAAAAGTTTTTCGTATTGTTCATGGATTAGCCGAATCCGAAATTTTGATAAGCTTGTTATAAAACTTTTTAATCTCAGTTTCATGTAAATTTTAATCTTAGAAGATTTTTTATTTAGGAATGGCCACAAGGGCATTGGGCAGAGTGGGGCAGACCATCAGCCAGATGATGGTCCGACAACATTGCTAAACTGGCAGGATCAAGCTGGATGCAGATGGCATAGGGGACCGTGAAGAGTGGCGCCACATTATAAAATATTTTCATATTTATAATATTAGTGTGAAGTGTGATGTCTTAAACATCTTAGTAAGATCGTTATTATCAGAATGAGAGAGCGAACCGAGCCAAACACGTTAAATAAAACTCATCTTCAAATTGCATACTTACCTTGTCAACAACCCACATCTTGGTCTCGCCGTCGTCAGGCAAACAAGTGTACCCATTTATATAATGAACCAACAGTGCCTATTACTTAAATATTCATAGTTATTACGAAAAGTGTGTCTATGTAAGGACGTATTTACTTCTTTATGGCTTTTTTATAGATCCATTGAGGTACTTCTTAGAAGAGGCGTAATGTTTACATGCATACAAAAATGTAGGCCATGTTTTTGCTGAAATATTAATGACGTAGTGTAGGTAGTTTATGTAATGATCTAAATGTTTTATGTATAAGAACTAAGAAATATATATATATACCAAACCGCTCCGCTTTGTCTCAACTCCGGAATATTCCTGCACACATAGGTTGCCTGGATGAGATTGCTGCCTTAGCAATTAGGCCGCCAGTTGTAGGTATAATTTTTACTTTTGTGATTACTGTATCTTTTGTGTATGTGTATATATCATCCATTCATTCAAACTTTAAAATAAGCGCTTATAAAGCTAAGATGAACCTATTCTTTTATAAGGAAATATTAGCCAGAAGCCAGAATCACTTGAAACTTCTTTATTACCTAGTTGTTATAGGGCATCGAACCTTATAAGTTAATGGACTTTTAATATTAAAATACTGTCCAGACGTGCCTTATAGACATCCCGTGGAGTTTAATAAATCTCTACCGAAAGTTACTCACCCAAACGATCAAGTCAAATATTGATTTGATTTATACACATTTTATGTAAAAGAGGGATTTAATTTATTGGATGGATATCATGTTGATGTTGTGTCAGCTCATAAATAAGTCGTTATTGAGGGGCTGAAACTTATCCTGAAATGGGGTTTGTCAACTTCACACACAACCTATGAACTTCTTCGCAGGAGTGTGCAGATTTCATTATTGTCGTCCGACAGCCTATGCTTCTTGGAGAAAGTTGTTCAGTTTCATGGGTAGGTTATCCTATCCTTTAAAATAGTGTCAGCTAATTTATTAACACCTTATATATGGAGGTTGTTGGTGTGGTGACGGCAGAGTAGAATACATTTGTCACCAACCCGTACTCTTCTCGTGGGTGTCGTAAGAGGCGACTTAGGGACTACACATTGAACAGAGAACGGGCAGCAGCGCTCTCTGATACAGTAACCTTTTAATCTAACATAAATCAGCCATTTCGAAAAAAAACTCGCAAGATCTACAGCTCACTCCTAACAGAGCCACTAATTTATTTAATTAACTGGAGAGGGCTTGATCCCCGCTCCGGTTCGTTTCTCGCCCAGAGGTTGTCCATCGCCATACAGCGCGGAAACGCTGCTAGTGTGATGGGGACTTTTGGGCCGGGAATGACCCGGGGTGGGCTTTTCGAGTAGCTCTTGACTGTCAATAATATTTTTATATTATTGTTTAAAAAAAAAAAAAATAATAATAAAAACTTTTTATTGCCAAATAATACATAGTGTCATTGCATACATAAAAACGGTAACAGGCAATAGGTACTAGTCTCAGCATGTGCTGGGCTCACTAGCTCAGCGCTGGTTTGCAGACCAGCCCTTTAGAGGCTGCCGCGCACAGCTACGCAGGCCGCGACAGCCCAAGCCTCGTACAAGAAATAAGTACATAATATTATAGAGGACTGCCGCCGCGCCGGGGGTGTTGCCGACCGCAACGTAAAAGAAAAAAAAATACTAAAAACTACAAAAGAAAGCTTATAAACAACTACCTATTTATATGCATACGTTTTAATTATGATTAGTGACTGTAGTCAGAGGGACTGCAGTATTACCAATAAAATGGTTTCAATAAAGATTTGTATTGTATTAAAAAGAAGTCTATGTGTATAGTGAGTGATTGTGCTCTCCGTTAGTCTTGTGTATGATTGTTTGTATAGCGCATGTATGTGTATGTATGTGTGCGAAGGTTTTGTATGTTTTGTCTGTATGTCTGTCTCAGTCTGTCTATCTGTCAGTCTCTTCGAGAAGGTTTCAAGTTCTCCTTTTGTTTATAACACCTTTTAAGTACCTACTTGGTTTCCATAAGATGCTGTCTAACGAGCCTCTTATATTTCAATTAAGGCATAGGGTCCCGTAACGGTGGTGGAAGATCGTTCCACCTTGAACCTTCCTCTGAACAGTGTAGTCTTGTGCTTAGGTATTGATAAGGTGTTCACCCTGTGACTCCTCAGTGATTTTAAATATATGTTTTTAACCCATTCCAATTTATTGTAAAGATATAGTGGTTTCTCGAATTCGACTATTTTACGAACCATACAATTTACTTACTTTTATTACACACAAGAAAATCATAAAAACAGTACCAACATAAGAAAAAAACTAAACTGCTTATTCTTTTTCTATTTCTAGCAGAACAGATAAGGTTATATAAAATATGCAGAATAGACGTGCACAATAACATAGTTGCGCTATTCACTATTATTTGTTGGAAAGTTGCTTTTATTTCTCTCAGTAACTTTTCTACGCCAATTTGGTAACTCATAATATCAAATGCGGTATCAGTAAAGATTCTCTGAAATATTACTGTATTCATAGCAAATGAATTCTAATTACTCTTTAATATAAGTTCAAGTTTGTTAGAAAGTTTGTCATCTCAGTGCCAAATGTACATAATGGCCTCGATTCGGGATGTCACGCTCTAGTCCTTAATTTAAGTTAGTCCGTCCTTTTTACCTTTTAAAGATTGAAAAGGGACAGGAGATTGCCATCCTAACATTAGAGCTGACAAACATCGAATTTAAACCTTATGGCCTTGTCGATTGCATAATTTTAGAGAGCACTTAAAACATGCGACTTAAAAATCTCCTGACAGCTATGCCCTTACTTTAGGTTATCATTCGTTCAAATGAATATCAATCGTTCATCACCTCTCTTTCATTGGTCTTAAAAACGAAAAGGATAGCTGGATTTTAATTTAGAATTAGAGCATGACATTCCGAATCGAGGCCAATGAAAGCTAATGATCCCTGTAGGAGAAAGGGTGAATAAATTAGTGATGTAGAGTTCTGGTGAGCGTAACAGGTTCGTTCAACAACTATTTACTACTGCTCGTATAATGACGAGATTTAATTCTACTGATTTGAGGATTGCACTGTTACGTTGTTTTACTGCACATGATGTTTTTTGAGATCCCATTTCCCACTCGTCCTCATCGAGGGACTGGAGCCTAAATAAGGTTTTTAAGGCAATTAGGCCTGAATAAGGCGTGTGCAAGTTTCATCAAGAGCGTCAGTGGTCTAGTGGCTAGGGTCGATGCCTTCCGTTCGGGAGACGCGGGTCGATTCTCACCACTTAACAATGTGTTTTCGAATTTCGAATTCATATGTACGTTTATTCGACGCTCTTACGGTGAAGGAAAACATCGTGATGAAACCTGCACACTCCTGCGAAGAAATTCAAAGGCTGACTAAGGCCTAATCACCCTAATTAAGGGTAAGTTCGAGCCCCTCGGTGGGGACGTATGTAAGCTATTAACAGTTTCATCACGATGTTTTCCTTTACCGTAAGGGCGTCGAATAAACGTACATTATGGATTCATAGTTAAATCTTCATCTTTTTGTATTGCATTGTATATTTTGTTTATAAACTGTCACATATAGAAAAGCGGTGCCTCCTACCAGACGATAAGTCTACTGGGAGACACCGGCCCATAGTTTGTTTTACTACTTTATGGTCACTGTATGAAGTTGGCCGTGTGGTGACGGCATAGAATACATTTGTCACCAACCCCTACTCTTCCCGTGGGTGACGTAAGAGGCGACTTAGGGACTACACATTGAACAGGGAACGGGCAGCAGCGCTCTCTGATACAGTAACCTATTAGTCTGCGATCTCCAACCCGCCTGCCAAGCGTGGAGATTATGGCAAAACCCTCCACTTAAGTGGAGGAGGCTCATAGTCCAGCAGTGGACTGTAACGGGCTGTTGATGGGTTGATGGTATGAAATTGAACAATGCCAGCGTGATTCAAGGTCTGATGACCCTGAGTCTGCCATAGTGCGCGTTTTTCATCTGTCAGGGCAGGCTCAAGCCCATCAGTGGGAACGTACGAGAGCTGACAGCGCTCTAAAGCCGTTTCACAAAAAAACGCAAGATACGGTCGTTTTAAACGTATGAAAAGCACCACTTCATGGTAGAATGATCCTTTTAAGTAAGAAAGAAATATTCTTATAAACACTTTAAGGTTTTTGCTTTTAGGTTGTTAAAATTAATAACACTACCTACCGGGTTATTACCACGATCTTGGTTTAAAATAATCTTATTAAAGAGCTTACCGATATTTCGACTATGTTGTAATATAGTCATGATCACGGCAGAACTTAAGAAATATTCTTGCCGATTTTTAGCGCCACAAGTTAAGCAATATTGTGACTCAATGAGGTTCAAAGAGGCTACTACTAAAAGGCCCCCCTTCGGGCCCTCTTCCAACCTAATTAGTCCCTGACGACGACAAAATGAATAAATTATTAAGGTTTTTCCAACATGGCGACGACGCCGGTCTTAAACGTACACCCAAGTTTATGAGAGACAGCTTAGACATATTTATTTAAATATTCTGGATAGCTTTGACGGAATCGAATTATCTTTAACGGATCTTATCGCTATTTCTACCAAAGTGGTAATTAGCGGGCGCGGACTTGTTTTATATTTATTAGTATAATTCGTTAACTAAACTTGCTGTTATCGATTTAGTAAAATCAAAAATTCCGTATTTCAGCTAGTATTTTATTTTATTTAATATGACGAACACAACAGTTTACAATCTTTAAATAAACAAAGGATCATACAATACATGTTTTGGGCCAGATTGCTGAACCAAACAGGTGTCGTACAGCTTGATTACTACTTAACCATGTTAAATACACTTGCACAAATTACATTTAATCAGAGCTAAGTAAGTCATATGAATAACTTTAAATAATTTTATTTATGAATGCGAAAATGTGTTTCTTTCTATCTTCTTTTTAGACAGCAAATGCAGCAAACGGGTCAATGTGTTTTATTGTTTAGTGTTAGTACATGAACCAATGACTGACATAGGCTACTTTTCACAAAAAATTAAGCAAAGAAAACAGTGGGCGTATCGTTTATATTACATAACCTTGTATTATATTATCTCTATATTAAAGTAAATTAGCTCTAAGGTAAGCTGTAAGGTATATTTAGCGATTACCATCTATTATAATTATTCAATTAAAATCGAATTATGTTTGCTGAATAATGTCATATTTTGACGTATACTTTCAAAGCGAATTCTATAGCCCACTACTGACAGTTGGGGATACAAATTATAATTGGTTAAAGGATTGTATAAAATGCTGTTTTTTATCTATTATAATAATAAAAAAAATACCTACACTCAAATTAAAACTAGCAACATAATTTTTCCACGTCAAACTAAGCTCAAACTTCTCTATTTCGATACCGAAATTCTTTGGAAAAGAACGGGCAAGGAAACTCCACAAAGAAAAAAAAAACCTACGTAATTATTAGAGAAGCATACAATCGCTTGTACGTAGCGTTGTACTAGAACAGTACAGTTGGTTAGACACTGACTTTGAGTGTGCCTTAGTCCCGTAGCATCAGGGGCACTTTTCGTAATGCGAGTGTCTAGTCTAGATTGATGTGCTGACCACTGTACAAGCAAGCTTACCTACCACCTGCCACGTTCACACTCTACCGCCTGCGGTGGTACTACGGAAATCTAACAAATAACATCGCGATTCATGTAATCATTATCCTTTCATAATTTTGAAGACTATTTTTTCTCATTTATATAGCGTTTAAAGAATTAAAAGGTTAATATTTACCAACCAAAAATATAGGGCAACTTTTTAAAGGCAGTTTTATTCCTCCTTAAAAAAGTTGCTCTGTTTTTCGTATACTCAAGACATTTTATTTATTCGCTGTCAGAAAACTGTAGTACCCATTAAACCCATCCTGAACCATCAAATCGCTTATACAAACAAGCTTAGCCACCCGCCACGTTACTATACATCACAATACAGTTATGAATATGAACAATACTCACGCTCGACTCGACACCCCGTGGTACCACGGAAATTAGGTCACGTCGAAATTACGAGATAAGAAAACAAAGATGTACGAAAAATATTCATTAAGTGTAACCAACTGCGTGTAACCAGTTCTTGAAAATCAAAGCGTTGTTATGACTATTAAAATAGATATAGTGTCATGAGCATGACGACGATTATCTCAACAATTTTTTAGCGGTTTAAGAAACCAGCATAAATTAAAAAGCATTATTTAAAAATACAGTTACAGCAAAATATTTTAGATTCATAGAAAACAACCAAAAACGAAACCTTTTGGCGGGACTTGAACCCACGACCTTCAGCCTATACGCAGCCAACGTGCTTACTACTCCACGGAGGACATAGTGGCAGCGCCGAAATTCATTCTTGCTTGTTTTCTATAAAATTATGACGTCACCACAATAGGCAACCACTTGGCACGTTACAGCGAGCGTTTATTTTTGAGCAAAAGTTTTATTGCTTTTTTCAAACCATGAACAAGCTTTCATCTTTGGTATTTGATAGCTTTGACGTCTATAAACATTTTTTGTAAAATCTTAATTAAAATAAAAAAGAACTGATTTCAAATTTCAAATGGTTTTTTAACCACGTTTGGAGTCGGGTGCATATATTTTCCATAGTTGTATTCTTGACTACCAACAAACTAATAAAATAAAAGACAAAAATTTAAGCGAGCAATTTTTGTAATAAGAATCTCAGAAATGCTTCGAACGATTTCGGTTATATTTTGTATAATATAGGGGCGATTTGAGGGCGATAAATCGATCTAGCTGTGTTTCATTCTTAATGAAACGGGTTTTCTCCGTATTTTCAGGCATCATCGTCGTTAACGTAACATCACTTCAGTCGGGAAATTGCGTGACTTCAAAGCCTGGTCTTGTCCTGAGTTAAAATCCTCGATTGTTTTTTTTTTGTTCATGTTGTTATTTTTATAACAACAAAAAAAACAAATACAACAGAGAAATCGAAATTTCTATTTATTTTTTCTTAGACCGAAAGTTTTTCAGCAGATGACACAACTAGTGACGAAAGGTTTTTTTTACTCACTATGATAAAAATGAAGGGTTATGAGTTCAAAAACTGCTGTAAGGCGAGAAACGAGTGACAATGACAATCAATGGTACCTCGCCTGTTTAGTGGAGTGCATGTGTTCAGGGACGGAAACAATCGATATCGTGCGGTATTCGGAGCACGGAGGGTTCTGATTTAGCTACAGGGGCTTGGTGGGGGATTTGCTAAAGTGACTCACATCTGTCTTCTACGTGTTTGCTCTTAAATGGCTTAATCGGTGGTATTGCCGAGACAAATGAATACAGATACTTGTTAAAAGGAAATGTTACACTGAGCCACGTTTTTGACTCCCAGTACTTTGGGTATTTTTTTTTATCTTTAGTTAATATTTTTCTTACTGTTGAATACCTACAGTTTTCTCGCCACCAAAGGTTTATATCGAGAAGTTCCTAGATACTAACTTTAGACAGCTTGTCGTGAAAATGAGAAAATAATATTATTATTCGTTAATCTAGATACCAGGGTTGGTGTAGTCGGTCATTGACCTTAACCCACATGATGATGATCATTGGTCAATGTCTATCAAACTAAATAGGTACTACTTTCCTTGCGAATTGCGCTATTCATGTCGTAGCAGTAAATGCTACGCCTACTACGCCGTAGCCGTAGCAGAAGGCTACGAGTAATTAAGGCCGTTTATTTTGTTCAATGTTACTTCGAATAAAGGTATTATTTTTACACGATTGCCCAAAAAAGAGGGTGTAATGTGTTCAAGGTTCATGTATGTATGTATGTATGTATGTATGCATGTAAGATGTATGTGAGTTTCTTTATTCCACCATAACTTCTAAATGCCTAAACAGATTTGGATGTATGGGGTATCGTTTAGAATATTTACATCAGCCCGAGTGACACTGGCTTCACGTTTTTAATTTTAAGATGATTATTGTATTAATTTTAATAATGATTTTTTTGTATCTAAAGTAGTTAAAACATAGTTAAGACATTTATTAAATAAAACGCAATGTCCACATCTACTTGACATATTTTTATGTATAGACGGTCTCGGTACCATACTGAATCGATGACAAACGTGCCAAGTAGGGAACGTAACTTGGACTACGACAGTAGTTCGAATTGGACAAACTTTATCAGGAGGGTTCATTAAGTAACTTCTAACAATATTCCAACTTGGCATACCTGCCCCTCGGAGAAAAGAGGACGCCCCTACTTAGATGTCTCTTGCTTAACTTTAACAACCTCTAACATAAAACAAAAAGTAAAAACTTAGGAATATAGAAAATCTGCTTTTTGGTTCGATAAGGTTGCTTGGCAACAACGGGCGAGTTTTCTCGATTAGATAAATAATTAATTGACATAAGCTACATTTTCCCGTGAGAAAATACTTTTTCTGAATAGGGGGGATTTGTCATCATGGTGAAAGGATTAGCCAGTCATCGTGAGAACTCGCTGACTGTTCAGGGTGCGCTGAACGTACGGGCTTTATTGTACATCACTCAGGGAGGCTCTTTTCATGCACCTCCTATCTTTCATGCAGCCCAACCACCCCTTTTCTGAATTGGAAATATGGATGACAAGTTGGTAGCCAGTATGCTACTAATATTATAAATGCTTAAGTTTGGATGTTTGGATGTTTATTGCCGAATCACGCTTGAACCACTGGACGGATCGGGATGAAACTTGGCACACATATAGGTTAGGTCTTGGAATAGGACATAGGCTACTTTTTACCGCTGGAAAATACTTCATTCCTACGAGAAAACATATTAAACGCGGGTGAAACCACGGGCGGAAAGCTGGTTAAAAAATAAGATCATTATGTAAAAGGAAAGCTGTCAATTTGATAAAAATTGATTTTGCAGAATGGTATTTTTAACCAATAAGCCTACTTTTTAGAAACCTGGTTTTCAACATATGGACATATCTTTTTAGATGCCGGACTCTAACCGAGTTTCCTTTAGTTAACTAAAACGTCACAGAGGGAAACTCAGATATCGTAATTAAGGGTCCTTATACACTGACTGCCTTTAAACTGCTTTCTAGCTGTAAGTAGTAAGTAAAGTAAGTAAAAACACTTAATCGCTGTAATCTACTGGATTGTAAAAGCTTTGTCCACGATGTGTAAAAAAAACGTTTGCCCAAAACTTCTCGAGTGGTAGGTAGCTTCATGAAAGTGAACTTCGACTCCACTACTTCGACTCCACTACTCCGACTCCACTACTTCGACTCCACTACTCCGACTCCACTACTTCGACTCCACTACTTCGACTCCACTACTTCGACTTCACTACTTCAACTCCACTACTTCGACTCCACTACTTCGACTTCACTACTTCGACTCCACTACTTCGACTCCACTACTTCGACTCCACTACTTCGACTCCACTACTTCGACTCCACTACTTCGACTCCACTACTTCGACTCCACTACTTCGACTCCACTACTTCGACTCCACTACTTCAACTCCACTACTTCGACTCCACTACTTCAACTCCACTACTTCAACTCCACTACTTCGACTCCACTACTTCGACTCCACTACTTCGACTCCACTACTTTTTTTAAATCACGTCATCTATAAATTTTAAACTTACATACAAAACAAATCGGATATAAACCATTGGCCTAGTATGAAAGTAAAAAAAAAACTAGAATGCAATTTTATACAGTACTATCAACCGCACTCTGACAGTGTTAAAGCTGCCCTTTTGCAGTTCGTCTGTGTAAGCCCTTAAGCTTCACAAAGGGAAACTATCCTATATATATCCTATATATATATATCCTATATATATAATTAAGGTCTGACTTAGTTACAGTTGCGGTATCCACAACTGCTTGTCTGAACAGCACCTTCGACTATTCCCGTCTCTTTTCTTTCATACCGATTTTACTGAGATGGAGATATTAATCCAAATAGAGTAAGAACGTAAGTGGTAACTTGCTACTAAATTAGCCCTACAGTTACATACATACACGGCCCGTTACAGTTCAATGCTGGACTATGAGCCTCCTCCACTTAAGTGGAGGGTTTTGCCATAATCTCCACGCTTGGCAGGCGGGTTGGAGATCGCAGATTAAAAGGTTACTGTATCAGAGAGCGCTGCTGCCCGTTCCCTGTTCAATGTGTAGTCCCTGAGTCGCCTCTTACGACACCCACGGGAAGAGTAGGGGTTGGTGACAAATGTATTCTACTCTGCCGTCACCACACGGCTTCGGCCCTACAGTTAGTCAATGTTTAATCTCATTTTTTTTTAGAAACAGACAGCCCTAATCCTAAGACTAGGGAGCTGTGTACGGTGAAGGACTCTAGTAATTTCGCAATCAAATTACCCTGAAGCCACTTGGAGCCGTGAGAGCCGCCTGACACCATTAATAAATGTAAGTAAAATGCAAGCTTTTCAATTGTCTTTATAAAGTATATAACCGTAGCCGGTTGCCGTCATTAACAAAACTCTTTATGAGACTTTCCCCAGTTTCGTTAAGACATTGCAGGCTGAATCACCTGATTGTCCGTGTTTCGGAAGGCACGTTAAGCCGTTGGTCCCGGCTACTATATAATCGTTACATGAGCCAAGTCAGTGGCCTTTGGCGGCTCTATAACACTCACCAGGGTTTGTGAGATCGGTTGTCGAACTTAAAACCCACATGACGATGATGATGATGATGATAAAATAGGTGTATATAATATAATACTAAAATAAAAGAAAACATAGTCCGCCATGTTGGCAAATGATCAGTCGAAGTTTATAATCTTTTGACGCGCGATTCGTCTATTGAAACGCTCCCGGCGGCGCCCCATATCGCACGTCTATTAAGGATTCTAACAAACGTCTATTTAGGATTCTGTAGCATTATACGCTTCGTAAATAGACCTCTAAGGCGTAATTGTGGACTGAGCCTCACGTTGCGAGCTATTAGATTAGCAATTAGGGTCCAATCTAGTTACAAGATGGGCAATCTATTGCGGTCTATGCAATCAACTGGGCGAGACAGTGCGGTTACGGAATTATTAACGCCCGTTTCAAAGAATTTCCCCATGGGAATGGAACATTTTCCTGAAGAAAGATGGCTTAGTTATCAGTATGTGAACGTCAATTGGATAAGTTGCTAAGCCATGAAACACTTTCGCATTTTTATTATACCATAGCTGTCCATTTGCGCTTACGCTCGAGTTGTTTCTTTGAAAAACAACATTTACATTAAAAAATAAAACATCAGAAAAAATAGGTTAATTATGTAATTTTACTTTGTAAAAATAAACATAGATTCGTTACTATAAGTGAAGATCATACTAATAAATTCTTCGTTACACTAAAATGCTCACAATCTTCGGGTACCGCGGTTATATTTAATATTGTTACCTCGATATTTTGGAACGGTTGCACGCTCCATGGTCACGGGTAGACTGTATTAAATAACCGTGGTAACAAACCTGAAAATTGTGTCAATTTTAGTGTAGTGAATAACCACGAAAATCTTAAAACATATATTCTTCGGTATTTATTATTAGTATGATAACTTTAATGTTTACAAATCCTGACTACAAATCGAAATAATACTGCCAGAACTCAAGTCCGCAACCGCTATACAAGTCTGCGCCCGATATATCAAACTTACTTATCTTTCTGATCATAAGACACTACGTACGTGAGCAATCAATCAATCAGCCTATTGCAGTCCACTGCTGGACGTAGGCCTCCCCAAGAGCACGTCAAAGCGCACGATCACCCGCTTTCCTCATCCACGTGTGCAATAACTTCCTCTAACACCAGAGAGTCACCAACTTATCTTGTTTACTTAGTTACCAACAGGTCACGATACGAAAGTTAGTTGTTTGTTGTTTATGTTGCGTGTCGTTTCCTGTTAGTTGTTTGTTGTTAATTGGAATTATATGTGACCGCTGGTCTAGGGAAACTTCGTGAATCAAAACTTTTGATTTTGGATGACTTGCGTTAGTTAGATTTTGTCAATTCATTTTTCATAGAAGGAGCCATTGTTTTAGAACGCATTGGTCAAATAATGATCAAATATGTAAAAAAAAAATAGTGAAGTTGTAATCGGATACTATACTCCTCCTAGAGCGTCGGTGATCTATGATCGTCTGCGGTTGCGCACTTACCGATGAATACGCTGAACCCACTACCTTTGAAGAAGCTATGAAGAACTCGCATAAAGACGAGTGGATTAAAGCTATGCTAAAAGAGATAAATTCTTTGAAAGAGAACCATACGTGGTCCCTTGCTTGAAGAAATACCGCAAGATCGTAAAGCCAAATGGGTTTTTAGATTAAAATGAACCCCGATGGCTCTATCGACAAATTCAAAGCGCGTTTGGTTGCAAAAAGGTTCAAACAACGCAAAGGAATAGACTGCCAGGAAACGTACGTTGGTGGGCTCGAGCCCCTCGGTGGGGACGTATATGATCTTTTGATGAAGGATTTATAAAGATATTGAGATATTGACGTCTGTGTTTGTGTAACTAATGAAATATGCATTTTACTATGGAGAAGAACTATCAAAAAAGTTGCATTTCAAATCAAATCAATAAAAATATTTTCGTGATAGTTCCAATTTTTCTCTCGTTGATTTTCCATCTTTTGAATTTACTTGCGATTCTCAGACAAAAAATAGATCGCTTGATAAGTTTATTTTTATGTAACATCTCTTGAATATTTTTCTCAAAGCTGCTTCCTTCATTAATTCATTTTGCTGTTTATATACAATTTTGTTTTACTAGGTATTAAAACACAACTTTTATACCGGAACTCATTTCAGCGCATCTCGGTGAAAATAGAAAAAAATATGAAGATATTTCTGCAACTATGTCAAGGTGAATTCCCGTAGGAGATTAGATTCAATTTAATGGGAGAGGAAATTGATATTTTCCGTCTCTAGAGTTGGTTATTTCCTAATGATATTGGAAGTTTACTGACGGTAGTTCTAGAGATTTTTTAACTTTAAACTAGCGGTCAGCTTCGCTCGCGTTGTGTAAGTGGGAGTAATTTTTTTTCCCGTAAAAAGTATCCTATGTGTTAATCCAGGTTACAAACTATCTCCATTCCAAATTTCATCCAAATCCGTTGGGTACTTTAAGCGTGAAGGCGGACCTAACATCTAAACATCCAAGTATCCAAACATCCAAATATATTTTCACATTTATAATTAACTTAACTCTTTCTAATGAAAGAGTTAAGCTTTTGTACGGATTAACAACTTTTAGCGGGGAAAAGGGATTTGACTGAAATATATAAATGGAAATGTCTTGTAAAATAAATTATTATTAATCTGGTGGCTATGTTATAATTTTTTATTGAACTCCGAGAGAGTGATCATCGTTTTGGTTTTTACTAATATGACTGTCCTAAATTGGCAACTTCTGATTCTTTTCAATTACGAAACTGCAAGTACCGTAGAGGTGTATGAACTAAAGCGTTATCCGTGATTCAGAAAGCACGGTAAGTCAAGAATAATGTGGCAGTTTCAGAATATGGGTGATTTAGTCTGGCCACTAGTCTGGCAACACTTTCGCAAAATTTTGTTTTTGAGAGCTAAATGTGCTGTTTCTAACGAATCAAGATAAAATTAATTATTTTCTATTACCATTATTTACCATCATATTATTATCTCAAAACTACGATATTTTTGGTAACAAGCAAACACGACACCTTCTTTGATCAAATAAATTTAACGAAAAGAGGCAAATTCGCCAACCGTATCAAACTTCACAGCTCAAACCTGTTTGTTATGTGAACGGTATTTGGTAAGTACTTTTGTCCTCTGTCTCAATCAATCAATCTATTGCAGTCCACTGCTGGACAACTGACTGCTGGTCCTTGGTCTACTCACTAGAATTGGAACTATAACTGCACTGAGAAAATTTTAATGAGTCGTACACTTTACATAAGTAGCAAAGCTCTAGAAAATACGTAGGAAGACGGGATAGACGGACGTAATGAGCTCTCATTATCAGTACAATTGCTACTTAATTTAGAGTAATTTGTCGACTCATTATAAAGACTGACTTACCCCAGTGCACTTTTTTCTCAGTGTGGTGGCTCTGTGAGCCGTAAACTTCGCGAGTTTATTTCGTAATGGCTGAAATATGTTTTTTAGTTTTCAATATCCATATCTCAGTCATTTTGAAAATTTTCAAAAATCTAAATTAAAAACTGAAAAAGAATCATGAGGATTGGTTGAGAAAAGCGACCTGTCGAAGAGAGCAACTGGACATCCTCCGGACATACGAAAGCATATTTCCCCACCCTGATACGGAGACGCTTCAAAAACACAAAATAACAACTTTATTACTGATATACAACAAACTACAATATAGGTAGTCAAGATGAGTAACCGCCTAGCAAAGCCCGCTAAAACGTAGCACCTAACTCGCACAATTAATTTTGACAGACGACGACGACGACAGACAGGCAGATGATGTCGCTGCTGTACATTGAAGCTTACTTTCGACGTTCTTACAAACCGAGTCAAATTCGAATGTGGTATGGTATAGTTTTTTTCCCCGGCTTCTTTGGTATTCATTTGGTGGGGTCAAGTTTGAAGCGTAGTTACGTTTCTTGTCTATAGATAATTCGTTGCTGATATAAGAAAATATTAACAGCCAATGGTTTAAATTTAAACCAAAACAAAACATCAAGAACGACGAATGTTTGCATCCGTCATCCGGCTATTTGAGGCTTTATTTGAAAAGTTCAGAGTAGATTATTGTATGGCAAGTTTATTTCCCTTCGACTTTATTTGATTTCGGCAAAAAAGGTGCGGCCGTCAAAGGGTTCAATAGTTTATTATTTTTCAGTTTTCTTATAAGTAAAAAAAAAGATGGTTCTACTATAAAAAATGGCTCGTGTGCGGCGAAGCTTGCTAGTAAATATTTCTATATTAATATTATGAGAAAATATTAGCGAAATATAAGGTAAAAGTTATGTCCAATATAATAATTTGTGATGGTAACCCAAGTGTGAAATTAGATACTCGTTTCTTCGGATCACATTCATTGGAAGTGGATAAGTTACTGAACTAGACATTGTAATAACGAAATACTTATTATATAATATTATTAATGTAGGTACAACAGTGCTATTGACATTAAAACATTTTTTGTCCTATTTCTTTAGGGATAAAATATCATTATTTCTCCATCCCTTTAATTAACCTAAGCCTACATTGCAGTGTTACAGCCTCCGTGGCCAAGTGGTCGAAATTTTGACGCTGAGGTTCCGGGTTCGATTCCCGGTTGGGACACTGGCAAGCAAAAATATATTTTAGGACATTGCAGGCTGAATCACCTGATTGTCCGTGCTTCGGAAGGCACATTAAGTCGTTGGTCCCGGCTACTATCTAGTCGTTACATGAGCCAAGTCAGTGGCTTTTGGAGGCTCTACAACACTGACACCAGGGTTTGAGAGGTCGGTTGTCGACCTAACAAACCACACGATGAAGAAGAAGAAGATTAACCTAAGGTCTATTAGTATATATTCTAAAAACAAAACTGTAATTGAAATTATTATTAAAAGAACCACTATTTAATAATTATTTAAAGAATTTCCTCATTGACAAATGTTATTATGATGTTAAAGAATTTTTCAATGATAAATTAGATAAGTAAATTGTTGCTTTAATAACATTAATATTTTTAAGTATTCAATCAATTTTTGAGTGACATTTATATCTTTGAATATAATTTAGTAATGTTTGAGTAAAGACTAGTCTTATTAGCATATTATTATTAATTATTTTTTTATACCTATTGAATTTCATAATGCAAAATGTTATAATTTTATTACTAACTTTATTGTTGATATTACCCACTTATATAATTTAATTTATATTTAATTTAGTCACTTTATAAATTGAATATTTTAATGCTTAATTATTGTGATTTAATAAGTATAAATGGGTGTCACAATGTACTACTACCTTTGTTCTACCACCTTGTGAAAATTTTGTGACTTGCAATAAATTATTATGAATTATGAATGCGGAAATCCCGGAAGTAATTAGGTGTAAAAATCGTATAAACCGCACTTCGATGCCATCGTTTGCAAAACCTTTTAAAATGCTGAGACACGTAGAGAAATTGCTTTCGATAGAACCTTCAAGAAAATACGATTTCACCTTTGAACTTCCAAGAGTTCTGTAACGAAAATATACGTATTTCACAAAATAAATACGGTTGTTTGAAAAGTTTTACGATATTTTACGGTTTCCACGTTCGAGTTGTTCACTGATTTATTATACCTGTGGGAAGTGTCTTCAATTTTTGTTGTTGCATCTTTATCCCACTGCTGGGAAAGCAAGAAATACAAGAAAAAACTATTCTTTCACCAATTATCAGGGACTTGGACTTTCAGATATGAGCCTCCGGGCCCCATGACCTTTTAGGAACATGCTTAGACAACCATTCTCAAACACCTAAGAATACTGCAGAATTACAATAAGTATCATAATTACTTTGTAAGAGGCGTGCAATAGGTAGACCCAATCTTGATTTGTTTCCAAGGACTCTGGCAGAATAGCAACGCAGTGGGTAACTACAGCACATGCTTCTACGACGTCATGTTTACACACTTCTACTTTTGCCATCCAACATCAACATCAACGGCCCGTTATAGTCCACTGCTGGACTATGAGCCTCTTCCACTTAAGTGGAGGGTTTTGCCATAATCTCCACGCTTGGCAGGCGGGTTGGAGATCGCAGATTAAAAGGTTACTGTATCAGAGAGCGCTGCTGCCCGTTCCCTGTTCAATGTGTAGTCCCTAAGTCGCCTCTTACGACACCCACGGGAAGAGTAGGGGTTGGTGACAAATGTATTCTACTCTGCCATAACACAGATCGCACTTTTGCCCACGGAGTGTATATTTGTCTCCGTGCTTTTGCCATAGCTAAGTGCACGGAGTTGTATTGTATCCGTGGCTAAGTGCAATTTGTGTTATATTCTTGAACGAATAAACAACATTCGTCCAAGGTTATATTATAACTATATAAACTATGTGTAAGTTGCAAATTTGTGTGTTGAGAATAAATGTTTTATATTTATCAATCACGAAAGGGCATTAGATTACGATGATGATGATGATGAAGTTAGGATAGATATTGGTGATTTTAATTAAGATTTTATTAGCATTGAAAGCACTAAGAAGTAGCGGCTGCATGAAAACTATACAGAACTGAAATAACGACGGAAATACTATTACGCTAGACGTATTTAAAAAGTTATTTTTATCCTAGTTCAACGGGCGATATTATAAAAATATTACGTCTATTTTCAATGACGCATTCCAGTCGCGGGCATCTGCGAGAAATAGAGGTGCACCGGATAATGTTTTTTTCCGAGTAACCGGTAACCAGAAATGTATAAAAAAACTAATTTAGGAATATAAAGAACACGCGTTATCGTCTTTGGCTAAAAAAAGTACACCGCATTTAACATGCCTTATAATTTTGAATTGTTTCTAACCTCTATTTCTAAGGTTTAAGCGCCCTAATTCGAGGTAGGCACGAGCCCTGTAATGTGGAAGTATATAATCTGATAATGATACTAATCTCGAGTAAATTCATTCAAAATTCATTTGCCCACCCAACGCAATGGCCCCAATTTTGTTTTGAAAAGATAACACAACTAGAATAAGAAGAAAAGAAGAATCGGTATAAATTGCAGGGTCTTCTGTGTACTAGATCCAAGCACGGTTTTTATATACCGGTTACCGGAACAGTTTACTCTTCCCATCTCTAGTAAAGTTCAAATGAAACAGGCAGTTACTCCCGTTATTCTATAAAGTCCAATTGAAAATGGTCTCCCATGGCTGTTATTCGAACATCAATAACTTGTTATTGACAACATATTGGTAGTAATGTGTTTTCCAATGGGATAAAGGCCATAACCATAAGGTATTGTTATGACTTTTGTAACAATAATTCAGTTTTTTATTATCTAACTCTATCATTTGCCATAGAGAACGCCTAGTCCATATCTACCTAATATTTACACATTTTTCTACGCCTTGCGCAAAACATAACTCTATATTATGCGTCGCATTAAATGAGCAGGACAAAAAGTTGTGTGACGCGATACGCCCCTTGGCAAAATAGCGCGCCTTAAAATAAACATGAAAAATAATAATAAACAGAATTTGACAAATAAACTCTAATCTTGCCAATGCCCGATGCCATCTTTAACATTACACTTTAAAAAGCAACTGCAATAGCTTGACCGTTTATTTTTTATTTTACTTTCTTTTTTTTTACTTTTAGGACCGCATATCAGCCGCCTGGCTTAAGTGGCGAGAGTTTACGGGAGTCACTTGCGACAGCCGGATGCCTATCAAATTGAAGGGCTTAATATATAAGTCAGTTATAAGACCAGTCCTGACCTATGGAAGTGAGACACGGGCCGTGACAAAAAGGCATGTCAAAACTGTTCATGTTGCGGAAATGAAGATGCTGAGGTGGATTTGCGGAGTGCGTTGGTGACATCGCCGACAAGCTCAAGGAAAACCGATTGAGATGGTACGGAAATGACAAAAGGAGACCACCTGAGTACATCGGCAATGTAACACTCAACCTCAACATCTCTGGTCAGCGGCGAAGAGGAATACCGAAGCTGCGATGATTGAGTGTCGTTAAGAAGAAGATGTCCCGATAATGCGAAGTGGAGAAGAAAGAGCAGGAAAGCGGACCCCATCGCAAGACGGGACAAACGCTAGGAAGAAAAAGAAGACTTTTTATAACTTTACCCTCTTGTACGTTTCGCGCGGTGAGGTAATGAATGAGGTTCAAACACTTTCAGAAAGAGCTGATAAATCTAAGTGGTTTGTGAAAATGCGTAGTACGTTTATGTTTTGATAACAAAATGTGTTGCATGTGGGTGGAATTTTAGAATCACTCTAGGTACGTATTTTAAATCAGAGGTCAATGCTGGCTTGCATAGACGAATTTCCGAACTGGCTACGAAGAGGTAGCCTTAAATGGCTTTTGACAGAAGATTCGAGACTACGAGAATATTTATTGATTATTATTGCAAACTAAATGTTTATTCACAAATAATCTTCCGCCAGAGCTTGTCTATAGTGAGTGTATTTTATTGAACGTGTAAACCAGTGACAAACTTCTTTTGTCTGTTGTAATTAGCTAGCTTTGACGTTGAAAAAATATTTTGTTGAAAGAGCATTTTTACCTTTTTTAAATTTTCCTTTTGCATTTTTTAAATTTTGCGCAAATTTGCTGATGATAAATTCCAGCGCACACGTGACCTGAACAAACTAATTAAAGCGTTCCACATTTGCACAAGTTAATTACGATAGCGATAAAAAACCTTTCTCTGATCTTAGTTCAAAGGAAAAGTTGTTCTCAATCAGTCTGTCGTTATAAGCAAAATAATATAAAAACGATGAACATTGATTTGGATATAGATTGATTGATAGATAGCCTATCTAGAAGAACATTGGTCCCGATTTTTACAACATTGACTTTAATAATATTTTGCTCACGTGCATTCCAAAGCAATGTAAATATGGCTAATATATATATATATTGGGCAATAAGTTTGTTGTTTCACTCGCAAACAAACGTGTTTTCCAATACTGAAGGATACTGAATTTACTGTAATTTCAAACAATCTAATCTCACCTAATTCAGTTCATTTGATTCTCTGCCAAATGCAAAGTGAATTCATCAGATCCAAGTTCCAACAGACTTGTAGCAAGGTCTTACTCATCGTAAATAGTACATATTTAGGGCGTAGAGTGAAATAGGCTTACGGGCTTTTTTATTCCCATGGTAAATGAAGCCCAGGACAGAGAAGGATGGAAAAAGAAGAAGATGGAGGTCTTTGCCCAGCAGTGGGACAGTCTGGGCTAAATAAGATAAGATAAGACATGGTAAAATCGAAATCAACAGCTCATATCCAGTTAGCGCGCGAGTTGAATGCAGTCGGGGCCTGAGGTAATGAGCGGGAGCATCCCCCCTGCCGCTGTCCGCACGCCTTCCCTTTTGCGCCTGTAGTTTAGCAGCACTACAACACTACACTACCGGCACGTGTACATTGTACATCCCCATACCAAGGTGCTCGAGCCTATAGCCTTAATTAGGGCGATCAGGCCTTAACGCTGGCCAAGTACGGATTGGTCGACGACATAACCTTTGTCGCCATGGCCGAAACGGTCGGAAAGATCATCATCATCATCATCATCATCATCATCATCAACCTTAGAATTTCTTCGCAGTGCTGGTTTCCTCACAACGTTTTCCACCACCGTATAATAAGATCGTCGAATAAACGTACATATGAATTCGATTTCCAAAAACACATTGGTACATGCTGGGGATCTAACCCGCGTCTTCCGGACGGCAGGCAGTGCGGCCCTAGCCACTACACCACCGACGCGCGACGCTGCATTAAATTAGATGCTCGTTATTAAGGTTCCGAGTTCGAATCCCGGTGGGGACACTAACAAGCAACAATCTCTTTGTGAAACTTTCCCCAGTTCGGTAAGGACATTGCAGGCTGAATCACCTGATTGTTCGAAACGAAACATGATTCCGTGTTCGGAAGGCACGTTAAGCCTTAGGTCCCGGCTACTAGCTAGCCGTTACTCAAACCTAATCAGTAGCCTTTGGCAGCGCTATAACACTGACACCAGGGTTTGTGAGGTCGGTTGTCAACCTTCCAACTCACACTATAAAGAAGAATAAATTCGCAATTTTACTGCACTATCAACCAGCCCATTAAGCTGCAATATCTACTGTAATCAACTAAAAGCTCAAAGAGCATGTAGGAGCAACATTGATTACACTGATAACGACGTGTTATCAGCTGGTAAACTGCAATATTACACTTCACGTACATTTAGGCAATCAGATGTGATAATGGTTGTTATCAACGACAAAAGTAGACCATCATTAAGCATACAGACCCGAAAAACATATTTATACTGAAAAAATTACAAAAAAGTAATTAAATCTGAAACTAAGGCGTTCTTGCTAGATAAAATTAAAAAGAGAGTAATTGTTTTATTGTTAAAAATTATAACTTCTTCTTTATCGTGTGGGTTGTAAGGTTGACAACCGACCTCACAAACCCTAGTGTTAGTGTTATAGAGCCGCCAAAGGCCACTGACATGGCTCGTGTAACGACTAGATAGTAGCCGGGACTAACGGCTTAACGTACCTTCCGAAGCACGGAATCATCTTTCTTTTCGGACAATCAGGTGATTCAGCCTGCAAAGTCCTAACCAAACTGGGAAAAGTCTCACAAAGAGATTTTTGCTAGACAATGTCCCCACCGGGAATGGATCCCGGAACTTCCGTAATGAGCGGCGAAATCTCGACCACTCGGCCACGGTGGCCTATAAAACTATAACTATGTATCATATAAATAAAAGTTAACACTTAGATTTTAAGGGAGTTCTTTTTCTGCCTTTTAACTACACAATTTGTACTGGTGTTTTGTTCTGAGAATAAAATTATTATGATTATAATTGAGCCGTTAAAAGCTTCTGACCATGCCTTATGAAACAATGAATCATAAAATCAGGTAGTTCAGTCTTCAATACCCTTACCAAACTGGGAATAGTTTCATAGTGTCAAAGATATTCATTTCAAATCAAATATACTACAAACATGTATACCAAATAGAACAAACAAGGTAATCTAAGTGTTAAATCAGATTTGAATTTGGAATATTAATCATAGAGTAAACCAAGCCGGGACGGGACACATAACTAGTTTGGCTAAGTAAACAATTATATTTGTTGAACACTGTCGGCTCATAAATTATGTATTAGGTGTGAGGTTATTTGCTCTGGGCCGGATTTAGGCGGGGGCAAAAGTCTGGGATGAAATTTGCTAGAAGGTTCTTAAATTCTGCCAAAGACTAGGCCTGCTCTTCTTCTTCTAGTCAATGAAACAAACAAACTTGATTTTTTCGGCCCATGTACTCTGCCACGGTGGTGAGAGCGCGTCGGTGGTCTAGTGGTTAGGGCGGCTGCCTCCCGTCCAGGAGACGCGGGTCGATCCCCACCAATGTGTTTTCGAATTCATAAGTACGTTTATTCGACGCTCTTACGGTGAAGGAAAACATCGTGATGAACCCTGCACACTCCTGCGAAGAAATTCAAAGGTGAAGTCGACCAACCGGCACTGGGCCAACGTGTTTGACTAAGGCCTAGTCACTCTAAATCAGGGTAGGCTCGAGCCCCTCGATGGGGACGTATATGAGCTGTTGATGAACTCTGCCACGGTTTTTAGCGTTTCTGACGCCATCATAAGGCCCTTCATAGTGCAGGCAGAGGGGCACAGCGGTCAAGACAACAAGTAAATCATGTTTTAGAACGGGGCTCCACAATAAATCAAATTCAGAATCCAGAAATTCAGAAGAGTTGACTAAGGCCCAGTGTGGATAAGTCAATTTGTTATTAACTTTTGAAATCAACGGATAATCGATCAAAAATAATAAAAATAAAAAATATCATATTATATATAAATATATAATCCACTAAAGTTATAATATGGGGGTGGCATATAAAACTAATTTAGTGGCATTGGCCACCCCAGTGGCCAACAGGTGGGGATGGTGAACAGAGGGGGGGGGCAAGCCAGGGGGTGGCATACGGGAATAAAGGATAAATTGATGTAGAACTCCAGGATCTTGTTCTCTGAAACGTAATAATGATGTTTGCTTTATATTTTATTAATTATGTAATTAAAATGTAGGTTCAAACAACAGAAGAAGAGGAAGAATTCTTAGTAGTCTTAAAATATGCCATTTTCGCCTTACGACAACCAAGTAATGATTTTTAATCTGAGCCTTCTGCTCCCCCGCAAAGCCGCGCCCGCCATATTAAATTACCACTTTGGTAGAAACAGCCATTAGGACTAATTTAATAAAAAGCGACTCATAACAAGCAGCTGAGTCCGTCTCTGTTCGTGTTGAATAACAAACTATAACCTCAATCTCATCTCAAAATTTGTGAATAATTCCTGGGAAAAACAAGACAATTTCCCTTAAGGCGAGACATTCAAAGTAATTACTCATCTTAGGAGGCGTGGCTAAAAAGGCTCCCAGCCAATTGAGTGAAAGAGGTGAGTGATAGCGATATACACTCAAGTAAACAACAGAATGGGATAGATAATGAGCACGCGCTCGAAATAAATTGACGTATACGACATTACACGTTTTGCTTATTTATTGAAAAACCACTTACTATTTTTCTATGATTTTTTTATTTTATTTTATTTATTAGGGAAACATACAGTCATAAATGCTTATGTCTACGACAATATTACTGAACAGACCAAGAGTTCCACAAATAAGATTACAACAAGGTATACGTATGAGAGCTAATAGTAACTGGTCATTTACCTACTTAGTATTAGTTAAGGTTAGTACGAGGTAAGAGGGCGTACACTGGTAGAGAACGTGCCATCCATGATAGCTCTGACGACGAAAAATGATTTGTAAAAATCTTAATTCGAATAAAAAAAACATTGACTTTGACTTTAAGGTTGTGTACAGAACCGCAAAGGTCTAAAATTAAATTATTCTATCGAAAAAAATACCTACAGTCGTGTTTCTGAGATTGTACGACTAAAAAAAATACGATCAAAAATGTCATACCCAAAAATCGATATTACTACCCATAAGTAGAACGAGATATATGGAAATCCTTTAGCGACTTTTTAGCGTATGGGGCACCTTAATACAGCTCCGGATTAATGCGAAGACTAACACAAAACCACTTGACAATTTAAGATGTAATCATTTGTGGTACAGTCAGCACAGTTATTCTAAAATATGAATTTGTTTTTGGGAATAATTCTTGGAAAATTATGAACTTTGATTAATTGTCCTGCACCTGTCTACAATCTTCCTACTGTCTTTGAAACTCTACAGGAGAGTGACTCTTTAGAAATAATTTTTTAGTTAATTTAGTCCTCTAAAAGATGTCTTTTAAAAATGCGTCGGTGGTCCAGTGGCTAGAGCCGCTGCCTCCTGTCCGGGAGACGCGGATTCGATCCCCACCACCGTGACAAAGATTGTCTTACCATCAATTCCACCTCTTGGTGACTATCCATAGGTGAAAGACAGAAAACTAATTAGCTAAAATAGTACATTGTCATACGAGGGGTGAAAGTAACTTATTTAGCGCCGAGACGGGGTTTGGGGCCTGAGCGTAGCGAGGGCCCTAATAGTTCGAGGCACCAAATAAGTCTTTAACCAGAGGCAGACACTGTGCTTTTCATTACAAATACAAGGAAAGTAAAAATAAAAACACGAATCAGCTAAAGAAAAATTAATTACTTCCATATCTGAATCAGATGAACTCATTGTAAACAAAACCCTACAACTCGAGAAACAAATGATAATCACTGCTTTGCTTTCCCGCCTATTTTTATTATTTTCTGTGGCCGAGCCGGTCAGCTTTTGAGCCATTGTTTTTCATTTCCAATTCCATTGTTTTTCAAAAATGGCAAATATTTTACCCAAATCTATTTTATTTTAAAGAAATAGTTGAAAGTAAACTTAATTTTATGTTATTTCAATTTAACATTGCGCTGTAATTGAGTGCCTGTAAGAAAGATGGAACATAGTTCAATAGAAATGTGAAATTAGAACCAGTTTTTTTTTTAATAATTTGCCAGAATGAATGAAAATGAATGAATGAATGACAGCTGTCAGTTGAAAGTGATTCTCCCTCCGGGCTGAAAAGTATTACTTTCAATCCGCTCCTCAAGCAACTCCCAAACTAAGTACTTTCAGAGTATGAGTAATGAAAAAGCATTTATTAGTCTAATCGCAACTGCGCTAATCAAAATTATTCAATCTCCTGAAAACTTGTTTTGTTCAATCAAACCAAAAGCCAGTCGTCGCCCTTTAAATACAAAGGATTTATGTCTCTAAAGGATAACAGTCCTTTAGAAGAACACATTTTCCCTCTCTGTGACATTAATATTTTCCCATGGATAAATTGATTTGCTTTAAAGGAAAAGGTTTTAGAAGTAAAGAAATATCGGAAATAGGTGAGCTTAAGGGTGTGCTGTATGTTTTCTTTAGAATACGGAATGCTTTAGATTGGTCGTTGTGGTAGGCTTTTGTTACAGTCGAGTCGAGACGCAAGCTGGCTTATAAATTGTGTAAATAAAACACAATCTAATGTTAGTATAGTATAGTAAATACAATAAATAATAATGATGCAGTACATCAACACCACCAACACACACCAACGAATGTATGCAGTATATGCCGTGTGGTGACGGCAGAGTAGAATACATTTGTCACCAACCCCTACTCTTCCCGTGGGTGTCGTAAGAGGCGACTTGGGGACTACACATTGAACAGGGAACGGGCAGCAGCGCTCTCTGATACAGTAACCTTTTAATCTGCGATCTCTAACCCACCTTTCAAGCGTGGAGATTATGGCAAAACCCTCCACTTAAGTGGAGGAGGCTCATATAGTCCAGCAGTGGACTGTAACGGGCCGTTGATGTTGTTGATGTTGATACCAACGAAAAGATGGTCATGGGAGTTGTTCCTAAGTCATTACCGAGAACCTCACTAAACTGGGGCTCTCAGTGAATAATAGTAACAAAATAAAAAAATCTGTTATCATAGACACCGCGGCAATCATTCCCCGCCGTCACCTCCTTGTTCCTTAAATACGGCGACATCTTGTCATTGGCCGATGTCGTCGTAAAAATTACCCTTTAAGGTGAACTTAAGAAGTTTCCCCATAATATTTGATTAACTCTCGAATATTAGTCAGGCTTTTAGTTATGTTCTTTTACCCCTCAAGCGGCAACCTACCTCGTCAAGGTTGCCGGCAAGAACAGCCACAAGTGGCAGACGTCTTTTAAAAAATATCGGCACGTGTGTCACCCGACCTTCTTGAGGTCGCAGAAAAATGTCGTCAGAATTGGCACCCGGCCTTTTCGAGGTTGCTTGTGACTATCCTACTTTGGCGCGTATTTACGGCATAACGGCTATGTTTTGATTCTTTCCAAGTGTCATTTTAGCTCGCGTTTGAAATAAAAAGCGGTATTTAGCCCTACGAGTAGCCACACCGTAAAAAAAACAAGTTTAATGTCAATTTTCGAGCGGCAAAGAGCATGTCAAGCGCTGTGTGTTCATGAGCGGATATAAAGTTTTTTTTTTTTGGCTGTTTTTTTTATGTGTTTCGTCAATTTAGATTATGCCTGGGTAAATAATGATCATTTTATTGATATATGTTAGTAGTTTTAACTTATTTTTAAGGAAACAACAGTAATGAATGATTATAACATTAATTTCCGGGCAATTTATTTGTAATATTTCACAGACTTATATTATTCACTTTTCTTCAGAAGTAAGTACCTACCTAGGCACTCATAAACAATAAATTATTTCTATAGCTTCGTACATTAAGATTGGCTGAAAGCAACATAAACACTACATTTCAGCGGCTAAGAGCTGTTGAAATAAAACCTAGTTTACTACCGTTGAGTGGTGTTCTGTTGAACATCAACTTAGTAATTTACCGCCGCTTCATTTCGAACTGAATCCAGAATTCAGGTGGGGCTAAGAATAGACGAGCTAGAACGTCATACAGGGTAGCTGTACCACATGACGTGGTACTGTAAGGTATATGAAGCGATACAACAGCTAAGAGATGTAACATCCAAGAGTTGCATTTCATACTATAAGGCCCCAACTACGAATCGTAACCAACGCGATTATAGGACATGGTTCTTTTAACAAACATCTTTTCACCATAGGTGTCACAGACAGCCCCCTATGCAAAGGATGCATGGAGGCAGAGGAAACGGCCGTCCACGTGCTACTGGAGTGTCGAGAGGTGGCCTCGTACCGGGCGCAGTACCTCGGATTGCCGGGGTCGATTCCTGAGGTCCTCATCAAGATTAATGGCTTGATAAGGTTCCTTGAGGAGATCGGGTGGCTCGGATAATCGTCCCACCCTTACGCAAAATAGGCGCATCAGTCCTCGAGTTGCGGAAAATGACCCACTTTTACCATTACCATACTATAATTGTATCACACATTTTGGTCACGAAAACTAGTTTTCAAGCGCCATATTTAGATAACGTACTTTTGCCGAGTTTGAGTTAGTATTTTATTTGTTTATATTTATATCTTGTAATAGGAGAAAATATTTTTAATTATAGTTACCAGATATGAGTAACACCACTCTATCTTTCTTTCGGCTGGTAACGGCTAGCTGATCTTTCTTTTGAATGGTGACGGGTTGCTATTTCCGATATTTCCTCTACATTATTATTATTTATTATACGTTATACGTAGACGTGTGGTAACGGCAGAGTAGAATACATTTGTCACCAACCCCTACTCTTCCCGTGGGTGTCGTAAGAGGCGACTTGGGGACTACACATTGAACAGGGAACGGGCAGCAGCGCTCTCTGATACAGTAACCTTTTAATCTGCGATCTCCAACCCACCTTCCAAGCGTGGAGGTTAGGGCAAAACCCTCCACTTAAGTGGAGGGTTTTGCCATAATCTCCACGCTTTGTAGGCGGGTTGGAGATCGCAGATTAAAAGGTTACTGTATCAGAGAGCGCTGCTGCCCGTTCTCTGTTCAATGTGTAGTCTCTAAGTCGCCTCTTACGACACCCACGGGAAGAGTAGGGGATGGTGACAAATGTATTCTACTCTGCCGACACCACACGGCAAGCAGGCAAGCAAACCGTTTATAATTCAAGCAAGTGTCTGTCTGTATCCTATTTTTTTTACAATTTTATTTTTAACCACTTTTGGTTTCATGCATTTATATCGCAATGGGAAATTTACACTCTTTGTCTATTCGGTTTTACTCCTATTTATATACGCCATAATTTTGAATTGAACAAAACATTTTTTCAATAGAGGGTCGGACTACTTTTTTTTTATTTTATAAATCCATACTTCTTAGTTTCTGCTATCAAACTCTAAAAGAATTTTTGCTCTATCTTTAAAATTGACCGGGTTATAAAGGTTTGAAATTCAAGATTAGACAGAGAGGCACATACCCACTTGTGACGTCATATGTTAGTAACGCCATATAATTTCCATACAAAAAATAGTTTCGTTGAAACTTTAAAAAATCACTATAAATAAGTTTTTCTACCGATTCTGTGTTTTTCTTCGCGAATCGTCTGCTACTAATCTATATTTTAAAAATAATTAATAAAATATGGTAAATTCATACAATATGGTGAATAGTCCGATACCCTATTATTTGTAAATAGCAGTGTACATTTTTTTTTATGAAGTAGTTATTCATGGAGACTACAGAGCCATCTACACTATCCACAGGATAACTAAAAGCAGAGTTGAACTGACGAATTAAAAAAAAATGTTTTTAAAATATTTACAAAGCGAAATTTAAAAAAATATACGATTCTTTAACCTGTACAATCAGTCCTGTAGTTTTTATGACTATAAAACAATAACGATAACAATAAAGTATAAAAACCAACAAAAGTAATAAAACAATTATAATTAAAGGACATACCTACAGTTTTGGTGCCCCTAAATTAATTAGTAAGAACAAATTAGGAAAGTTTTGTCTGAACGAAATTAAGGGGATGGGTCACAGGATTAATTAAAATTTGTACTTTAATTGGATTTAAAAAGTTGAAGTTTCAAAAAAAAAAAAGGTTAATAATACGTATAAAAATGTAAAATTATTAAATTAGCAGTTGGTATCAAGAGTTTTGATTTTGGTAGAAAAATGATTCGCTGGTTGGTAGCTTTTTTGTATAAATAAATCACAAAACACGTTTTTTAGTGTGATTGCTATATTGCTATGATACGGGCCGTTTTCAACTACATACATTTCAAGTTATGTCTTGTATGTAAGTAATACATAACAAGCTAATGTCTCCAAGAGCCTTCCGCTCCCCCAAAAGTCCGGTTACGCTTCATACATCGATTTTGCAACACAAGCATCAGGTCCATGTCAAAACAAAAAAACGGAGGGTTACCGTAAAGCGTTCAACCTTAAATTAACAAAATGCCGAACTAAAAGATTTGAATGGAGAATAATAGAAATAGAAATAGAAATATTTTTATTATTCTTCTCTCACATAGCTAAAAAAAAAAACATAAAATGAATATTAATCTAAGAGGTACAGGTAAATATGATCTATGTGAGAGACTGGCATCTGTACTAGGATATCCTGTATGACAGATTGCCAGCCTCTCCAACACCGGACCAGGAGGATGACAGGTAAGTACAACTTAAATTACACTAAATTATATAAACATGTTTATGAGAGATTAAGTGATGTATGTATCAGTGTGTGTGTGTGTGTGTGTGTGTGCGTGGGTGCGTGTGTGTGCGTGTATGTGTGTGTGTGTGTGTGTGTGTGTGTGTGTGTGTGTGTGTGCGTGTGTGTGTGTGTCATAATGTCAGAACTTTAGTCACAGAATTACATCAGCCAAAGCGATTAAAAACAAACCTATATTCGTATTGTTGCCTATATTATGTGGTCGAGATAAAGAAATACCTTTCTTATTTGCTATGTTATATTTGTAACTACGGCTCAAGCCGTCGGCTACGCGTGTCTAAGCCATCAGCTACTCAGGCCTAAGTAACCGGCTACTCGGGCCTAAGAACAGTTGCGCGGGCCTAAACCATCGGATACGCGGGCCTAAACTATAGGCTACGCGTGTCTAACCCATCAGCTACTCAGGCCTAAGTAACCGGCTACTCGGGCCTAAGATCAGTTGCGCGGGCCTAAACTATAGGCTACGCGTGTCTAACCCATCAGCTACTCAGGCCTAAGTAACCGGCTACTCGGGCCTAAGACATCAGTTGCACGGGCCTAAACCATCGGATACGCGGGCCTAAACTATAGGCTACGCGTGTCTAAGCCATCAGCTACTCAGGCCTAAGTAACCGGTTACTCGGGCCTAAGACATCAGTTGCGCGGGTCTAAACTACCGGCTACGTGGGTCTAAGCTATCAGCTACTCGGGCCTAAGCCATCAGGTACGTGGGTCTAAGCACGTAACCTTCGCTTTTCCTTTTTACACATGTGAGCAGGTCCATTTCTCTATATGAATAAAAACGATGTCATTTCATTAGACAGCGTATTTTTTTTCGAAGAAGGTTATTTTCAAAAGTTTGCTGGGGGAAATGTAAAAGAAGCATAATGGGGGCGTTAATCACCTTTATATTTCTTTCCTCGGTCACGGGACATTGGGGTAAATAATATTATACTTACATAATCTTTTAGAATAAAATTACATTCAGTTCAGCAACGCTACGAAGCTACGAAGGCAATTATCACATTGAGCTAAAAAACTTAAATTACACTAAACTTCAATTAAACTTTGATTTTGTATACCTATCTAATCTTCAGCCAGCCAGGTGGACTGATGACCTGAGGAAGGTCGCTGGTGGTGTCTGGATGAGTAAAGCGGGTGATCGTGCGCTTTGGCGTGCCCTTGGGGAGGCCTACGTCCAGCAGTGGACTGCAATAGGCTGATTGATGATCTAATCTTCAGAGAACCTTATTGACCGAGCGAAGCATCTCCGTGTCTTCTTGGGAAAAAACGCCTTCGTATGTCTGTCCGGCTGTTCTCTTACACAAGCCGCATTAAAACCCTTCTCAAACCAATCATCAACAGCTCATATACGTCCCCAGCGAGGGACTCGAGCCTACCCTGATTTAGAGTGATTAGGCCTTAGTGGACCACGCTGGCCCAGGGCGGGTTGACTTCACGCACAATCGTTGAATTTTTTCGCAGGAGTGTGCAGGTTTCGTCACGATGTTTTCCTTCACCGTAACCAATACTCAAGAAATTTCGTGAAATATTTAAAAACGCAAAAACCTAAAAGTGTTTATGTTTTTCAACCCCCATATCTCGGCAATTTTTTTTTAATGAAATCTTTTTTGTTATCCCTTAACGGTCCTACCCATGCCAACTCGCAGAGCAAGCAGAAAATTCCAGAAAACATATATATAAACTTGGATATATAACCTTTATTTCGCGCAGACTGATTTTTATTAAAAACATTAAATACTATACCAAAAACGCCATTGAAGTCGAGCTGTTCCTATTGTAAAATTCGCTACTGCTTTCAAACTACAACAGACGCGGACACGGTTCCTACGGGATATTATTGGCAGTTCATTTATCTTTCATCCGTGCAAAAAAAAAAACATAGGAAGTTCAAGAAAAAAGTAAAAAAAAAAGCGTTTTTCGCACGATTCCTGCGCAGTGTCGGACGTAACTACCGTGAAGCATCGCACGCTAATATAAACGTTATTTCTGTAGTGCGTCGGTTGAACTTTCAACTAAAGCGCGTTGAGTTGCAAATCTAGCCATTGTATGCCCCGCCCTTTAAGACGCATTCAAGGGGTCGAGGTGGAAAATAATTAAAAAAAAAACGTTGAAAGATAGAGCAAGGTCTACAGCTCACAGAACCACTAGTGGTACCTACATGTTATCAGCATCGACAATACACAACACCACTAACTCAATTACGTGTTAAAAATAGAATGCTCTTTGCCGCTACGAGCCTGTTTTGATTTACATAAGCATTTGCCGACGATTCTTCCAGCCACGCTTTTTATTCTAAATAAAGTTTGTCCCGGCAACGGCCTTTTCAGTTTTTCGGAAAAAAATGGCCAATTTGATACAAGTAATGAACGTCTTTTTAGGGTTCCGTAGCCAAATGGCAAAAAACGGAACCCTTATGGATTCGTCATGTCTGTCTGTCTGTACGTTCGTATGTCACAGCCACTTTTTTCGGAAACTATAAGAACTATACTGTTGAAACTTAGCAAGTAGATGTATTCTGTAAACCGTATTAAGATTTTCATACAAAAATAGAAAAAAAACAATAAATTTTGGGGGTTCCCCATACATAGAACTGATACTCAAATTTTTTTTTTCATCAAACCCATACATGTGGGGTGTTTATGGATAGGTCTTCTAAATTGATATTGAGGTTTCTAATACCATTTTTTTCTAAACTGAATAGTTTGTGCGAGAGACACTTCCAAAGCGGTAAAATGTGTGTGTCCTCCCCTGTAATTTCTAAAATAAGAGAATGATAAAACTAAAAAAGAAATATGATGTACATTACTATGGAAACTTCCAACGAAAATTGGTTTGAACAAAATCCAGTAAGTAGTTTTTTTTTTAATACGTCATAAATCGTAAATCGTAAGCCGCGGCTACTATCTAGTCGTTACACGAGCCAAGTCAGTGGCCTTTGGCGGTTCTATAACACTGTACGGAACCCTTCATGGGCGAGTCCGACTCGCACTTGGCCGCTTTTTTAAGAGCTTCTTCGGGAAGATTCGGGTTTTTTTTTATTTAGACGTCAGTGTAAAAACAACTCGCACCATTTATAAATATTTACAATACATACTCCAATCGTAATTTTAAAAGCCAGCTATACTTTTCGTCAATCTATTTTGAATATAATATCTATCACACTAATATTATAAATAAGAATGAAAATATATTAGGATGTTTGTTCCACCTTCACGCTTAAAGTACTCAACGGATTTGGATAAAATTTGGATTGTTTGTAACCTGGATTAACACATAAGATACTTTTTACGTGAAAAGTCTTATTCCCACGTGAAAATATTACATAACGCGAGCGTAGCCGCGGGGGGACCGCTAGTTTTGAATAAATATAAACAAAACAAAAGACGTAACTGTCAAATTATGACATTTTAAGTCGGATGTCCGCGTCGGGTGTCTACGTCCGCTGTACAACTGTGTAATCTACGCGTCCTTATGGTTAAAATTTTATGTTTGTTAACTTTCAACATTAGGATTCCAATTTCTATCAATTTTTAATGTTTAAAAGGCGAAAAGGACTGACGTACTTAAATTAAGGATTAGAGCGTGACATCCTATATCGTTTTACTAAACAACCAGAATTTATAAATAGTAGTACCCTCGGATAGCACCTAACCAAACTCAAAGGCTAGGAACTAGTCGGCTACCCTACAAAAGAAGTATAATTTGACAGTTTTCATCATTCATACACCCCATCACAGATACATTTTTAATTGTTTTTTTTTCTGACAGTTTATTTTTACTGCTAAGTGTTGCTGTAAGTAGAATTGAGGCCATTGAATCGATTCAAGGCTACTAAAGAGGAGTGAAAACACCATTTTGTTAAGGTGAATCCATTACCTAATAAGTACTTACCTATGTAAACGGTTGTTGTAATTTTTCGTTCTTTTTAACAATAAAAGACTTCAGAATCATCCTATTTTGTAAATAGGGTAGATTTTTGTTTCCTTTTGTAAAACTACTGAAAACATAATCATTAAACAAGTATTAAAGTTCATTAGTCTGCCATCTATACAGAACCTAAAGACTCGATACGCATGTGTCATCATCATCTCAGCCGGAAGACGTCCACTGTTGAACATAGGCCTCCCAGTACTGCGCTACTTGCATCCACCGGCGACACCCAGCAACTTTCATTCACCAAGTCATCTTTTCACCTTTTGGGGGCCGTTTTACACTATGTCTTCCGGTCTATATGTAGAGAAGTGGAAATAGTGTTTTAAGCTTATATACATCCCACCTGAAGTGAACGAGCCCTTCCTGAATAAAGGCGATCATCCCTTAGTTGACTTAGCTGACGCAGTGTGATTTGTTCGACTTCATTCACAACCTCTGAATTTATTTGCGTGTGCAGGCTTCTTTACGGTAGATATTTTCTTTTGTCGTAAGAGCATAAAATAAACGTAATAATATATAATTTTAATAGAAATCTCCAAATACCGGAACTCTAATCGGGAGGATGGTTTTAAACTATCGGGCACGTGGTCTCCATAGTGATAAGCTTATGCCAAAAAAGTTTTAGCCCAAATACTACAAAAAGTGTTGTCAAGGTGACATTAAAGTGAGTTCCAGTGGTGACCCGCAGAAACGAAGAAGAATGAGGGTAGACAGATATGTCTGTCCCTAGTTCTACCCGCAACGTGTCTCCAGTCTACCCGCGACCATGGTGCTTGCAACAGCGCCGAAAAATCGTGTCTCCTCAACAAAAATATTATCACGGTAAGCCCGTAAAATTATAACTATTTTCGGGTTTGTTATTATACCACGGTTATATTTAATATTGTTACCTCGATATTTCGGAACGGTTACAGCTCCATGGTCACGAGTAGACTGGTAACAAACCCGAAAATAGTGATAATGTTAGTGTAGTGAACAACCCCGAAAATCTTAAAACATATAAAGCCCGTAAAATGTCTCATAAATGTTATAAACGTAATAAATTTAAAGTTCGAAAACACCTTGGTTCGTGGAGGTCGATCCACTGTTGACTGAGAGGCGATGAGTGAAATCTAAAGCGAACACAGATCTGTCGTAACTCTATGGTAACATGCTAAATTATTTAAGCGCCGAAAGACGAAATCCATACCACCATCCAAACAATCGCATCCGATATCTTTGTACTCAAACTCAACGTTCGTAAACAAAATGAGGGTATTCTGACATGTTATTTACGTAATCAGCGTGAAGCTGGCTTCACACCGATTCCGAAAATCGTTGTCTTTTCTTTTTCAATGTCATTTTTAGAATATCCCCTTTCGACATACGTCAGTCATGGCTGTCAAACTGTCCGTTGGAGTACCACTTTGCAAGTTATTTTGAAATTGGAATAGGCGGAAAGTTTCGATTAGTTTGATAAAAGATTTTGTTGCGCATGCGGTTTGGTTTGGCGTCTGTTTTGACTAGTTCATGAAAATAATTCTAAAACGTAAATCGAGGCAAATGCGTATATGAATAGTTACAACTGTAATACTAAAAAAACTTTAAAAATAAAGAGACATATTTCAGGCTTCTTTTAATTTGCTTTATACAGAACATTTAAACATGTTACTTCTATTTAATAATAATAAAATTAGTTTCTTTTCAAATGCAAAATTATGGTTAAACTATATTCAAAGACCGTTCCTCACTTCCATATCAGAATATGGGTGTAATATATAGGTATATACACCGTGAAATTTACATCGTTTTGTTCCCGCCGTGTAGTGATAGTACTCGTCAAACTGAACAACTTTTAATGAAAAAAAAGTTCCTGCGACAAAAAAATTTTTGGTCTCTCCATACAAAGTGAGAGTCCCAAGTTACCCATGTTGTATGGAGAGACCAAAAATTTTTTTGTCACTGGAATTTTTTTTTTCGTGCAAAGTTTGACGGGTACTATCACTACACGGCGGGAACAAAACGATGTAAATTTCATGCTGTATATATGCATTATATATTTAGTGTCTATTTAATGTCTTTGATACTCAACATTTGATGCTACAGTCTACATACATCATTCATCATCATTTTATAAGTTTGTTGGTCTGCAAGAATCCGTATATTTTATTTCTTGTCTCTTTTTTACAATTGGTGGAGGAATTTTAAAAATCATGGAAAGAAAATCAGTTCTACATCGCTCTAGCTAGTGCAGCATTACTGCAGGTTTTTTAATAACCTTTTTGGTATGGCTCTTTTTTCTTTTGGCCGGTTTTTATGTCACATTTTCAAATTTAAAATTTTCTTGGTTTGACCTTTTTCTAAATTGTTGATTGTTTTCTCAGTTGTCGTCTGTCATAAGATGGGAACGATTTGAACTTGGTTGAATATAAATCTCTAAATAAAAATATTATGAGTAAATGTTGTAAGTGGCTTGGAATGCGATAATTATTGGGACAGGCTCCTACTTTGGACTAGCCGGGTAAGTCTTGTGCTGTCTTCCTCCTGGTTTTTATCGACGCACTTTTCTCTTTCCCTGTCTTGGTTGGATGGCGATTATTTCTTTGTCAATCTTTACAGTGTATTTCCGGCCTCTGCGGCACACACACGAGGGTCCCTCCGTGCCTTTCTCGATCTCTCGCCGTGGTTCCGGACCCCTGAGGCCACCGGGCGTTGGACGTGCCTGGACCCCTGCGTTGTGTGCGCCCGCGCCCGTGCCAGCTGAGTGCCGCAGACCCGCGCACCGGCGCGTCCCCCCTGGGATACTGCCCATCATTTTTTAGCCTTTTTTTGTATCTGTTCTGTAATTTTGTATGCGGATTTTGCCAAATTTAAATTCAATTTCCAAATTCTAAAAAGGCCCTTTAGGTTTCTCTGGCCCTCTTTTTTGGTTCTCGTTTGGCTATACTCTCCGGGGTACTCCGCGGTTTTGGTACACCTTCCTGCATCGATACACCACAACACAACATTAGTTCAGCGACACGATATCGACGGAGTCCCCTCAGGACTCGACTCTCGGCTCATGCTTGGCAATTTCTAGGCCCTGTTAAATTTATATTATACCGTTCGGACAAATTTAACTAACTCTTTCTTTGTACACCTAAATTTCACGTTTCGCCTGTGGTCGTCGACCACAGGTTAGCTAGCTTTCTTTTTTTAACGCTACACTAGATAGATCTACTAGAATTACATTGCTATATATTACATTAGCCGTGTGGTGACGGCGGAGTAGAATACATTTGTCACCAACCCCTACTCTTCCCGTGGGTGTCGTAAGAGGCGACTTAGAGACTACACATTGAACAGGGAACGGGCAGCAGCGCTCTCTGATACAGTAACCTTTTAATCTGCGATCTCCAACCCGCCTGCCAAGCGTGGAAATTATGGCAAAACCAAACACTTAAGTGGAGGAGGCTCATAGTCCAGCAGTGGACTGTAACGGGCCGTTGATTGATTTTGATTTAATATTACATACTAACAACTTTTTATTTCTTTCATAAGCAAGTACCTGTAATATACCATAAATAATAATACCTACTCTTACATTTCACAAACGCACCTATTAACGGTTACTACACAATAATTGCTTTCCGCCCATGGCGTAACACGAATAAAGAAATCCCCCACGGGGTGGAAGTTGGAACTACATTTCTTATCCATTTATTATCCTCAAGTAGAAGAGGAAGTATAGAAAAGTCGGAAAACAATTGTAACGAGGCATTCGTCCTCTTTCCTGTTTTATGACTGGCAACCTTTCTTGCTGGCAGTTTTATCTTTCATTTTAAATTCATTTTCAAATTTAGATTTCTTACGTTTCGATTTTGTCTTTTTGTGCCAAATTTTTCACTTCATGTCCTGATCTCCGTCAGTAAACTTATCCTTGTTATTATTTTCATGTTACTAATATAATACATAATATATAAATACATAAATTCCTTTTCTTCGGACTGAACCCTGGTTTTTTGCCACACCTTATAATTACTAGTGGCTCTGTGAGCTGTAGACCTCGCGAGTCTGTATATATCTTTTCAAATTTTTTTTTCTCAACAAACATCCCCAACCCCTTGATTTTTTTTATTTTTTAAGTTTATTTTATTTTGTTTTATTTTATTTTATTTTAAGAAATGTGACCTGTAGAGGAAAACAGCCTCAGCGGTAGACCTTGTAAGCTGGCAACCTCCATAACTTCGTCATTTTTTCAAAACGGGCTCGACAAATAATTCGATTAATTTTATCGAACCTGCTCACAAAATTTCACGAGAATCGGTTGAGAAACGCGACCTGTAGAGTGAAACAAACAAACAAATCCACAAACAAACAAACAGATGGACATACAAAAGCAAATTTGGCCAAGCTGAAACAGAGACGCTTCGCTCGCTCGGTCAGTTAACCCCTACAATATATTATTATTATTATTTCATCATCATCATCATCATATTATTATTCTTCGTGTGGTGCTCAGCAGCTCCGTGGCGGCTGCTGGACCACACAATGTCCTTACTCTGTTATTTAAAAAATGCTGGCATGTGATAAATGCACACTGGCAGCTTTATTTTGTTCTAGAATTGTATTTTCAAATGATTTCGAAATATATCGTTTTGACTCAGTCTAATTTGAGAAGCCCTTCGACATGTTTGTCTAGTACATTGAAATACTCTTTAAAATAAACCATTGTTTTCCCTATAAATTATATCTTATTTGTCTTCACACGCCCACCATTACAATACAATGTTCAGAAATGTATACTCTAAGGTTCAGAAGTTATTGGTTTACGATCGAAAATAATAATAAAAAAACGATATGAAAAAATCTTAACTCTATTAACTCGATTACAGTATGTGTGTGATTTCAATAAAATAAATAAATTAAATTTATAGATTGAAAGAAAACATCCTCAATCGCAACTGGTTCCGAACAAGGACGAATAAGTCCTCATCGTAACTGGTTACGAAACTCAGTTTCGATGGCGGCTGAAGGGATTGAATTAATGGCGCCCTTGCACACATTTTATAGTAATGTTTTCTTTATAATATCCCATATGTGCTATGCTTTAAAGTGTTACTTACCTACTTACTTACATGATTGACTTATTGATTGATTTTTGTTGTTTTTTGTGTTTGTTGTTTAAGTTTTTTTTTGTATTTACAGACTTTTGAAAATTCCTTCCCCTGGGTGGAACCTCTATCGTTTTTAAAGCAAGGAGTTTATGAAAAAGGAAACCACGCAGGCGATGTTACGGAGTATGAGGTAGTCGTTCTATACTTTTCAATGTTGTTGAAAGCAGAAGGGAATAAGTTGGAAAAACAGAAGGGAATAAGTCGTAAAAAAAAAATTAACATAATCGTTTCATTTTGGCCGAGGTTCAGGCGTGTCGTTAGAGCGAGGACGAATGAGATCTTGGTCCCAGCAATAATGGACCGGTGTTTTTATTTTTGCTTGAATACGCTTAGAAGACCTTTTGTGTTTTTTAACCACAAAAATCAAATAGAGTATTTATTTTTCAGTCAATTTCGTCAATTCGTATTAATTTTCGTATTCGTATCAATTTCGTATTAATGGTCTGGCTAATGGAAAGTTGCAAGTGTTTGATTCGTGTTTCTCTCTCGGAATATTCAGTTTCTTTTTTTATAAAAAAATAAGGCTGGAGGATGCGTATTCATATTGTACGTTAAATAAATGAATAAATAAATCGTTTATCTATATATTAAAATAATGAACTCCTAATTCTCCTGGTCACGCTATAACTTGAGAAAGGCCTTACCGATTTCATTCATCTTTTTTAAAAATGTTTTCTACTGGTGTTTTTCACCCCTAAGTTCGGGGATGAAAATGGCGGCGATGTAAACAAATCACATTGATTTATAAATCTGAAGATAACTCTTGTACTACTGTTTTATTTTACATGAAATAATAAGATATCTATTTTCAATTATATTTTTTGGTTTTTATTATTGAGACAAACTGTATTTATCATCTTGAATAACTCTTTTTTACTTCAAAATATAGACCGAGGTCAAAGTACTACCCTTTCATATAAAATATTTTTTTTGGAATACCTAGTATTTTTTATGGAAAAACTTAAATATTTTCACCGTAAATTACATAAACTAACGTAAAAAACACATTATTACATCCCAACAGATTACAGTAAAAACTAACAATAAACTCTACAATCCGCGACAATTTTCATAACCTCTCACTCACGGCAAATTTTTGAACTGACTTTATTCTTTTTTTGGCCAAGAACGACTCGAATTATTATGATGCTAAATGAAGGAGTATATATTCATTTGGTGTTGCCCCATACAAACTTCATATAATAGAACTACCAAAAATTTATTACGACTGACTTTTTCACAAGGTTGTATTACATTTTCCGAGCGGCTTTTCTCCGGGCACATGTGCCCGGTTCCCGAGTCGAGGGGTCTTGATTAAGTTTTTGTTGCACCCTTGTGTTTAATTATAAGTTTAATTATATTTTCATATAAATAAATAAATAATACATCGTAGAAGGTTCTTACGTTAAAAAAAAAGAAAATTGCGCAGGGTAGGTGTAGGGTAGGTGTAGGGTGGGATAAGGTAGGTGTAGGGTGGGATAAGGTAGGTGTAGGGTAGATGTTGGGATAAATGGCAGGACAACGTCTGCGGGGTCAGATAGTTCACAGTAAAACTTAATGTAGGTATGCTTCGTAATGTAGGCGTATAAATGTAAGAAAAATGTATTTAATTATACACCGTGAAATTTACATCGTTTTGTTCCCGCCGTGAAGTGATAGTACCCGTCAAACTGAACAACTTTTCACGAAAAAAAAATTTCCTGCGACAAAAAAATTTTTGGTCTCTCCATACAAAGTGAGACTCCCGACCGACCCATTTTGTATGGAGAGACCAAAAATTTTTTTGTCACAGGAATTTTTTTTTTCGTGTAAAGTTGTTCAGTTTGACGGGTACTATCACTACACGGCGGGAACAAAACGATGTAAATTTTATGCTGTATAGTGTGTGCTGAGAGTGTTCGCATCAGTTGGCTCGTTCACGCGCTGGCTGGTGTGAACACTCTTGACTGCTCAGATCGCCACTGTTGTGGTGGCATCTGATTTGCGTGTTTTATGTTAATTTTTATTATAATTTTTTGTTTGTAACTATGTGTGTTTTATTTTATGTTCCGTAAATAAATGTTTTCTAATTCTTATTCTTATTATTATAAAACAACTTGATATGATGAGTACTTTCAAATACTTGTAGAACCTCTGATAGCGTACATTCGACTGCACGTAAAGAGTGGCGTAACTTACAGAGCGCCTTAATCTGGCGTCGACAGTACGCATCTCATTGTGATTGGCCGCACTGATCACAATAGCCGCTCAGCCGATCAAATTTAAAGCAATCATGCGCAAGTAACAGATTAGTATACAACAATTTGTAGACAAAAATGTTCATAGATAGAACTGACGGAAAACTTAAATTAAAGTTGCCAAAAGATGCCAATAGATGGAATTGACGGAAATTGCGAAATAAAGCTGTCAAATATATTTGGCAACCACACACACAAAAAAAAACACTGCAGCCTTTTACGACGAAATCGCCATCGGTCGATATCAGAAGCACGCAAGTTTTTTTTTTTTTTAAACGCCTCATTCTGACATTGAGAGATAATAGGTATAAAAATAAACTTGGAAATAGAAAAAGTTAAAAAAAATTAGAATAAAAATAATTTTCAAATCAAAACACCGACGTGTAACGTAGAGGTCTAAACTAAAGGGTCTGGATTAATCGAGTCCAAAGTTGTCCCCAAGGGTCAAATCAACCCTTCGCGGTGACAAATTTTAATGGAGGTACAGTCAGAAACAAGAGAATAACCCTACACTAATAATCACCTACAGTCAGCAGGCGACAGGTGAAACTGAAGACATCATTTTCTTAACTACTGTACCTTTAGGTAATATTGAAAGACTGCTCATCTTCGATATTTTCCAAATAATCAATCGTAAGATGTAACTAGCCCTAACAAAGTGCATATTAGTTCATTTTCGTGTCTTTTAGGGTTGTTACTGCGAAACACGTGATGGTATTTTTAGATGATTGCTTTTATTATAATTTAAAATTTTTAGAAATCATTGAAGAACATCAAAAATATACGAAAGCTAAACACAGCAATAAACCTTTTTTATTTATTTATAGCTTACAGAAAATGAACGCCTTACGCTCTTGAGGTTTTTTCATGGACTCTAACTCACACTTGACCAGTTTTTCTCCTCTTCGATCCATCATTGAGGGGAGAGATCTAAAAAAATATATTTTTGTCACTTTGATGGTAGCTTCGAGCCCTCTAAAGAGGAGGTATCTAAATCTTTGAAGAGGTCTTTTTGTTTAAAGTGCCTCCAGGGGCGCGTTGAACCACTGAATCAAAATTCTGAAACCCTCCGTTGTCGTCAAGACAAAATTTAAAGATTAATTAGAATATTATTCCTGGGAAGGTATTATACAAGCTCTTCAAATAAATTACAATCAAATTAAAAATAGAATTCGTTTATGTGGTGAAACGCTTCAGATTAAAAAAAACTACCTATACCAAGTTAACATGTGAAACCATTACAACTTCAGAATGTCCGCTAAGTCCGCGCATCGTGAACTCACCCAAAAAAATGTTATGACGAAACTAAAGCCGATATTAGACGGTTCACTATTGCTTTCATTTTCGATATTGTTTAGTGTTTCTTTTTATTTAAAAATACGATGATATGGTTTAAAAATGGTGTAAAATATAGAAAAAATTATATAAATACATTATATAAATAATTCTATTATTTACACCTATTCAAAACCATTGTATTTTAAAATAAAAAGAAACACTAAACAATATCGAAAATGAAAGCAATAGTGAACCGTCTAATATCGGCTTAAGAGATGTAACATACAAAAGTTAATTAAATTAAATTAAATTAAATTTCATTTATTTCGGACTCAGATCCAATATCCATAGAATAACAAAACAATAACATTAAAACATAAAAATTTCAATCAATAAAAATAAAATTCAAATCACCATTAAAAATTATTTATGATAATTTTTAAAATCAAAATTAAAACATAAATAAATATTATATCAAAAACAAAAAATTAATCAAAACGTCATATTACAATAATTAAGCATACTATTGTATGAAGGGGGCGGCACTGGCATGCAGCCGCAACCACCTTCCCATCATCGGCGAGTCCCAACGCTCAAACACTTCTCTCAGGATTTCATTGGTACTAGCTTGTAGGCGAACCATTAACATGGTTAATAAACTATTCATTTCATTTCAGAATCGTAATGCGTACATTTTTCTCGCTTTATAAATTATTGCAGAACAATTATGTATTTAATAAGTTATTCTTCGAACTAACTTCTGCATTGAAAAAAAAAAAAGTTTACGGACCAAAAAAAAATTTTGTCTGGAAAATTAATTTGACTAAAAAAATAAAAAAACCGATAATTTCACATAAAAATTCTATAATTTTGTTGGTGTGTTTGACATGGTTTAATTTTCATACGAAAAGAAAAAATACGGGGACCTATTGTGTGGTCAAGTTACATTACTGAATTTGTGATGTTGAACAAAAAAAAATATTTCAGCACAGACTACATAGAGATATTACATAGGATTACAGCTTGAATCCGTAACTTTTCTTTGAACCCTGTAATTGGCTACTTTGTTAAATATTTTTGTTTCCAAGTTTCTTTTATAAAATGTTGTTGGTATTCCGAATAAAATAAAATAAAAATAAAGAAAACTTTATTGAAAACTAAAGTTCTTACTATCCCGTAAGGAATACAAGCGTGATACTACTAATACACCAATTATTATGAAAAAAAAAATACGTTTCTGTTTTCAAACACTTTCAGCCACATAATATTTTTCTATGAAAAACATAACCGACATTTTCCATCAAAATATTCGAAGTTCAAATAAACTCTTCGGCCGTTTTTTATCCGAATTTTATTTAAAATGAGCGTGCGATTTTTCTTTGATCAATTCATTGACAAGTTGTAAATCTGAATCTGGTCCAAAGTAAATAAATAGACATGCGCGGGATTCAGTCAGAAACGTACCTACTGCCATTAATTTTTATCTTTTCATTGATTTTCCCACCTTTGACTACCTTGCAACTGGTACTTAACAGACTCTATAAAACTGTTCCAGCATCAATCAATGCTAACCTTCTCCCTTCCACGACAAAACCACACAATGTTTTCAACAAAAAAACAGTAAAAACAAACAAAGATTAAGTAATTACTTACAGCAGAACAGTCACAATCCAATGCTACACAACACTTCACACACTGCACGTTAGTACCTACGACGTTTTCCTTCGATATTTGAAATTTGAATACAGAAGCGTTCGGCGGGACGCGCCGAGCGAGACTGCCCCGCGCGCCTGATAACGGCAAAGATTATGTAGCACAGAAGCGACATTGCAAAATGATTTTCGTTTTCTTCAGCCTTGTCTTGTTGTGAGTTTTCTTCTAACTACTTAAAGTAGGGATTGTAGTTTCATTCATGTTTTTTACAAGGAGGATCAAGGAGAAAAAATATCTTACATTTTGATTATAACTTACACAAAAGCAATGAAAATAAGCACGTGAAAAGTCTAATAAGCAGTAAGTACGTTTTATTTAATTTTTGGCATTCATAAAAACTTGAAAACATTCTAAGACAATACAATCAATCATGCAATATTGTTTATTGTAGAGCTAATATTTGTTTAATAATTGTTTGGATGTTATTTTACTTAATAGGAACATTTACTGTGTGATATTTTGAAAAGTGACCAATAAAATTATTAACAGTGACCACAAATTTTACCACAACCACGTACGTCATTTTTTATTATGTATGAATCATTTTATATATAATATTGCTGTTCAGTGCCACCAATTACCTTATAATATTTGTTAGTATTAGAGTTATGTAATAACAAGTAGTAGTTTCACCTATTAGCAACCTGTCTAATGCTATGATTATTTTATTATTTTCAGAATATCCTGTCTGTTAAGCAAAAACCAGAATGAAATTAAATTGAAATGGGCCGTCATAACGCGATGCTATGCGTTATGACGGTCCATTTCAAAAATACTGGATAAGCATTGCCATTACCCTATCATTGGAATTTTAAAATAAGTTTAATGTTTAACTCTTCTAACATAGTTTTTAAGCAGTTTGTTCCTTACCCATCTACTAACAAAACTATGTAATTCTTTTCTGAAATAAATGTTTTAATTTATTATTAAGCTGTCTGTTAATCAAATCGGGTTGCATACGCAAAGGTATTTGTAGATGTCGCCACCGTGTGAGGCAGTAAAAAAAAGATATCCGCACTGGAACATTGCTGTCAACTTTAATTTACGTCATGTTTAAGTGGCGCCTCTAGCGGGTAAAAAAGCAAGAATCCCCTATTGGTTAAACCGATTAAAAAGATTTCTGACAGGCGTCGAGGGAGCGAAGCAATCGTCTCTTGTTCCTCTGAGGGTTAAACCTGTATTTGAACCAAGATTAGGCACCACTACCAGCCTCTACTTATGCAGGAACTACTCGATTAAAATTATTTTAATCTATGATTCTTTTAGTCCTGTTTATGAATTTTATTTTTTTATACTTTAGGATAACAAGTACTTAAAAATTTGCATGTGCCACTTTTAGTACTTATAATTGACAGCTGTAAAAAAGATTTGCGTTTAAAACATATTTTTTTATACTAAAATTACTACCATTAGCAATAAAACCGCTCATCTGTTTCATTACGTAAGTATTTCGTGTTCGTGTTTTTGTTCCATGTATTTTTTCTTATGTGTAAAAAGTACAACATATTTTTTTATGATCTATTCATTGCATTGTCGTGTTGCTACTTTATACCTATACTTATTTAAAAAAAAACTTCTTAATTATAAACGGCGAGAGTAAGCAAGGTTTAATTTAAAAAGATTGAAACAAAAAAGCCAATAAAAAAAACCTGATTATTCCTCTGAGAGACTCCGTAATTTCCCGGCGCGCTCTCTCTAATTTTCACCGCATAATCTTTATCAGGGCCGCTTTGCCCTCCCACTCGCACGCATTGCAATCTGTTTTCTTTCTCCCTCGCACTTATGGTGGAAAGCTAAGGAAAATGTGTCTGTATATGTACTCAGCCTCCTCAAGGTTGTATGTTGGTATAATAGTAGATATGTAAACTGCAGCGCGTTTAGTAAGTGCGTGGATGTATTGTCTCGTATACGAGAGACATTTCAGTAGATATTACAGATTATAAAGAGCCTTCACTAAGTGAGGAATACTTAAGTGAATTAACTATTATTGACGTTTGAGCATTACTTACTAACAACACTTTACTTGGGTATAACTGTTACGCCTTAATTTTTTTCCCATAGTAAAAAATAGTAAAAATTACGCATACAGACAAGAAACACAGGGAACACTACTACCTAGTCAATTAAAACAAAACGGCGTTATTGCTTAAGTTTTTCTTTCAGACAACCTTATTATGCCTTGTTCAAGTTGTTCTTCGGCCCACATACTATCTCTAGATCGAAGAGTGCAAAAGTCTAGTTTTGTTTTGCCCTGGGAATAAACATTTGATCGGAAAAAACTGCAATAAACATTACCACGATATTTATACATTAGGTAAGGTATGATAAAATTATCAATCAGTCCACTGCTGGACTGCTGCCTCCCCAAGGGCACGCCAAAGTGCACGATCACCCGCTTTCCTCATCCAGCCACCACCAGCGACCTTCCTCAGGTCATCAGTCCACCTGGCAGTAAAATTGTAGAGTCTCTGAGTGTGAGTTTAAGAAATGAGAAAAATTAGATATTTAACAGAACAATAGAAGCCATGCTCTTCTCCACAGATTCCGCCATTGTGTTAGTGAACTCACCCAAAAAAATGTAATGACGGATCTAAGTGATGTAATAACATCTTATGGAAATAAATAATTTTTGACTTTGACTTTGACCAAATCAAGAACTTTTAGAATTTTCGTAGTTTGTTTTTCTGTATGTACGCGCATCACATTAAAACTGCTGTACAAAATTGGATGCAAATTACACAGTTACAGACGTCTAACTTAAAAAGTGGTGCAAGTTAATATTGATGCTACACCATCGCGAAAGTTTTAAACAAATATTGCCGGTAATAAAAAAAGAATAAAGATAAAAATGTCTTTATTCCAAGAAGGATTAAACAAAGTTATTTTTCGACGTCAAAGCTTGCTAAGAACAAAATAAGTTTTTCTATGGTTGGTACGTTCAATACCAGTGTACGCTTAGGAGAAAGACGGCCGGATGAAACTATTCAGAACCTGTATCTTCTGTACTTTTTTTTAAACAATAAAATATATTTTTCTTTCTTCGACTGTAAATCAGTCGTGGCTCATCTTCGTCCTTATCTCCAGAGTCATAAATCATAAACTCGACAATGGCGATTATCATGTTTGCTCGACTGCGCCGGAGTCCGGAGCACAGAGGTGGAATACCTTTAGTCGTTTTTCTCTACATATTTTTGTATCTTGAAATCTCACAACGGTTACTAATTATTGTATTTTACCTACCTATTTAAATTTTAGAGGTAGACCCCGTAGACGTTGCGGTGGGACGAATTGGTCGCTTACCCATATTAGCTTAAGATCGAGATGCCTGGCGTGATAGAGGAGAGGTCTTTCCCTAGCAGTGGTACACAAAATAGGATCATAAAAAAAATTGAGTCACAAACATTTATACTTATATCTTACTAAGCAATAAAAACAGATATCTTTTTTAAGCCGTGTGGTGACGGCAGAGTAGAATACATTTGTCACCAACCCCTATTCTTCCCGTGGGTGTCGTAAGAGGCGACTTAGGGACTATACATTGAACAGGTAACGGGCAGCAGCGCTCTCTGATAAAGTAACCTTTTAATCTGCGATCTCCAACCCGCCTGCCAAGCGTGGAGATTATGGCAAAACCCTCCACTTAAGTGGAGGAGGCTCATGGTCCAGCAGTGGACTGTAACGGGCCGTTGATGTTGATGTTGATCTTTTTTTAGTACTACACAATATAAACGTTAGATTAGATTTTGCCCTCTTCGCGGACCATGTCGTAACGGACGACGACGTCGAGAGTTTCCCGACAGAACTTCCCTGTCCCGGCTTCTTCTATAAAATGAATGAATAAAAATACTTAAACAGCACATACACACATGTACATCAATCAACACATAAATCAGCTGCGTCCTTTATTTTACGTCCAAGCCATCAGTTTATCGATCCACGAAAACCTACAAAAAAATCCCACGTCGTTAGTCGTTTTCTTTCAGTCGTTTCTCTATTCTGATAAGAAGATAGAAGAAGTTAATCATCATTTTTTGTTTGACAGATATGCAACTTAATTGCAGTCGGTTTTCAGTGGGCTTCAGGGAGGTTTTTATTCGAATGAGGGTCGAGCTCTCCGGAATTACCTTTCAACCTGCTGTTGACCTATTTACAAAACGTTTGACTAAAAACACGCTGTGGTATTCTTGCTACTCCATCCGAGTTGTACGTACAATAAAAAAAAATGTATTGGTTACTGCTTAAATAAAAAAGCTGCATCATCAACGGCCCGTTACAGTCCACTGCTGGACTATGAGCCCCCTCCACTTAAGTGGAGGGTTTTTCCATAATCTCCACGCTTGGCAGGCGGGTTGGAGATCGCAGATTAAAAGGTTACTGTATCAGAGAGCGCTGCTGCCCGTTCCCTGTTCAATGTGTAGTCCCTAAGTCGCCTCTTACGACACCCACGGAAAGAGTAGGGGTTGGTGACTAATGTAGAATACTCTGCCGTCACCACATGGCGTACATGGTAGTGGTAGTGGTTAATTAATTTGGTGGCCCTATCTATAATAAAGAGCTCTTGAGCCTACCGTGAATTTGCAACAAAGAATACTAAACTTACTTACTTACACTTACATTTCCCTTTCGGCTCAGCTTGCGACTGAAAAAGGCATTACCTAAAAAGATTTTTAAAAATTACACGCTTTTTCAATTTGCTGAAGTAAAATATTCCATTTTACGAATAGAGTGTACGTGAGGTGGAAAACTAACATAGCCTTCTACAAGCGTTATTGTTACGGCCTCCATTATACAGGGTGTCGGCGAATATACAGGGCGTCGCACTGTGGATCGAAACGGCTAACATGGCGGAAATTCGAACCGATTTTCTCTTTTTTTTATGCTGGTCAATATTTATCTAATAAAGCCTAACAAAAATAGTTGTTTGACTTTTTTCAGTTTGAGCATAAAAAAAGTTTTTGCTTTTTTTTTATATGTAACGGATCAAAATGAACTAAATTATTGCTAAATCTTGATCAATCTCGCTTTTTAATTTTATAAATCTTAATCCTTATTTATTTTATTATTATGTTAATAAATGTTCGCGAGAGATATTTGTTTCTTAAAAATAAAAAAGAGTTTTAAAATAAACTATTAAGATATTGAAAACCAAACCCGTAATGCTAAGTAAAATATATATAGTAACAAAAATAATTGCTTCAGAATATTCACATTGGTTGTTTTATAGTAGGTAGACTCGAGCCCTTTGGTGGGGACGTATGAGATCTGTTGATGAAGATTATTAAATTTCCGGTAAATTCTAAATATTTTTGAGCGAGATGCGTAGAAATTAGGCAGACAATCTGGTAAAGGTCGCAGAAAGCTGCTGGACGCGGGCAGCGTAGCGTAGAGTTAGACATTGAATAAATCCTATAAGGCTTTCGTCTAGCAGCTGACGTCGACAGGTTGAGAAAAAAAAAATACTTAAGTACACCCTGTATTTTTTTACGATTTGTCTTTTTAAATAAAACTTCATTCATGTGATAGTGTTTCTGACGTTATGTGTTTTTTCAGCAAACTTTAACGCCAGCTACAACAGGTTTAACGATAGTTTTTAGAATTTTTCACGTCAACCATCCTCTGTCAGATTAAAATAAAAGGAGTCGGCAGTTTTTTCGAGATTTCAACAATTACATTTCCATTCTCACAACAATTTGCAAGTTAAATAGAGGATAAACTCAATTTAACTTTTACGTACGGAATAAGTTTTGAATTTGTTTGTGAATTCTTCCTTTTTTGGAGCGAAAAACGCTGAAACGAGTCAGCGTGTGACTAATCAAATTTATAAACATTAAACCGAGGAAACAAAGGTGATAAAGGAGCGCATATAATAAAAAAAGGTTTTATTCATGTTCTTCTCCACAGAGTCCACACATTGTGTAGTGAGCTCACCCAAAACAATGTAACGACGAAACTAAGTGATATAACATCCAAAAGTTAATAAACTCTTCATTACATTTCATTTCAAGCTATGTTCAGACTGAAGCGAATCCTGCATGGGAAAGAGTGGCACAGTAAATAAAGAAAGAAAAAAATACTTTTGCTTTTTCCGTAAATTATGTTCCAGCGGTGCGGAGATGTGAAAAATTTAACCAGTCATATTGTTCAAAACAAATACCTTTTCACCGGTCCCTTTTAAGTAAAAAGTGTACTAGTGGAGATAAGAGGAGCTGTGTGCTAGGCAGAGCGGAGCAGAGATTGGGGTTTCTTACAAATAAAACCAATATAATTGCATTAGAAATTATTATATTTCTTCTTATCCTGTCGATATTATGGCGTTTAATTTGTGCAGACCAATACGCAGCCGAACTAGAAAGTATTAAAATTAAAGGCAATAACGACTTACATAACAAAAAATCCTTTTAAGCCTCAACTATGAGCTAAATACTACCAACAATAGCGATTAAAAACTCATTAAAACTTAAGATTAAAAATAAACTTACTATGCTATCTCCTATAAAGTTGTCGTTGTTGGAAAAAAGTCTGGTTAGCATCGCAAGCGGGGAAATCGCGTTACGTTCACGTTTGCACGTCCTCTTGCCGTTGTGACTCCAATAACGAGGCATTCTATCACTTCACTCCATGGAGTTGGTGACAAATGTTATTCCACGCAACATTTTTTATTTATTCGATTGAACGATGCTTTTGTTGCGTGATTGGGATTTGTTATTTTTTTTTTATTTATTGGTATGCAATATTTAATAACTATTTTTACCCAAACCAAACTACGTGTTTTAGATAAACGCCATTTTTGTACAATATTCTTCGGTCGGTTCAGTATTCAAGATCGCAAAACCGATGTTCCTAATCTTCTTTGGGTCTTTCAACTGGACGCCAAAGTCTAAATCGACTTATAAAATGCCCAATTAAGTAAACATTTAATAAAATTTCTCTGTAGAAAATCTAAAATTCTTGCTACTTATTAAACATTCAGTTCAGCTGTGAAAGGACTTAGGGAGACTTTGAGAAACTTTAAAATTATTAGACGACTTGGTACTGCATCAAATAAAGATATTATTGTAAAAGCGATGAAATATAGAAGTACCTACAACAGGATCCTAAATTTTGTATAGTAGGGCTGCTGTTTTTTGTCCAAAAGGTGCCGAAGCAAATCCCGGCACGTACCAATACGTGTTCGAATTTTGAATCCATAAGTCCGATCATATGAGCTGTTGATGTGATGTGATGTAATTTTTTTTTTTTTGACATTGACCTAATACTTGTGTCGCAAAATCGACGTATCAAGCGTAACCGGACTTATCAGTCCGATCATTCGACTTGTATGTGAAATTGACTAAAAACTAGGACCAGTAGAAAGTCAGTGGTAGGCTAAATAACTCCAATAGGGGATCGGACTGTTCACCATATTTTGTGAATTTACCATATTTTTTTTTTTAAATATAAATTAGTAGCAGACGATTCGCGAAGAAAAAACCAGAATCGGTTGGAAAACGAATTTACAGCGATTTTTTAAAGTTTCAATATGTCTGTCTCTTTCAAAAACGATTTTTTGTATAGAGATTATATTATGGCGTTACTAACAAATGACGTCACAAGTGGGTATGTGCCTCTCTCTCTAATCTTGATTTTCAAATCTTATAACTCGGTCAATTTTAAAGATTCTTTTAGTGTTCGATAGCAGAAACTGAGAAGTTTGGATTTATAAAATAAAAAAAAAGTAGTCCGATCCCCATTAGTTGTACTCTTCATTCTCTGCTATAAGCTTTGTTGGGTACTACTTTGGTATTTTCTAAACAAGAGATAAGGTATATTTTAGAAAAGCGTGTCACGTTCCTTAATGTGAGACTAAGGTCAAACATAAACCCATTTTATAGAAACAAAAAAATAAGTAAAAATAGCATAAAAATTCCGTAACCTGAATAAACGCACTCACTCATTATTTTCATAACAAACTCCCAAAAAGAGGTTACGAAAACGCTGTCTGCCACGAGAATACAAACATTTATACTAACGGCATGAACTGTTTGTCAGTCCATCAAAATTATGAGAACACGTGGCGATAATCGTCCATTCGGTCCATTTACGATTAAAAAAAACACGCAAATAAAAAAAAAAAAGTTGTGATTTTTTTGTGGTTTTATTGATTATTAGCTGTCCGCCCGGGGCTACGCTCACGTTTTATAGAACTTTTCCCGTAGGAATAGGACTTTTTCCCATAAAAAGTATCCTAAACAGGCTATTTAAAAACAGGCTATAATATCTTTATAACTACTACATCGACTTTAATTAAACCTGTAAGTACTTGTGTCTATTTAAGTTAAAAGATCCAGTAAAAAAATATTTTTTATAGCTATATTTGTAGTTTGTGATGAGAAATGCGTGAACAATATATATTTTTTTCGATAACCTAGATGCCGCCTAGTGTCATAAAAATGGAGTTTGTTTTTTTAATTAAATTGCCTTTTATACTGCTATCAAAAAAGCAGCTGTCCTATATAGAATCATACTTCCTGTTACTGTAATAAATAATCCTATTCAAATTAGGAATATTTCTTGGAAGAAGTAAGGATGTGTCAAATGATTTCTGCTTCACATTGACAGAGGAAGTTCAACGTAGAGTTATTTTTGTGCGAGTATATTTAGACACCCGCTTATTTTTACAATCTCCTCACTGGTGAGTTGTCTGGAATACGGCGATAAGGGATATTTGACGGCCACGGTAAGCTGATCATAACAGTAAAAGAAAATGGCTGCCTTCCCGACTAAATCAAGCGGTGACGAAGAAATTGTATATAGGGTATTTTTACCAGTCATCAACATCATCATCATCTACAATAGGGGATCGGACTGTTCCTAAATTTACAATATTTCATGAATTATTTTTAAAATATAGATTAGTAGCAGACGATTCGTGAAGTAAAAAACAGAATCGGTTGAAAAACGAATTTACAGTGATTTTTTAAAGTTTCAATATGTCTGTGTCTTTCAAAAACAAATTTTTGTATGGATATTATATGGCGTTACTAACAAATGACGTCACAAGTGGGTATGTGCCTCTCTGTCTAATCTTGAATTTCAAACCTTTATAACTCGGTAAATTTTTATAGGTAGAGCAAAAATTATTCTTGTGTTCGATAGCAGAAACTAAGAAGATTGGATTTTTAAAATAAAAAAAAGTAGTCCGATCCCCTATTTCGTTACCGAACTTAATAACAAAAAAATAACGAGAAAAACTACCTCACAAAATTTTGGGCAAATTTATCATACCTCGAAAACTACGAAATATCGCGGACCATACATAAGTGTCACATAGGTAAAAAAAAAAATTGTACGTCACTGTACGAAACGAAACGAAACTAAACTAAATAAAATTCTTACTTTGGCATCGCTTTTCAGGTATATGAAATAAAAACAAAATATCACAATGGCTTTTTAGACAAAACTACAATAAGACAGAGGATTCGATCTCCTTTCCTTCATAATCATACCTACTAAAAGTGTCCGCATACACTCACTTGACACCATGATCACACACCTAATAATCCTACATACACAACACAATACACTCCACTCACTCACCTATTTTCATTACGCACACACCCTTACACTATTTATTTATTATAATTTTATTATATCTATAATACTTACTTAAGTATCCAATAACGACTATCCTTTAGTCGCCAATTCCAGGATGGAAGCACTGTCTCCCAAGACACAGGTTTTTGCCTAGTTTGGGAGTCAGGGATTTTATTTTATTTTGAGTTTCTCTGTATGTAAAATTAGACTAGTTTCTCGTTTGTAATTATGGTCCTTTTTTATGGCAAATAAACATTATTATAATTATTATTATTATTACTATTTGGGCCTTTATATCCCCATCAAGGGGCTCGAGCTTATTCTGAATTAGGGCAATCAGGCCAGGCTTTCTATGAGTATGTATACTTAAATAATATGGTTCACAGAAGAACAGATTTTAAAATAACTACATTAAGTGTTCGTGATTTTAATTCTGTGAAGAAGAATAGCTATGCGTTTATTCTATATTAATAATTTGAACTTTTTTTTCTGAATTTTTGATTTGTAATCACACTAATTGAGAAAATATATTTGGATGTTTAGATGTTTCACTTTCACGCCTAACTACTGAACAGAGTTAATGAAATTTGGAATGGAGATAGTTTGTACCCTGGATTAACACATAGGATACTTTTTACAGAAAAAATGTCTTATTTCTACGGGAAAATCTTACACAACGCGAGCGTAGCTGCGGGCGGACCGCTAGTGAATAATAAAGCATTATTCTAATCTATAATCTTCGCTATTTTTTATTTTGCAAATGAAATTCAACCCTAGGGTAGAAAACAAAATTTTGTCCGACTTGGTCGAGGATTACTTCGAAATCAAACGTATTAGGTATTAGGTAAAAATTTTCCACGAATACTCAATGAATTTCCAGTATTACATTTTACGACATTTTGGACATTTTTAACTTTATTGGACATGCAATAACATAAATTTAATATCAGAAAGAGCGGTGACGCAGCTGTGACGTCAGAATGTTAATGTGAATCTGGACTTTGATAAAAATAAAATTGTGTACATAAGTACTAAATAAACAAAACTACCGTCACACGAATTGATTGATGTTTACAGATGCATTCAAAATGCTTGATCGCCTTTAGATAAATACACGTACACAAATGCACACAAGCGATGCACTAATATTAAGACGTAATTGGTAAGAATATAAATATATCTACACTGCTAATAAAATACACAAACATATAGCTCCATGCATATATAAAGTATATACCTACCTATATAATACTTTCCTTCCTCATTTTGAGCTTCCCAAAATAGCCTTTCACAGATTACTTCTAAACATCTAACCTAGCCCCAAAAATATCCAACACGCTAATCCGTCCATGATAATAGTAATGTTAGTCCACAGACTAAACAGCAGGAGGATACTCCATACAGGAGGCAGTTTATTTTATGTTTTTTATTTTAGTTTATTTTAGTTTCAAATTTATTAATTTGTGCTGCGAATATGCCGAATTTTAACTCAAAATGTTGCCTAAAGTGGTTGTGAAGTGTGCTCTTTGGGAGCACTTCACAGGACTTCCTTTCCGATCACGCTTGTAGAGTGATATTTAAATCAGTCTTTTTATTTCAGCAAGAAAATAATTAAAACAACAAATATTTTACTCCAAAACATCGCAAAACTTCTAAAAATACATTTTATACTTGATAAGGATTGGATTTTGAAAATTTTGTTAGAAAAAAGCGGAGTCTTCTCCTGGCGATGGAGTCAGTGGATGTTGAAAACTTTGTTACAAAAGCGGAGTCTTCTCCTGGTGATTGGGTCAGTGGTATGGTAAAAGGTAACTTTTACAAATTTCTCCTATTAAAATAGTTACGGTCCCGCCAGATGTTTTCGTTCGGAACCCGAGGAAGTTTTAATAGCTTCAGTTTGTGTAATTATCAATTTAAAATTAGATATTGTGGAAATAGGATTCTATGCTCAAAGAGTTCAATATATACACATTACACAAGTTTATTTACTTAAAGGCTGTGAATGACAGATCTTCAGAAAACAATAAATTACATAATCACACTAATATTATAGGTTTTTTTTTTAATTTATGGCCCGGTTACTAGACCTTTAAGATGGAGAGGGCTATGCTTGGTATTTCTCTCGATCTCGTAGAGAAATACCAAGCATAGCCCTCATAATATTATATCAAAATATTATATGGCATGTGACAGTGTCGCGCAGCGAGCTATGGAGAGAGCTATGCTTGGTATTTCTCTACGAGATCGAGTCAGAAATGAGGAGATCCGTAGAAGAACCAAAGTTGCTGACATAGCTCGTAGGATAAGCAAGCTGAAGTGGCAATGGGCAGGCCACATAGCGCGAAGATCGGATGGCCGATGGGGCAAGAAAGTCCTTGAATGGAGACCACGTACTGGCAAGCGCAGTGTGGGACGGCCACCTACGAGATGGACCGACGACCTGGTGAGGATCGCTGGGTCTCGTTGGATGCAGGTGGCTATGGAGCGGTTGCGCTGGAGTGCGATTGGACTTTAAGATGATGATGATGATGATGATAGTATGTGAAAATATATTTTGGATGTTTGTTCCGCTTTCACGCCTAAACTATTGAACGGATTTGGATGAAATTTGGAATGGAGTTAGTTTGGACCCTGGATTAACACGTAAGATACTTTTTACGGGAAAATGTCTTATTCCTACGGGAAAATTCGCTACCGACCGCTAGTTCGGCCCAAGTAATTTTTCATAATATAATATATCAAAATTAAAAACCGATCTCAGTCAGTTACTTTTATTGTTCGGATCGGCGATCAATTACACATATCTTAATGGTGTAATCACGTGTCCGTAATGTGCGAAAATCATAAAATAGGCTTCGTGAGTCACACTCGATCACATGGGAGCCAAAATCGAAGCTGAAGCAGTCGTACTCGTAATCATTGAATCAGAATCAGAATAATTGATTTGTAGGACATAATGCAATAGAAAATATAGATAAGATAATACAACACAGTTTATACAAAATTTCACCTACACAGATTTTGGACAGTGGACATTCCGAGCAATGTATGATGAGTACCTTACCGATTACTGCCACGGCGACGACGAGCCGTGTGGTGACGGCAGAGTAGAATACATTTGTCACCAACCCGTACTCTTCCCGTGGGTGTCGTAAGAGGCGACTTAGGGACTACACATTGAACAGGGAACGGGCAGCAGCGCTCTCTGATACAGTAACCTTTTAATCTGCGATCTCCAACCCACCTGCCAAGCGTGGAGATTATGGCAAAACTCTCCACTTAAGTGGAGGAGGCTCATAGTTCAGCAGTGGACTGTAACGGGCCGTTGATAACACTGACAAAGCGGAAAGTGGGTGATCGTGCGCTTTGGCGTGCCCTTGGGGAGGCCTACGTCCAGCAGTGGACTGCAATAGACTGATTAATTGATTGATAACACTGACACAACACGACGAAGACTACAATATAATGATATCAACGTGCCGCAGTCTAGTCCCAGTTACAATGCCATAAAATGGACATTAAAAACTCGTTTCTTAGTTACGACTCAGTCGAGCCGTTTATTCGCCTTTCCGACGATTTTTTGCGCAGTCGCTCAAATTATGACATTTATAACTTTGTTAGTGGCATGGAGTTGTCTTGAATGATTTATTAGTTTAGATAAGGGTTAATGTTTATAAATCTATACCATCCTGCCATTTGTACACTAATTACATCACATCACACTAATATTATAAATTTTAATGTGAAAATAATATTTGGATGTTTGAATGTTTAGATATTTGGATGTTTGGATGTTTGTTCCGCCTTCACGCTTAAAGGATTTGGATGAAATTTGAAATAGAGATAATTTGTAACCTAGATTAACACATAGCATACTTTTTACGAGAAAAAGTCCTATTACGACGGGAAAATCGTACAGAACGCGAACGCGATATATTATTAATGCAAAGTAACTTCAGTCTGTCTATGTTTGTAGCGTTTTTACGGCTAATTTAATTTATGTACCGATTTTCATGATATTTTGCACGAAGATGATTTAATATTTAAGGATTTACTGCAAGAAAAAGTCCTATTCTCACGGTGAAATCTGCAAACGCTGGCCTTGAAGAAAAACATTGCGAGGAAATCTGCGCACTCCTGTGAAGAAATTAAAAGGTTGTGTGTGTGAAGTTTACCAATACACACTAGGACAGCGTGATTGACTTAATTCCCAATAATACTTGCATAAGTACAGCAGGGTCAGCATAACGACCCTAGATAAATTAAACCGCGTGACATAAAACGTAACTGCCGATAATAACGCAGTTCTTGTCTATCGTGCGACTAAAAGCTTGGATGCTATTGGCGGTCGGGTTAATTTTATCTACGGTGGTTATGCTGACCACCTGCGAGTCAACTTAATCCATCAACTAAACTCGTCGCTTGTGTCGTTTACACGCAGTTGTAAGTAAAACACGGTAAAGCTGACGAATAAATACGACGCGACGACGACGGTTTGACCCACCGTGACAAGCTGATCACTTGACACTGGCTGAATTGCAAATAAACAGCATAAATAAATAGTACATTGTTATACGAGGGATGAAAGTAATCTATTCAGCGCCTAATAAGTCTTTAACCTGAGGTAAACACTGTGCTTTTCATTACAAATACAAGGAAAGTAAAAAGAAAAACACGAATTAGCTATAAGAAAAAACGAGTGATCTGAATCAGAATTCATTGTAAACAAAACCCTACAACTCGAGAAACAAAATTTGGATTGATGAATTCATTTAATGATAATCGGATTGTTGCTTCCCCGCCAATTTTTATTATTTTCTGTGGCCATACCTAGTGTTAACATAGTTCAATAGAAATGTAAAATCAGAACTAGTTTTTTTTATAATTTGACTGCTGTCAGTTGAAATTGATTCTCCCTCGGGCTGAAAAGTATTATCTTCAACCCGGTCTTCAGGCAACTTCAGACCTACTTTCTGAGTATGAGTAATGAAAATAAAACTAATTCCTCCCGCCTATTGAGTGACTTATTAAAAGTGAAAGAGTGCTATAAACCTCTGTATTAATATATTAAAATGACTGTGCAAAAACTCTAACAAAATCCAAAGCTTTGTGTAATAAAAAAGGTTTGATCTAAAGGTCTTAATAACCGGACCATAAAATAAAAATAAAAAGATATTCAGAACATTAAAAAAAATATTCCTTTCTGAAACCTATCGAATATCCGATCCTATTTTATTTATACCTATCCGTTTCCTCGTTTTCAATTAACTGTAGCGAAGTAAAAACCGCATCATGACATAAATAAAACAAAATATACAACCGAGTACCCAAACTTTTTTTGTAACGTTTCTTAGCCTGGAAACAAGTCCTTCAGCCGTAAGAAACAAAGAGCAGTATTTTTTTGTTGTTTTGGATGTTGACGTAACGTTTCAGTAAGTAAGTCCGAGAAGTTCTTTTCAATCATAAATAAGAGTAATAAGTCATAACATCCGATGTTGTTTTGGTCGAAGTTAGGGCATATTTTTCCAATATCGCAAAACTCTAGTTCGCTTGATCGGCCAAAATGGCGGAAGCTGACAGTTAGTCGTGAAGTCAAAGACAAAAACAAAACCGATGATCTTCGGTCCATTTTCAATTAAAAATGATAGAAAGCGACAGGACTAATTTTAAGTTTAGTTTAGTTGGGCGTATGCCGAATCGACACCAATGTTGTACCAAATTCCGTCTTCTCTCAGTTCAGCGTTATTATTAATAAATCAACGGTGTTTGAAGGAAATTCACTAAATTTCAGCAGCACGCCGTTGGTTCTGGCTTTTTGATGTTACCCCGCACAGATAACCATAATTCCTGAGTTATTATCACGGTTCAACAAAGCAGGCTAAATTTAGTAATGTACCTACTGCGTTTTCCTCGACCTAAAATTTTATTAGTTAAAATAGTTACGTGCGACTACGCAGTGTGGCTTTGAAAGTTAGATGATGGCGCTGTAAGCGTTTATTATTTACTAATTTGTCTAATAGGGTGTTTGAATGTTCCTAAAATTACTATATTTAATGAATTAATTTAAAAATATAAATTAGTAGCAGACGATTCGCGAAGAAAAAAACAGTGATTTTTTAAAGTTTCAACATGTCTGTCTTTTTCAAAAACGATTTTTTGTATGGAGATTGTACGGCGTGTCTGTTGAATTTCAAACCTTTATAAATCATAATTATATATCATCATAATGATAGAGCAAAAGTTACTTTAGTATTCGATAGCAGAAACTGACATGTTTGGATTTATAAAATAAAAAAAAGTAGTCAAAACCCTATACCTATTAATTAAAAAAAAAAATAGGGACGGAATTCCTGATTGGTTTCGATTCAATTTGGACTAAATCTCATGATGGGGTCCATGAGACAAAAATAAACAGTTAAATATACAGTTTTCTACATACCGCAAAAATTTTGATATATCTATCTCCTTTGCAAAGATATCTTTACAGGGTGTAACGAGGCATTCGTCCTTTTTCCTGTTTTATGACTGGCAACCTTTCTTGCTGGCAGTTTTATCTTTCATTTTAAATTCATTTTCAAATTTAGATTTCTTAAGTTTCGATTTTGTCTTTTTTCTGCCAAATTCCTCACTTCATGTCCTGATCTCCGATAGTAAACAGCTTATCTACTATTTTCTACCGTTTTCTATGACAGTTATATAGTAAATAGGTAATATATTATACCTTTTTTGGACTGTGCCCTGGTTATAGCCACATAACCCTCTACAACACTCTTCGTGTAGTGCTCAGCAGTTTCGTGGCGGCTGGGCCACACAGGCGTATAAAGCTTAAGAGATTTTTGCCTCGCCTGATATGATAACACAGTAGCATTAATTTCAAGAAATCCTTCTATTGGTTTGTAAATCAAAATAAAACTATGTTTCGCGGATCCCTAGGGCTCCGCAAGCTCTCCCCCAATGCCCTGATGAAATAATATCAGCCTAGAAAACGAAATCACATCAAGTCTCGTCACATAAGACCCGAAAAAAAGGCAACACGCCTCTGCGAATAAAAAAAGAACGATAAATAATACTCCTACGGATAAATACAATATACAGATTTATCTTTCATTTGAAATTCATTTTCAAATTTAGATTTCTCGCGTTTCGATTTTGTATTTTTTCTGCCAAATTCTTCACTTCATGTCCTGATCTCCGATATAGTAAACTCCTAGAGCTTATCTAATATTCACTACTTTTTTCCATGTCAGTTATATAATATATAATATACAATACATAAATATATATATACCTTTTCTCCGGACTGTGCCCTGGATATTGCCACATATCAATCCTCTACAACACTCTTCGTGTGGTGCAGCAGCACGTGGCGGCTGCTGGGCCACACTACAATACAATGCAGTTTTTCTTGTTACTAAAATCGATGACATGGTTCCTAAGAACAGATCTTCGTATGTCTTAGTTACAGACTTTCCCATACTGACCGATCTAAATGTTACATCCTGTATAAAAGATTTGCGATATTATGTCCGAACTGAAAATTGACCAACCGTTTATAAATGTCCAATTTTTCAAACGCCCTACAAATGTGTTAGGTATAGCAATACCTACACTCCTTACTCTGTTATTTAAAAATGCTGGCATGTGATAAATGCACACTGGCAGCTTTATTTTGTTCTAGAATTGTATTTCCAAATGATTTCGAAACATGTCGGTTTTGAATGTCGTTTTGACTCAGTCTAATTGTAGAAGCCTATATAAAACATTATCTTTTATAATACAAAAACATATTTAAAATATACCATTGTTAATTCCCATAAATTAAATCTTATTTGATTTCACACATCTCTACCACTACAATAAAATGATTGACCAGAAAAATCAAGTTTCCCTAGGAGACAGCATTTTTATGATTTTCAATACAAAATGACAGTAAAATTATATTTCAGGGCTTCTCAAACTTTTATCTGTCTCAAAAATTAGTTACTATGTATTCAATCCTTATAAACTGCATCGCGTGCCGGTAATTTGACGATTTGTCTGATGGCCGCCACTCCGAGATTGCGTTTGAGAATTGCGTGGTAACTGTATGGTAGTCATATGAAAACGGCATATTGTTTGTTACCTCAAATCAAATTGTACTGAATAAAAACTGTCAATGCTCTACTTCCGTATTTAATACCGATAAATTGGTTTATCACTCTGGGGTTGAATGTCAGTTGCTAATTATAGAACAACAAAGACTATTTTCGTTTGCAGAACGATCTGTCAGATACCGAGTATAAACCTTGTTGAGGTTTTCGATAACTAGGAAATTGAATGAAAAATGGTAAACCACTTTTTTTTGGTCGACCTTACAAGTGTAAGTACTCGAAAGATAGGTACTACAAATAGAAAATAGAAATAAGTAAAGGTAAATGTGCGAAAACGAGCGCGTCTCGCCATCAAACTGTGAAGTTTGGCGAGTTATTTACGTTAAAAATGTAACCTTACATTTATTAAAATAATAAAAAATAATAATATTGGTAACTTAGTCCAAATTTACTACTGTTTTGTTTTTTAATTACTGCGTGGTTTACCTTATCACATTTCTGACTGCTCTCGAATATATCTACAATATAGTAACTAGCCGTGACATATAAGGGCTGTTAACTGCTACCACATTGTGATTGTAAGCGCTTGTTACTAACGTTTATTTATGTGCAGAAATATGTGGTTTATTTTAAGTCAAATGTGTAAACATTGTATAAATAAAAAAAACAAACAAACGAAAAATTTGCGCAAGAAAAGAACAAAAAAACTGGAGTGGTGGATTTTGTAATATTAAATCAAAAAGAAATAATAGTACATTACGATACAACGATCGTAAGTGGCAAATTACAAACGAGTTTGTTGACTCGTAAAACCTAAGATCCGTGTGTTGTACGACGTTTTTCAATACACTTAATATGAGAAAAGAGGTAACGCAACATGAAAAACAATGAAAATTTTATAAAATTAGCGCCAATCTCGTACTAAAAATTGGTTTCCTTTCTAAAAGCATAATTATTGAGAAAAGACAATCGAGCGCGAACATTCAGCCTCTACGAAATTCGATTGTCATTAATCGATTCTTCGTTAAAATTGAGATAATTTTATTTTTATTATTAAAATGATACTGGCTGATAATATTTTTTTTTATATAATTTGTTGAAATAAAAAATATAAATGCTTTTTTCTTTCTAAGAATCGATTCAATTTATTTGTGTAACCAATGTTCCTAGCAGGAAATATTTCTGTTAGAACTTGTAGAAAAAAAATTGTAATGAAAACCAAATCACACTTGTTCTGTAAGTCCCATTACCGTACAGTTTACTGCCGTCGTAAGTTCAATTTTCGAGCAAGGTGTATTGAAAAAAAAAAAAAACTCGCCTGCCGTGACAAAAAACGAACTAAAAAGTTAAAAAAAACTACTAGGTAGTGTGGATGTGGATTGTTCGTAAGGAAAGTGATGAAAATACTTTGGTTAGTTACATGGTTTGCAGTGGCCATTACTCCAAAAACTTTCAACCTCTATATCAAAATTCTATACATAGCCTCGTCGTTTCCATTCGATTGGTTTCGCTTTGTTTTCCCAGGGGAACTTCGTGTTGAACGAATAGGAACGAATGGGAACGAATTACTGCCGCTCAACTATTTGCTCGCAACAAACATCGACATTGCACAATTAGGTGCTGGATGTATATAGGGTGTTAGGGAAATCTGAAATAAAATATATGGAATTATAGGTAAATCAGAAAAAAGAAACCGTAAAATACAATTTATCATAAAAATATTCAATAAATAATTAAATTATTACAATTGTTTTAAGCCGTGTGGTAACGGCAGAGTAGAATACATTTGTCACAAACCCCTACTCTTCCCGTGGGTGTCGTAAGAGGCGACTTATGGACTATACATTGAACAAGGAACGGGCAGCAGCGCTCTCTGATACAGTAACCTTTTAATCTGCAATCTCCAACCCGCCTACCAAGCGTGGGGATTATGGCAAAACCCCCCACTTAAGTGGAGGAGGCTCATAGTCCAGCAGTGGACTGTAACGGGCCGTTGATGTTGATGAGGTCTCTGTCGACGTTGGAATTTTCTCGAAAGTGTGTCATCATGAGGTTTACCTTCACCATAAGAGCTTCGAATATCCAAAATAATAATAAAAAAATCTCATTGGGTTTAAACCAGCACATCACGGACGGGAAGAAGCAGCTCTATCCATTTCACCACCGACGCTCTTATGTGTTATCTGCAATCACTAGATCACAAAGACATTCTTTCCTCACAACAGTTTTCTTGCACGTGTAGGTATCTTGTTAGAGCATCTACTTGCATTACAATAATACATTGTAACTGTAATGTATGCTGTTTTTCTGCGCCTAGAGATTGTTGTCAATACTTAGTAGAAAATAAAAACGGACAAGGTACATTTTGTATCATCAACAGCTCATATACGTCCCCACCAAGGGGCTCGAGCCTACCCTGAATATATTGATATAATATTTAACTTAATGCAAACCGTAAGAAACGAAGCGTCTAAAAATATTAATCTGGATGGTTGGGAAAATTGACATTTTTAATTATGGAAAATTTCACAAAAAAGATCTTTTTATTTTTTCAAATAAGCAAAACTGCAGTCATAATTCATTTCAGTAAAAGCCAACATTAATATTTAAGTTACTTTCCTCTCAACTAAAGCCATTTTTGCATCCCGCATATCAATACTCGATCTATAGGTACTTCCGGTAACCATTCTATGGGAGGTAGAATTTACTTTTATTTTCCATATTTGATGATGAAGTTGATGGATTTTATTCCATAGTTTCTATACTTATTTCAAATAAACAATAAAATATGCACGGTTTCCTAATAACGATTACATTCCAACAAAGTAACTCACAAAAGAGTTAATCAAAAAAGGTTTCACATTAATTCACGTGCAGGTTTCAAACACAGCCCTTTTCAGGGCTAACTTTAATACAGTCTACTTTCCCGCTCATTCTATAAAAAAAAAGAAAGATCTGCCATGATTATTGAAACCCCCCAGCGTTTTTCATCCGTCTCCCTCTGAAACAAAGCAGGGCGCTCAAAACTCACCGGTATAAAGGGGTAAATCCACAAAGCACTCCACACACAAACGTAAGGGCGCACTCACACTGCGACTGACGCCGCGACCGACGGGCGACGCGGGCGGCTGGCTCGCACACACTGACGACCTTTTGAGGTAGGCTGCGGGTACACTGAGTGAAAAAATAAAGTTAAGGAACATTTTTTTTATAATTGTGTTCAGGTAACAAAATTTTTTTATAGGAATGCCTGATTTTCCATGTCAACCAACAGCTCATAACCGTCCCAACCGATGGGCTCGAGTGGCGATCAGGCCACAGTCAACCACGCTGGCCCAGTGCGGATTGGTTGATTTCACACAAAACTTTCAAATTTAATTGTAGGAGTGCATGCTTTGCGTTGCATACAATCTTTATTAAAAATTGACAAGCAGTAATTTGGCAGTGGCTTCGAAATTTTTTGTGTCAAAATACCTTATTTCGGAATAAAAATCTTATCTTAATTTATACAAAATCAAACTAGAAAAGTAAATAAGACGAAGACAACTCTTTTGGCAATGAAAACATGAAATAACCGGTCTGCCTTAGTTACCAATAGTAGAATCGAAAAATAATAGAATATTTTTAGTATTTAACACTTAGATAGAAATATTAGCACATTAGTCTAGTAAAAAATATCTTGCTATTTTTTCGACTGCAAATTATTATAGTAGACGTGTGCGCATGTAAGTTTTTCGAGATAGAATTGCTTGATAATTGTTCTTACAGTTGTAAAATTGATGACTAAAAGTTAATTGAATTTGTGATAATCGCCCTTTGTATTAGTAAGTAAGTAAAAACACTTTATTGCACACAAAAGTAACATACAAGCAGTTAGTTAGTTCGTGCGGTTGATTGTGATTACAAGAAAAGCCTAACTGGAAAGTCATGTAATCATATATATTTAAGTTCAGTGTGTCTCAAGCTTTACGTGGAGTGTGTCGGAGGTGCTATACGGAAATTCAGTGAGATGTGAGATGTGTTCAGGATGTGTTCAATGTTTATCACCTCCACTCCACAGCCATTCGTTCAGAGGCTTTACACCACAGATATAGATCTATATCTGTGCTTTACACCTACCCACCTATTTTAAATAGATAGAAAATTGTAAGGCTTAGAAATTTACTTTTCTATGTACCTAGTACACTCTGTAAACACTATTGGATTTGGGATTCTTTTATTGGTGAGCTCAGCTTATTTTAAACCAAAATCGTGGTAATTACCCGTTAAACCTGTGTGTTCATTAGTACACACTAGTGTTGCCGAAAAATCGATAGTTTTACAATCGACAGTAAAACACCAAGAACATGTACCCAATCGATATTTCTTTTAGTGCAATACTATTGATAAGCAGCAATACTATCGATAGTATCGATCGTTGAAAACGAAAAAACTCGATAGTATCGATACTATTGATTGTATTGCTCCTCAATATTGCATAAGCTATCGATAGTATTGTGACCTTTACGATATTGAAATAAAGATTACTATCGTTAGTACAAACCTATCAATAGTATCGATAGTTTATGCAATATTGGGGAGCAATACTATCGATAGTATCGATACTATCGGTAGTAGTTCTGCTTATCAATACTATATTGCACTAAAAGAAATATCGATAGTAAGCATATCAATATTGGACTATCGAGCGGCAACACTAGTACACACTGTTATGCAGAAAAGTTTTTTTCTATTCAAATTTGTCAGTCAGTGTTAAAATGCTCCCCATAAAAAATGTTATAATGGTTTTGTCACGATTTTCATCGTGTAGAGTTCTGACAGTTCAATTTCTAACATTTATGAGACATTTTACGGGCTTACCGCGATAAAAAAAAGCCCGCCCGCTTAGCCCGTAAAATGTCTTATAAATGTTATGATAATGACCGCGAAAGTTTAAAATTATAGTTCAATTTCTTCTTCCTTTTTGGTACTTATACCAGCGTAAAGCAGATATTTTGTAATTTTCTAGTGACACCCTACGAATTTTAATTGGTTCACATCAGATAGATAGATAGATAAAGATAGATAACTTTATTTCTCATAACATGGGTAATGTGTGTATACAGATGACAGGGTTTTAAAAACAGATCTCCATGCTTTGCCTTTCGGCGTACAAAAGATATATGTGTAAAATTAAATTAAAAACATTTAAATAAAGATAATCAAAATTCAATAAAGATTAAAATATCAAAATTCAATAATTAAAATATCACAATTCAATAATTAAAATAACTATCACAATTTTATATCATTATCAGTCATTATATAAATTCGTCACTAAAATAGCATGCCTTTAGTTTAGTTTCAGTATACGCCATCTTTTTAAACGAATTGCGTGATCACCCTAATTTATGGATGGCTCGAGCGAGGGCTGACCGGAGGCGGAGGAGATGGTATCTTTCTTTGTTCAGTTAGCCTTTTTATCAAGTTTATTTTTCATTGCATTTCCTCGTTTGGTAATTCAGCGTAATTGTTCATGTATTTCAGTATTTAACACAAACTTTTTTTGTCCTTACTATTACATTAGCTAGATTTGACTTTCAAAGTTTTTATATTTACCAGTAATTTTTATGTACGCTCGTCATTTTAGGGCGCTTTTTCAAAACATCTTCGTCAATTTGAACCTGGAACGTTTGTTATGGCCTTCCTTTTCCAAATTCTTTTAAATATGAATTATTCTTTATTTGATTTTTCTTTATAATGCTTTTAAGTCATCCGTATACGGAACCCTAAAAACATGTGAGAAAGATTCATTGCAAATAATGATAAACTACAGTTTCTGCATTTGATTTAAAACGCGTTTTAATTTGCTAGATAGAGCCACTGTTAATTAGCAAGTCAACGCTAAAAATTCACGTTATTTTGGCAATATTAAAATGTATGAAATTTGCAAGTTAAAATTACCTTGTTAGTGTAAAAATATGCATAGATTCACCAATCAACATTAATTTATATTTTGGCACCAAAAATCTAATTATTATTTAAGTAGTTATTGGCCATATTTTTTGTCAGTCTAGAATTTTTATATAATTTTTTTTATAAACACTCACACAAACACACAACAAATTCACACTCAATCACTACGAGTGTGTGTGTGTGTGTGTGTTTACAAAAAAAATATATAAAAATTCTTGACTGACAAAAAAAATCACACTCACAACGCGTGTGTGTGTGTGTGTGTGTGTGTGTGTGTGTAATAAATGTTGTGTTGTTGTTTTGTGTGTCTCATAAATGTTAGAAGTTTTTTATATTTTCTAAAACACCTAAAATATAGTTAAAAACAACTCTCTCCACTCGCTTACTCTTCTGTTACTTATGTTTGTTTAGTTCATACTTCATATTTAACAATTCTAGATTTTTTTGTTCTATATATCTTCCATATACGCATATACATACATACAAAACAGTTTTCGAGATATATTTCATAGAATATATAATACCATGTCCTTGAAGTTAACGTGAAATGCAACAGTGTTTCTGAATCAATTTTTTTTCTGTTTTCTCTTTCAGAATATGTACCTACTTACTTTAAGAGTACAATCCGAGCTACTTTTAATTAAGGCAAAGTAAGCTCAGTGCAGTATAAGCTTCCTCAAAAACCGTGTGATCTATTTTAGCATCATTAACGTGAATGATAGACTTTTAATTGCCATTCTCTCATGAATCAATAGACGCTATGTGATTTATTAACGGTTTTACACTGACTGACTGAACTATTCTTTTTTAACGATATTTATTACCAAACGGTTCCATTGTTGTCTCTTCTTTATGTCGAGATGGATTTCTTTTTTATTGATCTTGTAATTTATTTACTTTTGGTTCAATTATTTTCGTGAATGGATATTTTCGCGGTGAAAAATGACCTATTCCTACCTCAGCATCATCCATCATCGACATCTTATTTTTATTATTATTATCTACATCATTAAAAGGTTTCTTCTATCATTTAGCGTAATTATGTTGAGAAGATCTTTGTAGGGTAATACCTATTAGATAGTGAAAAGCACACAAGAATTCTCTACTAATAAATTTAACCTCTTATAATTAACCTCTTATCATATAAATCTCTCTTATCGGTTATTTGAGAAGTGTAAAACATGAAAGATTGAATAAAAAAAAGTTTAATTGTAGGTATTGTTTTTATTCGGGAAACGCCCCCCTGCCAGGTGAACTGATGACCTGAGGAAGGTCGCTGGTGGACGCTGGATGAGGAAAGCGGGTGATCGTGCGCTTTGGCGTGCCCTTGGGGAGTCCTACGTCCAGCATTGAACTGCACTAGGCTGATTGATTGATTGATGGTTTTTATTAGTTTTTTTTTTAGTGATTTTTTTATGTGTGTGGTTTTGAATGAGTAAAAAACGCGAGATTTTAAAATATTATTCAAGAAGTGGTTAAGTTAAGTGTAATTTTGTTTTAGACGTTAATAATGCAATGCTACGTTGTAATCAAAAACCAACCATGGATCAACTAATTCTATCCTTGGCATAATTAGCTATAAGATCTGTAGAATCTAACTTTGAACAAAGACTTTTATCTTTGTATTATGTTAAGCCTCTAAAATTTAAAAATCTTTGATATTTAGTTATTTTTTCACCTTTTATAAACTCTAGTAAGCTTATTTGGTCAAAGTACGGTTCTAATACAAAACCGGACGGACAACCTGTTAGGTATAGCAATACCTACACTCCTTACTCTGTTATTTAAAAATGCTGGCATGTGATAAATACACACTGGCAGCTTTATTTTGTTCTAGAATTGTATTTTCAAATGATTTCGAAACATGTCGGTTTCGAATGTCGTTTTGACTGAGTCTAATTTGAGAAGCCCTTCGACATGTTAGTCTAGTACATTAACATTCTCTTTAAAATAATTCATTGTTTTCCCCATTAATTATACCTTTTCTTTTGTACACGCCCCACCACTACAATACAACCTTAAGTAAATATAAGAATTATACCAAAGCAGACATTTGTGCTAGCAAAGCAAGCTTTATTTACACAAATGTATATAGGTACATACATACATACTCCACTCCTCTATTACAACTGAACGCTTTTCAACTTCATTCATAATGCAAACTGCAAAGCAGTGGGATTCGCAGTCAGCACACATTACTTACTGCTCTGTTAGGAATATCTCTGTAATACTGATGTTCTCCTGGTACACGCTCCTTGCATCCCAAATGCATTCTGAAGTTAGAGTGGTTTCTTTATTAGGATGCACTTTTCTAACGTCGACTCTATCTTAAGTTGTCTGATGCAAGTTTTAGACTTTTAAACACAAAACATCCGACAGATCAGATGAACCAAGTTTGCGCCCACTATATTTGCAATTTGGTGTACGTTGCGAATAGTTCAGTTTAGAAAAGTAAAAGAATTTATTATTGGGAAACTTCTTCAGTTCACCTTTGGTAGCACTTGGTATAATATTTGAATATGGTTAGTGGTTACATTAGAAACGTCTAGCAAGGTCCCTTTGGGATTCGAAGATGGAAGCAACGTACAAATCGATTGAGAGGAAGAAAATTTATAGCTGAAGAATTAATTATTATTATGATTATTTTTTTTTAAGACATTTTTTACTTCATAAAAGAAAGTCAAAAGTCAAAGTCAAATTTTTTTATTCGAATTAAGATTTTTACAAATCATTTTTCGACGTCAAAGCTATCATGGATACCAGTGTACGCCCTCTGTGGAGAAGAACGGCCAGAAGAAACTCCACAGGAATTGTATCTTTTGTACTTTTCTTTTAAATAAGAATTTATTGATCATAAAATTGAATTGTGATAGTTTGTAAGTAAATGAACATTTTGCATGCTTTAAACTTAGGCCAGATATGTGCTACATAACTAATCAGGAATCATACTAACATCTTTGTATCTACCATATCTATCGCAAATAAATATCTTTATCTTTATCTAAAAGAAAGGATTGCAGATAAAATTTGTAATTAGATTGTATCTTCATTGATGCATTTGTTGTTGTGTAAAAAGCGGAAGTCCTCGATAAGAAACAATGGGAGTAAACCTCCAAGATAAACACTCTTTTATGAAATCAATATGTCTGAAGATTAACTCTTATGGGAAACGTTTTTCCTAATCCAACTCTTTCCAATTCATTTTATTCACATAAAATCTCAACAGCTATAAATTTTCTTCCTCTCAATCGATTTGTACGTTGCTTCCATCTTCGAATCCCAAAGGGACCTTGCTAGACGTTTCTAATGTAACCATATTCAAATATTATACCAAGTGCTACCAACTGACTTTTGCAGGATTTGTTATTACCAACTCCTGTGGCCTAGTGGTAGAGCTTTTTGGCTATTCGGTTTTAGAGGAGGCTTGGAATCCTAGTAAAAACACTTACAAAACAATAAGTTTTTATCAATAATGCACAGAGAAAAAAGTGCACTGGGGTAAGTCACTCTTTATAATGAGTCGACGAATTATTGTACTTATGCTCATTACGTCATGCGTCTAGCTCATTACGTCATGCGTCTAGCTCATTACGTCCGTCTATCCCGTTTTTCTACGTATTTTCTAGAGCTTTGCTACTTATGTAAGGTGTAAGGCTCATTAAATTCTTCTCCGTGTGGTTTACACAAGATTTTATACCGCTGAGGAGTACCCGATTAAACAGATCACTCTGAAGACCAAGTCTCATCAACTCTGGTTAAAGAGGTCGGTCGTCTACTTTACGCTTCACATAATCATGCTGAGACTGTTACCCTTTTATCAGCAATTTGTACCAGTTAGTTGTAACGTAGCATTATTATACTTGATGATGATAAATAAAGCTCTAATTTATTTATTTTAATACGAAGAATAATCTCATTCAGAAAACCTATTAAGACCCAATATGTGACCTTACGAAGAAACCTGCGTGTCGAACTTTTCGGAACAGATTGACATCAGCACAATCAGGTAACTAATGTAGAATGTCTGCCGAGGATCACAGTTTCTACGCTAGTTTAAGTCATAAGAAAAGAAAGGGTTTTGGAAACCTGTTCCTTGATGCAGCTTTTGGGCATAATTGTAGTAGATTTGGTGAAAGTTGGTGGGCGCCGGTGGATGCAAGTAGCGCAGGACCGTTCACGGTGGAAACCTATGGGGGAGGCCTATGTTCAGCAGTGGACGTCTTCCGGCTGAGATGATGATGATGATGATGAGTAGATTTCTGCGGTAGTAGAGCGATGTGGAGTGTTTTCATTACGCGAGACTTCAAATCATTTTTTTTTTAATTAACAAGTAACATCAACGGCCCATTACACTCCACTGCTGGACTATGAGCCTCCTCCACTTAACTCCACTGCTGGACTATGAGCCTCCTCCACTCCTCCACTTAAGCCACTTAAGCCATAATCTCCACGCTTGGCAGGCGGATTGGATATCGCAGATTAAAAGTTTACTGTATCAGAGAGCGCTGCTGCCCGTTCCCTGTTCAATGTGTAATCCCTAAGTCACCTCTTACGACACCCACGGGAAGTGTAGGGGTTGGTGACAAATGTATTCTACTCTGCCGTCACCACACGGCTTAACAAATAAATTACAAATACATTTTTCGACATCAAAGATAACAAATACCAAGGATAAGGAAAGCTTGTTCATGGTTGGCATGTACACTATTTGTGTGTGACGATCACTGTGGAGAAGAACTTCAGTCGGATATCAGAATCGCTGTCACAATTCTCATGCCATAATGTCTGGCTGGATTTTTACAACTTTCGTCAGATATCGGTATACCTTTTAAGAAGCTTGCTCAGTTACGTTTTCCGGTACCTTATTGTCAGGCCTCTGTTCCAATAGCTGACAATTCTATGAACAAATGCCCCACTCAGAGTCACATAAGTTAGAAAATTTTTCGATATACATTGCCAATTTTAGTTTCCCTATGGATGGGTTCCCTTTTGACAATACTTCAAGATACATAAGCAACTTTGGTTCCCTTATTTCTGGTTTGACTTTTTAGGGAATTTCCTAACATAGGTCTTCTTATAACTCTTTAGGCCCTCAGCCTAGAGAAATTAACTTTCCGATGCTTACCCTGCCTCCCTTTATGGCCCTAGTCATCAACAGCTCATATACGTCCCCACCGAGGGGCCCAAGCCTACCCTGAATCAGTGCGATTAGGCCTAAGTCGTCCACGCTGGCCCAGTGTGTTAAGTCACACAACCTTTGAATTTATTCGCAGGAGTGTGCAGGTTTCATCACGATGTTTTCCTTCACCGTAAGAGCGTCGAATAAACGTAAATATGAATTCGAATTTCGAAAACACATTGGTACGTGGTGGGGATCGAACCCGCGTCTCCCGGACAGAAGACAGCGGCCCGCCCGAACCACTACCGACAGACACTCTATGGCCCTAATATTAAACAGGAAAACCCGCTAAATTCAGCTTTTTGCTTATACCACAGGGATGGGTTTGACAGTGACGGATGATGAGGCAATCGAAACGCCCTTAGAAATAGGCTTCGAAAATACTCGTAGTACCATCTTTATGAACAAGGCGATCATTTCTGTTCATTCCATTCTGCAGAACTAACTACAGATCTAACACATTCATGGTACGTGCAAGTAAGACTTGTAATTCACTGTTTACCAAGCTTGATTTGGATTTATTTAGTGTCAGTGTGGAATCTGTGAAGCGGATAATTCCTGAGAATTAGTCCAGTGCGTTAGAAGAATAATTGATAGGTTGAAAAGTTTGTTGATAATGCTGTTTATTTTTACAATGTTTCCTAAATAGATGTAACTTACTTGTTGGTGTTGGTTAATTGTTAAGTCTCAATGTGTTATATTGTACTATGTTTCTGTTTGTGGGAACCTTTAATTGGTTTTTAAGTAGCTATGTTACAATCTACCTATTGCACTTTTAATAACTGTTGGTTTTCGTATAAAAAAAAAAATTCAAGCATAGGGTTTTTTTATTATTCTTATCGTGGTTAGCGTGATCAGACATGCTGGCGAATCGCCAACGACCCTCTGATTTTCAGTAAAAAGTCGTAGCAGGGAGGAATGAGCTACAAAGGCCCTTTTATACTTAAATAAGTACAGTGGCGACTTAGATAAATGAAAGGCTCGCGCGGCGCTCGCCTAAATACCGCTGGCGTAATTGTAAAATGCGGCAACAAATACTACGCCGAATTCGGCGTACCCGAGCTCGCGCCGACGCGTCTCGTCTCGTTATTTCCTCCGAGCTTGCATCCTTCCAAATTGTCATTGTCATTGTTGAGTTGCCGCATTCACGGAACTGTTGACGAGTTTCAATTATCTAAGAGTGGCGAGTTAATTCCGTTAACTAAACTCGGCAAGTGAAAAGTAACTATCAAAATATACCAGGTTTTCAGCAAGCAAAATAGAACACTTAATATTATAATAGTGAAAGTATGTTTGGATATTTGGATGTTTAGATGTTTGGATGTTTGTTTCGCTTTGACGCTTAAGCTACTGAATGGATTTGAATGAAATTTGGAAAGGTGATAGTTTGCACCCTGGATTAACATAATCAGTAGGGTTTTTATCGAAAAAAGTGTTATACTCCACGGGAAAAAACTTACGCACTCAAGCGTAGCCGCGGTTAGACAACTTAGTATAACAATATTTATGCATGTTAATATAAGTAGTAAGTAGTGTTGTAATTCAAATGCAGTTTTATATACTAAAGTAGTCACTGCAAAAATTCCCGTGCGTGAAACAGCCCTATGTGATATCCATCAATATAAATTAATTGTATATAAATTCTGTGAAGGCTATTTCAAGTACAATGATCTTAGCTTGTTAGTTACTATTTAATTAGACAAACAGTAGAACAATTAGATAGATAATTACACTAGCTAGCAACTAACTTGCCTTTGATTTGTTGAACAACTGTAGATATATTACTACAAATAAAGTCAAAAGTCGAATTTTAATTTTTATACATCACTTAGATTCATCGTTACATTTTTTGGGTGTGTTCACTTAGACAAGAAGGCTTAATTTCACTTGAAAAGTTTGTATTTATTACATTACTTATTTATTTACTTACTTACTTACTTGTGCTGGTCTCAAGATATTTTTTTTAAATAAAGTTTAAAAACTATTTTTTTTTGCCATAGAAATAAACTATTTCCTGTAACTGTCTGTGTTTTCATTCAACGTCCTATTTGCGTATGTTATAAAATTTTAATTGAATCGTATAAAGTTTAGACGTGAAGAAATAACACTATTTTATTCGATTATATCTAAATATCAAGCTTTTTTTGATTATTTATGAAAAAACTTCTAAATAGCTAATATTACGAAAAATTACTTTTCATATTTTTTTTATAAACAAAGAAAAAATATCTGGCCGATTTGTCAATTATTTGCTGGCAGCCCAGCAACAGTGTGAGTATTTTTACCGATGTCTTCATTTTTATATAATTATATAAAACAACATAATAGTATGAACATAACACAGAATTTCCCACGGTCTGGCTCTGAACCGCGTACATCAGACGTCAGAAATAACATTATCAAAGCTTTCGATCAGTCTGTCTGTAACACTGATAACGTCATAATAAAGTTGACGAGGACTTGAATAACAATGTGTGAAATGGGCTTTCTTTGCTCCCAAGATAAAAGTTGTTAGTTTCTCAAGAGGGAAAAATATTTTTGCAGACAGAATTGATTTAGAATCCAGATGGAGAAAAATCCAGAACATTTAAATGAAATGTAATACTTTGATAGGTTTCAGTTGGGAACTGAAATCACTTTGTTTTGGTCTTAAGAGAAAATTCGAATATTACACAGACATTATTTTTATCTTCCTCGTTCTAACATACTAAGGAACTAATTTCGTTCATATTCTGACACAATGTTATCAGTCTTTACATCACTGTTGAATGTTTTGTTAATACATTATATTTGGGCACTGTATTTAGGTGATAAACCTACAACACAGTTGCTGTTATAATATCAAAGCTATTTTTATATAATTATCTTTTTTTTGGGTACTGGAAACAAATTTTTTACAATTAATAAACTTTATTGACTCGTAGTTACTTTTAATATTCTGTTTACTATCAAGGTCGCGGTTGATTAGCTCTTCATTCTGTTTTATGGTTATTGCAAAAGCTGCGGCTAACTTCACGCCTAATAATAATTGGTGTGAACATGGACATACGTCGTTTTCCGTGTTCCCGCTGGACGGCCGTGTCGCCTGCCTCTGCGAGTTAATTTTGATTCGTACATTACCGAAAAGTATGAAATAGTAGAAATAGTGTATTAAATCCTGTTCACGGCAAATCCGAAAAAACAGACGGGGCCCCGCCATCTTGACATTCATGAAAACTAACCTGTTATTGTAACACTAGCTAGAACTTTACAAATCCAGACCTGTGGAAGTTATATTACCTACTGGGCTCTCCGATGCCTCCAGGATTTTTGAAGACCTTTCACTTTCACCAGGCCCTATGCGCCAAGAAATTTAAAAAAATCAGGTGAGTGTTGGCACAGAATAAACAATAGTTGGTAAAAGTCCCGCTACGCGTAATCTTCGTTGCGTTGTCTCTCTTGATAGTAAAATAACTTTTTCCAAAATATCGATTTCTTAATACTACACATGTTTACCGGGTGATTACTACGATTTTGGTTTAAAATAAGCTTAATGAGCTCACCGATGTTTCAATAGTCTCTAGTATGTTGCAATAGTCGTAATCACGGCAGACTGATGCTGACGGCTGATGATGTTCTGCCGAGATAACTATTTATTTTATGATATCTATTGAAACATAGTCGAAATATTGATGAGCTTGTTAACATGTGTGTTATAATATTAACAACCGCAAGTTTTTATCGATTTCTTATATTATATTACACTATGAAATAGGAAATACTTACATATTCATAAAATAGAAACATGAATTATTATTAATAAAATAATCTGATGGAAAAGGCAAAATGTAATTAATATTATCGAATAAGGTTACGCGTTGTTTGATAAGGCCATTCAGAACCATAATTAAGATAAAAATTATTCTACTTAATGTATGTAGGACTTACTTAGTTATCTTGCAATACAAAGGGCCGTAAGTCAAGTTAATGAATGCGCGCGCAGTACATTTCCTGAAGGGAGTGGCTGGGACGTCATACCCAAAACTTAAGACAAAGGGCGTACTACTTGAAAAACTTTTGAAATCAGTCTAAATAAAGTGATCTCTAATAAGACGCCTTTTAAAAAAATGCTCGCTATAAGAATATTAAATTATTTTTGTTATGTTTGACATTCTTTTATCTGGGGAAGAACGTGTCCCGGAGCTCTGGAAGACATGCGTGTATATTATTATTTAATTTTTCTAAGAAAAAATTATAATGTGGTAGGGTTCAAACATTTTTACACTAAAATAAGGTATGGACTATAGTCTCTCACCAACGCTGCTTTCAAAATATCTAAGACGCTTATTTTTATTTTCGTGTCTCCTATCCCACTGAAATACTAACCATAATAATAAATTGCTCCATATGAACCGCACGATAGTCAGCGAGGAATGAAATGCCTATCCTGGGGGGTTATTCACGGAAAGCTCTCACTCGGAATCGGAAAGTTGTCACACGGGAGCGAGTCGATTAGCGACAAGTTTCCTATTGAGACGAGACGCGCTTATAGATGTAAATTAACGGTTAACTACGGTTAATTAACTAAATTCGTCGTTAACCGATTAATTATGGTTATTTAACCGAGTGCGACATTGAAACGAAGTGGTAAAAAATTAGTTTTTTTTTTGTGGCTCGATATTTATTTTAAGTTTGTAAGTAACAATATTTAGTAAAAACTTTTGAGTATTAATTCCTTTTAATACCTTATTTAACACGTATCGTGTTTATTCTATTTATTAATAAACAAATACTTTAAAGTCATGCTCAAACGTATTTACTACCAAGTGTATGCAGTACATTAAAAAATGGATATTATTTTACTGAAGTAAGTATTTTTCATATCGAACCACTCGCGGCAACCCTTGATGACGCGGCGGCGTCTTTCGTTATTAACCGTTTTTAACAAAAAATCCGTTAATAATCGACTGGTTAAAAACGTTAATAACCAGTTCCCCATCTATAGACGTGCTATTCACAATGTGCTTTTCTCAATAGGAAACTTGTCGCAAATCGACTCGCTCCCGTGTGACAACTTTCCGATTCCAAGTAAGAGCCTTCCGTGAATAACCCCCCTGAGCAATTTCGGTCTAATTTCGCTCAGATCGATGGCACTTGAGCGTAGTGTTGGGATTTTAGACTTCGTATTGTCATCGATATCGATACATATTTTTTCCTTAAAGTTAAAGTTGTATCCTTATTATGAACTAGCTTTCCTCCCGCGGCTTCACTCGCGTTTTTTAAGATTTTCCCGTGGGAATGAAACTTTTTACCATAAAAGTTATCTTATATGTTAATCCAGGTTATAAACTATGTCCATTTCAAATTTCATTTTAATCCGTTTAGTAGTTTTGGCATGATAAACATCATCCTAACATACTTTTACATTTATAATATTAAATAGTTTAAAAATTTGACAGCAACTAATAATAATAATAAACGTGCACAACATACATGAAACATTATTAATATTAGAAAAATAATATGAAATTAAAGAATGTAATGAGCTTTTCAACAACTCTTCAACGTATCTCAAATCAAACATGGGTTTGTTTTGGAACAAAATATTATTCCTCTTATATCTGAAATAAAAAAAAATGTAGTTGACATTTCTCTGTCTGTCTCTGCTTCTGCACTCTGTTTCTGCATTATTCGCAAGAGGTTCAGGGTTCGATTCCCAAATTATAAATAAAAAAATAAATTAAAATGTTTGTATCGGACTTGAGTGTTGCATTTATTTGTCACTAGCGGTCCGCCCGCGCGGCTACGCTCATATTGTGTAAGATTTTCCCGTGGGAATAAGATTTTTTCCCGTTACAAGTATCCTATGTGTTAATCCAGATTAGAAACTATCTCCATTCCAAATTTCATCCAAATCCGTTTAGCACTTTAAGTGTGAAGGTGGGACAAACATCCAAAATTTCGCATTTATAATATATTAGTGTGATGCAACTGTATAAATACGAATTCAAATTTCAAAATTCATATCCTATCGATATCGATATTTTTACGGTAAGCCTTATAGCGTGCTTACGGGCTATAACCATAACTTCAGTGGAAAGGTAAAAGTACTAAAGCGCCAAATTGGCGAAAATGAGTTATATATATACAGTTCGATTGCATTTTTTTTGCGTCGATTAGTTTAGGTGATTTGTTTGATTTGACTTTTTGGCATTTTAACCATCCAAAATTTTGGGTCTGATCGTTAGACCGATGACTAAAGCGACGCCTTTTTGGTGTTAATCGTCTCTCCTGTAAAGTTGTACTTTGGCGCTTTAGTATTTTTACCTTTCCACTGACGATAATATCGAGTGGTTTTACGTTCGGTGCCAAAGGAAGCGAAAACTATGAAAAACGGATTAGACACTTACTTAATTTAGTTTTTTGCGACTTCGTTCAAAATCTAATTCTTCTTTATAAACTCATAAATAAAGGTTATACCTTACAACCCACATGATATTGTGATGATGATGACGATGACGATGATGATGATGAATACATTCACTGAGGAAATTAAATAAGGAACTGAGGAAAAGAAATAAAAGATTGTCTGTCAGCATGTTCCTCTTTTCTTACATAAGTAGTTATTTATCTTTGTATACAGGGTGTCCAAAAAGGGTGTTGGCAGTTTATACCCAAAAATGATATATGAAAAATATATCATTTCATAATTTTATTACTATTTGCAAAAAGTACATACAATGGAAAGTTTACGACAAAAAAAATATGTTGTCCAAATGACGTCCATTACGTCTTAATCAATTTTCTAATGATATTCGCACTGGGAGATAAAGAAATGTCCCGTACATTGAACTGCGCGCGATGGAAGCGGCGAGCCGTTATTATCGAATTATTGTTTTGATAATAAGCTCTTACACAAAATGCGCGCTGAGCTCCGGTATACGAATCCATTTCAACTAAATTTCCAATAAATGCCACGTATGACATCATATTTGTTTTTGCTATATACCTTCACTAAGACGATTTATTAATATTTAAAAGTGCAAATACCCTTTTTGGACATCCGGTATAAGTATATATCATTGTAAACATATTTATATAGTATATTATGTAATTGTATTATTTATTTATGTAGCTATTATTATGTATGTAGGTATATATGTAGGTTTGTATGCCCTAAGTATTAGTAGTTTGTTTATGTAACTTTGAATAGCTTATCCTATTCTGTTTTTCTTGTGTGCACCGTCCCACAGTTCCAATGAAGTTTTCTTGTACCCTAAGGTTGCCTGGAAGAAATTGCTACCTTAGCAATAAGGCCGCCTATCTGTACACCCTTTTATCTATCTTCTGTACTTTCAAGCTATATCCTTGTGTGCAATAAAGTATATTCTATTCTATTCTATACCAAATACCCATGTGATCGAGCGTATTCAGTCTACCCGCAATATAAAAAGAACATGACTGTCCTGCCAAAAAACTAACTTATCATCATAACCCTCGTCTGGGTTGGTTTGTCTGGGCTTAAGTTTTTCTAAATAAAAAATAAATAAAAAAATAAGGTTGACAACCCGACCTCACAAACCCTGGTGTCAGTGCTATAGAGCCGTCAAAGGCCACTGACTTGGCTCATGTAACGACTAGATAGTAGCCGGGACCAAAGGCTTAACGTGCCTTCGGAAGCACGGAATCATCTTTCTTTTCGGACAATCAAGTGATTCAGCCTGCAATGTCTTAACCAAACTGGGAAAAGTCGCACAAAGAGATTTTTGCTTGACAGTGTCCCCACCGGGAATCGAACCCGGGGCCTCCGTAATAGGCGTCGAAATCTCGACCAGTCAGCCACGGAGGCTGTTAAAAACTAACTAAAAAGTAAAAAAATATAGCCAGTGTTACTTGGCGGGATGATGCCATGATTCTAACGTCTTACTCCATACATCCAAATGTGTTCAGACAATAATAAATTACTAGCTGCCCGCCCGTGACTACGCTCGCGTTGTATAAGATTTTCCCGTGGGAATAAGACTCTTTCTTGTGAGAACTTACTTTAGACGTTTTCCCGTAAAAATCCAATGTGAATGTAAAATTAATAGTTTATTAATTTTTTTATATTAAATCTCGTTTTCGTCTAATTTTTTCGGATTACAAACTACCTCCATTCTAAACATCCTAATCCGTTTAGTACTTAGGCGTGAAAGTGGAAATAACATCGAAATATATTGTCAATTTAATAACATCAGTGTGATGGTAGAATAAAGAAATTCACATACATACATACATGAACGAACCCTGAAAATATTACACTCGCTATCGTTATTATTAAAATGTCTGTAATTTGCCTAAAAACATGATATACCTACATACTTACCATCTAATTAATTTCTATTATTTGGCTTCCCTCGTATTAAAATTGAAATTCTACTCCAATTTCATAACAAGAAAATGTTCCATTCCGTCGTATTTTCTCTTCGGTATTTTCCTTACAAAATAAACAAGGGCGAACAAAAGATGCACAAGCAAGAATTTAATTCTAAACTTGAGGGTTCCGCACCACGTTACAAAACCCTTTACAAATCTTTCGATAGCACGCGCATGTATCGCAAAACTGACCGATATCTGATCTGGAATCTTTGGTCGATTGTCAAGCAATGGACGTCTTTTATGATTACGATGATGGAAATGTCGCAGCCCTATCGTATACCACGCCGTATTGCAAAGAGGCACGCCCGATTGAAACACGTCGCTGTTTTGAAATGCAGCTACTTTCGTTCAGCCGGATCGTGGTGGCCAATGATATTATATACATACAAGAGGTAGATATGCCACCAACGCACCAAACGCGTGCCGTGAATTGGTCCTAATTGTGACCATTGCAGTCAGTCGAGCTGTGATCGCTGTCTCTTTCACTCTTACGCTTTGCCTATTTCCTGTCGCACTTATAGCGTGCCTGTGTCGCGGAACAATTTATGTTGTGCGTGCAGTATGAACGTGACGTATATTTCTTAAAATCATTGGTGGTGGCGATACGTTCTACAAAGCGGCGTTCAATGTTTAGCTTTATTGTCAGCATGAAGCAATGTAAGTTGACTATAAATTATGAACAACCGATCCAAAAAAATATATTTTAAAGCCAAATGAACCTCTTAAAGTCTTGATTGCATTGGAAATACACATTTTATCTCAACATTCCCAGAAGAAACATAGTTCGAGGATGAGGTGGAGAAATTATTGCTCCATCAAAATTTCTAAACACATGAAAGACGTCCATTATAGGAACAGACATGTTAGTTAGTTAGTTGGTGGGCTCCCGTTTCCGCAATTAGACTCTAAATTGGTCCGTTTTACGTTCGGTTTTGGCTGGTTACTCCAACCAGCCCAGCTCCTTCCAGAAGCTCAAAAGCCTCCTGGGACTGTCACAGGCTTCGCGGAGCGACCCCACATTCTGGAGGATTTTTGCCCGTTGGTCAGTCAACCCCACGCATTCCAGGACTACGTGGGTGACCGTTTCTTCTGCTTCCAGACATCCTCTACATAGAGGGCTGTCCGTCGCGCCGATGGTGAATAGGTGTTTATTGAGAGGTAAGTGACCTGTTAACAGAGATGAGATGCAGATGAAGCTTCGAGCTTTGCTCTTTACTCGTATAGTGAAGTTACAGCCATTTTTTGGATTTCCGCCAAAGATTTGACGACATTTCCTTTTTTCTTGACTTGTTCAAAGTAAGTTTATTTCGGTCTTCCACTTCTTCTTTCCCCATCGATCTTCCTTTCCATATGTTTTCCAAAAAATTGCCGTGCCCGGTGCCTTATAAAGTATCCTATCATCTTGCGTCAAACTCGTTTCTTTTTTGGTTATCTCTCAGTTGATTCTGGAACCCTAAAGTTTGTAAAACGCCGCTTCCTAATTTATGTTCCCTGATGTCCTTGTCCCATATTAAAGGAACAAAATATCCAAAAAGCATTTCATTTTTATTTCTTTATATTCCGGATTTCCTTATATTTTCATTACGTCATGTCAGCTTATACAATAAGTGTGTTTTCTACTAGCCAGAGCAGAAAATTTCTTTGGCCAAACATATTGTTGTCCTCATTCTGTTTGGGTGAATTCAAAAACGGATCAGACAATCACCTTACCATAAAATGGCTTTTTATTTAAGTATTAGATTTATTTGGCTTTCCTTATTTTTAAGCGAGAATTGCTACTTTAGCAATAATGCCGCCAATCTGTATACCCCGATTCGATTTTAGTGAACGTTTTAGATATATTTCGTTTTAAAATATTTTGTTTTGTTAGAGTCAAGTTCCCCCCTACCCTACCAGCGAAACCGTTGTATTTGGAAATGTGAAAAAGTTCACGAGTTTATAGTTCACGTATTACGATGAATTTAAAAGAAAAACTATATATAAAGAAGTAGGCTTTATCGAATAATAGACCAGCTTATAAAATGTACTTGTACAAGTAAGAAATTTGGTACATAATCATAGAAAAATATTTTGATGAATGTTAACTGTCTTAAACGTGTACCTAAGTAGTATCGAACAACTACGGAACCCTACACTTTGCGTTGCCCGACACGTGCTTGGCCGGTTTTATCTTTATGTATATTTTGTAAGAGAGCGTCAGTGGTGTAGTGACTAGGGCGGCTGTCTTCGGGGGCGCGAGTTTAATCCCTACCACATACCAATGTGTTTTCAAATAGTGATTGGAACAAACCACCAGAGTTTCCTATTTTCCATTTTGCCCTGTTTCTTTCCTAAGATTGGTCACGTATTCAGTACGTGGGCTTTGGGGATGTTTGTCTGTCTGTGAACAAGAAATATGTGAAAGATTGCTGGCCACAGGAGAAAAAAACGGCAGTAATAAATGAAAAAGTAGCAGAATCGAAATAAAACTTGATCTATCTTATCTTGATCTTTATCTCATAGCTACAGAGTTACAGACTCTATTGATTGAGATCATGATAATTTCCAATATTATCCCAATGTGAAAGTTAAGCTACTTTCCTTGTTTTTTCATTTATAAATTAGAAGGGCTGTAAGTATAAACACTGGAGTATGGGTTGTATATAAGGTGGGATGTAATTTTCAGGGCTAACATACAAGTCAAAATGATCATGTCCTAAAAATACGTTAGTTAGCTAAACGCGTTAGTTCAAAAATTAAAATTTTCAACTAAAATATAATTGGGAATTTTCCGACAGCCAAAAAAAAGTTCATAAAACTTCGATAGATAGCATTCACGATTCGTGGATCCAAAGAAATCCGGCGAGTCACCCAGGACTATAAAAGGATTTAAAAAAAAGAATCCACGAAGTACACCTGGCGCCATCTATCGTCTTAATTAGAACAATTATTTTTATTTTTTAAAGTGCTGTCAGATAATCCCCCATTATAAAAATTCGACTGACGAAAACATCAACCTCACACCGACTGTAGACAATCTCAAGTAAGTTATTTTTGAATACGAGTCAAAACGTTCTACTGATTATTTTACTCTATGTCACACAGCTAGCAATTATTGAGTTGACTGCACGCGTACGGCGTGTTTGCTATTAGAAGCGTGTGTTTAAAACAAACAACTTGTTTCGTCTCTAGTGAGAGAAGTAACTCATTAAGAGTTACATGAGTACCATTTTGATTAATTTGTGCACTTAAAACCGCGTGATAAGCGCCTACGTCGTAGCAATGAAAATTGCTACAATTCTACGCCGTAGCAGATATAAGGACTCTGTTGCGAGCCACGTAAACTCTAAAAAGAATTCATTATAAAATGTTTTTCTTCCTTAGCTTCTTCATCGTGTGGGTAAGAATTGTATGACAATCGTACCATGCTTAAGGTGCTTTCCGAAGCATGGAATCATCTTTCTAAACTTACATGTCGTAGAAAATAATCCAATACCAACCTAGCCAATCAGAGTCAATTCAATGTTACTTGAGTGACTCGTGTTATTGCAAAAACCCTATCTTTTTCCAGTAAGATTGAGAAATGTTTCCACCATTGTCTAATTATCCGTGTTTTAGCAACTTCCCTAGGGTTTTCGAGAAAATTTGAATTTTCAAATCTTCCTACGACATAAATATAACCCACACGATGAAGAAGCAGACAGGACTTTAATATACAGTTTGCATTAGCGAGGCTACGTTTACATATTCTTCGTGTAAGTCTTCACTAAGTACATCGAGATAAGAAGACTTATATAAGACTTAGTCCTCATTCCTCCTATCACTCTTCTCAGCAGAGGGCCGCTTCACGAAGCTACAAGTTACAAATTTACAAATACAATTCGTTGTGCATTGCGTAGATAATGAGACAAAACGATAAGGGTTTACAGTTTAGGCAGAATTGGCTACGCAATGAATATCAAATTGTAACTTGTTACTAGTAAATTGTTGCTTCGTGAAACGGGACGAGGTGGTCGATATCTCAACAAGTTTTCTGTCTGAAGTTTGTTTGTTTACTTCATAGAAGTTTTGGAAGCACTCGTGGCGTAGCGGGTACTTTGAACTAAGTTAAGCAACTGCTTTTTAGTCAGAGATCGGTGGCCGTTTGACACATTCCTATAAAGTAAATTGTATACACATTTACAATAAGATTTCTCTGTACCAAAACCTTAAGATTAAGCAAAAATTGTAGAAAAAGGCTTAGTACAGAATATTTGACTACTTAGAGGACAGTTATCCAAGGAAATAGATTGCTTGAATAACAATCAATCAATCAACCAATCAATCAGCCTATTGCAGTCCACTGCTCTGGACGTAGCTTGAATAACAGTCTATATTTATAACACGATTACCCAAAAAAGGAGTGTAATGTATTTAGGGAACAAATATTAGTTTAATTGTATTTGTTTCAATCGTGATGTTTTTTTAATTTAGTCTTATGGTTGTTGTGTTGTATTGTGTTTAGTGTCAAATAAAATTTGTCTATATCTAGGGGTCATGTATGTATGTGAGTTTTTTATTCCACCATAACTTCTAAATGCATGAGCAGATTTTTATGTATGGAATATCGTTAGAATCTTTATACATCGACCCGATAATTTTTTTGGTAGATCATTCGTGTATTCTATTATTTAATGACTAGTTACTTTAAAAGAACTGTCCTGTTATTTTATATAAAAAAAAAAAAAACAAGAAACGCAAAAGATGCGATGTAGGCTCGAGCCCCTCGGTGAAGACGTAAATGAGCTGACAACAAAACAATAAAAAAATACTGCGTATAATACAAAAATATATAAAGATACTCTGTACAAAACTCATATACGTCCCCACCGAGGGGCTTGAGCCTACCCTGAATTAGGGCGATTAGGCCTTAGTCGACCTGTAAATGCTAGTGCCCTAGTTTAGGTGGATTTAGGGATCACTACGCTAATAAATAAAACTGTAGACTGTAAGTACAAAATGCTGGTTATAATAATATGAAGACAAAGAAAATCTCAAAGTTACAAAAGGTCGTATGAATGCGTTAACAAAAGGCTAGTAAGTAACGAACGAATGACATTTGAATTTGAAAATAAAGGTGACCTTATTGGTCTGTTTAGAAAGATAGCTAAAAAAAAGTATACAAAGACAGTTATTAAAAAACATATAATAAAATTATAGTAAAAACGAAACGTAAGTTTGTAAAAAGCCATGTTCTTAACACGACCACGCTGGCCCAGTGCGGGTTGGTTGACTTGACATACAACCTTTGAATTTCTTCCCAGAAGTGTGCAGGTTTCATCACGATGTTTTCCTTCACCGTAAGAGCAAACGTACATATGAATTCGAAATTCGAAAACACATTGGTACGTGGTGGGGATCGAACCCGCGTCTCCCGGACTGGAAGCAGCGGCCCTAGCCACTAGACCACCGACGATATAACCATAGAAGAAATACCATAGAAGTTAAATTATTACTTCATGCTACCACCTAGCAAATTAAATTAAGATTTTTTTTAAAATGTGGTGTACTATGGGGCAGCTCCACGTAGCCCAGATGTGGTAGTGACAACTCGCTTGCGATTGGAATAAATGCACAGCTTCTTGATGTAAATATATTTTAATATTTTTGACAAAACCTAATTAGATAAAAGATAAATGTGTCTTTATTCGAAGTAAGATTTATTATTTTAACAAAATCATTTTTCGACGTCAAAGCAAGATGGCCCGTTCACTACAAGTGTACGCCTTCTGTGGAGAAGAACGGCCGGAAGAAACTCCACAGGACTCGTATCTTTTGTACTTTTCTTTTTTTAAATAAAATATTGTTTACAGTAGTCAATATACATTGTTAATGTTTCCTGTGCCGAGCCGGACCATCCGAACACCAAGCCTCTTTGTCATTTAAATAATCAACTAACTTATAGTAAGCTTTATTACACAGCGTCTCTTTTACACCTATTACTAATTGACAACGCATAGTCTGCTCTTCATTTTCAAACTCCCCACTGTTGTTATAATGCTTTTTCACAAAACATCAGACATCTCTCGAGTGCCAGTAACAACTAAAACGAATCAATTCAAAAGAAGAAAATATCGCGGAGTTTGCACACAGAGCATACAAACTCCACAGTACCTACGTTAAAAACACATTATTCACGAACCAAACTAAATAAAATCCAAACATATTGACAGACACTCCTTTTATACGGTTACCACTTACTAACACCTGCGCCACTCCAGTTACAATGTACACCTTTGTACTCCTTTGTGACACTTGATAGTGATCCCGGATAGTCCAATAGGGCACAATAATAGACTCTTGTCTTGTCGAGGGCCCGCGTGTCGACTTGTCGAGTCTAACAAAGACCCGGGAGAGCAAGTACAAGTGGCTGGAACTTTCTTACAAGATTCAGGATATATAACAGTATATTTTTGAATAACATCAAAATCGGCAAAAGAATATGAATGGGGGATCGGACTGTTTACCGTATTTTATGAATTATTTCTAAAATATAGATTAGTAGCAGACGATTCGCGAAGAAAAAACTGAATCGGTTGAAAAACGAATTAACAGTGATTTTTTTAAGTTTCAATATGTCTGTCTCTTTCAAAAACGTTTTTTTTTGTGTGGAGATTATATGGCGTTACTAACAAATGACGTCACAAATGGGTATGTGCCTCTCTGTCTAATCTTGAATTTCAAACCTTTATAACTCGCTCAATTTTAAAGATAGAGCATAAATTCTTTTAGTTTTCGATAGCAGAAACTAAGAAGTTTGGATTGATAAAATAAAAATAAAGTAGTCCGATTCATTATTGTGTATTCTTTAGAAATGTCGAATTTTGACGTCATATTTTATAGTGTTTACTAATTCATAAGCGTTTATCTGTTTTTAATATGTACGTGAATAATGTTGGTTTTGCACAAATACTTGAATTTCTTCGCAGGAGTATGCAGGTTTCATCACGATGTTTTCCTTCACCGCGAGCTTCTAAACATATGTTTTTTTATAAGTAAATGTTTTTTTGTACATACTTTGTTAAGTTCTTTTTTATTGGAGTATCTTTTATCTTAAGGAACAATGCAGGTTTCATTGAGACCTTATATAGAGCATCAGGGCAGTTTGGGCAAGACATCAGGTGCTCGCTTGTTTGCGTAGCGTGGCAGTGTGACCGCAGTCACAATGATCGAGTGAAGCGCCACAGAAGATATATCGGGGGAGGTTTAGAAACCTGATTTCTTGGGTCCCCTTATTTTTCGAGAACTATTCACGTAAAGATCAGCGCACATCAAGAGCAGAGCAGAGCAGAGCATTTTCTGAGAGTACTGAAAAATGTATCTTATTACAATTCCATATACATTGAAAAATTTATTTTACTTCCAAACTTGATGCTCGACCATGCTCGAGCATGCAGGATGCGTGTTCGAGTATGCGTTCTAAATGCGCAAGCGCGCTCGACCTTATTACATATTTTTCATGTTCCTCTTCCTCTGCCAAAAGGGCGATAATGACAACCCAGAGCGTTTTCAACGGAGCTTGCTCGCGTGAAGGTGCGAGCATGCCACCTGCATAGTCGAACAGTCAAAATACTGCTCGACCATGCGCGAGCATTTTGCATTTCGGTGTGCGCTGACCCCAAGTGCGCACCCGCGGCAGTGTGCGTATCTTAACGGAAACGTCCCTAGCTGTACACAAAAATTTGACCTTTTTAAGCACAATTATAACGAATGTTTCAGACTAAGCCCTACTTCCGGGGGGATTAATCAATGAGTTTGAAAACCCGCTTGTTCCGCGCTCGAGGAATTTGGCCCGCAGATTACGAACCATATCACAGATTAGATATCCTAGGGTGTTGCAGTAGCCAGCCAACTTCGGTGACAACAATAAATGAACTTAAGAAATTTCCCCTTTTAAAATAAAAGCGGCGGCGTCATCTTGCCATTGGCCAATGTCGTCGTGTAACATTTTTCTTTAAATATTATGGGAACAAATCACACACAGCCATCTGATCAATCCTGCAAATGTGGCCTCAAGTACCATGGGCGCCCTACTGCGTTTTCCAAATACTTACTGCATTTTTAGGCTGCATTTAAACGGGACGTAACTGTCAGTTGTTATTTTTTAAATACTGTTTTACGGCTCTTGGTGCGGAACCCTTTTACCTAAATGAAAGTTGACAGCAATGTTACCGATGCGGATACTTTTTTTTACTGCCTAACACGGTGGCGCCATCTACAAATAGCTTTTCGCATCCAACCACCCTAAAACGCATCTACCACAGCGATAATCGATTTCATTTATGAGCTTTGCGTAGTCCAAAATGTTTGTGATCTGTGGCTACATCAAACAAAATGCGGGGGCTTTTTGTTGTAGCTTCTGAAGATTAAGGAACGCTTCCGTTGATTAAGTAAAGAAAAGGTTAGGAAATAATTTGTGCCATTATTTTTTTAAGTGTGTGGTACTTGGGGGGTCAAAAGAAGTAAGTATTATATTGACTTAATGAATATTTTATTATTGAACGATAAGTGAAAAAAAAAAAAGAATGAATTAATATTATTTGAATGAAATTAATATTTTTCGAAATGGCTGAAATATTATTTTGTACGTTTTCAAACCCCGTATCTCCGCTATAAATCCATGTAATAAAATATCTTTATCCGTTTGTAAAAATTCCATATGTATTAACCTGCTCACAAAATTTCACGACACTCTGTTGAGAAATGCGAAATGGAAAATAGTCGGACATCCACCGCGCATCAACATCATCAACATCAACGGCCCGTTACAGTCCACTGCTGGACTATGAGCCTCCTCCACTCAAGTGTTTGGTTTTGCCATAATCTCCACGCTTGGCAGGCGGGTTGGAGATCGCAGATTAAAAGGTTACTGTATCAAAGAGCGCTGCTGCCCGTTCCCTGTTCAATGTGTAGTCCCTAAGTCGCCTCTTACGACACCCACAGGGAAGAGTAGGCATACGATAGTATAAATCCTAAAAGTCACTTTCAAAGTACAAAATTAAATCCTCTATCATTATGTGATTTAATACACTTACTTCGATAAGTAATTCAAAAAGTCGTACCTCTCTTCATAAAACGTCAATAGCAAAAAAGAGATCGTCGCAAATTAATTTAAGTTTTATAATTTCGAAGAAGCTTCCTGTGTAAGAACTTTTCATTATTACATTGAAGATGTATCGAATAAGCCAATTCAGAATTTTGGATACCATTTTGGTGGTTCAAACCCAAAAACAGAGTTTTTAAAAACTCTTTTATTTGGGTATTTCACTGTAGATCCACCCACACTCATACTTCCAACCTGTACGTTTGATCACTTGAGAGGGAAAACGCTTTTCCGGAGCGGCCTTTCAGTGTAGGAAAGCTAAGATGGCGTATGCTCTCTGACTCAAAATACTAGCGGTTCAGAAAATAAGAATTCAAAATCAAATTTAATGTAAACAAAACAAAATATGCGCAATACCATACAAACATTCACAGACTAAAAATACAGGCTAAACACGATCCTCACGCTAGGTCAGACCTGTATTTTGAGGGTCAGTAGTGAAAAAACAGGCACCATAAAATTTTCACATAAATACTTCGGCAAAGGTACGTTAGCTAAACAATAATGGGTGCTAATGAAAAACAGCTAATATTTAATAAACTAAAGATAAGAAGAAATACATAGAAGTACCAAGCTTAAGAGCCAATCATTCACCAATCCAGTCAACCAATGCGCACCGTTGGGCTAAGTAACTATGTTAATAATTATGGAGGTTCCAGGTTCGTGGGGACACTCTCAAGCAAAAATCTCTTTGTGAAACTTTCCCCAGTTTGGTTAGATTCTAACTTAGAGCATTGCAGGCTGCATCACTTGATTGTCCGAAAAGAAAGACGATTCCGTGCTTCGGCCGTTGGTCCCGGCTACTATCTAGTTGTTACATAAACCAAGTCAGTGGCCTTTGGCGGCTCTATAACACTGACACCAGGGTTTGTGAGGTCAGTTGTCAACCTCACAATCCACACGATGATGATGATGAGCTCTATGAAATAGTTATTTAAATCCCTCTCTTTTTTCTCTTTTGCCTTAAATATTCAAAAGATCTCTTTTAGAACATTACTTGGGTAAGCATCAATCCGCCGCCGCTGGTATTACTTATGTATATCTAGAATCTATTGTCTCTGCTTATCGTTCGTTCCGTGACTCGCCCAGTCTTATCCAACGTCTATCTGACGTCGCAGAGTAATAGATGGTGACTCCGTCGCTCTGCTGGCGTTAAATCCATCTAATTTAATTACTCTGTTACAATCAAGGTATTTGATATCGTCTAGAAGTGTAGCAAGCTGAAGTGACAGTGGGCTGGCCACGTCTGTCGTTGAACCGACGAGCGTTGGAGCAGACGGGTTCTCGAATGGAGACCACGTCTCGGGGAACGTAGTGTGGGACGCTTCCTGCTAGTTGAACTGATGACTTGAGGTAAGTCGCTGGTGGTGGCTGGATGAAGAAAGCCCTTGGGGAGGCCTACGTCCAGCAGTAGACTGCAATAGGCTGATTAGTTGTTACAATCACTGTTGTTTAGGGCTAGAGTATAATAGATATACAGGTTCTTGCAGAACTGTGGTTGTGAGCTCATATACGTCCCAGCCGTGGGGCTCGAGCCTGCCCTGGCTTATAGAGATCAGGCCGTCATCGATCATGCTGATACAGCGCGGGTTGGTCAACTTCACATACAACTTTTGAATTTACTTTTAAACCACCGACGACGTCGCCTGATTTATTAACCACCTTGGTAGAAATAGCGATCAGATCCAATGCATAGAACCTTAAAAAATACTACATAACTTTTGTTTCCCAACTTTTCATGAATTAAAAAAATGTATTTTTCTTTCTTATTATTGACTAGATATTGACTGGGCTATATGATCAGATTCGTAAGAAAAATAATAAAAAAGAAAATTTTTCAATACTGAGCTACCACCCGAGACGATTTTGCGTAAAAATTCAACAAGTTATATAAAATTACATGCCAAAATAATTTTGTACAAGAGCCAATTTTGTACAATTTTGTACAATCATGACGTCAAATACAAAAGAAATAAGTAAGGTTAATTGATTTACTTCCTTCACAGCGTCATGATGGATACAAAGACACCCGTTTTTAAATTGGGAGGCTGTCTTGGTGACAAATGAATTCGATTAGACCCACCTTTCTTCCTATTTGACCCCTCTTTCCTTTTTGACCCCCCTCCCTAACAGACCGGCGATTTATTGGCTCTTTATTTCAGACAGCACAATGTCGGCCATTTTTCTTTTTTCTAGATGGAGCTAGGCAATAAATGGATGTCTAGAATTTTGTTTTAGTACTACCGTTACACACCTAGTAAAATTAGACATGGTATTTATTTTTATTGTGTTGTTACCGTTCTAAACTCTATCTTTTTCACACGCAGTTCTGAACTGGTACGCCGATTTACACTTCGACAAGTAGCAAGTTGCCAGTTTTTCTTGTTGCCAAGGAAACACTCGCACTTGCAAAAAATAGAAGTCTGATCTATTTTTTGCAAGTGCAACTGTTTCCTCGGCAACAGGAGATAATAATCTTTTTGACAACAAGAAGATACTCGGAGGAAAATCCTCCGAGGGAAGATAGGAAGTTTTTCTTTTGATAACTTGCACTTGCAACTCGCACTTGTACTTGTCAAACTATAAACTGGCCTTTACTACTTTATTAGTAACTAATAATAAAATTATACGATAGCATTACAAAAAAAAAATGACCAACTGGTAGAAGAATGTTGTAGGTACAAATTACGGAAATTTATTTACTAACATAATGACAAAAAAGGGCTAAAATAAAATTCCACTAAAAACGTTAATGTGAATGGATGTCAGGTAAAAGAATACACTTCGTCACTAAAATAATTCTAAACCAGATCATCATAGTTCCTACAGAAATGCACAACGTTTTTCGATTGCTTAAAAATCAAATCAAATTCATTTGATCGTCATTTGTTTACTCTCTAAAATTTGTTTCATGTTTTTAACTACTAAAATAAACAACGTAACGAATATGCCTATTTACATAAGTTAATACTACTTTTATTTGTAAAAAAAAGTGTCATTAGTGGTCAAAACAAAATTCCATAATAATATGACCGTTATAAATAAATTTTAAAAATATGGTACTTCTGTAGTGGGTAAGTTTGGCAATTTTTGCATGCTTAACAATTTAAGGCCGATTTATACTTTGATAAGTAGCAAGTTGCAAGTTGCGAGTTAACTATCTGTCAACTTAACTCACAGGTTCCAGATGGCAAGTGCGAGTTGCAAGTGCGATTTGTCCTTGGCAACAGGAAATAATATACTTTTTGACAATAGGAAGATATGAATATGACACTTTTGTTTTGACAACTATACTTGCAACTTAATCGGTAACCTGCGAGTTAAGTTGACTCGCAACTGTAACTACTTGTCAAACTACAAACTGGCCTTTAGATAGATCGCTGATGCCCTTCAGGAAAGCTCCTAGAAAACAAAACAATTCTTTCTCGAAGTTAAAAACGTGTTAGCGGCCATTTTATTGAATGAAATGGAAATGGAACGTTATCGCTTGGGCTGTAAATTTCTCAACGACAGTGAAACATGGCCTTTACGACGTCAGGGGAAACTAAACGAACTAACCTTCGTAAGGGACGTGGCAAAGGGACATTGTGTATAAACTACACATTATTCACTATAAATAAGTAAAAAGTAGAGTCGAGGTGAAAGAAAAAAATCACATCATCTTAATCTCCTTTTATACACAAGCGACTGTTTATTTAATTACTCCAATACCATTCTATTGTAAATACTTTTTATTTTCTTTAGCAATGTTTTAGTAATATAAAGTACTACTTTTAGTACTTGTAAGTAATTTTTTACATATTTTAATTTTACACGCAATTTCAGAAATTCCCACAAATGTCAATTTTGGCGTTTGTAGCAATTCTATCATGATGTCCGGATAATTTTTTTAGTAAATATTATCGTACCTACATTTTCTAAGCTCTTGATACTTGCCTACTTAACTGAAAAGTGACGTGTCTGGAAAGCAAGCGAGCTTACACCATCTACGCCTTACCTGATAACGCTTACATTTCCTAATTCACGGAATTCCCGTTACACCCATTGCCGTTACACCCATTATTCGCTTGAACTGCTCGATAATAGTCCTCCAATTACATTGAACTCCATTATCGCGTGACCCAATTTTATTACGGGGCGTATTGAATGTCCATTGGTTATTCTGTGTCACTTTGGCTGCTAATGTCTGCATATGGCAATAATATAAAAAAACCGTTAAGTTCTGATAACATCACACTAACATGATAGAAATAAGGGTATTTGAATACTTTTTTTATTTCAGAAAATAAAAAACTAGAGAGTTCCTGCTATCGAAAAGAATTTTAGCACTATTCTTGAAATTTACCGAGTTACAAAGGTTTGAAATTCAAGGTTAGACGGAGATGCACATACAGACCAGTGACGTCACTGGTCAGGTCATACATTCTCCAAACAGAAACACGTTTTTAGAAAGAGACAGACATAAGTACTGATTCAAACTAAAAATAAAAAAATCACTGTTAATTCGTTTTCCGACCAAATCTGTTTTTATAAGTATTATTAAATTCCTCAACCATTTCTGTTAGTAGAATGAACTCGAGAGTTTGCGTCATTAAAAGGTTTTTTAGTACAAAACCTATAAAGATAGTTTCTATAGGTAGTTAGATAATTAAAGATTTAGAATGTTAATTAGATGCGGGGAGTTAATCGTTCGCTAAAAGTTCATTTGAGTGTCTGGCATTCTGGTCACGTTTGATACGTCGATTTTGCGACAGACTATATAGGTAAACTAATTAATCATCAGTGTAGACTTGCTAAAGTAAGCACTTCATTTGTGGGGCTCTGTGTGCGCTGCTATAACAAAATACCTGATGAGATCTTAGTTTTACTAGAAAAAACGTTTAAGAGCTGTGTAATAAAGCATACTACAAAGTTTACTATAAGTTAGTTGATTATTTAAATGACAAACAGGGTTGGTGTTCGGATTGTCCAGCTCGGCACAGGAAACATTAACAATGGTATATTGACTACTGTAAACAATATTTTATTTTTAAAAAAATACAAAAGATACGAGTCCTGTGGAGTTTCTTCTGGCCGTTCTTCTCCACAGAAGGCTACACTTGTAGTGAACGGGCCATCTTGCTTTGACGTCGAAAAATGATTTTGTTAAAACATACTTCGAATAAAGACACTTTTAACTTAGGTATATAGGTATGAGATATGGTCCAATTCGTTCATGGTAGGGGTAAACAATAAACTACTCAGCATGATCCTGACAGGAGTAATATTTCAATTCAACAAGACAGTACTGTTACCTGCAAAAATAAAGTACTTTTCCCTTTGTGTACTTACAAATACAAAGAAAACAAGAAAGAAAAGCTTCCATGGCTGTAAATAGGACAATAGACAGCAGACTCTACGATGTTTCGTATAATTTTATTATGTTAGCTTATCGTATTTATAACAGAGCATGTGATGTTTCTTCGGTGAGTTCTTCTCCACTGAGTCCGCACATTGTTTAGTGAACTCACCCAAAAAATGTAATGATGAAACTAAGATTATTTCATGTAACAAAACAACAAAAGTCAGTATTCGATTCATTCAGCCTCGGCGTAGTGGCTAGGGCCGCTGTGCAGGTTTGAACCCCACCACGTACGAATGTGTTTTTGAATTCGTAAGTTTATTCGATGTCTTGCAGGAGAACATGGTTAAGAAACCTGGAAAGACCTATATTGCAATAACCAACCGATGCATTGGTTATATATTATAAAGTCAACCAATCCGCACTGGGCTAGGGTTAACTGTGACCTGACCTCACACTCGTAGGGAAATTTTATAAGCTGACAGTTATGATGTTAAAATATTCCAGCTGGGAAGCTCCTTCGGGTAGCTTGAGCTTTCCCAATATTTTTAAGTTCAAATTAAATCAACGGCCCGTTACAGTCCACTGCTGGACTATGAACCTCCTCCACTTAAGTGGAGGGTTTTGCCATAATCTCCACGCTTGGCAGGCGGGTTGGAGATCGCAGATTAAAAGGTTCCTGTATCAGAGAGCGCTGCTGCCCGTTCCCTGTTCAATGTGTAGTCCCTAACGACACCCACGGGAAGAGTAGGGGTTGGTGACAAGTGTATTCTACTCTGCCGTCACCACACGGCACAATATTTTAAGTAAAGATTTGGAATTTAACACAGCTCAACAAAGCTACTCTAAACTTTACGTTTAGTGTTAATAAACGATTTTGAAATTTTAAACGCCTATAAAAATTAACAGAGCAAGCGACTTGTAACTGTAGGAGTGTGAGATTAACTTTTGCCATCAATGTTTTATAGGCGTTTAAATCACCGTTTAATGTCCTCTAAATAAATTTTAACACTTATTATATTTTTTCATGGTTATTTAGAACAGAAATCAATGAAAAAATCAAGCAAATCTTTAAATATTACAGATATTCTACAAACAAACGCATGTTCTAGTCCTACGAATAAAATTGCAAAATTAATTTAAAAATCTTCTATAGTAGTACATATATCCGAAGCGTGTAGTCGCTAGGGCCGCTGTCTTCCGTTCGAGAGATGCTGGTTCGATCCTCACCTCGTAACAATGTGTTTTCGAGTCTTTAATTCACGTGTACGTTTATTCGACGCTCTTACGGTGAAGGAAAACATCGTTAGGAAACCTGCCCGCTGCTGAAAAGAAATTCAAAGGTTGTGTGCGAAGTCGACCAACCCGCACTGGGCCAGCGTGGTCGACTAAGGCCTAGTCGTCCTAATTCAGGATAGGCTCAAGCCCCTCGATGGGGACGTATATGAGCTGTTCTGTAATAATAAAATACCATAAAATTCTGAAATACCACTCTCATTTCTCTCTTGAAAACAATTATCTCATTCTCTTCGAAAACTGCCACAGTTCAGTACCATACCAATAAAAATAAATCTAGATAGTTTTATTTCTGTACAGGCAGCATTGAAGATAAATTACACCCATAAAGATATTTTTAAAAAAAGAACTCCCCTAGCCGATGCACCGGAAGTGGACCGGTCCGGGCGGAAGTGGCGACGCCTCTGGCTTTTGTTTATAAAAGCTCCTGATTTTAGGGTCCCTTGACGCCTCGGTGAAGAAAACGAAGTTATATTTTGTCCTTCATTCAGGTAATACAAGAATATCAGACATTTTTTTTTATTCGTCAAATTAATAAAAAAAACTTAGTTTTACCGTTCTACGTCAACGTCACAACTAGGTTTGACTCAACTGCAACGTCATACGCTATTTCACTTTTTGACCGTATTTTTTTTATTACATAAAAAAACGGACATAGAGTGAAATAGCGAATGACGTCGTCGAGTTTTTTTTATATTTGTATTTTTTTGATTACATAAAAAAATACGTGTCTAATACATTTAAATAATATAGGTACCTGATTTGACAAAGAAATAAAAAATCATCCCTTTCGGAGTTGACCGTAGAATAATAAATTCGCAGTCGCTTGGCCAATCAAGAAACGATTTATACAGTTTTTTTTTATTTATTTTTTATTTCCTTAATGTTGACTTCTTTCTCCAAAACAAGTCCGTTTCTAGTTATATTACCACTTTTGTAATTAATCATAATAAAAAATTGGGTCAGTTAAGAATTTTTGGTACCAGAATTATTTAGGTCAGATAAAAAAGGAGAAAAATTTCAGAATACACAGCAGAACCCTTACTCAAATATATGAATTCATTCTTGGTCGCGTTATTACAATCACCTTGCAATGCAATCAAGATTACATCTACGATGCAGATAAAGGTTCCCATATTTTATTGTGTGATTACATTTTATAAGAGGCAATTTCAGGTTAAGCATACGATTTTTAAAGCGCTTATCACATCACCATCACATCAACAGCTCATATACGTCCCACCGAGGGGCTCGAGCCTACCCTGAATTAGGGCGATTAGGCCTCGACCACGCTGGACCAGTGCGGGTTGGTCTACTTCACGCCAATTTAAATTTCAAAATCAAAATCAAAATAATTAAATATATAATATAAATAAGATTTTTACAAATCATTTTTCGTTTTTACAAATCATTTTTCTTCGCAGGAGTGTGCAGGTTTCCTCATGATGTTTTCCTTCACCGTAAGGGCGCTCCCGCTATATTTACACGTTATCAGAAATATAGATTACGGCCTTTTAAAAAAACAGATGGCTGAAGCTGAAGTGGAAATATTCTGGGTTACTAAATAAAACCGTCCAAGTGCGTGTTTGATAAGAAGTTCTTTAGTTGTTGGTGTGAATGAAATTAAAATGGAAAATTAATTACTTTATAAAATTAAATATTCCATCAACACACACATGGACATAATAATCCCAAGACTTAAAGCTAAGCACAGACCCAGAACACTATTATTATAAATTATTTTGGCTGTGCCTCCGATGCTGCCGATACCAATTCCCAAAATAAATTAGGACGGGAATTGAAACGAAACAAAAAGTGTCTATGATTGATAAAAATAAACTAATAAATGTCAGTTTTTTTTTTCTTTTTTAATAGTTTCTAATTTTCTAAAAAACGGATTGAGCTAACAGGCGCGCGCGGCTGTCACCGACCCCTATCTGGCTTCTAGGTACATTATTTTTGCCCCCTCCTTCCGAACAGTTCCGGCAGCCGTCCTCGCAACCAACCACGGATTGGTCCGTGCAACCAACCAATACTGCCAGCAAATGACACATTCATGTTGTGACAATACAGAAGGGCTATTGGCCCAGAAGGCAGCATTTTCGACCCTTAACCAATTTAAACTTAAGTGCCATAAAGCTCATCACAAACGTGGATATATTCGCGAACTTCTTCTAAGACTCTGGGCAAGTGTTGATGTACCAATCTGCAGTCACTGTCCTTCGATCTTTAAACGATACTGCAGTGTAATGTCTTGATTTTCCAAAAAAAGAAGCAACCATTTTTTACCAATGCTTCAACTTTTCTTAACTTTCGTCGGCAAATCTTCAAAAGGAAAAACCCACTCTGCTGACTGGCTTTTTCTTTCGGGTTCAAAGCACGAATTCACGATATTATAGACAGCCAATGACTGTCCTACGATAAACTTTTTTATCATTTTACGGCACCACTGGACACGCAGTCGTTTCTGGTCCTCCGATAAGTCTTGCGGTATCCATCGAGTGCAAAGCTTCCGAACCTTCAGATGCACATGTAAAATGTTTTGCACTTGGCTCATTCAAATGCCTAAAAAAGCACGAATTTGTTGGCAAGTATTTGTTTTGTCAGTTTCAATAAGTTGTCGTACGGTGTCCATATAAGAGTCTGTAACCGCAGTCGCCGGCTGTTCCTGACCTTCACGTACCTCCTCATGGAGATGATCACATCCACGTCTAAATTCTCCAAACCTCGAATACACAGAGCTGCGATATGGTGCTTCATCACCAAATGCCAATTGAAGTCTCTGGCAACTCTCTTGTTGACGAGAAATCATTAAAAACAATTGAACGAGAATGTTTACGTGTTAAAATTTTGATAGCGACATACAAAAACACAAATGAGAGTCTCGCAAATTAGAAAGTAACATGTTCCCAAAGAGTTCCATTTTCGAAATTCCATAATATTGTTTTTTCATTCTTTCATTGTAAGTGGCCAGATCCAAAGACCCACTAGTAACGTGTTAGCAAAATAACGCACCTGTCAGTCGGTAGGTCAGCCCATGAAAATAAACAACTTTTGTTCCACAACATTTTAAAATTCGCATAAAAAAATGTACTTTCATACAAATTGACTCGATCAGCTGATCAGTTTGTGTGTGTGGAAAGTATTTTTTTAGATTTTGTGGAACTTCTGGAACAAAAGATGTTCAGTTTCATAAGTTGACCTACCACCCGAGGTTTTGCGTTGCTAACCAATGATATTATAATATAATATACAAGATACAAGAGGTGTAGATACGCCACCAACGCACGAAACGCGTGCCGTGAATTGGTCCTAATTGTGACCGCTGCAGTCGGTCGAGCTGTGACCTGTCATTGTGAGCGCACGTGTCGATTACCTACTAAAAAAAAGTTAAAATGCCTTCCTGTGTGTTTAGAAAATGCAAAGTTACGACTAAAATATGAAGGGATATCATATCACAAATAAGCGTATAAAAATATTTAAGTTTTAAACAGATAAATCTATAGTTTGTAATTTTAATGAATCACAGCTTGTTTCCAAACGATAACGGAGCGATCTATTCGCGGCTGTACTGGTTACAAATAGCTGTCACTTTCACTCTAACGCTTTACCTATTTTTTTTTCGCACTTATAGCGTGTGTTTAGACATACAATGTTAGTACCTATATCTGTCGCGGAACGCGAAATGTTGTGCGTGCAGTATGAACATGGCGTAGGTATCTTTCTTAAAATATCATTGTTGCTAACACGTTGTATATTACGAAATATTACTTACCTATATCTGCGATACTAGCTATGTCTGTGATACGCTTAAAAATTCAAAATGGCTGTCTCTTCCTATTTGGCAACGGAACCATAAAAAAGGTACTGCTCCCTGGAGAATGTACCATTATGATATTGTGTTACATACTCTAATATCAATTAAGGATAAATACTTATCTATAAACAACACGTGTACTGGTAATACGTTTTCACTTTCGTAAGTGGCACTTCAGCCACAGTTGGGGACACACGTTACGTTCCCTAAAACATCTTAAAAAGTCGATTTTACATGAAAAATTTGATTACAACTTTTTACGCCATATTTTAGTAGTTATCTAGTGTTGCAATATTTCCCTCTATTTCTAACTAGACAGATGGTCAGCCGTCCAAACACTGATTCGCGATTCTGACTCGGTAGCGTATAGAAGATCTTTTAACACGCTTTGATATATCTCTGCTTTACCGTTCCTACTATAAGACGACCTCGGAATATAAGAATATCAATACAGTGTGCCTAATTCTATATTCAAATTGCTACCGAGTAGACGTTTCTTGAACCAAAGATAAGGTGTAAAAGAAGGCTAAGCAATACTGCGGTCAGTGAGTATTTTAATCACGTTATTATTACTATCAAAAAACAGATATGTGTGTGCGTTTGTGTCTAATGAATAAAAATAGAATTAATGTTCCGGTATAATTCTTGTCATGGATATTATTTTAAGCCTGTCTACACGTACAGTAGAGAGCACGCCACGGTTTAAATTTGTGTTGAAAATTCGTCTCTACGTTTATTAGAATAATATTTTTTCTTATCGACAGTGAGTAAGTAAGCTTGATGTTTAACTGTACTTTCTCAAATCACAGTACAAATGCGTTTTCCGGAACAGATCTCATCGATTCAAATTAATAAAATTATTTTTTATTTAACTACGTTATACACCGTGAAATTTACGTCGTTTTGTTCCCGCCGTGTAGTGATAGTACCCGTCAAACTGAACAACTTTTCACGAAAAAAAAATTTCCTGCGACAAAAAAATTTTTGGTTTCTCCATACAAAGTGAGACTCCCGACCGACCCATTTTGTATGGAGCGACCAAAAATTTTTTTCTCACAGGATATTTTTTTTTCGTGAAAAGTTGTTCAGTTTGACGGGTACTATCACTATACGGCGGGAACAAAACGATGTAAATTTCATGCTGTAGTTATTAAAATGTTATCATTATTATTTGTTTGACAGTGTCGTCGGTCGTTTGTGTGTCCCCATCTGAAACGCAAAGGTTTCGAGCAACTTTTTTGTTAAATCTAATCCATAATTACTTTTATTTGATGCGCTATGCTCTTTCGGTGATTTTGACCCAGCATTTTAACAGACGTTATCTGTGATAATAATATCCAATAATAATATGTAATATTATATTCATCGGTGATCTAGTGGTTAGTGCCGCTGTCTCCCGTCCGGGAGTGCGTTTTCAAATTTCAAATTCATATGTGCGATTATTCGACGCTCTTACGGTGAAGGAAAACACCGTGATGAAACCTGCACACTCCTGCGAAGAAATTCAAAGGTTGTGTGTGAAGTCGACCAACCCGCACTGGGCCAGCGTGGTCGACCATGGCCTAGTCGGCAGTCGCCCTAATTCAGGGTAGGTTCGAGCCCCTTGGTGGGGACGTATATGAGCTGTTGATGTTGAAACTGTTGAATATATTCATCGCAATAAATGTACTTTCTCCATACATACCTATATCGGCCATCATTTCCACACTCACATCCTTCCTGGTCATATCATACTTCACACAGTACATCCATCTTTTCTTTGGTTGTCCTCTCCCGACATAATCCATCCACATTCAAATTCAATTTCTTTTTCCCTACATGACATTCATTTCTCCGCACTTCATGCACGTTGTTCTGTTAGTGTAAAAATTACACTCTTTAGAGCATATTGCACTTCGTTTTACACGTGCAGCCTGTGGGCTAGATATACCATACATCACCATACATCTACCATACCATACCATAAATCTTATAACGCTCTTTGAGTGCAATATAATAACGCGTTCAGGACGCTGTTGGGGCTCCCTCGATTCTGCAGTGCGCCGGGGATGTTCGCGGACGCGTGAGCGGATCGTTTTTACGCGACGATGCGCAAGAGGTGTGGGTCCCTGGTGCGCAGGGTACGGGGGAGCACTAAGGGTCGGGCCACACTTATCGACGGCGATCGACGGTTTTCCTAAACAAAACGCGCATTTAGTATGGAACTGCTTTCACATCGGACGCGGCGAAAGATGCGAAAGGATTTCCATACTAAATGCGCGTTTTGTATAGGCAAACCGTCGATCGCCGTCGATAAGTGTGGCCCGACCCTAACAGTATTCTGAACATGATAGCGAGCAGGCTAGACTGCAAGTACTTGAGTCACTGTTGCGTAATATCCACTGGTTTGCCGAAGCAGTGACATTAGTGCTTTATTATTTCTATTACATTCTAAATACTTCTACTAACATAGAATAAGATTTACTGTACTAACAAAATGAGTCATTGTAACTTGATTTTTTAAATAAATTATTATTATAAGGCAAGGCGGTTTCCTCTATTCTATCTCGTACTAACGCATTCAAACTTCCTCTTATGTATTAATTCCAAAGAAAAATGCTAAAAGCTACGAAGAATTGGTAAATGAGCATTTCTCATTTTTTTTGCCAATCGCATGTCTAGCATTGTCTTATAACTTTGTCGACGAATAGCTATTTATTTATGTAATGTATTAAGGCTCCTACACACGGTTGACACAGTGCCGGCTTTATAACTGTATGGCGGCACGTGTCGTTCGGCAAAAGTCGGCTTGTGTGTAGTAGCCTTTAGCAGATACTGTTTTGTGTAAAATCATGAATATTAATATTTTTGACACATAAAATTAAAATAAAGCTTTAAATCATAGTAATTAATTTAAAAAACATAATTATAAACCTTCGAAAGAATTGGAATGTATGAAAAGTGGAATGTCCCATGCCCATCAACCGTCATTTGAAACTCAATTACTTCGATAAGGTCCAAAGGACCTATACATATATATTTTTTTAAATCTTGTTATAAGTAAAGACAGTCCAGATTTCACTGACTTTTTATAGATACAGGGTGACTTAGGAGACAGTGCGCATATTTTTTCCATGCTATCAGTATCGTTAACAGAACACATTTCAAGAACTACATTTAGCTTATCTCCCGCAAAAAACAAATATCATGGTCGGTCACTCTACGCACGCGGGAGTGCAAGGGGGGAGGGCACGGCGCGCGGGCGCACGCTCTTATCTCGCTGTTGTATTGTAACTACTAACTACGTAGAGTGACCACGTTACTAGTTAGTGTATTTGTGGATATTTTCATATAATGTTTTTTTTTTTTAATTTTGTTCGAAACATGTTAAAACAAAAAAACACGTGTCTTTTAATTTTTAAAACCATTCTGTATGTAAAATTTGCGCAGTCTCTACTTTTTTATTTTTTTAGTTTATTTATTATAAAGATGAATATAAACAGTGTTGTACAACTATTTCAACTTATGTAAAGACTAGTTTATTGTAAGTACACACCAGCGCAGCGACATGTTCTACAGATAATAACAACATTAAATGTTTTCGGGTATCTACAAAACTAAGGCTTGTCCACTACATGCAATGAAAAGTGAAAGTATACAAATTAACAGTTTGATGAAACATCTCTCAACACAGAAACTAATTCTTTTTGAACTTGTATAATGATATGTTAAAACTGTCTCCGAAGTAACCCTGTATATGTTATGTTTTTGAAGCTCGTCCCAGAAAAAGTTCCAAAAATAGATTCGGGCTCGAGCCCCTCGGTGGGGACGTTATGGACTGACGCCAACAACAACAACTTACAAGCTGTCTGCTGGTTGTTGAGCTAAAAGCTCCGATAGGGATCTTCATGGCCTAGTCCAGTTGCTTCCCGCGACCTTCAAATCTACATTTAGTGAGATCTGTTCCAATTCCCGGTATACAGGGTGGCAGATGGGTCAGTATGGGTAACTCTGACACTATAAAGCCCGTCACAGACGGAGCTATAATATATATTATAGCACGAGGCAGCCAGCTCTCTCATCACCATTCACTTTGTGTGCAAAGCGGGGGTCAAGCAGAATGGTCGGTCACTGATTGATCCGCCATTTTGTTTGACCCCCGCTTTGCGTGAAAGTGAATGACGACGAGAGAGCTGGCTGCCTCATGCTATAATATATATGATAGCACGAGGCAGCCAGCTCTCTCATCATCATTCACTTTGTGTGCAAAGCGGGGGTCAAGCAGAATGGCCGGTTACTGATTGATCCGCCATTTTGTTTGACCCCCGCTTTGCGTGAAAGTGAATGGCGACGAGAGAGCTGCCTGCCATGTGTAATGACCTTTAGACATAGGAAGATCTGTTTTAAGGACCCATGTCATTGATTTTAGTGATAAGAAAAACTGCATTCATATATTTTAGAAAATTATATACTCAGTACGAGAATCGAACCCTGTCGTATTGAAGAAGAAATGAAAAGGAAAAAAAGTGGAATACAATACATATTAATAAATAAAAATTTCAAAACTTACTCTGCTGCATTTCATCCTCTGCCAAACTACAATATAGTTTGTAGGCAGCAAGAATTGCTCCCTTGATGATTTTAGGTATCATATTATTATTTCATAGTAACATTTACTATAACCTACATAATCGAAATCGACATAGAAAAGAAATCATGTATTTTTTTTCTTCAATTGACCGGGTTCGATTCCCAAAATATGAGTAAGAAAAAAACTATGAATGCAGTTTTTCTCGTCACTAAAATCGATGACATGATTCCTTAGAACAGATATTTCTATGTGTTACCGTACCAGAGTTACCCATACTGACTGACCCAAATAAATGGGCCACCCTATATGAAGGCCACTCAAGTTCATCAAGTCCGCGCCCGTTACATTACCACTTGGGTAAAATAGAAACCAGCGTTGCCAGACGTCCCGATTTTGGCAGGACGTCCCGATTTTTAAATCAAAATTAAATGTCCCGCGCGGGACAGGCTCAGTCCCGCTTTCCGGGATAACTCGTCCGTGCGTGCATGTAGCGTGCTGTGGAAACTTTGTTGACTTTGAGTGTTGTTTTTTTTTATTTTTATTCAGAAGACGAAGACACAACTAACTAATTATTAAAACACATTTTGCTAACGATTGCCACGTTAACGTAATTAAAACGATAAATATTTAAAAACGTCTGATTATATACGTTTGTTTAATATGTCCTGCTTTCGACGAAAGAATCCCGCTTTTTTCACTAAAAAAGTTTTTAAATCCCGACTTGGCAATAAAAAAATCTGGCAACGCTGCTGGTCTTCTCCTAAATTTGTGACACAAAACTACGTCATCATAATGTTACCATTTAATTGTTGCGTAACATGAAAATAAGGAAACATTTAGCGTCATAGATCGTCTTAAAAAAATTAAAAATAACATTTACATAAATTTTATTTGCGCAATATTCAAACTAACCACGAACCCTTACCCAATGTTGAACAATTTCTTCGCATTCACACAACAAAAATAAAACTCGGGGAATTACAATATTATACCAGCGGCAACACTGGATCGCTCTGTTTAATCTGACAAATACTGACAGTCCGCCATTTTCTGCGTGACGCTATCCTTATTTTACATGCGCTAATTAAATATTTCGTTCTTTGTCTGCATACGTAATCAAAGTGTTTCTCAAACTTTTACGCCAGTATAATTTGTTTCAGATCATAAAAAAAAACGATGGTCGGGTATTCCATTCAGAACTATAAGAATAGAAGTGCAAAAGGTGGAACAATTAGATTTTTCATTTTTCCAAAGATATGTTCAGTAGCAAATGAATGGCTACGCTACTGTAAGTAAGAATTTTTTTAAAAATAAAACACTCCGTATTAAATTACAATTTATGGACAAAAAATTCGTTTATTTATGTCTATGTTTCATGATCAAATTAGATATGTTCTGAAAAAATGCCAGGTCAGAACTAAAACGACGAGAATGCCTGAAGAAAGATAAATGTGGACAAAGTGAGGGAAATATGTCTGGATCGTAGCTAGCAAGTGGAAGGAAGTGGTCTCTGTCTACCCCTTCGGGAAAGATCCGTGATTTTATATATGTATGTCTATTTATCAGTATTGTTATATTCCAAAAATAATGTAGATAACGAAGGGGAAATTTTCCCGAAAGACAAAGTTTGAGAGCCATCGAGGAAGTGATGACGTAGGCATGTTCCAAATAAGAGAAGACCAGGCGCAGTATATTATTATACCATGATTGTACCAATCGATGGGGTTAACTATAAAGATAAAATCTTGCCAATCTTATAATGTAATTAAATACTTAGTGGTTAATATAATACGTAACTAATATAAATAAAAAAATAAGTAAATATAAAAGGAGGTACAGCAAACGGGACCATAATGTGGTTGGTAAATAAATTTACATATCTGATATAATCGTTATAATATTATTTACTTAACCAGATGCAGTAATATGACCTCCACATATCAATGTTATTATTATTATTATCAAATAATAAACACTAAACGAAATGTCACTGTTATTCGTATCGTTTTTATTTTACAGTCCACTGCTGATTATAAACGAAGTAAATTGCTCTTGATTTTGTGAAACAAGTGTTGTATATTGTGCCTCATTTTAATAAGCATTAATCATCACACGTTGTTCCAGAGACGGGAGTTTTGGCATCATCACACTCATTAAGCATTTGTAACAGACAAGTTCAGTTGACTGTTTTATTGCTCCAAACTATATCACAAAGTAACTAACTATGGTTAGTAACACGACGAGTGAAACTTACATAAGATCTGATCCAGAGTTTATCAAAGTGTGTGATGTCTTGTGGTTGTGTGGAATCACTTTATCGTGCATCGGCTTCTTCACACAAATTGGATACTTCATTTTTGTGCCCAAATGCAGAAAGTTTGATGAAAAGATTCTCACTATGTTGAGCGGTGCCAGAATTATCAACACAGTTTGTGAATATTTTATTATCATCCAGAGCGCCGCTTATTATGGACTTATTACTCAGAGCATCCTCTTTCACACTTGCATTCAATCCGATTGTATGATGATTTGCTGGTCGTTTGTGTTCTCAAAAAACTTATACGATAAAATAGTTTTAGTATTTACATTTAGAAAATTCAACTTAAGCACTATATTTTTAATCGTTTTTGTAATATCTTTCCCATTTGGATTGCTATGCCCAGTACTGTTGGGTATAGATTTTAAATATTTTGAACGATATTATGAGGTTTACTACTATTTGAAGTTTGTCGTCCTTATAATCAATGCTTTGATTTTTGTTATTATATTATGTGTAGCTTTTAAGAGAGGTTCAAGTACAACAAAAAATGTGCAACATTATATAAAAGCAGCAACTGTCGCGTTTGTACTCATTAGCATAGCAAGTATACAAACATTTGCAACTGATGTGTTGGCTACATTTTTAGGTAAACATGAAGATGTTATACTCATTTCTTGTGTTATTAACTCATTGCAAGTCGTTATTATAACTTTAATCTTTCTTATGCTTGCAAATGGTAAGAGGAGAAACTCGGTTTTGAGAAACACTGTCATTACGGGATTTAGAGAAATTCCGTCGAAGTAATGTCTTTTGTTTTAACTGCATTGAAAAAGGACGTTTTCTATTTGGTTGTTTCGAGTTATCTTTGTCTTTATTATTGTTCCACGCGACATTAAAAGTATCAAGTACCTAGCTTTGTATTTTTTCATGTGTCTCCTTCCCTATTAATAGAAAGGTCAGCTTTATGTTATTAAAAATTAAGCTAACCTTTTTAATATAGACTTGACATAATTTACAGGTTTGTTACCACGGTTATATCCATCCATCATATCTGGAGCACCTTCGAGGCCTCATTCCGATCCTCAATCAATCATTCTTAATAGTTGTGACGATCTGAGGCATTGGAGGTAAATGTTGCGATGTGAGATGATGTGATTAAATACACCGTGAATTTTCACTTTACAAATATAAATTTTATTGGTTGTTTTTCGTTAAAGAAAGTTTTCAGTGCATAAAACTAAACAATTTTTCCCTAGGAACATGGGCTGACAAATGAAAAAAAAAAAAACATCTCCATCCTACCTAGTAAATCGACCAGCTGGCCGCGTGGTTTCGTATGAACGGGCCATTTTTATGTCATTAAAGACCATGGGGAAATCCACCTCCATCTCCACCTCTACCTCCATCTCCATCTCCATCTCCATCTTCATCTCCACCTTCACCTCCATCTCCATCCTCACCTCCACCTCCACCTCCACGAAAGTCCTCATTTTCATTTGAAGTTAACTGGACAAGTCTTGTGAAACCATTTGGGCCAGTTTACCACATTAATTTTAAAATAGTGTAAACTCGCCCACAGGCCAGTTTCTTAGTGGGCGACTTGCCCCCTAACCCGAATATTATATACCAATCTATGGGGTTAACTATAAATATAAAATCTTGCTAATCTTATAAAAGTCTAATGTAATTAAATACTTACTGGTTAATACGTAAATAATATAAATACAAAATAGGTAGGTAAATATAAAAGGAAGTACACCAAACGGGACCATAATGTGGTTGGTAAATAAATGTACATATCTGATATAATCGTTATAATATTATTTACTTAACCAGATGTAGTAATATGACCTCCACATTGATAATAATAAACACTAAACGAAATGTCACTGTTAGTCGTAACGTTTTTATTTTACATTCCACTGCTGATTATCAACGAAGTAAATTGTTCTTGATTTTGTGAAACAAGTGTTGTATATTGTGCCTCATTTTAATAAGCATTAATCATCACACGTTGTTCCAGAGACGGGAGTTTTGGCATCATCACACTCATTAAGCATTTGTAACAGACAAGTTCAGTTGACTGTTTTATCGCTCCAAACTATATCACAAACAAACTAACTATGGTTAGTAACACGACGAGTGAAATTTACATAAGATCTGATCCAGAGTTTATCAAAGTGTGTGATATCTTGTGGTTGTGTGGAATCGCTTTGTCGTGCGTCGGCTTCTTCATACAAATTGGATACTTCATTTTTGTGCCCAAATGCAGAAAGTACGATGAAAAGATTCTCACTATGTTGAGCGGTGCCAGAATTATCAACACAGTTTGTGAATATTTTATTATCATCCAGAGCGCTGCCTATTATGAAATTATTACTCAGAGCATCCTCTTTCACACTTACTTTCAGTCCGATTGTATGATGATTTGCTGGACTTTTGTGTTCTCCAAAAACTTATACGATAAAATAGTTTTAGTATTTACATATAGAAAATTCAACTTCTGCACCATATTTTTAATAATTTTTGTAATATCTTTCCCATTTGGATTGTTATGCCCAGTACTGTTGGGTATAGATTTTAAATATTTTGAACAATATTATGAGGTTTACGACTATTTGAAGTTTGTTGTACTTATAATCAATGCTTTGATTTTTGTTATTATATTATGTGTAGCTTTTAAGAGAGGTTCAAATACAACAAATAATGTGCAACATTTTATAAAAGCAGCAACTGTCACGTTTGTACTCATTAGCATAACAAGTTTACAAATATTTGCAACTGATTTGTTGGCTTTATTTTTAGGAAAAAATGAAAATGTTATACTCATTTTTTGTGTTATTAACTCGCTGCAAGTTGTTATTATAACTTTAATGTTTCTTATGCTAGCAAATGGTAAGAGGCGAAACTCGGCTTTGAGAAACACTGTCATTATGAGATTTAGAGACATTCCGTCGAAGTAATTTATTTTATTATTGTAAAGGACGTTCTCGATTTGGTTCTGTTTCGAGTTATCTTTGTCTTTATTATTGTTCTACTTGGCTAGCTTTATTAAACACGTCATCAACCATGCGACATAATTACTGGTATTCAACTGAGTATTTACTAGTTTAGATTAATTAAGTATTATTAACATAATTTTGAAATTTATGTAAAGAATTAAAAGTATCAAGTACCTAGCTTCGTATTTTCTTATGTGTTTCTTTCCCTATTAATAGAAAAGTTAGCTTTATGTTTTTAAAAATTAAGTTAACCTTTTTATTTATTCTCGTGGTTGTTCAATAGATTACAATTGACATAATTTATGGGTTTTTTACCACGTTATTAATATTATTAAATTTTTTATTTTTATTTATGGCGTTTCACTTGTAGTATTTCGCCAGTATCAAGTTTTGCTAAGTAAGTAGCATGAGATACGCAGACAGCCCTTACCCTAAGACTAGGGTGCTGTGTACGGTGAAGGACTCCAGTAAATGATAGAAGCATTACTGATGCCACCATATGGCCGCTGTGCAAGTCTTGATGACTAAATGACGGCAAAATGCAAGCGTTTCAATTATCCAATTATCATTGCCATAAGTTAAACAGATTTTGCTAAAAAAATTCTTAAAAAAGCTGAATTAGCACTTTTCAGCGCCTTAAAGTTCATTGTTCCGAGTCATTCACTGGATAATACACTATCAAAATTATACACTAAACACCCAAGTAAACTAAAATTAAAACGAAAGCCGGACCGCCGCCGCCGCCATTGACGGATGCTAACAATCGGCCCAATATTATTATCATCTCGATAATTCGGGACGGTTTTACGCTCCATGTGTCGGCGAGCGGGGTTATGTATGGATGTAAATGTATAATGTAGGTAAGTATATGTACAGTAAAGTACATGTCTAGACACACACGTATATGACTACGTATATAATCTCAACTAGGGAAGTTTTAGCCCCCTCGCCGATAATCGACCAGATCACGTAGAGAACAAAATTGAATGTAGTTCTCCTACCTTGTAATCCGGATTACTTCCCTCTCGATATCTGCTTCGCTGATCTCTTGCTTCGCTCATCTCTGCACACAGCTACGACAGGATTCCTCGGCCACGAACTCCATTCGCCTCCAAAACCCGCTGGACTATTTCCACCTTCTGTAATAATGATAGAGGTTGATACCGATGTATACACAACGAAATGAGACAAGTAGAACACGTCAGTATTTATACCAGTCAAGTATGTCCAAAGTCATAAGTGTAATTGTGTGTATCGTGGATAAGAGCTCTCTATTTAATGGTCTTCAAACATATTAATCTTATACAAGAGTTCACTATGCGAGTGACTCATCCATCACACCCCGAGCTCACAGGCTCACTCTAAGCTAGCTACAGTTACTGAAAGATAATCAAAAGGTTCCCTAGAACGCTCAACAGCGTTTATGTCCAGACAGTGTCGGCGCCCCTCGACCGTCCGTCCAATCCTAACACTATAACTCCTCTCTCAAGGTTTACCATCTCCATCAGTATCCGTCCTCGGTCCTACGCACAGCCTGGAATTACAATATAATATTATGCACAACAAACATAATTATAAACCCCAGCTCGCGATAGCTTAACTGTATAATTCCCCCCAGGCCTGCTCAGGCCCTATAACGCCACTAGCCTATTGGCGTTGCCGAGGATCGGCACCGAAGTAGGTCCTAAGCACATACCAGGCTATTCCGCAAACGGCCACGCCAGATGCGGCGTACACGCATACGATTTACCAACTCGGACCCCACACGAGTGGTCTCCATATACCCAACGGCTCAACAGCCGACTTGGCTTACAGCCATTCCACATACAAACATTTGGAGACCACATAATGACGGTGTTTGATAGATATGTCCGAGTTGTACTATATTCGTTTGATAGTCGATATTCAGTCAATTTACACATGCACAAGTTTAGTCAAAGTAACAATGTATACACCGTGATCTCCAAGCATCTCGAAGCCAACAATCAAGAATACTTAGCTTTAATCATATCACGAGCTCTGCCAGCTGCCACGTGTTCCCGGAGTAACTCCTCTGGACTTGCACTTCCACTCGCCTCAACGGCATAATAACGACTGGCCAGTAAAAACGGTTGCAAGTATAAAGAAAATTAGTCTCAATAATAAAATTGGCGGGAATGATACTTCCGGTAACCAACAATTTAATAGATGTCGCTTTAACTGACATTAGATTCGGCGGGAAATAGATATTTTGACCATAGACAACTACAAACCAATAATGGGCCAACACTTCCTTCAGTGTTGCCATATAAACAAATTGATGTACCTTTCGCGCTCGTCGCGACACACCCGGCCGAACAAGAAATGTGAAATCAACAATTTTCGCGTTCGCCGCGACACACCCGGCCAAATCAAAAAAGTGACTTCATCTAGTCTCAATGCTTGTCGCAATACATCCGACCGAATTAGAACTTAACAGAATTTACATACTGTATGCAATTATCCATTCTAACTACCATTCTTACGGTTGTATCTCTTTGTTAGTCAAAGTATTGTCCTTTAACTTTCCCAGTACAAACAAAACATAATATTGCACTCCGGGCTTAAATTCAAAATAATTGGCAATGTCAGATTTACTAAACATCACTTGTGACTTTGTAGCTTTGTGGCTATTATGGCTTTGTGGCTTTGTGACTTTGTGGCATTCCTCTGGTGGCTATCATTTATTTTAAGGCATAAGTTTATTTATTAATTACTGTCAGTTTCCAGAATTATTTGCTCCACTTCTCCGTTACACAAGTAAAGAGAATTATCAAGTGTATAAAAAACTTCTTGGCATTAAACCAAAACAAGTTTAGATCTATAAATTCAAGTTCTGAGCATTTCGCTCTTTCTAGACAATGCAGGCAAATCCAACAATGGGATTTCGCATCTAATTAAGGAACTTATAGTGAACCAATATCAACATGGTCACAGTACAGTCGAGAACAGATAGAAGAACACCAGCCACTATCGGCCGCTAGCGTACCGGTATACCCATATCCTTCACGAACCGTACATCTTTAATATGTATAAACAGTTCCTCATAAACGAAGTTCTTTCTTCCCGACTCGGGGAAGAACCTCCCGCGACAACAAAAAAATATAGCACTAGAGCTATAATCAGCTTAGACTTTAACTTAATGGATGTTCTTTGCCGTAATAAATCTTTACACTCTTATAAAAAATACGTATATTATCTTCCAAGGTAAATCTCCAATATATACTTTACAAAGATCAGTAATATGACAGCAAAGGCCTCCAGTTTCTAAAGCCTTAAAAACAATCTTTAGAAGTCCTGGTTCATAAAATATCTCTACCAAAGACAAGAACCTAATATGCCTCCTCAATGCCGGTAACTTAATCAAATTTACTATCAAGATATCCACTTAGTCTCAAAACTTGAACAGAATACATCAACTCAAAACTCCAACCACTCAGTCCTGTAATAAGTAACGTCCCTTGACAAAAAACTTGAACCTGACAAATTGAATATCCTATTGAATTTACTCCAACATCAAATCTAGAAACTCCAACATCAAATCTAGAAACTCCAACATTAACTCTATCAACTCTGAAATCTCAGTGTCAAATCTGAAACCAAACATCACCCTCGCATGAATCGCCCTTTTAATCAATCGATGACCTCCGTAAACACAAACATCTGTCTTACTTCGTACCGTATGTATCTTTAAATCAGACCATTGGCTTTACTTTATGAACAAAGAATCGCACGTAACCTACAATATAACTACAACTGAGAAAATTAAATTATTAACTTTTAGGTTTAGACCGACTGATACTGCTTTCGAACGCAGATCTTCTCAATGTAAGCTTCCAAATCTCAATACTCTAAACCACCTTTAACATCGCTCTCACCAAACGATCAATAACAACAATGGTCAGCACAACCATGGCTTACTCCTAAATAAACAACTTTAGTCCTGATACACCAGCAAGTAGATATATATTTTTATATACAAGTTTGTATGCCCTATGTATAAGTAGTTTGTTTATGTAACTTTGATTAATAGTAATAAATAGCTTATCCTATTCTGTTTTTCTTGTGTGCACCTTCTCACAGTTCCTATGCAGCTTTCTTGTACCCTAAGGTTGCCTGGAAGAAATTGCTACCTTAGCAATAAGGTCGCCTATCTATACACCCCTTCATCTATCTTTTGTACTTTCAACTGTACCCTTGTGTGCAATAAAGCACATTCTATTCTACTCTATTCTATTCTATATTTCTATGAGTATCTCAAATTCATTTACGAGTACCTACGCAACAATAATATCGCAACAATAGCTAAAACCATAGATCATTCTACTCGCGACTCTCGACTTCACCTACGTTTCACTTCTCGAATTAATACGGTGACTAAATACAAATAAGTAAATAACACTATATTCAATTAACCAACTACAATATTCACGATATCTAATCAAATTTACTTAAACTGACGCATCTTTCCATTCTAATTCGAATCTCAATTTTGACGGCACTAAAACTGTCTACAGCGTCTCTTTTAAAATATTGTTATTAAACCGCTAATGACGCAAAATTACTAACGCAATCTATCCATTAAATCCATCTAATCCGCTCGTCAATATCATAATTCGCTGCATTGTACGCCGTTTACTTAACTTAGTTTTGAAGTCAAATAAAAGAACAAACGACTGATTTCACTTCGTTAATCCTCTACCTCTCAGTTTATCAAACTTATCATATTTTTGTCCTATCTTAGTCACATATCACTGCCATAATAAAGATTTAGTACCTAAGTTCAAAGTTTCAGTAGAACTACTAGTAACAAAGAAACGCTCCATAATGAACCAAACTCAAGCGCATAATTTAATTAGTACTATACTAACGTAGTTAAGAACGCTATAATGTAGTTAAAAGATTTACTTCAACAATAATATTCTTAAGAAAATAATAATCACAGTACACGCGTCAGTAAATCAAACCCGAAGTCGTAAACAAAAACTTGTAGTATAAGCAAATCTAAATAACTGAAGTAAAACGCGCAACTTCTCGACTTTATAAACCGCCAACGTAACAACGAATCTATCCTTAATTAGTCAATAGTAAGAAAATATTGAATCATTTAAAGATTACCAATTAGCGGAAATAAACTGATTCATCGTGATATTAATTTGGATAAACAAACAGAAGTAAAGATTATCACTCTTTCACAACACTTCGATTCGTTTGACTGCTCAAGATCACTAAACATTGAAGAACTTGACCAGCCTTGACTCAATTCATTCATTCATTCTTAGCTTCGACTCAATTTCCTATCCTAACATTTATTATAAAATAAAGCAGTCGGATAATAAGCAACTATCGCACTGCAACGTCTATCTATTTATACCTCAATACCGTATTCCAGTGATTATGTACAATAACTACATAACATAAGTTTGTCACCTAAGCATAGTATAGTAGTAGTGCAGTAGTGTATTTTAGTATAGTTTTCCATAGTTTATCTAATTAATGAAGATAAAATTCAAATTTATTATGGTTATTCTAAATCTTTGCAGAACTGAAAGAACCGTTCTCATTACTAAGCAAATTATTTACACCAGAAATGTTCGCAATGATCTTCCCTACTAATTATATTCGATTCCATTACAAAGAATTGCCAGTAAATAAATCAATAACTATTCATTTCTATATTGCACTCAGTAATTATGTATAAGACACATCAAGCAATCAAATAATTATCTATTAGATCAGTAATTATGAATAAAAAGTAACTATGTATAAGATTTAGCATGTATGTTTGTATATATGCGAATGATTACGTCATACAACATAGTATTATGAGTGAATACGTATGATGACCACTACAATCGAAACCTTGTATTACGGGGGAGGAGAGAAAGAGCATTTACGACACGATATACGTCGATTGTTACAAAATAAAACGGGATACTCACATGCATAACTACAGCTTTCAACAAACTAAGACTAATAATAATTTCAATAATTTTACGTTAAATTGTAATACTACTTATTAGTTTTTATCGAGTTTAACTTTTATATTCATTGGACGTAATATTAACGCTTGTAAATAACAACTATTCAATTTGAACTTATTAAATATAAGCAAAGTTTTCGAACTGTAAACAGAATTATTATAACACTCACTAGTCTGCTTGAAAATTTGTCAAAACAAAGTAATAAGATAAAATAATACAAGACCATTTATAATACCACATGATCAAGTAAATGTAAAAATACAAGCTCAATGTTAAGCTACATCCGGTGATTGAAATCGTTTGCAAGTTCGCGAAACTATTCATCAAAATAACCTAAAATTCACAGTGAATATTAATTTCCTGAGTGCCGTTTAAAATCTTGGACTAACCGATAAGCAAAACATCCACGAGTTAAAAGAATATTTAGGGTTACATCCCCATTTTCGGAACAATAGCAAACTAAGTAACGGTTCTAAACTGTAGAGGTAAATAATATAGACTAAACTGTACCAAACCATTATGTGTGTATTGTGCTATTACTATGTAACGCAAATTGTACGCAACGCATCCTATGCTACTGCAATAGGTAATGCACGACAAGTTAATAAATATTTGATAATGTACCTACGACAAGTGAATAAATTTTAAACCTTCGCGGTCTTTATCAATATCGATGGTCATTATCGCGGTAAACCCGTATAATGTCTCATAAATGTTAAGTGAATAAATATTTCTAAACTATCATAATATTTAACATTTCTATTAAATTGAGTATCACGTATCTAGTACCTGAAAATTCTAAAATCAACGGTCTCTCGAATACCGTTTCAACGATCTTAACAAGATCTCGCATTTAATTAAATTCATCTACCTACGAGTCGAATAAATAAATGTAATAATCGTTTTATCTATTGATCTTTCCATGTCTTAAGATTTCATACACAATCACCTAATTTAACACCAAGGAAACAAATGAACAACGACGTGTCTATTCCATTCTCTAATAAATTTTAAATCAAAAAATTAATCTTTCTTTATCAATCTTGGACAGGAATTGAACCTGCATCTCCTTGGCTATCCGTGTATTCTATTCTTTCTCATTCAGGAATAAGTAAATAAATCCGCATAATCCTATGAAGACATTTCAATCAGATTCACAGCTGCACTATCAAGTTAACTCACAAAAGCTTATTCGTCAACAGAGAGGGCTGGATAACTATGTATCTTTTCCTACGAGTAGCAACTTATTAATCGTCTTTACCCTATAAATAAGTTATACGCCTCACAGCTGGGAATCGAACCCTTCCAAAATGGTATCTGTCATTCAACAAATTACTCAAAGCAAATGATCATGAAAAATAACAATGTTGTCACGTAATTGTACGATACTTAAGTAAAATAAAATTATTCCTTCACGAAACTAGTAACTAGTAGAACCCAATCATCTGTCATTTAAGAATTAACGTAACCAAATAATATTTCTAAAGACCGATCTGTAAGAAATCCAAAACTTTTCTCAATGTTTACTCACGAAACGATCACCAAGTTTTATCAACACAGAAGATTTTTCTATCAAGGTAGAAAATGAATAAAAAGTTACTATGTAATAAACAATATAGATTAAACATTTCAACTTCGCAATATCTATAAAATATTTATCAGCCAATTAAATTTAAACTAAACCGAATTAAATCAATGAGACGTTTTCTAATCAATTTGAAAATCCAAAGCTTTAAAAATACCAGCAATAACTCGTATTGCATCCCAAATCCAAATTCTTTAAATGAAACAGCATCGACACGAACAACCATACTATTCGAAGATTACGTTGACTTTCTTGTGCTAACTCACTTTCCGATATGTAATGCCAATTATATAAACAGCCACTTATTATCCTAGTGTACCTATTCGATACTCAGGAACTTAATACCTAAGCACAATAATTTTATATTAAGTATAGTAGTTATACTATTACATCAAGTAAAGTTCAATTAAGAAACAAATGTACATACTACCAAACTGTCAACTCTTCCAACGCATAATAAAAAGTTAAGAATTTAAGTCTAGTAATTTAAATAGTAATAATAAGCAAGTAATATTGAAACATTCTATGTACCTCATCATTCTATCCGTATTGTATCTGTATCTGCACCGTACTAGGATCATAAATTCTCACTTAATGATAACAATAACACCTATGCAGGTATAAAACGAAACGGTTCCGATTACTATGTACTTTACAAGACATTTAAATAACTTTGTACTACAATTTATTAAGAAACCGTAAATTGTCAAAACCGTATATGTCCGGTATAAATATCTATCCTATGATTCCATAAAAAAGTATCATAATATCAGCTAACTAAGCAATGGTAAAAGATAATATCTAATGATCTAAACTTCTTGTACCGCAAATATACTATATAATATGAAATTTACACCTAATCATGTACTCCTATACAGTGGCCAACAAATAATATTAATGTGGTAGTGGTAGATCCCTACTGCTTCAAATGAATAAACAAATAGGTAACACTAAACTCGAAACATCAGAACTACTACTTCACTGTTGTAATGACGGATCTAAGTGATGTAATAACATCCTATGGAAATACATTATTTTGACTTTGACTGACTGAAAGCTCGCAACATTGAATACAAGTTATCTAGACTAGACCTTACTACCTGTTCATACTGCTTGCTAAGACTAAGATAACTAATTACGTACCCACTGTCTTTCCCTTCCTAAACAGTTAATATTAAAGCGAACTGTGTCGTTACAAAACCGATTGAGAGAATGATATTTGATTTATCTGAATTTTTGAAATTTTTTTTCGTATAACTATGTTCACAAATAAGTAGGCATCACTAAATAATATCAGTCCTAGAACAAACAACGTCTTATCCTACTCAAGAAAACAAGATAACTCGTACGTATTTAAATAGAAGGCAACAAAGTAATGATTCGCAAGATGGTACAACAAAAATCTTTTTAACCGGATAAAGAAAACGAGAATCCACTGTACAGATATAAATAGGTAGGTAGGTAGGCAGGTATGTGGGTAACCGTTTATCAAACTACAGCTCGGGATAATCGGAAATCAATACTTCTAGCTCAGCGGGTAGATTAAAAAATAAAATAATGTCACCCTACACAATAAATACATACGGTTCATAAGGACGCGCGAAGTGTTTTTACTTTACTTACGCGTCAACAGTAATAATATAAGTATATGAAACTAACTATTCCACGATGAAACATTACTCTTAATCACTCAAAACACCAAACGCCCTATACAAGCAGCAGTAAATAGTAGTATTGGATAATATTGGATCGATATGGTAAATTTAATAGATCTCCTAAATAATAAATATCTTAAAAACCTAATCAAAACTCATTAATAAATATCAAATTTTAGTTTCACGCCTTTAATTTCGTACCTATCTAAAGTATAAGAATAAGTATTAGATCGTTCACTCAATCTCCTCCCCACGATTTTATAGCTTCGTCACGGATCACATCAATCACTCAAACGTTCGGTTCAATATAAACATTACAACTTAGATTTTAAAATAAACGTATCCAGTAAACGCAAATCTCAACGAACACTATATAATAGCCTAAAATTAATCACGGTTGTCAAAAGAGAAAATATTTTTCAAAAAAAGTAAATAATCTCGTATAAATCTCGTCATAAATTCGTTAAAGACTATATTTAAGAAATAAATTTTATATAACGCAAAATTCGAAACGAGAAGACGACTCAAAGCGAGGCCGAGGTTACACTTCTTTAAAACGTAAACATAATAAAAACTTACAAATACACGGTTATAGAAAAGTCTACGCCAACGTTGGGTCGAAGCAATTCCTACACAAATTAGTATTAACACCAAGCCTACGCCAACTCATAACCAACAAACACAAGAATACCAACGCTACGTTTGTAAGACATGAAATATAATTAATTTCATTTATAAGCCTTAAGATATGCCACCAGATTTCGGAATGCCACTTGATATTCATTATTTGCACATTAAAATCCATAAACTATCAATATGTGCTGAAAGTTTTGACAGGATTAATCAGATCCCAGCCACTTCTCCACCATGTCGGCGAGCGGGGTTATGTATGGATGTAAATGTATAATGTAGGTAAGTATATGTACAGTAAAGTACATGTCTAGACACACACGTATATGACTACGTATATAATCTCAACTAGGGAAGTTTTAGCCCCCTCGCCGATAATCGACCAGATCACGTAGAGAACAAAATTGAATGTAGTTCTCCTACCTTGTAATCCGGATTACTTCCCTCTCGATATCTGCTTCGCTGATCTCTTGCTTCGCTCATCTCTGCACACAGCTACGAAAGGATTCCTCGGCCACGAACTCCATTCGCCTCCAAAACCCGCTGGACTATTTCCACCTTCTGTAATAATGATAGAGGTTGATACCGATGTATACACAACGAAATGAGACAAGTAGAACACGTCAGTATTTATACCAGTCAAGTATGTCCAAAGTCATAAGTGTAATTGTGTGTATCGTGGATAAGAGCTCTCTATTTAATGGTCTTCAAACATATTAATCTTATACAAGAGTTCACTATGCGAGTGACTCATCCATCACACCCCGAGCTCACAGGCTCACTCTAAGCTAGCTACAGTTACTGAAAGATAATCAAAAGGTTCCCTAGAACGCTCAACAGCGTTTATGTCCAGACAGTGTCGGCGCCCCTCGACCGTCCGTCCAATCCTAACACTATAACTCCTCTCTCAAGGTTTACCATCTCCATCAGTATCCGTCCTCGGTCCTACGCACAGCCTGGAATTACAATATAATATTATGCACAACAAACATAATTATAAACCCCAGCTCGCGATAGCTTAACTGTATAATTCCCCCCAGGCCTGCTCAGGCCCTATAACGCCACTAGCCTATTGGCGTTGCCGAATCTAATGTCAGTTAAAGCGACATCTATAAAATTGGCGGGAATGATACTTCCGGTGACCAACAATTTAATAGATGTCGCTTTAACTGACATTAGATTCGGCGGGAAATAGATATTTTGACCATAGACAAGTACAAACCAATAATGGGCCAACACTTCCTTCAGTGTTGCCATATAAACAAATTGATGTACCTTTCGCGCTCGTCGCGACACCATGGTCACGAGTAAAGTAATAATAAAATAACCGTGGTAACAAACCCGTCAATATTGTGTCAATTTGAATGAAATTATCCGTTGTTCGTTGATAGACATAAATATAGCATAAATCTTATAACTAGTGAGGGTGTCCAAAAAGGGTATTCGCACTTTTAAATATCAATAAATCGTCTTAATGAGAGTAGATAACAAAAACAAATATAATGTCATACGTGGAATTTATTGGAAATTTAATTGAAATGGATTCGTATACCGGAGCTCAGCGCGCATTTTGTGTACGAGCTTATTATCAAAATAATAATTTCGATAATAACAGCTCGCCGCTTACATCGCGCGCAGTTCAATGTACGGGACATTTCTTTATCTCCCAGTGCGAATATCATTAGAAAAAGTTTAATTAAAAATCCTTTTTAAACAAGCTTTTAAAGCCGTGGAGTGGAGTATCCTTGTTAAGACAAATCCAACGCGCCCAAACACGACTAGGATGTGGTGTGTATTTAAGGAGTTCCTATGGACACCTTCCGGCTCCATTATGAGACCCTGGACATCACGTATGACTAAAGATATTGTTAAGACAAATCCAACGAGCCCGAACACGACTAGGTTGTGTTGTGTATTAGAGGAGTTCCTATGGCCACCTTCCGGCTCCATCATGAGACCCTGTATATCACGTATGACTAAAGATCTTGTTAAGACAAATCCAACGAGCCCAAACACGACTAGCTTTTGTTGTGTATTAGAGGAGTTCCTATGGCCACCTTCCGGCTCCATCATGAGACCCTGGACGTCACTTATGACTAAAGATCTTGTTAATACAAATCCAACAAACCCAAACACGACTAGGTTGTGTTGTGTATTAAAGGAGTTCCTATGGCCACCTTCCGTCTCCATCATCAGACCAGCTCCATGGTACCATAATATTGCATTGTCATCGTAGTTACATAAGTGTATCAAATTTCAGCAAATTCCAATGGCAGCAAATGCTTCAAATTTGAGTTGCAAGATTTCGCCCGAACATACTAAACCCACATACAGTGCAAGCTAATAAAAAGCTTGTAAAATGGACGTCATTTGGACAACATAACTAAATCATCAATATTAAAAATCTCTTATGTTTTAAATAAATACATAGATTTACCTGGCAATCGCATGAAAACACAATGTATCTCACAAGTAATACATTATTATATTAAATTTGATTGTTTAGTGCGATTGCCAAGTCAATCTATGTATTTATCGCATGAAAACACAATGTATCTCACAAGTAATACATTATTATATTAAATTTGATTGTTTAGTGCGATTGCCAAGTCAATTTATGTATTTATTTAAAACATAAGAGATTTTTAATATTGATCTGGTCACTATAAGATGTTGTTAGGTGAGCTAATTATGTATTAACTTAAGACAGAAGGACTCTTAAGTAGGGACTGAATAAATTAACCGACTTGGTATTACATGGATCTCACAACTTTTTACGGTAGACTAAGTTGCGTGCGAGACTTGGTTTTTTTACTAGTTATGTTTTTGATGGCATCTCATTTCTTTTTGTAGATCGCATGAAAACACAATGTAAAAATGCACACCTACCTTACACCTACCCTACACCTACCCTACACCTACCCTTCACCTACCCTACACCTACCCTACACCTACCCTACACCTACCCTACACCTACCCTACACCTACCCTACACCTCTTATTCAATTATATTCCATTAATACAGGTACACTGATTCATTTACTGCAAATGTAACTTTGTTATCCTATATAATGCCCCAAGATTTATATGGAGTTACAAAGTTATCTAGCAGATGATGTATCTAGAAAACTGGGCCGAAATTGCAAAATTTTTTAGTTTTTCCTTGGTTAATACACTAAACACTAATTCTGTTCTAAATTTGAAGCTTCTGTGTCTGCTAGAAGTACCTTAGAGTTTTGATGATCGGTCAGTCAGTGAGTGAGTGAGTGAGTGAGTGACAAAATTAAGAAACTTTGACTAGTTATAAATCTTAAACTACTGGTTCAAATTAAATGAAATTTGAAACATACTGGGTTTATTGCTTTATTCTGGGTTGCTTGCTTTATTACTGAAAATTCAGGTTTCTGGTTTTATCCACAACGAAGTTATAGGGGGGTCGAAAATGGCCCGAACTGCTTCGAGAAAAGGATGGTACGGCCGTGCCGCTTTTTTGCTCGACTTGGCGGGTGCACTGCCGTGCTCCCAGATTAAGACGTAATGGACGTCATTTGGACAACATAACTTTTTTGTCGTAAACTTTCCATTGTATGTACTTTTTGCAAATAGTAATAAAATTATGAAATGATATATTTTTCATGAGATATTTTGTCATGAGAGGAAATCGCCTTTCCTGGTATGGGCACGTAATGAGGAGAAATGAATGTTACGTGGGGAAAAAGGTACTTATTGAATTTGAATGTGGATGGATATGTTGGGAGAGGACGACCAAAGAAAAGATGGATGGATTGTGTAAAAGATGATATGTTCAGGAAGGATGTGAGTGTTGAAATGACGGCTGATAGGGATGAATGGAGGAAGAAAACATACTGCGCCGACCCCAAATGATGGGATAAGGGCAAGCGAATGATGATATATTTTTCATATATAATTTTTGGGTATAAACTGCCAACACCGTTTTTGGACACCCGGTATCTAATTTTGGTTCCAGGAAATATCTGTAACTATTTTCATTAACTTTTGCTTTAGGTATAGTAAAGTCGTTGCTAAAAGAGCGTCGGTGGTCTATTGGCTGGGCCCGATGCCTCCCGTCCGGGAGACGCGGGTTCGATCCCCACCACGTACCGATGTGTTTTCGAATTTCGAATTCATAACGTTTATTCGACGCTCTTATATACGGTGAAGGAAAAAATCGTGATGAAACCTGCACACTCTTGCGAAAAAAAATCACAGGTTGTGTGTGAAGTTGACCAACCCGCACTGGGCCCGCGTGGTCGACTAAGGCCCAATCACCCTTCACCCCACGGTGGGGACGTATATGAGCTGTTGATGAAAGTCGTCGCTGATTTACACATAAAAACATATTTTTCTCCACATCAAAGAATACGTTGACCTTGAATGGGTTAGTATTTCCTCTTTCTCATTCATTCCATTTATTTTTTATAAACCCTCAGTACTAAAATCAAGAAACGGAAAAACCGTGACTAATTAATATTATGACCAAAAGACACAAGCTGTTCGCTGCACTGCACCCTGGGCTGTAGTGATCCATCCATCATATCTGAAGCACCTTCGAGGCCTCACTCTGATCCTCAATCAATCATTCTTAATAGTTGTGTCAATACTGAGGCATTGGAGGTAAATGCGATTTGAGATGATGTGATTAAATACACCGTGAAGTTTCCCTATACAAATATAAAATCAATTGGTTGTTTTTCGTTAAAGGGTTTTCAGTTTTCAGTGCATAAAACTGAACAGTTTTCCCCTAGGAACATGGGCTGGCAAATGAAAAAAAAATCATCGCCATAGTAAATCGATCAGCTAGTCGCTTGGTTTTGTATGAACAGGCCAATTGTTTATGTCATTTTACAGCTCATGTTCCTTGGGGATAGTTGGCGTATCGATATTATTATAAAACGATTCTTTGATAGTATCGATAGTAGGAATGTATAATCGATTAAATCGATATAATCAACACAAGGCTAGGTAAAAATTATGAGTGGTCGAAACATGGCCACACTGAAAATTAAAAAAAAAACAATATAGTTTTTTCCTTATTAATTCTTTTTTATCCTAAATTAACAAAATATAACAATAAAATACAAATATACTTTATTGACACTAAACAAAAACAAAACAGGAAAACAACAGAAACACAAAAACATAAGAGTCAACAGGCGGCCTTATTGCTGTAACGCTGTTGTTTTGCATTATTAAACGGTTTTTTATATTTTAATCAACACTGCACAGAAACTTGTTTACGATCATTTGACAGATAGAAATCAGCTGTTGTTGTGCGTTCACAAACTATGTTGGCTCAAAATTACGGTTTTTAACAAACTTTCTTTTCATTTTTGATAGATTGATGCATCATGACATTTATTAACTGTACTTATGTTCAGGGTTTTAAACTGAATATTTAGAAGTATTTTTGGCTATTTTAATTAATTTAAAACTTAAATTTCTCTAGTCGGATGGTGCTAAAATCAGGTTTCGGAACAGACTTTACGTCACGTCTGTCATCGGCCGATGTTGCCATTTGCGAAGTTGCCTGTTCGACGCTCTTTCTGACAAGGGAATATGGATGGAGTTTCTAATGTTTTTCTTAATTTAGATTTGCGATATAAAGAAGAAGTTGGTTTATAATATGATGTAGTTTCGTCAGTTGTTGAGATTTTGTCTATGAGAAACATTTTCAGATGCGAGTGGTTTCAATCTTTGTCGGGTTTTGTTAGCTTCGGAGCTGCCGACAATCGTTATTTTAGACTGCGAGGGTATCATTATTGATGTCTTTGTTCGAGTGGAGGATTCGATCTTTTCGCTGCTGGGAGCCATCGAGTAAACTTTATTTCACTGTTTTTGACGGGTGGTGTGATTTGTCCAATCGAAATTGGGAAAAAGTACCTTAAGTATTTCCCATTGTCTTGGCTGTATGGTGTGCTTGAAGACCAACCTATTATTGTGGGTAGCAGTCGCTAGTCACTACATTTGATTGAAGTTGACATTGGATTGGTTCTCTCCAAGCAGAATTCATTTTCCTTCTTGAAAGTCTTCGTGTTGGCTTCCAGCAGAGTTAAGCAGCGGGGTCTAGCGGGAGCTTGCTGCCCAGGCCCAAGTATATAATTTTACCTTCATCGGAGGTGCCACGTTACCCCTACCTTTTTTTATACCCTTACTCAACTTCTCCGGGTCCGCTTCGAGTCTGCGGTGGCCGCTGGATTTGGTGACGTACTTCTTTCTCCAAGTTTTTTTATAATTGAACGCTTAGTAGTTTTCTAAATCTACTTTGAACTTAGATTTAATAACTTAAATTCAATTTAAATACTTTTCAATTAAATTATATTTTGAAAACTTTCGTTTTATGGTCGCACGGAGTGAGGTGTAGGCCTTATGTACCCATGTACCTGAGATATATTTTGAATTAGTTTTCCAACATTATTAAGTCTGCTTTTGCAGACAAGGCGCCCAACTTTTACTTAATAAAACCTGTTATTGGAAATTTACCGGAAGCTGGAAGGAAAATATATAAATTTATAATTGTTAATTTGAAGTTTCTTTCCTTGCACCTCTTTTTACCACTCCTACCTAGGTAATTCTTTAATCTCGCATCGTCTTCAAATTGAATATGTTACATTGCTAAGGTAGCAATCTCTTCCAGGCAACCTTGGGTCTAGGAAAAACACACAGAAAATGTGAAGCGGGTAACCTCTATTTACATGCATATTTAATTTTAAGAACATTCTGGACCAAAGCCGATGTTCTTTTGTACGTCAAGATTGTATCTCGATGTCTAAAAGCAGGCAAACTGAAAATTGGCAAAGCGCACTCGAGCTGGTGATAAATCACAAAATGTTATCTTGAATTTGTTGAAGGAAATCTAAATTATTATTATCTGACACAAATACAAATTTGTTAGATGGTTGAGCCTTGAGCCCTTGATCGACTCTTGAGCCACTCGGTATGACGAAGTAAGTGCAGTGTTTCTATTTTTTTAATGTCTCTCTCTCTCTCTGTGTGTGTCTCTCTTTCTTTGTCTTTTATTCGTGTTTTGTCGTTTTTTATACGCACCGCCAAGGAGTGAAACACTCGATCCGATGTTTGCCGAGAGACGTCCGACTCGCCCTTGGCCGGTTTTTTTTTTACCATTAGCTCAAGGCATTACACCAAATGGCTCCATAAGGTGCGATTCTCACAGATCATGAACTATGTAGGTACCCATTAAACGGTTAATTTATCCTTTCCTGTTGACCTAAATAAGAAAAAGCGGCTAATCAGAATAGGATTAAAACAAGCGTGTTTTATTTAAACAAACTGTTTTGTTTTTCCTTACGTTTTTGTTTTTAATATTGCATTAACATATGTAGATCATAGTAGTATGCATGCAATAGGGTACTATAGGTAATAGTTGCCTGGGATATCAATTAGCCTATTGCAGTCCACTGCTGGACGTATAGGCCTCCCCAAGCGCACGCCACCGCCCTACACCAGCGATCTTCCTCAGGTCATCAGTTCACTGGCAGGGATAGCAACTATGATATTAAGATCGGTTTATGATCGGTTTATGAGTTTATGATCTATGGAGATACAAATTTTTCATCTGAGATCTCATGTTCTTAGATAAAGTTAATTTTCATGAAATGAATTCTCCCTTTTTCCGCTCTACGGGTATTTTTGTCATCATCAACAGCTCATATACGTCCCAACCGAGGGGCTCGAGCCTACCCTGAATTAGGGCGATTAGGCCTTAGTCGACCACGCTAGCCCAGTGCGGGTTGGTCGACTTCACACGCAACCTTTGAATTTCTTCGCAGGAGTGTGCAGGTTTCATCACGATGTGTTCCTTCACTGCAGTAAGAGCGTCGAATAAACGTACATATGAATTTGAAATTCGAAAACACATTGGTATTATTGGGAGATCAAACCCGAGTCTCCCGGACGGGAGGCAGCGGCCCTAACCACTAGACCATCGGAGCTCTCTCTATTTTTAGCTCTCTCGACTATTTCACTTCAGTAAATTCACTAGGATAAAATGATGATAACGGATGCAGCAGTTAATTCCACTGCCGCTCCCCGAGCGCTCATTAAAAGTTCCTGGTTCGAGTTCAGTTCCGATCAGACGGAAAATTAACAGTGGTACTTGCAGTTCTCACTTAGAGGTCGAACTTCGAAATCGTGAGTCGAAGCTTACTGCTGCGACATGATTAGCCGAGATTGATGTCTCTCTATTTGTTGTTGGTAACGTGAATGGTCGACTGTCTCGTAGTGATGGTCTGGTCTAAAAGTCAGAGTCCGCCTCTTATCTAGACTAGTGGCTCTGTGAGCTGTAGACCTCATGAGAATATAATTATATATTTTTTTAAATGGCTGATTTATGTTTTTTTACGTTTTCAACCCTTATAACTACGTAATTTTTTTTAATTTCCAAAAACTGACCCCGACAAAAAAAGTCGATTAATTCATTGAACCTGCTCACAAAATTTCACGAGAATAGGTTAAGAAACGTGATCCGTATAGTAGAACAAACAGACAGATGGACAGATAGACATACAAAAGCAATTTTGGCCAAGTTGAAACGGAGACGCTTTGCGCTCGCTCGGTCAGTGATCGTGTACAATTAATGTCAGTCGCTTGCAAGCAAAGTTTGCTTCTTCGTGAAAAATTATGGCCGGACAGAACCCCATAAACCATAAACTACTCACTATAAAGTTCTAATTTTGTTTCTAAAAGTAGTGATTTCTGATAGTTTTTCATAGCTGCCATGAAAGTTTTGTAACTTCATACGTTTTAGATAAAAACGAATAAAATAATTTAGCTGTGAGATTGTCGTGAGTGAGAACACGTTGTATCAAAGTTATTGAGTATGAACACATGAGTATGAAATATGAATGCACATTCAGATTTAATTGAATTTCAGAAGAATAATTATTATCTGATCGGAAAACTGCTGTTTATTTACGGCTCAGGTACTCATACTAATATTTTACTGAGAAAGCCATCAAATAATACAGTTTTACTTACTACATACCCTTATTTTTTTATTACTGCTTATATAATAGTAAAAACTTTCAACAAAGAAAATCTTCTAGAATCCATCAGATAAATTTCATTCATTCTTCAATAGAAACATGAATTATTCCTTTTGCTTTCCACGAATTCTGATGACGTCATCGAATCCACTTGCACCGAGTTCAGTCACTCTCTTTTCTTCAAGCGTTTTCGTTTATACATCAGGCTGATGTATAAATATTATACATTTCTATTATTAACCCTATAACGAGGCATTCGTCCTCTTTCCTGTTTTATGACTGGCAACCTTTCATGCTGGCAGTTTTATCTTTTATTTTAAATTCATTTTAAAATTTATTGCGTTTCGATTTTGTCTTTTCTGCCAAATTCTTCACTACTTCGTGTCCTGATCTCCGATAGTAAACAGCTTATCTACTATTTTCTACCGTTTTATACCGTGTTATATAATAAATAATATAATATATAAATACCTTTTTTTGGACTGTGCCCTGGTTATTGCCACATAACCCTCTACAACACTCTTCGTGTGGTGCTCAGCAGCTTCGTGGTGGCTGCTGGGCCACACCCCTAACCGGAAGTTCACTGACATCAGCAAGAGCGACTTTCTTGTGAGATCATGGTGAGAACATTCAGTACCACTAGCAGATTGAAGGGCCAGCAAGTGATTGAGATTGATGCTCTACGAGATAATTGAATTGCAAGGGATAGGTAGATGTTATTTGCTCGATATGCTGACGATGGTAGGTTGGTAGGCTGCCACCTCGCCTTTAATCTATTGTTCGTTTGTTTAACAAGAAAAACAATTAAATGAAATTTAGATTAGTAGAGCTATTAAAATTGATTACTTTTAGTAGAAGTACAATTACCTTGTATTTGGTTGTTGACTTTACAATCATCATGGTGAAGAATGAATTTATTTCTTATATTCCTAAAAATAAAAGAAATAAATTCATTATAATATGTGGATGCATTGAGCACAATAATTAATATTAATTAAAACACGCTAATGCTGACATAGTCCAAAGAATTGCAGTGGCAGTGGGCGGCGTACATTGCATGGAGAAACGACGGACGCTTCGACAGAAAGACTCGAATGGCGACCATGCACCCGAAGACGGAGCGTAGGTGACGTCAGGTGGACCGACGATCTGGTGAAGTTCGCGGGAAGCCGCTGGATGCGGGCAGCGCAGGACCGGTCGTTGTGGAGATCCTTGGGGGAGGCCTTTGTCCAGCAGTGGACGTCTTTCGGCTGAGATGATGATGATGATTAATGTTCCCTACGGAGTGAGCAGGATTGAATTGCCCTGAAGGCAAAATACACCACTACACTTATCATTTTAAATCATGAATAAAATATTTATTCATTATAGATATTCAAACAAAAACAAAAAATAATGATTTGATTTTGAAAATAACCCAGCTTAATTAATAATGAGGTACTGTGGTGAGCGTCCTCCTTTATGGGTGCTGGCTGGCTGTTCGTTCGTTTTGTTCGATATAGTTTATAATTTTTGAATATCGAATGGTTTCTTTTTTGTTATTGAGTCTGGTGGCCGTCGTGTCACGGGCCAGACGTCTACGAGTTTCTAGTTTTCTCATAATATAAAAAAGAAGTAAATAAATAATTAATCCTTAAAAGTTATAGTGTTCGTATTTATAGCATAGGCTCTTAGGCCTGTATTTATAAATCGCTATTAAGTATGAGATCGTGATTAAGAGCGCACTTGATACGCAGGACTAATTAATAAACGTCACTTAAGTGCGTGATCACATTTCAGGTTTTACCTAAGTAGGGCTTGATTAATAAACGTCAATCAGCACTCAAGTAAGCACTTGAGAGCTCACTTGAGTAGGTATTTTGTTGATTGTGGTCTGGAGGTAACTTAAGTTCCGGATTGTTATGTCAGTTGTGAAAAACGAAGATGGCGCTCGAAAGTATTTTAAACGAAATCGACTATTATGACGAACTGGACCACTACGACGACATTTTTTGGCAGAATCAATTCCGTTTGCCTAAAGAATACGTCCGGGATGCTAAAAATCCTTTCGAAATGGTGCAAAAATAGTTTGAAAAACGATACAATTCTCACAAGATTCCGTCTTTTACATTGTGTCGTTGATAAAGAAAGAATCATTTATTTAGTAAAAAGTGATAATGGCGGTCTTCTATTTTCTATGCGGATAATGTATTTCCCGCCATCTAACTCCTTTTTTGAATACGTATTTTCTGCTCTGGGTACGAGCAATGGACAAAATGACGCGAATCCCGCGCGTACGACGTTCGTCGCCTCCGCCGCGCCGCATTCAGGGCAACAATAGATAGGTACCTGCCTGTGTGTCTGACGAAATAAAATTATAAGACATCTCTATAATATTAATCCCCCCAATCTATGCCTGAATAGAATACCTATTCACTCAATGAACACTTCTCTTGATTGAAGATGACATGGTACCTATCCATTGCTAGAAAAATCTTACTATTGACCACGCCTGCCTGGTGAGCCCAGAGGTAATCTACTACTACCAAGGCCTAGATGTATTTCTTTACCTGTAATGCACTATTTGTAGACCAAATCAAGGTAATGTAAAATTGATTGCCTTTAATTATTGTTATTTATGTGCAAGTTAGATAAAATAAATGTGAAATAAATATCTGTAAGTTCATAAAATAAATCATTTATTTATTCAAAATAAAATAACAAGTGTTAATTAAGTAGGTGGGTGTTGTGGCAGTCAGAGCGTTCTTGTTTCATTGCAACTGTGAACCTTTTTCATAATATTTCTGAAAAATAATAAAATTATACTTTTATTCTTACAAGCAATAAAGAATCATCTCAGCCGAGATAGTTTTAATTGTTGGACAAACACTCAAGTGTTTTAATTTAAACATAACCTAAAAAACATGGCTAATGTTTAGAAACAGAAACTTGTCCATGATTGGCATATTCACTACAAGGTGTGTTTTCTGTGGAGAAGAACAGCCAGAAGAAAGTACATTATAAAGACTAAAATGTATGTACATAATTCACAAAATTGTTATCTTATATTCATAAATGTTCAGCTAATGTATAGAAAATAATGGCAAAGGTATACGAGGGCACAGAATTAATTATAATACTACCGGCGATGACCTGCCATAATGTCAAACATCAGACCTCATCTAACTTTGAAGTCAAAACATATTAACAGGTAGGTAAGTAACAAACTGTGCATTGATGGTGTATTGGCTAGGGCCGCTGTCTCTTGTCCGGGAGACATGGGTTCAATCCCTACCACGTACCAATGTGCTTTGGAATTTCAAAATCATAAGTACGTTAAGGTTGCCTGGAAGAAATTGCTACCTTAGCAATAAGGCCGCCTATCTGTACACCCTTTTATCTATCTTCTGTACTTTCAAGCTATATCCTTGTGTGCAATAAAGTATATTCTATTCTATTCTACTTTTATTCGATGCTCTTGCGGTGAAGGTAAACATTGTGATGAAACCTGCACGCACACTCCTGCGAAATAATTCAAAGGTTGTGTGTGAAGTTGACCAACCCGCACTGGGGCAGCGTGGTCGATGATCACCCTAATTCTGGGCAGGCTCCAGCCCCTCGGTGGGGACGTATGTGAGCTGTTGATGATGATGATGAAGTAACAAACTAATGAGATTTCTTATAAACATCATGAAAACAGCTTAATTGAAGCTTATGGTTACAAAATGAAAGTTAGTTTCTTACCAGCTATTACATTATCAGTTTTAAATAGATTGTCTGCATGGTCTTCAGTGTCAATCAATTATTATTTGGTAGATGTTTCATTATTTATATTATTGTACTGAAGTACTTTTTAGCTGCATCTTATTTTCTGGTTTGTTATTGTTTGTTACACCTGAAATGAAATAATAGTAAGTAGAATGTTTGAATAAGTAGTACATAAAATAAGTAAAAATGTTCACCTGTTCTCGTGGGGGTTGTATTGCAAGGTCGGCAACTGACCTCACTTTGATGAAGAGAAGTACCTATAGGTACATGAGGGAGCCTATGTACCACAGGTATCCATCCAAGGAAGGCTTTTATCACTTGTTGATTTAATTCCAATCTTTCGCCATCATTCATCACTGGTGTAGTGTAATATTTACACCTCGAACCAACCACGATTTTATAGATAGGTACCTTTGTTTTATACACTAAACAAACAATAAACAACACTTTTTTGGCGGTGAACTGAAGTGAGACTTTTTGTTAATTGCGAATATATTTACAATTTTGAATACTAAACTGAGTTTCAGACTAAAACCTAGTTATAAATTCTATACGAAAAAATACGCAGCAACTTAAAACTAACATTTCCAAGAGTACGTACGTTCCAAAACGTGCGACCATCACTCGGGAGTGATAGTTCTATTCTCTTCTTTGTCTGTCCTATGAGTGCGAGCGAAATAGACTGTTCTCAAGTAATCGTTTTTGCCGTTTTGGAACGCACCGAAGGCTGAGTTCGATCTTAGATTTAAGTTGCTGCCCCCAAGAGCGATATCAGCTGATACGCTCTTGAATCAGCTTTATTAATTAGCATTTACTTAAGCTCGACATTATCAGATGAGAGCGATATCAGCTGATACGCACTCAAGCTCGGTTTTGAGTTCGATTTATAAATACAGGCCTTAGAGCAACGCCCCCACGTTCTTTATTGTACCAACGACAAAAGAGCAAATAAGTTAGTATTCTTAAGTTGGCAATACGGCGACTGTAAGAAAACACCGTTAGCAAAGTTGCAAACTCTCATCATAAGTTAGCGAGATGCAACTATGTACCGACTTTGTGCAAACAACGAGTAAGATCAGTTCACAAAGTTCGCTTTATATTTCAGTTTAAGTTTACAAAGTGTTAAGAAAATACAATAAAAAGATTCAGTAACACAGAATCAAGCGGACGGTGCATCTAAAATGCTGTTGATCAGATGCACTGTCACCTAAGTCCACTTAATGCACTTTGATTCATCAACAGAAACGAACGAATAAAACTCTAATCGTCCCCTCCAAGGGGCTTGAGCCTACCCTGAAGTACACACACGCCTTAGTTGACCATACTGGCCCAGTGGGTTGGTCGATTTTACACTAAGCCTTTGAATTTCCTCGCAGGGGTGTGCAGATTTACTCACGATGTTTTCCTTCACCGCAAGAGCGGAAGAGCGTCGACTAATATACCTATACGTTAGTCATTCTATTCGAAACAAAACACATTGGTCCGTGGTGGGCATCGAACCCGCATCTCTCAGACAGAAGACAGCGGCTCTTGCCACTACACCAACGACGCTCTTTCGACGATATTTTCTCATTGCACGCTCGCCTAGAAAATGTCTATGTTTTTTTTTATAAAGGGGCTAATTTCTAATCTATAGTTTTTTGAGAAACTCGGTTCTTCTTCAAAATCTACTCCATGCACCCCACGTTTTTCGTTTTAAGTCCTACAAGAGTACTAACACCGATAAAAATCTCAATAAAAATTATTTTATGCTTTTTAGTGCGTAAAAACGTGTTGTTAAAAAATATTTTTTAGTTAATAATTTTTACAATATTAATCACGTACCATAAGCTATTATAGAGAATGGTTACAGTATGAGTAGTCTGAATACTTTACTCACTTCATGACAGATAAAAAATATGAACATTTGATACGTACGCCCAAGCTGCTTAAAAAGATATTTAGGGCAACACACGCGTACCTACTCTGAGGCCATTTCATTTGTAGTTTTTGCTGTGATGGCCGACGACAGAAGGAATTAATATTCCTGTGTGACGGATGAGGTGGCGCGTTTTTGTCATCCGCGCCATTTTGTGAAATATCTTCCGTAAATGAGATAGTTTTTGTGGCAAAAAGGTGGGAAAACTGTTCGGAGGACTGATGAAGACATTATCACCAGTACTTAATACTCTCCGTCTAGCGTTGTGAATATTTTTATGGAAATTACATGTATTCTATAAGTATACCTATATTGATATTTTTAGGTTTAATCTCACTAAGTAGCTGGGTAATATTTGACGAAATTATTTCAAAAAGTCCAGTTTCTTTAAGTTTAGAGCGTCTGTGGTCTAGTAGCTATTAAGTCAACTGAAAGCACTCTTTTGAAGAAGAAATTTTACAAACTGTTATGCCTAGGGTAGGAATTATAAAAATAAAATGGCGCTTTTTTTATATACTGTAATCCTATCATGAATTTAATACATTACTTGAGATTTATTAGAGATACGACGACAGCAGTTGCAGCGCGAGCGTGCGATATATCGTTTTTGTGAAGTCAATCGATGCCCTTTATGCGGCTGCCGAGAGATGGCGCTGCAGGGTTTTTAAAACTCTGTATCGATTCATTTTTCCCGCTTGTTTATAGGTGGAAGGATCCACTTAGCCAAACTATGCTTAATTCAGTAAGACCCGGTAGGGGTCATTCTTCTCCGACGCGCTTCTCGCCCTGGCAACGTTCTGGGCCGCGGTCCGAGCCCGTCTGAGGGCGCCCCCAGATACGTTGTCATAAATTTCCTAAGGGGTACGACCCTTCTGCTCCCCCACAAGTCCGCGCCCACTATATTACCACTCTGGTATAAATAGTGATTAGATCCGTAAAAAAAAAAAAAAAATTGCCAAACTATGCCCCGTTGGTCAGTTAACGTTTTGAATTTTTGAAAGCCTGTCTCAAATTGCAGAGGCAGGTCCTTGTAGCATAGACAGAGAAGCTGCCCTGCGCTGGTAGTTTACGAAATTAAGTGCACCAAGAAACGTGAAGATCGTGCGTACCTACATGCAGAGCAGAGTTTTAACCCAAAAAAAATGCTGCATGCGGTTTTGGTGTGTGCTATTTAGGAGCCCGCTAAAGCTCTGCTCACCCCTTCGGGGATACGAACGTGATATTATGTATATGTATGTTTACAAACAAACTGCGTAAGGTAACGCAAAGTAACTCGGTGCGCGAGTCGGATTCGCATATGGCCGGTTTTTTGAGTTATATATTATCCATCTAAAGTTGTAGGTTGTAGACTATAGTCGGGCCACTTTATGAAGCGACTTTTGAAGGATGTCATTGTGACGTAAATAGTGATGTCCCGTAGTGTATTGGTTGACTTTAAAAAAAATACAGGTATTTAAAAAAATGCAGGATCAGAGTCCAAAAGAGAGCCGAACCGTAAAATAATACTTTGAGAAACCGAAAAAAAAACACATGTAGCCACTGCGCACGAAAACGAAAGACTGACTGACTGAACCGAAACATTAACAAAACTACACGGTATAACTAATTATCTTTTCTCAGAATTTTAAGTACAAAAGACGCCGATGCACCCTACACAATCTCAACAATGATAGATAACTAAATACCTATACTCAAAAGTAACTTTTGAGCGTACTCACGTTATAACTGCTATCAGGCTGGTACTGATAGTGACAACACTGGGAATAAAAAAAAAAAAATATTACGGCCGACGTAACTTTTACGCGTCGGCCTAATATTTTTGTTATAGCTTTTTTAAATTGTTGCGCTCACATAGCAGCTGTAATTTATCATAGAAGTAGTGTAAAATTTAAAGTTCTTTGATTATATCTTGTAACTCCCCGACCCTAATGTAAATTAAAACTATGTAGAACAACGTGTGTCTGTTGTAAGACATAGAGAAAGTTATAATAAAAGATTCGAGACGAATTAAGAGAATTTTTGTTTTTTTAATACGTTCTTGTAATGAATGTTTTTAATTTTATTACGTTCTTGTAATGAATGTTTTTAATTTTAATACGTTCTTGTATTGGACATTTTTGATATTTCTAAAATTAATAACTCAGAAACTAAAAGAGATAATGCAAAACTAAATGCATACTTGGGGTGCATAGACTGAGATACGTTCGCATTGTGAGTTTCAGAAATATCGAACAAGTTTAGGAAAAGGGCCTGTTGACCTAGCGCGTACCGTCGTTGCGTGTCGCCAATATACATGGTGGGAGGCAGTCGGCCGTCTAGGAATAGATGGCTGGCGGAACGTTAAGTTCAAGAAAATTGACATTATTATAAAAGTGCAAAAATAGACTAATATAAGTCTATACTTGGAAAGCCAAGTGAAATAATTGCCGAACCTAAAGTCGCAGGCGCTGCACAGCCTCTCACTGCCTTTCGACGGGATTTCGGTCCCTGAAGACTGGCGTGCTGCCTGTTTGATATGGGAACGGTTAATCATGCCTCTATGGATGACATATCCCATCCGAGATGGTCAAAAATGAAAATCAAGGGAATCATAGGCTTGACGCACCTAGATGACCTAATGAAAGCGGACACGGCCGCTGGATCAAACTGATCACATAATGCACTATATTTGACCGTCTCATAGAGAGCCCTTATCTGACGCATGAAGACGAGGTATAACTATCGCTGCTATGATATTGTTGGCACTGCATGTCTAGCTCTGAACCGCTGATGTATGGGTCGCATCCTAGGCGTGATAAGTACACTAAGTTTACCCCCGATAGTGGAGTTAACAATATCTTAGTGGCTACCTTCAAGACGCAAGTCTGTGGAGAGATTTCCGTATCTGACCTATGAAGATGTGGAGTAACCATCGGGCTGCTATGAATGCCGCTACCACTGTATGTCTAGCTCTGAACCGCTGATTGACCGAAGACGCATACAGCGACTTGAATACATAGCCGCGGATGGGGACTTGTCCACATCCGTGCGCGGTGGACCTCAGACTGATTAGTGTCGATGATGGTCTTTCAAGTCTTAACCCCGATAATGGAGATAGCGGAGGACATAGTGGCTTCCTTCAAGACATATGTCTGTGAAGAGGCATACTGGAACGAGTTTATTAATTGAGAACGAGAAACTGGACGTGGACTGCTCTGGCTAATATCATCATGTATGATTTATTACTGAATCAACTGTGCGATGTAATATCGACACATATGGTTGCAAGGAGAGGAGGCTCATAGTCCAGCAGTGGACTGGACGAGCGATGATGAAGGCTGTAAAGCTATATTCAGAGCGATAGCTGAAATGAGTCTTTAGATTCATATGCGGTCTCAGGCACGGAGACACGCGGCAGAGATATGTATATATGGAGATATGAAGTTGGAGCAGATCTGCCCTGGCAGTACCGTTCAGATAGACGGAGAGCCAGTATGCAGGAGCAATCCAGATATGAGACCCACAGTCAGTAGCAGCTGTGAGGTCATCCCTTCGAGCTTGCTCGTTGGAAGATGGTTTACCATCATAGGCGCTGGTTCACGTGTGGACTATCCTATAAACACACCCTTGAACGCAATACGTTGGACACTTCGGTGGAAGACGGGATTAGCCTCCCAAAAGGTTACCACAACGGCTCAGCCGTATCGGGAACGCTACGGCTAGTATCGATTGGACGTAGTCCACTAGCTTCGGCTTACCACGAGAAGCTTATGCTTTCAACGAAGGGACTTTGGTCTCCATCCAACGCTTAAGGCGCACCGGTCGGACCAGAGTCCGCTGTAGACAATCCTTCGGGGTTGTCTATTATTTTAACCTTTTTCCTACACCTCTGTGGTGAGGGGAGGACAGGAGCATTCTGAAGGACAGAGTGGGAAGTGACTCACAGAGAGCGCGTTGGTGGAGCGTTTATTCTCACTCGTCTCGTAAATGCTTTAACAGTTAGTTTGCTGTAAAGGTGTGAGCGTATCGGGTCTTTGCTGCTAGACTGCTGTCTTGCTCGGGATCTGGGGTCTTAGCAATCAACTAGCTGAAGGAACTAAAACTAGTTCCTTCGTCAGGGCTGGATCTTGCTAGATCTTGCTGGATCCCTTGTGTGATGGTAGTATGGAAGACACAGAGAGATTATGTAACTGTATTTTTCAATACGGTTGACATAGCTTAAGGAAAAGGGTATCCCGGTGCGTAGAGCTAGGATGGTCGTCTCCAGGTAGTATCATTAGAGAAACTTGGTTATTGATCATTCTGTTGAGGAAATGCCACTCAACGAAAGTTCCTCTAAGAACTAGAAGTTCTATTCAGAACTACAGACGACACACCCGTCGCCGGCTCTAAGGACTCGCTGAGACAGTCCTGGAGCCATCTTTTTATACCTTTTAAATTACATATATCATGTAATAATCCTTGTGATCCATTTCAGGAATCTGGGCTCTTATTGCAGAAGTAATAAACTTCGAAGTTCTTTTCAGAATACGAAGTTAGTATTGCTTAATAAAGTCGCTGGGATTTCCTGGTGACTTTATTCTTTCAGTCAACGAGCATGGGTAATCAGGAGTAGGCTGCTTGCCGGCTGGCAACTGATACTCCTGTGTTCGGGCGAGAGATAGGGACAAATCAGTATATAGGAATAACATAGAAGTTGAGTAGGCGACTCTATGTGTAATTCCGCAGTTAGAAAACATAATATAAAGACGATCACATTGTAAATTTCTAAAAGAGTTTGGGTTACTCTCACAACGTAGTAAGGATCTGTTATTAGATGATCAACGGCCAATTTTGATTATTATTTTAGAGATGAGATGTTCAGTTACAATCTGAGAAGTATGCTTCAAAAGTCCATCTTTTCTTGTTTTTTATTTGTACGCTAGTACAAGGTTATCGTTCTTTGGTAAGTACATGAAACTTAAAAAATCGCTTCATAAAGTGGCCCGACTATAGGGCCGCTGCCTCCTGCCCGGGAGACGCGGGTTCGATCCCTACCACGTACCAATGTGTTTTCGAATTTCGAATTCATATGCACGTTTATTCGACGCTCTTACTGTGAAGGAAAACATCGTGATGAAAGCTGCACACTCCTGCGAAAAAATTCAAAGGTTGTGTGTGAAGTCGACCAACCCGCACTAAGCCAGCGTGGTCGACTAAGGCCTAATCGCCCTATTTCAGGGTATGCTTGAGCCCCTCGGTGGGGACATAATATATGTGCTGTTAATGATGATGAATGCAATCTTTTGAGACAAACGAGCAAATGTGTAAGGCTGGAGAGCAAGCTTCAAAGATGCTTTTAATAGAGCACGTGTGCTGTACCAAACAACCAGACGAGCATGCTAATCCACTCCCTTTCTGTGATCGAAGAATCCACTACACAGATGGTAATGCTGATAACATTCCTTTACTATTTCTGGGTGTTGCGGATATAACGATTTTACTACCAAAGGTGGTTGGCCAATACAATCTTTCACCGTTGTTAGGTCGCGCACACAATGTTGCTGAAATACGAGGGTAAGACAAAATGTACCGCATACTGTTAGTAATGATAATGATAATGATAATTTATTTCAAATTAACTTGAGTACAGTACAATAAAGATTTACAGTGGCCCCCACACTAGGTAAAACCTGTATCGTGGGCGACCAACACCAGGTTACAAATTTTGATATAATACCTACTACTTTACTAATTTGGAGAACGTATAAAATGAGTCTAATTTAAAACAAACAAGCAAAAAGAAAAGAAGAACTAAATTAAGGCAAAACAAAGACTATAATAAATCTGCGATACCCTTGCAGGGAGATACAGTTATACTAAAATAAAATACAGTGTAATTATTAGAATAAACTACTCGTAATAAATGTAAATATATACTTAAACATTTAAAATAAATTGTAAAATTATATGTATACATAGTTGTTTGTACATACTATTATATAGGTATAGATATAATATATATGTATTTATATTTATACTAGTATTTATAAGTATGTAATTAATAATGTACAGTAATATAAGCAAACAATAATCGGTAGTAAAGCGTCAAAAATAACAATAATTTTACTAATTAAATTATATCAACTAACAATTTTAAGGATTGCCTCAGTGCGGTCATAGTTGAGCGTCAGTAACCACTTCGTTATTTCGCTCTTGACTTCATGCAGTAAGCTATTGCGACAACTGCAGGTTAGGTGGTTACCATTAGTTTATTTTTATTACTATTAGGTATTAGAATATGTTGGATTGTGAGTGTATAGCCCGCTTTATAAAGCATAGATTACTTTACTTTTTAAATCGACTATTGTCAACTGGCAACATTGTCTTTTCGCTCTATGAGCTCGCTGGTCCCTTTTTCTCGTTTCCCTGAACTTTATGTGGAATATTTGTAAATTGTTTAGCATGATACTATTTGCTGTATTTTTACCCAAAGATATTATCCGGAATAAAGGAACAAATAGTGTTGACATATAAAGTGATTTTATTTCGTAAGAAGCAAACCAATCATCTCCCACGGCTATACCTGACCACGAGGAGCTGACCTGGCTCGCTACAGGTATTAACAGAATATAGGTAAAATAAACAAAAATAACATGTTAGAGCAGATTTCCTGCAAAACTACAAAGACCATGCCATACCAATATGGTGTGCAATAAATAATTTGAATTTGACAATGCATAGACACGTTCATTTTCAATCATGACAGTCATAATGTTAACGTTTTTATTTCTGAAGCACGGAAATAGTCGTTATAAATACTTGCTATTTTAAAATTTTATTGCGTCCAAACCAAGGTTATGGCACAGAATTTATTAATATAGTACCAGAATGGCCACTCACCTCCTCCCGCCAATCGGCGTTACCTCGTCCCGCCCCGCAGTTTTGACATTAGAGTGGGCGAGCGCAGTCACTTCGAAAACTTTGTTAACCAAATAGTGAGTGAAATAACAAAAAAAAATGCGGAAGAGTTGCACTGTGTTTGGGTGCCTTTTGACTCGGCGGGACCGGTCGCTTTTGAGGTACCTTCTGGGCAAACTCGTTCCATCATCGACCACATCTCGTCCCTCGCGGACCTGATTGTGGTCAAGAGTAAGCCCATCAACTAATAAAAAAAAAGATCCTTGGGGGAAGTCTTTGTCTAGCAATGGAAGTCTTTCGGCTGAGATGATGATGATGATGATGATTTGATTACAGTCACCTAATGAAAAGCGAGATGACTACATTGAATGTGCATGTAACAGAACTTTTCCATCACTAAGGTCACACGATCACTGTAATACAGATATTGAGAGGAGTACTTCACTCCCCAGCTGTATGAACCAAAAAAATATGCAATGCGTTTAGAACTAAATAAGAGAAATCCAACCACGTGAGGGTGGTAACATTCCCGAGGCGGGATAAGATGATGGAGTGCTTCTTCTTCTTAGCGAGTCGATGGCAAATCGAATTTTATAATGTTGTAGCCCAGAATGTGGCCACTTGGACGGTGAATTGTGTGGCGTCCAACAAATCTTGCTATGTTTATTTTGCTATGGAGTGCTGCTTTGTGGCGATGCTCCTAGCTATGAAGTATGTTGCGCATCGTCGTTATTGCGCTACCGATACAAATAAATATATATTTTTTTTCATTGTGAACTAACCCTTACCAATTGCGATGCTAGTGGCATCTAGCGAACTATATGTTTGATAGTTTGATTTACCATCAGCACCACTCGTGAATAGCAATAGGGCAACACGTGTTGTCTAACCGTTTTTATACGTGCCACGCTTTGACTACATTGAACAAGGTAGAAAGCTTTCTGAAAATGCATAAACAGGGTGTAACGAAGGTCTCCTCAAATGGCATCCTATGTTATAACATCCTATGGAAATAAATAATTTATTACATCACTTAGATCCGTCATTACATTTTTTTAGGTGAGTTCACTAACACAATGGCGGAATCTGTGGAGAAGAGCTCACCGAAGAAACTCCACAGTCGTCGCATATTTTGCGTTTCCTTTTTAGGGTTCCGTAGTAAAAAAGGAACCCTTAATAGTTTCGGTCTGTCCGTCTGTCTGTCTGTCTGTCTGTCTGTCCGCGGCTTAGCTCAGAGACTCTTAGTACTAGAAGGCTGTAATTTGGCATGGATGGATATACATATGAATTATGCCGACAAAGCTGAAGAATAAAATTTAAAAAAAAAAAATTTTTAGCGTTGCTCTGGTACACGTCATGAGGGGGTTATTTTTTTTACACGATTACCTTATAGTGTGAGGTATCGTTGGATAGGTCTTTTAAAAACAATGGGGGTTTGCTAAGACCATTTTTTGATGCTAGTGTAAGTTTTAGAAATATTCCGTTTTAAAGTGCTTATTTTTGTTAAAGTCAAGTTTCCCCCCCTCTACCAGCGAAACCGTTGTATATGGAAACGTGAAAAAAATCATGGTAGTAGTGTATATGATGAATTTAAAAGGAAAACTATCAACTACAGGTTATCGAATAATAGACCAACTTATAAAAAGTACTAGTACAAGTAAGAAATTTGGTACTACAAATATCATAGAAAAATATTTTGATGAATGATAGAAGGCTGTAATTTGGCATGGACATACATATTAATTATGCCGTCAAAGCTAAAGAATAAAATCTTAAAAAAAAAATTTTGGGGTTCCTCTGGTACACGTGAAGTGGGGGTTATTTTTTAAATTCACGATTACCTTATGGTGTGAGGTATCGTTGGATAAGGTTTAAAAAAATAATGGGGGTTTGCTAAATAGCTATTTATGCAACTGTTGCATAATGAGGGGTATTTAACATGAGTGTGGTTTATGAAACGAGCGCAGCGAGTATACACGAGTGTTAAATACTAATTATGTACAGTTGCATACAATAGTTTATCTACACTCATACAACAAATTTAAATTAAAGACAAAATAAAGTATGTAATCATTGTTTATTGTAATAATTATTGACATTACAAACGTTAATGGCGCGAAAATAAATTTGCAGTAATATCTCACCGCGCATGCGCGCCGCCAAGGTTGCGTTCCGAAACACGCTAGTGTGCTCAAATAGCAAGCATCTGCGTAAAAATAATAAAAAAAAACTTCATTTTGTTACAACTTTGCGATAACGAAATGAAATTTGTATGGATCCTTAGTCACGGCTCCATCGAAAGGTATATCATTTGCTTAGCGTTTCTGATAAGTAAATGAAGGATTTACGACATGAGTGTAGATAAACCATTTTTCGATGCTAGTTTACGTTTCAGAAATATTTTAAGTGCTTATTTTTGTTAGAGTCAAGTCCCCTCCCCCCCCCTACCAGCGAAACCGTTGTATTCGGAAATGTGAAAAAATTCACGGTAGTAGGTAATGTATATGATGAATTTAAAAGGAAAACTATCAACATCATGTAGGCTTTACAGGTTAACGAATAATATATCAACTTATGAAATGTACTTGTACTAGTAAGAAATTTGGTACAAATATCATAAAAAAATACTTTGATAAAGTTTAAACTGTCTATGTAGTAAATTTAAGTACGAGAAACGTAAAAAAAAGGTGAAATAAGTAGGCTTAGGCTTGACAGGTTAACGAATAAAATACCAACTTTAAAATGTACTTGTGCTAAGTAAGAAATTCAGTACAAGTATCATAGAAAATGACTTGATGGAGTCCGTCTATGTAGGTAGTAAATTTAAGTAGGTATTAGAACAGTAAAAAGATTGCGAAAAATTAAAATCATAACATCATTTACTAAAATAATTTCATAACCTATTTACCTTATTTACCAGTAAATTTTAAATGTGTAACAATCGCGAGTTGCCAATGGAACATTCGAAATATTCGAATAAAACTATTTTGAATTTCGAATAAAGCGCGCCGCGCCGCGGAGCTTATGGCCCTGCGAGGCTTGCGCGCGGGGAGTCGATGTATGTAACAAATAGAGCGGCAGCCGCACTCATTAGCGCGAGCGACTAGCTGTTCGGATGTGCCTCGAAATCCTACCTATTAGATTGCAATTATTAGCACTTTGAATATTCAATTTTTTTGATTATTTTTGTTAGAATTAAGTATACTAACATATGAAAGACTTGAAATTACAATACTGACTATTTCTCTTTCATTTCCAGTTAGATATTCCATAAACTATTATAATTTTATTTAGCAATTTAGTCTAGCCTACTTTTATTTCCAAAAACTTAGTTCTCAGTGGAGCAATTTTCATTCGTAGTACTTACATAATATTGTAGATACAATTAAATATAGGTACTACCTATATAATAAGTTATAGGTACGTTTCTTTTTAAGTTTCTCTTTAGCTATTCTTTTGTTAGATGTTATTTTATTTAGCAATTTAAAGTCGTATATGTACTTACTAGCCTTCTCTTACTTTCAAAAACTTTACTCTCAGTGGAGCGGAGCACATTATTATATTTGTTTTTCTTCATTTATAATAAGTATATTTAGGCTCATAATAATAATAATAATATAATATTTTAGTTTGTTAAAGTAGTGATTAATAATAATTCTTCTCGTGTTTACTCGTCATTGATTTCTAATAATCTGTAGCTCGCACCAAAGATACAATTTTAGTTGTTCCTTTCTTTTAGGTACGTAATCCATTAAACGTAGAGTAATACTTTTTTTTTGTTAAAATATTATCTATACTATTATTATAAAGAGAGAAGTCTCAAATTCCATATTTTGAGGGGGAAAGTAGGGTTAAATGTTTCTATGGAAAGTCCAGTTCTAAAGTTAGGAAATTGAAAATTTGGATTTAGGCTAAGATTAGTATGATTTGACACGTCTTTTAGGATTTTTTCGAAATCCCTATTTGAAAAGGGAAGTAGTGATTAAATTTTGTTTGGAATGTCAGCCATTTTTAAAGTTAGGAACTTAAAAAATCGTATAATAATAAGACTGAAATATTCGGTTCGAGTTCCGAAATGTTTTTGAATCCTCCTTAGAGTAGGTATTTAAAAAAATTATAAAAAACGAGCCTCCTCCATTTTGAAGTTGCTTAAAAATGTGTATTAATCTACCCGTGCGAAGCCGGGGCGGGCCGCTAGTAAATAATATAGTTATAAAGTAGTAATACAAATTAATTCATTGATTAATAATTTTATTTTGTTGTGTTGACTCGCATAGCAAAGTTAACTACTTTCAATCTGTTTATGTAAGGCAAGGTAGAGTTTTTCATTACTTATTAGCTCCGTGTGCTAACTTTTGCATATTAGGCAACTACAGAACTCTACACTTTGCGTGGTCCGACACGTGCTTGGCCAGTTATTTAATTAATATATTGTCCATTACAAAATTAATGCTTATTATATATCGAAAAAGCCTGCTACTCAAACAATCTATTCCCATGGACATCTGTCCTCTAAGTAATCAGATATCCTATAGTTTATACCTTTTTTATACAATTTCTATTTTATAATTATTTTAAACTTGTAAAGGCAAGTTTTTAATATCAGTAGGGACCTTATTGTAATAGCGTATACAATTGCCTTTAAAAGAATTTCAATATGTAGTCGGCTGACATAAGCAACCAACTTGTCTTTATTGCTAGTATTAAAATTGTGTATATCACTGTGCTTCTGAAAATTACTTATATTTCGTTTTATATACACAAGATTGTCATAGATATATTGAGACACAAATGTCAGAATATTGATTTCTTTAAACTTTTCCCTCAGTGACACTCTAGGCCCTAATCTATAAATTGCACGAACAGCCCGTTTCCGCAAAATAAATATACTATTAGCATTTGCAGCGTGACCCCAGAATAAAATACCAATTTGAACCCAAAACGTCCATAATGAATGAGTTGAACGCGCGACCACTCAGCCACAGTGGCTGAAGTGCCATTTATTTTTGTTTAAGAGGAACACAGGTTTTTCACTTTCAATATCCGTTTCCTTAGCAAAAAGTTGAACAACAAATTCATCCGTACCTTTTCCTGGTCAAACCTAATATCTCAGGTCAAGGTCACAGCTCAAGTGGGTGTATCAGGAGTGGGCAAGCTCGTAAATAAGAAACGAGCAGAAAAATTGGGTTTCCCTCGGGAGCTGATGTACGAGTACTTCGGCCGTAAATGTCGGCGCGATGACGAAGGATAGCTTGAATTAAATAATTTAATATTTTTCATAATTCATTTTCTGGGTAAGTCATCTTCTAAATAGGTCAATTTCAAAGGACGTCATTGCATGAAAAAACATGTTTTTTAGGGTTCCATAGCCAAATGGCAAAAAACGGAACCCTTATGGATTCGTCATGTCTGTCTGTCTGTCTGTCTGTCCGTCCGTATGTCACAGCCACTTTTTTCGGAAACTATAAGAACTATACTGTTGAAACTTGACAAGTAGATGTATTCTAAAATAAAAATTCTAAATAAAAGCTCTTTGAGCGAATCACTTAGTATAAATTATTCATTTGCGCTTTCTATAAGACTACGACACACATTCCGCATTCTGCACTCATAATCTCATATTTTATTTTATTTACAAAGACACCCATTCCTACACATTCTCACGTGCACACACACACGCTCACACACACTCACATACACACACACACACACACACTTACACACGCATTTATACACAAATATTGGAGTAGCTGCCAAACATGTCCTTAGCTCTTAAGTTTACTAATGTAACAAAGTACATCATATGGGAAGACACTGGAGCTTGTAACACAGTTTTTAACTAACACAAGCTTCAGGGTTTAATATTCTGAGACATTGTAAAGTTACAAATAAAAAAATTATTATTATTATTATTATTCTGTGAACCGCATTAAGATTTTCATACAAAAAAAAAATTTTGGGGGTTCCCCATACATAGAACTGAAACTCAAATATTTTTTTTTCATCAAACCCATACGTGTGGGGGTGTCTATGGATAGGTCTTCAAAAATGATAGTGAGGTCTTCAAGAATGATATTGAGGTATAAATATTCTAATACCATTTTTTTCTAAACTGAATAGTTTGCGCGAGAGACACTTCCAAAGTGGTAAAATGCGTGTCCCCCCCCCCCTGTAACTTCTAAAATAAAAGAATGATAAAACTAAAAAAAATATATGATGTACATTACCATGGAAACTTCCAACGAAAATTGGTTTGAACGAGATCCAGTAAGTAGTTTTTTTAAAATCGTAAATTGTAAACCGCGGCTACTATCTAGTCGTTACGGAACCCTTCATGGGCGAGTCCGACTCGCACTTGGCCGCTTTTTTTAAATAATTGATTAATAATATGTCCCATTCCCAGCTCTGTCTCTTTGATGTTTATCGGCGGCTAGCACGTGTTGATGCATTTGCGAATAATGTAATTACAAGTTTTCTTTTTAACCGACTTCAAAAAAGGAGGAGGTTCTCAATTCGTCTGTATTTTTTTTTTATGTATGTTATTAGATATCTCCGCCAATTGTTAACCGATTTAACTAATTCTTTTTTCATTCGATAGGATTTACTTTCGAGGTGGTCCCATATTTATTTCGTCAAGATCTGATGGTGGAACATGAGGTAAAACTTGGAAATTCCTCAACGGAATGTAGCATTCGCGTCGTTATTCGTCTATTCTTTTAGTCATATCTCAGTCAGTTTTCAACCGATTTTGATGATTCTTTTTTCATTCGATAGAACGTGCTTTAGGGATAATTTGTCAAAATCTGATGATGAAATAAGAGATAAAAGCGGAAACTCCTCAACCAGTGATAGCAACATGCATAGCGCGCGATACCATTTGTGGTGGAATGTTGCTAGGCAACGAAATAAATTTGTTTTGTCAGTTTGCTGAAAATCTACGTTTCCGTTGTTCTATATAAAATTATATTATTCGATTTTATCACATTTTTTGGCGACCATGACAGGACAAGAACCTGCTCGGATATTGTATTGGATATCACAAATAATTTTGCTTCTATGGCCGAGTGGTCGAGTGTTTTACTCTCTTTACGGAGGTTTCGGGTTCGAATCCCGGTGAAGACACTCTTAAACGAAAATGTCCTTGTGAGACTTTTTTCAGTCTAGTTGGGACATTGCTGCCCGAACCACCTGATTGTCTGAAAAGAAAGATGATTCCATGATTCGGAAGGCACGTTAAGCCATGTGTCTCGGCTCTAATATCTACAGAAGGCGTCGTTACTCGTGCTAAGTCAGTGGGTTTTGACAAGGGCCCGGTACTATATTAACTGTGTGAGGGTATGTGAGGTTGGTTGTCGACCTTACAATCCACAATATGAAGAAAAAGAAGAAGCCAGCCTACGTTCAGTATCTGTATGTAATCAGCTAACGACAGACTTTCAAGATACCATCTCAAACCTGAAACTCCTTACGAATAGCCCAAGTATCGGGGTAAACTATAAGCTTATTAAGAGGGAAGAATAGTACGTGCTCGTCCATACAAAAAGAGAAAACGTTTTTCCACTTCTAAATATTTTCCAATCTCCATGATTTTTTAGTATGTTATTGACACAATGAATGACTAGGTTTATAGATTTTTATTTTTACAAAATTCGCTATAGATTCAAACTTATATAGGCACCTCAAGTAACGTAATTTTTATGATTAAAACTGTGTCGAATTAAGCCGTTTGTTGAACAAAGACAATGTTTTATTTTTTAAAACCAAACCTATGATTGTGCTGAAACGATCGACATCAAAATAAAAGTGATTTGTTGAAATTTAGTTATTGGAAGCCGTTTTCTCCCGAAATGGGAATTTCATCAAGAAAAGTACCTATTGTCAGTCGCGAGCTGCAACGCTCTCGCTCTCTCTCCCGGGGGCATGAGCGCACGAGCGATAGCAAATGTTTTCCTAAATATCTATTTCGTTAGGATCGCGAAGCTATTCTTTCCTCTTAGCATTGTCAGTTTAGTGGCCAGCTGGACTACTAAATGACCTCTTACTTCGTAGCCTCTTACCCAGTTTAACTTATGTTATTTTCGAAACAATCATTAATAATATAATAAACAACTAAACGCGCTTGCATAGCACGAAAGACGCAGTCTAAACTAAGCAAATACCAAAAATACGAGAGTATAATATCTTTGTACTGAAACTGTTAAATAACAAAACCTAGCTTTGGATAATGAAGAAAAATAATAGGATATGTGTCGAGGTTAGGATTAATTACTTACATAAAATATATTGAATGAAACACTGAAAATCATAAAATAAAAATAATTTTAACAAAAAAATAGAAACCTCCTTCAAATTACCTTATATGGTTATCTCCACTAAAAATTAACAAATAAAATAACATTCCAGATGGAACATGAAAAAAAATATTGCCAATATCCTCAATTAAGTAGATAGGTAGTGTATTAAGTAAATATTTAGAATTTTGTACTTCCTTTTGGAGTCGGTGCCAGCCAAAAAATCGTCGATTAGTCGTGGGCAACTGTTTTAAGTCGTCGTCGTCGTTAAGTCAGTACATATTTCTATATGACTATCAATAAAATTCTTTGATAGTCTATGATATAATATTTTGTTGTGCTGCGCGGGATGCAATGCCGCACCCGACTAAACGCAGGGAAAACGTCAGGAGCGGCTACCAAAAAAGTCTGGGTAGGTTTCATTCGATAAATTAATACTCGTAGTTTCGTCATCTACAATTTTTGGCTGGCACCGACTCCAAAAGGAAGTACAAAGTTCTAAATATTTACTTAATACACTACCTATCTACTTAATTGAGGATATTGGCAATATTTTTTTTCATGTTCCATCTGGAATGTTATTTTATTTGTTACTTTTTAGTGGAGATAACCATATAAGGTAATTTGAAGGAGGTTTCTATTTTTTTGTTAAAATTATTTTTTATACTACTTACTACTTGATTAAATTAAGAGGTATATAACTCGTTATTTACCGAAGTTGACAACATTACCGACAACGCGCATGTATTTAAATGAAATTAATAGGATTATTAACTTTTGGATGTTACATCTCTTAGTTTCGTCATTACATTTTTTTGGGTGAGTTCACTACACCAATGTGAGGACTCTGTGGAGAAGAAGTCACCGAAGAAAGTCCACATTACGTCGCATCTTCGCGTTTCTTTTTTTGTCAAATGATAGTATAGTCATTTACAAAATTTATGCGTGATGAAATAGCCTGTCATTCAATAAATCTATCCCCATGGATATCTGCCCTCTAAATAATCAGATATTCTTTATACAATTTTTGCTTAAAATAGCTTTGAGTTTAGAGGTAATTTTACAACTACTGAAGTGACACTTCTATCGAGTTAAGTGGTCACACCTGTCAGTTCAGTGACAGCTACCGGCTCGTTTAGTAAACAAATGACGCACGATCCAAGTCTTAATTGGATTGTGACCGACGCCACATAATTCAAGTAATGGTTAATCTTAATGAAGTTGTTGTTTACAATTAAGTACTTACTTTAACTGTCTCGTGAAGTATTTGGCAGGATTGTGATGTAATTTGACTCTACTAATGTCTGTCTTTGGGAGAAACACTGAATTATTATGTTTACATGGATTTAGAGTAACTAGGCCATTTTTAACCCCCGACGCAAAATAGGGGTGTTATAAGATTGACCGCTATGTGTGTCTGTCTGTGTGTCCCCCGACGCGACATTATAGCGTCATTTCAACGAGGAAACCAAATCGTGCCATCAATCAATTTCTATACTAAAATTAAAATATATAGGTGAAACAACGCGGACGCAGCCACGGGCGAATTGCTGCTAGTAGAAAATAGACACATTTAGATGGAAATAATAAGAGAATCATAAGAACGTCGATGGTCTAGTGGCTAGGGCCGCTGCCTCCCGTCCGGGAGATGCGGGCTTGATCTCCACCACCACGTACTAATATATTTTCGAATTTCGAATTCATATGTACGTTTATTCGACGCTCTTATGGTGAAGGAAAACATAGTGATGAAACCTGCACATTCCTGCAAAGAAATTCAAAGGTTGCGTGTGAAGTCGACCAACCCGCACTGGGCCAGCGTGGTCGACTGAGGCCTAATCGCCCTAATTCAGGGTAGGATCGAGCCCCTCGGTGGGCACGTATAATAATATGAGCTGTTGATGAGATGGAAAGAAAAGTCTGTTGAAAGCATAGAACAATGTTGAAAGTACTGTAGCATCGGGCCTCGTTGGTCTGAGTGCCATGCAGTTTGATACTGGCGATAATATTCTTTTTATAATATATTCGTTCTCTTTTTAGCTATTCAGTTTAGAAAGAGAGCGATAGAAACTTCACACGGGCGGGGCCGTAGAGATTTGACATTCTCACCTGCCGTCCGCCGTCGTGTGCGGACGATTGTATGTCCCTCAGTACAAGCTCTGTGATTGTGATGTGATTTGAATATAGTTTCTGTTCTAAAGAAGTGTCTTTTATATTTTAAGTGGCGGCTCTCTGCAGGAGAGTCGTTACAGTAATATCCTCCATGTTGAAAACTTAGAGCGTACAAGACACAGAATCCTAGACAGTTGTGCAAGCAAACAACAAACAACATGGAGACAGTTCCGCAAACCGAACTATTTCACAGCTCAGACATAGAGCAGGCTCCAAACGAATATTCGAATGTGAAATATGTTGACCGCAAAACATTTTTGTTTTAGATTCAAAGTTCTAAATACACAATTAATTTAACAAGTTTTGAATTTATTTGTATTTATTAGTAGTAGTGTATGAAGTACAAAATGAATTACTTACAAAATTTACATTAGTGGTAGGGGAAGGGGCATGAGAAGTCTGAGATTATAAAAATACCAACTTTATTTCACTCTTGCCAAGTACCAACTGAAGGTCTGCAGTATTAAATCACATTATATCAAAATTCAGAATGCGGTCCACATTCTTTTCACACTGAACTCGACTGGGCGACTCGTCTACACCGGCTTGTTTGTATTTCTAACTCATCTAACTAGTTAGTGAACCGTTTCCCGGATCGCCTTTGTAACATTCATGTCACGTAGACCCATCACGTCCGCCGTGATTTAAGCCCAGCGCCGTAGGGACGCGAGCTTTATCCATAAACCGTAGATTTTACGGCATCCGCGACCAAATTTTTGGAAATTTCGTAAATATTTTAATTGGATTCGCACGGTGAAGTTAATAATTGAATGCGTTCGGTTTGTTCTGCTTGTAAATAAGACCCCGATACGTAAAATTGTAGATTGGTGGCAAACAGTTGGTTGTTAGTTACGAGAGATGTTTAAAAATAAAATATTCAAGAAATAAAGGAAACACATCTTATAACTTTTTATTTATTAACATGACTTCTACTGTCTTCTACTTTAGATCCTTTTGTTTTATTTTATTTTTTCACTTTGTTAATTGTTAGACTACAGACTATAATAATTGAATTACAGTCACCCGATTGTCCGAAATATGAGATGATTTCGTGTGTCGGGGAGCACAGAGTCTCGACGTGGAGACACTCGGTATATAGACACTCGACGTGGAGATACTCGACATAATAGAGACTTGACGTAGAGTCACTCGGTATATAGAGACTCGACGTGGAAATACTCGACATATAGAGACTTGACGTGGAGACACTTGGTATATAGAGACTCGACGTGGAGACGACACTCAACCATATAGAAACTCGACGTGGAGACGACACTCGACCATATAGAGACTTGACGTGGAGACACTTGGTATATAGAGACTCGACGTGGAGACGACATTCAACCATATAGAGACTCGACGTGGAGACGACACTCGACCATATAGAGACTTGATGTGGAGATGACACTCGACCATATAGAGACTCGACGTGGAGACACTTGGTATATAGAGACTTGACATGGAGACACTTGGTATATAGAGACTCGACGTGGAGACGACACTCAACCATATAGAAACTCGACGTGGAGACGACACTCGACCATATAGAGACTTGACGTGGAGACACTTGGTATATAGAGACTCGACGTGGAGACGACATTCAACCATATAGAGACTCGACGTGGAGACGACACTCGACCATATAGAGACTTGATGTGGAGATGGCACTCGACCATATAGAGACTCGACGTGGAGACACTTGGTATATATATTTGGCCGTGGTTGGTCTCTGTACGGTACAGTCTCGACACCATACATATTTTTATGCAGACGCAGACGCAGCAGCCTACTTTCGGCCACGCGCTGCAGGTGGATAGTAGATTATTACAATTACTTACTTTTGAATGCGTTACCATCTCGCGAACTAGCAACATATTATCAAGGAAAGAATCGCCAAATTATAACAGTTTTCGACCTTGCAACTTACACGATAAGAAAAATATCTTCTTCACTTTACGTGCGTGAACTTTCTTTCACTGAAGCGCAGATAGGCTCGAGCCTACCCTAAATAAAAAAAAATCAAGCGCCCAGTTTTGTGAGTGGAATTCGTTTTTCTTTTCATTCTACTTTTCATTATTATAATTCTGATATACAGACAGATAAACTCGTATTGTAATCTAATATTTATAAATAACACCCCCATTTTTTTCAGGTGTTAAAAACATTGTAACAAAATTCAGTGGTATCAAAGTCATTAATTTATATTACCCACCTACATGAAAAAAACCATGGCCTGATTTTTATTATTAGCCCTTTAGAAATAAGGGCAGCATAAAGGTTATTGACCTTGCAGGTGTGCTAACGCTTGATCGCTTCCCAGACCTATTACGAGTATAAACTGATTTAAAATAAACTACATAGTTAGTTTTTTATCGAACAAAAAAAGGATTAACCTGTTGTTAAAGGGTACTTTTTAACTATTTTGATTGATATTTTAAACGACTTAAATGCACGCACACATCTGGCTTACATAATAGCTACGTTCGTGTTTGTAAAAGGATAGGTAGAGCCGTCTACGCTTTTAACAAGAGCTGTTGCAGCTCCTAAAGCAAGCATGGAAAAGACTATTATCTATTATTGTATTATATTATCAAAATCAACATCAACGGCCCATTACAGTCCACTGCTGAACTGTGAGCCTCCTCCACTTGAGTGGAGGGTTTTGCCATAATCTCCCCGCTTGGCAGGCGGGTTGGAGATCGCAGATTAAAAGGTTACTGTATCAGAGAGCGCTGCTGCCCGTTCCCTGTTCAATGTGTAGTCCCTAAGTCGCCTCTTACGAAACCCACGGGAAGAGTAGGTGTTGGTGACAAATGTATTCTACTCTGCCGTCACCACACGGCGTATTATATTATATTTAGCCTAAAAGGTCCCACTGCTGGGCAAAGGCCTCCCCATTTGTCTTCTACTCATCACGGTTTTGAGCAATCTCCCACCAGTCCTGTAGATAGGTATTTAAATCGTCCCGCCATCTTTTACGGGGCCTACCTCGACGCCTGTTCCCGTCATGACGTGTCCACTGAGTCACTACTCTCTCTAAGTCTTGCCCATAGTTCCGGATGCATACGGCGAACATGTCCAGCTCAATCCCATTTCAGTTTCGCGGTTTTGCAGCCCACATCAGCTATTTTAGTTTGTGAACGTGTCGTAGCGCAGTATTAAATAATAAATAAAATAAATAAATAAAAATAATTTATTTCAGGCGTGCACCCATATTAAATTAAATTAAGTACAATTACGACATTATACAACATTATAAATAGATATTCTAAATTAAATTAAATTGAATTTATACTTTACAAACAACTAATTAATTAATTGTTAGTCGCTGGGAATGTTGAAGGCTGTACATAGGTACGTTACACGCCCCACATACAGCCCTCAACACTCCGTTGTCAGTTCTGCTAAGTCTGTCAGTAAATGACGCGAGCCGCTTTCTCATTACTACATGGAAACCATCCACCCTATGTATTTCTAACTCGGCCAAAATACTACCCTCTCATAGCTCTCTGACAAACCTTAAGTTTGAACTTATTTATAGAGGGAGAAAGAGCATCATTTCCAGTCAATCTCTCCTCGAAATTCTCCATTACGTGCCTACTAAGAAATTTCTATTACACAGTTCGGTAGAGTCCGATTTGCTCGCTACGATAAGAACCCTCTTTTAGGGTTCAATAGGTAAGATAAGGTAGTATATGCCGCAAAGTTTCTGTCACTCAGACATAATATTGCTTTATAAGAAAGGAGACAAATCAGAACTTAACAACTATCGCCCGATCAGTCTAACCTCCCATTTGTATAAGGTCTTTATAAAGCTTATAGAAAATCGTATAGGCAGGATATTAGACCAGCAACAACCTCCAGAGCAGGCTGGATTTAGACCTTCATACTCTACCACCGATCACCTCCACACCGTAAATAACATAATTGAGAAGCACAACGAGTTTCAAAAACCATTATATTTGGCGTTTGTAGATTATTCCAAGACTTTTGATAGCCTTACGCACTCAGCGATTTTTACAGCTCTTCGCAGACAGAACGTTGATGAAACTTATGTCCAGCTCTTGGAAATAATCTACACACACAGCACAGCCTCTATCAAGCTTGAACCTCCAGGCCAGAAGTTTAAAATAGAGAAGGGCGTGAAGCAAGGTGATCCCTTATCCCCGAAACTCTTTACCTGCTCCCTGGAGGAGATATTTAGGAAACTAGCGGATCCATGGCAGAACAAGGGAATCCTCATCGGCGAGAAGAGACTCACTAACCTCCGCTTTGCTGACGACATCGTTCTCTTCTCATCCACATCAGCCGAGCTCGAAGCAATGCTCCAAGACCTGAGCGTAGCGAGCCTTGAGGTTGGACTTTCAATGAACCGTACGAAGACACAGCTCATGACTAATAGCACGAAACGTGGGGTCGAGGTAGACGGGCAGGTCATGCACTACGTCGATGAGTATATTTACCTGGGCCAGATAGTTTCTTAACTTAAACTTAACGTAAACTCATCGACACGTGTATCCTGCCTATTCTAACCTACGGTGCTCAAACATGGTCGCTCACCGAGTGTCAAAAGTCCAAACTCAAGGTTTGCCAAAGAGCAATGGAACGTAGTATACTAGGTGTCACATGGCTAGACCGAATCAGGAACACCACCCTGCGTTCCCGAACTGGTATCGCTGATGTTGGAGAGAAAACTGCCAAACTCAAGTGGGAATGGGCTGGGCATGTTAGTAGAATGGGTCCGGAACGGTGGGCTGGAGTCGTTATGCACTGGGTGCCCGAGGACGGTAACCGACGTCGGGGCAGACCCAAAAAGAGATGGCGTGACGACTTGGACGCCTTTTGCGTAGACTGGACAGAACATGCGCAGGACAGAGAGTGGTGGAAAAAATCGGGGGAGGCCTTTGCCCAGCAGTGGGATCCAGTAGGCTAGTAAAAAAAAAAAATATGATTACAGATTAAACCCTGATTTATAATTAGATGGACTAAAGTGACAGCTGCAAAGGTAGTTTTTTTTTATGTTGCAAGCTGAAGATCATAGGGATGTGACATGACTCATTAAACTGACTCATTGAGCTAATTCGTTGTATCGTTGCAACAAGACACCTGGATTTAAATTTACTTAATATGGTTGTAATACGAATATAGGTATAGGTAGGTATACGTAATGTATTTTATAACTTTTCACATGTTAATTAAATAGTTAACAATAAAATAAATTGAACTGATTTATAGAAAACTTCTGTAACAAATATTTATGAGATATATAAAGTTAAAAAGTTATACAAAAAATATATTATTGCAACATAGCTCCTGTGTGAGAGCACCTAATACTCTTGAATTAGCCGAATAGTACAATTACCCGCGGAATGTATAGAATAAACGTTAATAAAAATAAAAATCTATGGCTTTGTCTACCAAAAAATTAAATCGTATTTAAAAACTTGGAGTGTGACAGTCAACCAATCGTTCATGAAATAATTCATAGAATATTTTTAATAGAAGCAAAAAATAATTCATACAATTTTTGAATGAAGGGTAGATGGATCATGCTCTCTAACCGGCGCGTGCGTCATTCGTCTTTCCACTTCGCTCGCTATTGGTCGTACGAATATTCCTTGCGCTTTCAACGCCGACTTTCGTTGTTACTTGTTGTTAAGTTTTGTTATTTTTTCATTGTTACTTGTTACGTTACGTTGCTTTGATTGAATACAGTAAAATTTGATGAACTCTAAATTTATCATACTGTTACAAGTCACTTACTCTTGCTCTTTGGATCACTCAGGCTACATCACCATTTTTTATGTTGCGTTAAATGGCAACACTCCAAACGTCACTTTAGTCCATCTAATTAAAAATCAGGGTATAGTTCTAGTAAATGTATAATAATCTCATTACACACACTGTATATTTAAAACGTTTGGCAATTATATATAATTTTCTATGTCACATAAAATACAATGTCAAATTTAAAACAAAAATACAATGACAGAAAAAAAAAAAAAAACAACAATAACAATAAAAAACCTTAGTCAAATAAGCCACCCCGAACAGCCCCTCGACCAAACGTACCCAAGATGCTCGCAGCATTGCCGCGCTGAACAGCTAGGGAGATCTGCTGCATCAGGAAGAAGCCGGAACGAGGATCCTTACCCCTCTCCCTTAACCGACGGCCAATCTCCCCCACGAGACATCTAGCCTCCGAGCACCACGGACCCGCGGTCTCGACAGCAAATGCAGCTTTCATTTGGCAGGTGGCAGGTCGCATAGGTGCAAACACATGTCGCGTCCCAGATCAGGGAGCGACCTCTCCGCCATGGAACCAACGTGAGACCATCCGGCCGCTTACCGTCCGACCGACTAGTAAATGTATATTAAGCAAAAAACTATTCATGATGTGTTCGTTACAAGGCTAGTATTTATATTATTATATTTATTAGGCTAGTATCCTATGCATATTTATTTAGTTGTAAGTATTATTGTTATCTCTGTTGGTGACCTAACAAAATTAAATAAAACAAGAGCAACTGTAGATTTTACAACTCCACTTGTAAATTATTTTTTATTGATTAAACGTTATTAATGATTTGTAGAAGTAACCAAACGTTTGTTGGCGGTAAAATACCTCTTAGTTGGCGTAATATCTGAGAGTAATCCTTACAAAAATCCCAATTTAGTAATTGAACTAGACTAGTGGCTCTGTGAGCTGTAGACCTCGCCAGTCTGTATATATCTTTTCACATTTTTTTTTCTCGACAAACTTCCCCAACCCCTTGTTTTTTTGTATTTTAAAGTTTTTTTTTTTATTTCATGTTATTTCATTCCATTTCATTTTTAGAAATGTGACCTGTAGAGGAAAACAGCCTCAGCGGTAGACCTTGTAAGCTGGCAGCCGCCATAAATCCGTCATTTTTTAAAATTTCCAAAAACTGACTTGACAAAAAAACTCGATTAATTTATCGAACCTGCTCACAAAATTTTACGAGAATCGGTTGAGAAACGCGACCTGTAGAGTGAAACAAACAAACAAATCCACAAACATATGGACATTTGGCCAAGCTGCAAATTTGGCCAAGCTGAAACAGAGACGCTTCGCTCGCTTCGCTCGCTCGGTCAATAATACACATTACAATTGAAATGTGATCGTTAGCAAAAAAATCACAACTGCTACAAAAAATCGGCTAGACTGTATCAAAAATTTGTTCTGCCAACAAAATCCCGTTATCTGAACATTCTGGCAGTATTGTAAAACATTTTTTTTTTCGTGTAGCGCATATGCGTCCAACATAAGTTAAAGAGCAAAATGAAATGGTGAAGACGTCTTTATTTCAACAAAAGACTTCTATAACACATATATTATATTATTGATCGAGCGAGTGAAGCGAGCGAAGCGTCTCCGTTTCAGCTTGGCCAAAATTTGTTTTTGTATGTCTATCTGTCTGTCTGTCCATCTGTTTTTATTCCACTCTACAGGTCGCGTTTCTCAACCGATTCTCGTAAAATTTTGTGAGCAGATTCGATCAATGAATCTATTCTTTGTCGAGTCAGATATTTGTTTATTTTTTAATTACGGTGATATGGGGGTTGCCAGCTTACAAGGTCTACCGCTGAGGCTGTTTTCCTCTACAGGTCGCATTTCTCAACCAATAAAAAATATACAATAAAAAAATTATCATCATCGGCTGATGATAATTTTGATGATGTTTTGTTTATGACTAGCAGGCTTGCTAAAGCCCACTGCTGAACATAGGCGTCTCCAATCGCACTCCAGCGCGACCGGTACATAGCCACCTGCATCCAACGAGACCCAGCGATCCTCACCAGGTCGTCGGTCCATCTCGTAGGCGGTCCCACACTGCGCTTGCCAGTACGTGGTCTCCATTCAAGGACTTTCTTGCCCCATCAGCCATCCGATCTTCGCGCTATGTGGCCTGCCTATTAAATTTATTTTATATCAAATAATTACTTATAATAAAAAATAAAATATTAATTTTAAAAAACTAATTACTTAATAAAAAAAATTGAGATAAATAAATTAAAATAAATATAAAGAGATACAGACTCGCGAGGTTTACAGCTCACAGAGCCACTAAATTAATTTACAAAAAACGCAAGACATGTGAGCAACGAGGAGTGTCTTTGGCTTTCCTTCTCCCCAAAAAAAACAAACGAACGAAATATGAATTCAAGCTTTTAATTATCTAAATATGAATTCAATTCCGGACCCAAGACACCCCTGGAAGACACCCCTGGGGGTCCATGAAATCATAATTTGAATCACACAATAAAAAAATACTTTGAAGCAATAAAGGTCTTACTTCCACTTTACTATTATTTCTGAAGTATTTTAATTAATTCACTTAGTAAAGTATTTTTTTATGTGTCTTTTAAAGACTCAGGAATAATTTTTAGACCAGGACCTTTAGTGACTCAGTCCAACTCACACTTGTCCATTTTTTGCTACAGATGGGGCTGGCTGGCTATATAATCCTTGCACGAAGGGTCACAAAGTTAGAAGCTGGTTCAAGGTCCTACGATATTGATATTTTAGTTGTAGGGATTTTGTTTATGACTCTGGGCGAAGTTTTAGGTAAAATGTGAAGGTAAAGAATATCTGTCTCGTTAGTTTTTTGCAAAGCTGCTATTTTTTTTTTAGTTGATATCGCGGTTTACTTTTATGTATATTGAGGCCTAAAAAGGCAAGCAACATCACGCCCCTTATATTATCTATCTATCTTTTGTACTTTCAAGCTATATCCTTGTGTGCAATAAAGTATATTATATTCTATTCTATTCCTTTTCAGAAATATCTTTTTGTATGTATGATATCAACCAGTTACAATTTGATTATATGTATCGATTAATTGACTAAGCCTTTAGTGTCCTACTGCAGGGCAAAGGATTTCCCTTTCTTTCTTATTCTCGATTTGAAGCCGTGTTCAACCAACACGCATCGAAGTCAATCAGGTCATCTCGCCACCTCTTTCTGGTTCTTCCTCTGTGCTATTTTGGCCCACCTTTCCGAGTGCTTTCTGGACACATGGCATGGTTAGTTTGTTTTGCCCAATAGTCTATCAGCCTTTTTCTAATATTTTTATTTACCTTGGATATTTTTTTTCTTATTTTGTTTAATATTACAAGTAATGTAACCATTGTAAATCCTATAATATATAAGGATCCTTCATAGACATGTACATTACGTACGTACGAAAATTGATGGTAATTTTTCAACGTCAGCGCCGCTTCAATCTCATATCACTCTTGTTACTTCACTTACGCTGTCATAATATCTTAAACCTACTCTGAAATTTTTCGGGAAATAGGTAAAATTTTGTCTTAGACATTTTTATGATAAAATTATCATCCTACTAGCTGTCGGCATATTAAGATCAAACCACATAGGGTAGACTCGAGCCCCTCGTTGATTAATGATATTCGACCATGAATCTTACATACTAAAATATTACAATCGTAATGAAAATTGTTTCTTGTTTCGAAGAAAACTTTGCAAATTATCGTTCAAAAAGAAAAAAATAATAATTTATATTTCAATTCAAATTGCAGACTGTGTTTTGTTTTTTGTTTTTCGCAGAGCGCGAGACGGAATAATTAAAATTATTATGAATAAAAACTTTTCTCCTCCGGAAATTCATGATTTCTACCAAGCGTATAATAAATTGAGATTTGGTGGCTCGTGATTTTTTACTATTTTATTAATGGTGATGTTGTTCTAAGGTTCTGCTTCAAAACCACATGGTGCAATATCAAGGTGGTCGTTCGTGGCATGTGGCCGTTCAAGGAAAGTGGTCATTCATGGGAAGTGGCCGTTCAGGGAAGTGGCCTTTCATGGGAAGTGGCTGCTTTGGGAAAATGGCCGATTATAGTAAGTGGCCATTCATGGGAAGTGGCCTTTCAGGGAAGTGGCCTTTCATGGGAAGTGGCTGCTTTGGGAAAATGGCCGATTATAGTAAGTGGCCATTCATGGGAAGTGGCCTTTCAGGGAAGTGGCCTTTCATGGGAAGTGGCTGCTTTGGGAAAATGGCCGATTATAGTAAGTGGCCATTCATGGGAAGTGGCCTTTCAGGGAAGTGGCCTTTCATGGGAAGTGGCTGCTTTGGGAAAATGGCCGATTATAGTAAGTGGCCATTCATGGGAAGTGGCCTTAGGTAACCGAATTCCTGCTACCTATCATGACAGTATTTTAGATAGCTAATATCGTGTAAGTTGTATATTGTGTTGTGTGTATGGTCTGTCAGTACTATTAGAAAACATTTTTTAATTTTCATTCAAATTAACTCGTCAGCTGTTCACTAAGCATGTTTTTTTGTGGCTGGAACAAAAATTGTTGAATGGCTGGAAAAAAACAAAAATTAACTTTTTTTATTAATTTATTTTTTACCTATATTAGGAAACATTACAGACAAATAGGTAATCAGATAGAATAACGGAAATAAAAAAGTAAGGTGCTAACAACAAATATCCACCAATAGAAAAAAAAACACGGACTAACAATCACCCGAGAGATGTCTGTTTGTTATAAAGTGACCTTTTTAGAACAAAAATTGCATATTGTTTTTCGCAACTCCACTCAATTCAATTAATATTCTATCAGTTGGTTTGGATAGTTTATAACTAAAGTTGAGCAAGGTATCACATTTCGACCCCTTTTGGCTAAAACCGCACTTGAAATAGAACCACAGTGTGGGCGAGACAGGTACAGTCAGCTACAGAAAAATAAAGTAATAGTTTTATTTGTAACCTTTTGTTGTTTTTTTATTAAGAATTCGACTATTCGCGTGCGATCTGAATGCATTCGCAGCCATAGCTAAACATTTACAGCTGTGCTGCATTTTGCTCGCTATAGATTCTTCTTCGTGGAAAAGTCAATCCTATCTATTTTTAGTTTTGACTGTTTGTATGTAAAACAATTTTTTGTATGAATAATTTTATTTTGAAATACACTTTAAACTGCATTTTTCTGTTTATTTCTTGTGTGCAATAAAGTATATTCTATTCTATTTGATTTTTTATTTTAGCCGCTTAAAATCCATCGATATTAATAACCAAACGTTTTCATTGATATTAATAACCAAATTATACAAATAGCGCAACTCTACACCTTTGTTCGTCAATGTCTCTACGTCTCAACGGAAAGAAAGATGATTCCGTGCTTCAGAAGGCACGTTAAGTCGTTGGTCCCGGCTACTATCTAGTCGTTACTTGAGCCAAGTCAGTAAGAGGCGTTTGGCGGCTCTATAACACTGACACCCAGGTTTGTGAGGTCGGTCGTCGACCTTACAACCCATACGATGATGATGATGATGAACGCTTCTACATCGCTCAAACCGCTGGGTACTCCAAGTTATACTTGCAGAAAACTATTTTTCATTACTCATACTCGGAAATTAGGTCTGAAGTTGCCTGAGGAGCGGATTGAAGGTAATACTTTTCAGCCCGGAGGGAGAATCGTTTTCAACTGACAGCTGTCAAGTTATAAAAAAAAACTAGTTCTCATTTCACATTTCTATTGATATGTTCCATCTTTCTATACAGCCACTCAATTACAGCACAATGTTAAATTGAAATAACATAAAGTTAAATATTAAAGAATATATGACTTAATTATAATTGACTTTCGACTATTTCTTTAAAATAAAATAGAATTGTCCAAAATATTTACCATTTTTCAATGATGGAAATGAAAAATAATACCTCAAAAGCTGGCCAGCTCGGATACAGAAAAAAAAATAGGCGGGAAAGCAGTGATTATCATTTGTTTCTCGAGTTGTAGGGTTTTGTTTACAATGAGTTCATCTGATTCAGATATGGAAGTCACTCATTTTTCTTTAGCTGATTCATGTTTTTATTTTTACTTTCCTTGTATTCGTAATGAAAAGCACAGTGTTTACCTCTGGTTAAAGACTTATTTCTCTCCTACTCCTACCTACTCTCTACTAGTATTTTATGTCAAAAAAATGTTACTAGTTGTTAAGGCCGGGTTATTGCAAAAATTAGCAACTCAACGCGGTTTAGTTGAAAGTTCAACCGACGCATTACTGAAATAACGTTCATATTAGCGATGCTTCGTTCATATGTGCGATATGTGCGACGTTCATATGTGCGATGCTTCACGGTGGTTACGTCCGACACTGCGCAGGAATCGTGCGAAAAACTCGTGTTTCTTGAACTCTTTTGCTTATTAACAGAAATTGGCAGAGTTTATGAAAAATGTGATCGATTTAAAATCTAAGTCAGTAATTAGCAAGTTATATTTACGAAAAAAAAAACTATGGTTATCGCTTTAAGTTACGAGATCTAGGACGTCAAAAAATTTTTTTGCTGCTTTTTTTAAAAAAACTTGTGCTTTTTATTTCTAAATTATTATAATGTATTTAAAAATTCTACTCGATTTAAAATTTAATTAAGGATATATTCTGTTAGCATATATTTTTTTACATTTATAAAATCAATAGAAGTACTGGTATTTGATCGTCAAAGTAGCGACTATGGGCGCTATTTCCACATAACCCCGCCTTAAATGTCACTTCCCTTATGATCTTGATGTATTTACTTGTGGCGAGATAATAAATTATTAAATTATTATTTAGTGCCTCGAACTATTAGGGCCCTCGCTTTTGGCGCTAAATAAGGCACCCTCGTATAACAATGTACTTTTTCATTTCTCATGCTCTGAAAGTGCTTATTTGTGCAGGATATAGGCTGCACAAAATCTAATTTTGTGCACAAGTGCATTAACGTATCTACTCATAAATGTATCTATATTAAGGCAAAGAAAATGAGCCATACAGCCAAACACAATAAGAAGTTCATGGATAGAATTTGTTATTTTATATTATTTATTTGCCTTATGTGTTTTTTAAGACATAAAAGATATTAAAATTTAAATTCTACGTTAGGTTATATAATTAATTTAAGAAAATTATTATTACAAAATTAATTTAAAAGTAGGCTGTATAGGTCTGCAGCCCAAGCCTAATATCAATGTCGTAAGATTTAAAAAAAGTAAAGCGGCGGTAAACACCTCTCGTTTTTTCGTGCGTTTATTAATTTCTTCAATTTGCTAAAATTGTTAAAAATGTCCAGTGAAGAAGATGATTTAACGCTCTCTCCTAATACGCTTATGGAAATTAATGCACAGAGAGTTGTGCAACAGATATTACCGCCAAAGTCTCGGGAAATATATCTCAAAGTATACGATAATTTTGTAAATTTGTTAATTCTCTCGCATTAATTTTCTCGCAATCGAAGTGAAAAGCAGAGTTTATAACTCGTCCACAAAACCATTTTATCCTCGACATTACTATCAGCCCTCACCTTCGGCTCGGGCTGCTAAAAGTCTCGGATAAAAATGGTTCGTTTTGTGCACTTGTTGTAAAATCTACTATTTCTACCCGACTGTACGTATGATGGATTACGCTTTACCACGTCGTCTGAACTTGACGCCGGTTTCTACCAATGAGATGTGGTCACTAGCTCTTTGTTTATCTTCCGACGTTGAAAGACTCCCTTGATAGTAAAGTAACTATTTATTAATCTGAAGGAAAACGCTAAACAAAACAGGAAAAAGCAGACAAAGCTCGAATGAGTACAAAAATTGGTACCTTTTTAAAAAAGTTGGCAGTAGGGTTTATAACTTTACCCATAAAGAATTAATCCTAATTTCTTGGTAAGAATTTTCGAAATTTATTAACATTTCTTTATTGCCGTTGGTATAGTAGCTAGGGCCGCTGCCTCCCGTCCGGGAGACGCGGGTTTGATCCCCACCACGTACCAATGCCGTGTGGTGACGGCAGAGTAGAATACATTTGTCACCAACCCCTACTCTTCCCGTGGGTGTCGTAAGAGGCGACTTAGGGACTACATATTGAACAGGGAACGGGCAGCAGCGCTCTCTGATACAGTAACCTATTAATCTGGGATCTCCAACCCGCCTGCCAAGCGTGGAGATTATGGCATTAGGCTCATAATCCAGCAGTGGACTGTAAGGGCGTTTGCGCACTCATCCGTATCCGATTCTTATCCGGTCCGTTTTTGATCCGTAAAAAAACGGACAGTAAATTCACGTCTAGCGTTTGCGCACTCATCCGAATCCGATCCGGTTTTCATTCGTATTTGAGACGATATTGCATGATATTGTCGCAGTGATGTGCCGAGTCGAGCTGACTGACTGAGCTGATCTCGATCATAATGCCATAGAAGCAAGAAGCGTTCAAGGTCAACGTGTTAACACTTTACCACTGACTGATGAGCAGTTGATTGTACTCGAGTATAGATTTCGGGTACTTATAAGATCCGAATACTAGGTTGATCTTTTTTAATTATATCTACTTATAGCGACTTTATTGCGGGATCTACATTACATAAGTCCCGCAATAAAGTCGCTCACGTTACTCGTATAGTTCGTTTCACGTAAATAGAATCCTGGAGTCTCTTGTCTCGAGTGTGCATTATTTTTGTAACGAGTACCAAAATACTTGTCTATCAAAAAATAGTCAATTTGGCACATCACTAGCAGCGCGAGCTTTCCCCTCCCCGTACCTCACTCTTCATCCGTAAAAAAATCGTGTAGTGCGCAAGCGTACGTACAATTTGTATGGCGGCCACTTCGACTCGGTTTTGATCCGTAAAAAAACCGATCCGGAGTGAGAATTTACGGATCGATAACGAACCGGATACGTATGGGTGCGTAAGCGTCCATACAATTACTAGGATGACCAAACCGGATCAGAATCGAATGAAAATCGGATACGGATGAGTGCGCAAACGCCCTTACGGGCCGTTGATGTTGATGTTGATGACGTACCAATGTGTTTTCAAATTCATGTACGTTTATTCGGTGAAGGAAAACATCATACTCCTTCGAAGAAATTCAAAGGTTGTGTGTTAAGTCGACCAACCCGCACTGGGCCAGCGTGTTCGACTAAGACCTAATCGCCCTATAGGCTCGAACCCTCGGTGAGGACGTATATGAGCTGTTCATGATTAACATTTCTTTACACCGTTAAATTTTATTAGTTTTAAGCAGAATATGATTCAGAATCATGGACTGAATAAACCCTATAATTTTGATTTGTCACTGACACTGTATGTTATTGTGTCACGGATAAAATCGATGATACATGATGAGAAGTAACGGTGTAACTGTTACATGAACGCGACAGTTAGTCTTAGAACAATGTTAGTTATGACTCAGCAGTCCGCCCGCGGCTACTCTCGCGTTGTGTAAGATTTTCCCGTGGGAATAAGACTTTTTTTCCGTAAAAGGAATCCTGTGTGTTAATCCAGGTTACAAACTATCTCCATTCCAAATTTCATCCAAATCCGTTGAGTAATGTGTGAAGGCGGAAGAAACATCCATACATACAAAAATTCAAATATATTTTCACATTTATAATATTAGTGTCTCGGGAAACGTAGTGTGGGACGCCCCCCTGCCAGGTGGACTGATAACATGAGGAAGGTCGCTGGTGGTGGCTGGATGAGGAAAGCGGGTGGTCGTGCGCTTTGGCGTGCCTTTGGGGAGGCCTACGTCCAGCAGTGGACTGCAATAGGCTGATTGATTGATTGAATATTAGCGTAATTACTAGTAAGCTGTCTAATTCTTGGTTTTGCGTTCTACAGCCTCTAGCGTCAGTTGTTAAGCCGGTAGTCTCGGCTACTATCTAGTCGCTACACGAACCACGTCAGCGGCCTTTGGCGGCTCTATAACCTGACACTAGGATTTGAGAGGTCGGTTTTCGACCTTACAAACAATCCACACGATGAAAAAGAAGAAGTACGTCAGGTTAGGAAACATTAATTAACTACATGTAAATTGCTATACACTAAAAAAAACTGGCCAAGTGCAAATCGGACACGCACGCGAAGGGTTCCGTACCATCGTACAAGCCGAGCAAAAACTCTTTAATGTTTCTATAGGCGAAAATGGCTGTAAATGGCTTTTTATTTAACGCGAATTTCGAAATTTTTATACTAAGATAGAAAGATAGTTGATAGTTTTTTGTTAAGATAGTATAAATATACTATCTTGTAAATAATTAGTTGTAAGTTTTGCGAAGAAAGTAAAATAAAATAAATAAAATAAAATAAATAAAATAAAAACGCCAAAAATCGCCATTCATTTATTTTTATAGCAGCAACACACATTTTGTGAAAATTACAACTGTCTACGTAATACAGTTCATTACAACCCGGAAACAGATGGACGGACAGCAGAGGCTTAGTAATAAAGTCCCGGCACCATTTGGATACGGAACTCTAAAAAGCAAGTAGAAGTGTCCAAGTGCCGCAAACATCGGAAGATTAGTTTTTGTGATCGCAGCAGGGTTCCGGTCACCGCCTGTGATGGACGAACGGTCCGGATGTCCAGCAAGTGTGACGTCCGGACGGACAGACCTTCCGTTACGAATCACGCAAAAACATAGTGCCGGATTTTAAAAAATGTATAGGTACTCGTATATTGTATGTATGTATATGTTTACTTGTACCTACCAAATTAAAAGACTGACTGGGGCTAACTTACCAACCTTATGAATGAACGTGTGAATTTACCAACCTTATGAACTTCTAAGTCTACGCTCGCTATATTACCACTTTAAAAGAAATAGCAATAAGGTAAAATAAAAACACAAAATGTACTATTAAAGAGAGAATGTAAATTTAATATATATATATATGACGGGGATCCGGTGCCAGCTGGATCGCACATGGTGGATAGATTACCGAAATAATGAAATTTCTTCTTAGTTTAGGCTTGTATTTTAACGTTAGCAAAATCACAATTCGATAATAACAAACGATTGTTAAGATTTAGACGGATACAAATTGAAAACGCGACAAGTTTGGCACAGAGTAATGGCTTCTTCTTAAAAACAAGTTGTCAGTACGCCGCTCCAGAAAAAAATGAAAATAAAATGGCGGATGGGTTCCTCAATCCCTCCGAATCTCGTTACAGGTTAGGCAATTCCGAATGTCAGTTAGCCAACCTAACCAAAACAATCCAGTGTGGCCATTTACTCCGTGTCAACCATCTCCAAGCTGTCAGCTTGACGTTTCCATAGACGAATGAACGAATAATTAGTTCCAATCTTCAGCAATAGATGGCGCCCATGTTCGTTCAACAATCTAATTCTCCGACATATATATATTTTATGTAATAAATAATACAATCCTACTTCTTCTTCTTCTTCTTCATCGTGTGGGTTGTAAGGTCGCCAACCGACCTAATATTATAAATATAAATCATTCTTTCATTACTCATAAAAACGAAAACGATACATTTGAAATAAGTATTAGAAATTAGAATTGGACTTTCAGAATCATGGCCACAAATCATTTTGTTTTATTTGTAGTTGATCAGCTCTGCAAGTAAAATATGTTACAAAAACTAATTTACCGGTAATTGCTTTTCAGATCCTTGTTTACAGGTCGATAAAACCCGTTTTAAGCTAGCTAAAGCTTAGTAAAGTATTGAAATCTCCATATCCAGTGCGGGTCTATTCCAATATCGTAATCCAAGTTGGGTCGGGTCTCCAAGCCCTATGGGACTCAACAAATTGACTAGTTTCATTTGGTCACAAGTCGAAAAGTATTTAAAATTGATAATGTAGCAAAAAATCATAATATAACAAATTTTAAAAATATAAGTAACGAATAGATGAGTCATGATTTCATGAGTCTACTAAAAAAAACATGCAAAAAAACAAAACAACATTATACAACCTGATTCAAACTAAAGAAAAAAGGAATTATTTATTTAAGAACGACTAATTTTTCGAAATATTTAGTTGTTCCAAAAATATATTTACTTTGTGCAAAGTAATATTTTTGAACGAGAAATACTGCTTTGATTTTTCTAAAACAATTTTTTCTCAATTTAAATTTACATTCAAATTTCTTTATTGCAAGAATATAATTATTTCTTACCAATTAAATAGACTTTACTTATCATCTTACCGTATCTTACCGTACTGCAGACAATAAAACGCTAATCCTTATATTTTCAATCTGACTTTTAAAAAAATTGTGGTGTTTTGATCTAGGTTTTTAATAGAATAGAATAGAATAGAAAAACGTTTATTCAGCATAGCACATAATACAAATGGTAACATTTAAAACAGCACAATACAGATTAAACACAAATGAACAAGGAACAACAACAATAAGAGTAACTATGCTAAAAAGGTGCCGACTCAGCATACGGTCACTAGCCTGGCCAGTAACGCTGATTTTCAGTCGTGAACCTAGAAGTGCGAGTGAACGAAAAGCGCCCTCGAAAAACAGACTACACAGTTTTAAACAAACAAAACAAAAACATATTTCCACAAACAAAAGACAAAAAAATAAAAAGACAATTTAAAACTAGTAGCAAGAACAGTTACAAAACGATTTTCTGGTGGACATTCCCAAAACCTTTAAAATATCTAAAACGATCATTCTTCTCATTTGTGTTATATTGAGTAATACGCTGTCATTGGCAAAATACGTCCAATCAAATCGAAAAGACATATTATAAAAAATGCACGGTATGGTAACATGGTGGCAAGGCAGTAGCGTAATACAAGTAATAATGCAAGAAAGATAACGTCTAAACATATATTTTATTACAATCTAGATAATCCATATTTATACACGAATCAGAAAAAAATAAGCAGGTTTTCACTAACGTGTTTTTGCAACTAACAGCATTTTTTTATTTGTTAAACTTTTGTGACAAATGGCTGTATAATCTAACCTTTAACCTTTTTTTCCGTCGTTGATTAGATGTGAATAACTGAAATATTTGATGTTAAGGATATATATATATATATATAAAATGCAACAGGTACTGACTGAGTAAATTATTAAGTTGACCCGATTGTTGCAAGTCCTATTAAAAATCATCGCGCAAAATTCACTGTGACCAAAATGCACTAGACCCTGCCAACGGCAGAGTTTTATTTGCTTAGGGAGTTTAATTTCAGACTCCAAGCGTTTACATAGATCGTTTAGGTATCACAGTTTTCCTTTCAATTTGTATATATGTATCAAATCATTAAAAAAATATAAGAAACTGCTCTAACTTCACGCATGCGCTAAAACGAACGTGTGTAGAAACTACACTAAGCAAATAACCCTTTTAATCTTCCATTCAAAAACCCAGACCATTCATGCTTAGCTTTATAATTACAAAAAACAGCCCTGATTCGAAACCACAGATAGTTACCGCCAAGACAGTAGAGTGAGCGCGCGCGCAGGATACGGACGTTGCGTTCTTCGAAGTCGCTCAGATGCGCGCGAGTTGAAACTTGATGAGTTGCGCGCGTTTGTGATTTATGTGTCCGTCCGTTTAGTTCAGTTTTAGTGAGTTTTTGTGTTCGTGTTGTGTGGGAAAAGAGGGATTGGTTGTTGGTTGTGCATCTGTGAAGAGTTTTGGAAACGGTAAAAAGTTGTGGTGATCTATTCGATAAGGCATTTCTTTTTCTGGATGTTTATTTAATAAGGCGTTGTAAAAGCTTTTTAGACCTTTTCTGAAACTAATAAGAGTACCCAAGAATTTATTATTTTTTCCTAAACTTTTCTTATTAAAACCACCTTCCATACAATTTACTTAAAGGTATGGAAAGCCTAAAAATTTTAACGAGTTATCGTCATCTAATTACACGCTTCTTCACGTAATATTATTAATAGTGGAAGTCTCCTTATCCTCGGCTCGCCCTTATCACAGACCACAAGACTACTCTGAATTAGATAATACCATTCGTATTCGCCCTTATCACGGAGCACAAGCCTCCTCTGAATCAGATAACACCATTCGTATACGCCCTTATCACGGAGCACAAGCCTACTATAAATTCGATAATACCATTCGTATACGCCCTTATCACGGAGCACAAGCCTTTTCTAAATTCGATAATACCATTCGTATACGCCCTTATCACGGAGCACAAGCCTTTTCTAAATTCGATAATACCATTCGTATACGCCCTTATCACGGAGCACAAGCCTTTTCTAAATTCGATAATACCATTCGTATACGCCCTTATCATGGAGCACAAGCCTACACTTAATTCGATAATACCATTTGTATACGCCCTTATCACGGAGCACAAGCCTTTTCTAAATTCGATAATACCATTCGTATACGCCCTTATCACGGAGCACAAGCCTTTTCTAAATTCGATAATACCATTCATATACGCCCTTATCACGGAGCACAAGCTTACTCTAAATTCGATAATACCATTCGTATACGCCGTTATCACGGAGCACAAGCCTACTCTGAATTAGATAATACCATTCGTATACGCACTTATTACGGAGCACAAGCCTACTCTGAATTAGATAATACCATTCTAATACGCCCTTATCACGGAGCATAAGCCTACTCTGAATTCGATAATACCATTCTAATACGCCCTTATTACGGAGCATAAGCCTACTCTGAATTAGATAATACCATTCTAATACGCCCTTATTACGGAGCACAAGCCTACTCTGAATTAGATAATACCATTCGTATACGCCCTTATCACGGAGCACAAGCCTACTCTGAATTCGATAATACCATTCTAATACGCCCTTATCACGGAGCACAAGCCTACTCTGAATTAGATAATACCATTCTAATACGCCCTTATTACGGAGCACAAGCCTACTCTGAATTAGATAATACCATTCTAATACGCCCTTATTACGGAGCACAAGCCTACTCTGAATTCGATAATACCATTCTAATACGCCCTTATTACGGAGCATAAGCCTACTCTGAATTAGATAATACCATTCTAATACGCCCTTATTACGGAGCACAAGCCTACTCTGAATTAGATAATACCATTCTAATACGCCCTTATTACGGAGCACAAGCCTACTCTGAATTCGATAATACCATTCTAATACGCCCTTATCACGGAGCACAAGCCTACTCTGAATTCGATAATACCATTCTAATACGCCCTTATTACGGAGCACAAGCCTACTCTGAATTAGATAATACCATTCTAATACGCCCTTATTACGGAGCACAAGCCTACTCTGAATTAGATAATTTAATTAATTTAATTTAATTTATTTAAAAGTCAAGTAACAATGACTCATTATAATACCATTCTAATACGCCCTTATTACGGAGCACAAGCCTACTCTGAATTAGATAATACCATTCGTATACGCCCTTATTACGGAGCATAAGCCTACTCTGAACTAGAAAGATTGACATAGGTAACTATAATAAATAACACGGACACATCATCTTCAAGGGGACATGCAAAAAGTGTACCATTGGGATAATGTGGCTGGTATACATACATAAATGGACAAATACATAAACAACATCCAGACACAAAACAAACACAACAGTTATTACCGAATTGTCATATTATAAATATTTTTCTCAAGACTTCTTATTTTTTAAACCAATAATCGATGTTTCTTCACTATCTTCCATTTCTCATACGAGTGTGTAGATTTTTTATTCTTTTTATTTACGCGCTGAACGCGCTATAAGACAACAATGGCCGACAATGTTCACCACCTATAATTTTCTTCTGCGAATTTCACACGCACTATATCAACTCTCTACGTGTATAGAGTAGCATACTTAGCTATACTCTGATCTAAATTTTTAATCATTCCAAACATTCCTAGACTGTATTCAACTGTATCTATGAAACTGAACAACAATAATAAGGTAAATAGACTAAAAAAATTGTCTTTCTTGCATAATACCACAAAATATTATATTAGTGCAAAACCGCGCGGCAAGCTGATCGTTGCATTTTTATCTAACAAATTTTGTTGTTTTTTTGAATTGTTCAGTTTAATGAACTGAGCACTCTCTGGAAACATTTAAATCGGTAAAAACTATCGGTTAAAAGTCACGTGTACTACTATATCAGCTAAGATCAAAGTAAAATAAGATCGAGGATTAAAAAGGATATCCTTATTTTGGTAGGATCCAATCAGGCCTTGCTTAAAACTGCTTTTTATATTAAAAAAAATATAACAACAGAGTAGCACTAAAAAGAATCATGAATTCCTGCCTGAACATTGTCTAGAAACAAAAAATAGGACTATCTCACGATTTAACCAGTATCCAAGTAATTATGAAATAATCTTACGCATCAACTATCACTGCTTCAAAATAAAAAATAGACCAAAAACATAGCGGTTTGCGCGAAGAACAAGGCTGGGATAATCACCATACATTCACGCCCTAATAACACACAAGTCCAAAGGAATTAAGAATTACTAAGGAGATTTTACCAGTTATAATCGGTTTACTAGTTTTTGATGGATCTGTATGCAATGCAATGAGAAAATCATACGGATGTTACAACACGTATTTGAAAAAAGAACAAACGATATTTTGTATTTTTAATAAAATTGTTTTTCTGTCTTCTTTCCTTATCAAAAAAATTAAAAAAATAAAAAAATGTACAAGAGCCAGAATACTCCTTGAATCCATTCATGTCCATTTCTATATGAAAATCGGCTCATTATTAGTTAGACCAACATTCTTCAGCTATTTTTAAACAGATGTTGATGACGTCCTAGACGTGAATACCTTATTTAAATTCATGTGGCGCCATTGTATTTCTGCGTAACATTTATCGATAGCTTTGAATGATTTTTTTTTATTCATTCGTCCAATGGTATGTTATAATAGAACGGTAATAACCAGTAATCTATTTGTAATAAATTTCGATTGAGAAGTTAAGTTTTAATATAAATTAAAGAAAGATTAATCAACTTGCTTGCTTGAGATTATTCCAATTCTAAATCTAAGCTAAACGCTACCAAATGTATTTCTTTTTAACGCTTCGATATTTTGATAGCAGCATCTCTAGTAAAATGTAGAACATTTTCTTTATCTTTCTGAAACTATACTATTTATGGAATTAATAAAAAAAGAGAAAAGATGAATTACGATAAGTACTCAAACGTTTTTTGCCTAAATATTATTATTTTTAATAGTGTCGCCGTGTCACTAAGAGTCATAAAGATTAAAATCACAATTTCTAAAGTTAATTCAATGAATGTGCACATAAAAATTACTTTTCTCACGTTCCAGATCATAAATAACGCGTGAAATTAAACAATTTCTTTATTAAAAATAGCTCGGAGTTAAAATAAATTAAAAAATTCATTCAGAAGAGCTCATTAAGTATAAGAGCTCGAAGAAAGATGGTTTTCTTAGATAGGAGTACTCGGGCAATGAAAGAAAATTTTCAACTGTATTTTTTTTAATTCTTTTTGAAATGGCATGAGAATGTTTTTCCAGTTAATTAATTTTTCTTGTTTTATTGAACTAGCTGATATCATTGGTTTGCCATTGCCATTGCAAATCGCTGCTTTTGCTGCTTGGAGACCGCCGTTCAAATCCAAACTTAACAAAGATTTAACTCTATGTAGTTTTAAAGCTCTATCTATATAGTAAAAGTTGGCGTTTACTACGTAAAAGTTTATCGTAGTTATGTGCCAAAAGTGGGGTGTAATAGCTTGTTTATGTTATTGTAATACTTCAAGACATATTCAATCCAATAATACTTATTGTGGGCCACACTGTTTTTAAAAGCTTTAAAACGCAGTTAGATTGTTGTCATTATTATCATTATACGAAAATAGTTTAGTCATTCACTTAACTAACAACTAAAAGTCACCACCGTGACAACAATATAATGGCGTCAAATTACGTCGACATTTATGTGGTTTATTCATTTCAAATTAAACATAATTAATTTAGCTTTCTACAAGAAAAAAAGTAATTTACATATTAATTATATTCAAATAGTTTTTTGCGTTATCCCAAGAGTCGAAGAATAGTAGATTACGCCCTTTGTTCTGAAAAAGTCTTAGACCAAATAAATACTCAGGAAAAAGTGGATATTTCTAATTATTTAATATTTCTTTTTATTTTAAGTGAAGGTGGGTTCCCCTGCTCTTCCCGTGGGTGTCGTAGGAGGCGACTTAGGGACTACACATTGAACAGGGAACGGGCAGCAGCGCTCTCTGATACAGTAACCTTTTAATCTGCGATCTCCAACCCGCCTGCCAAGCGTGGAGATTATGGCAAAACCCTCCACTTAAGTGGAGGAGGCTCATAGTCCAGCAGTGGACTGTAATGGGCCGTTGATGTTGATGATGAAGGTGGGTTACCTCGTCTTCGTCCGTACGAAATCTCTAATAGTTGGAACGAAGCGCTACAATTACCCTAAAACTGGAAAATTAATGGGATCCAACGCTTATTCACATATGAGATTGGGGGAATGTACATGATACGTTAACGGGCCAACAAAGTATTATTGAACTTAAAATATTTATTGAACATAAGATACATTTATCATTTTAGCCGAAAGATGCCCTTCCACTGCTGTACAAATCCCCAAGGATCTCCATAAAAAAAAAAATATATCCAGTGTCACTTGGGCTGATATCTTCTAACGATACCCCATACATCCAAATCCGTTCAGGCATTTAGAAGTTATGGTGGAATAAAGAAACTCACATACATTCACAACATTACACTCCTATTTTTTTGGGCAGTCGAATCAAATATTTATCAATATTGACGGTCCAAAATTTTACCATTCGCGGTCCAAACGTGAACCGCCGTGCTTCGCCTGGTTGCCGCATGGCGTCGCGGTTTTATGTACAATGTACAAGGCTCTTTAGCCGGTGTAGGAGTTAATCTGGCCCGTGGCGAGCGAAGAAGCCGTTTTGTGAATGGAATGGGCTCTAATTGGCCCTCGGGCTATTATAGTAGGCTCTCGTGCCGGGCCAACCTTGAAATTAGGGCTGCCAGTTGGCCAATCGAAATCGAAATCATCCGGCAGAGGACCAAGGTAGTTGATATCGTCCAGAAATGTAGCAAGCTGAAGTGGCAGTGGGCTGGCCAGGTCTGTCGCAGAACCGACGAGCGTTAGAGCAGACGAGTTCTTGAATGGAGACCACGTCTCGAGAAACGTAGTGTGGGATGCCCCCCTGCCAGGTGGACTGATGACCTGAGGAAGGTCGCTGGTGGTGCCTGAATGAGGAAAGCGGGTGATCGTGCGCTTTGGCATGCCCTTGGGGAGGCCTACGTCCAGCAGTGGACTGCAATAGGCTGATTGATAGATGGCTAACCGAAGGACCAGTACTTTTCACCCAAAGAAATGTGCCATGTCAGAGGCCAACCAAAGGCTTTTTGAAACGGCCCATGTAGCGACATTTCCCGTAGACAATAGCATAGCAGGGATCATTCCAATAGGTGTCTTCTTACTTTTCTTACTGGGGACACAAAGCATTTCCAGTCCGGTCCGGGAGACGCGGGTTCGATCCCCACCACGTACCAATGTGTTTCCGAATTTCGAATTCATATGCGTTTATTCGACGCTCTTACGGTGAAGGAAAACAACATCGTGGTGAAATTTGCACACTCATGCAAAAAATTCAAAGGTTGCGTGTGAAGAGGACCAACCCGCACTGGGCCAGCGTGGTCGACTAAGGCCTAATCACTCTAAATCAGGGTAGGCTCGAGCCTCTCGGTGGGGACGTATATGAGCTGCTGATGATGCAGACGACTTGTAGTTACGCCAAACATACTTTTGTCGTTTTATATTTCACAACTCTTTCTGATCAATTGACTTTCTACAATGCAGCATTTTCATATCTGACAACCCTGTGTGATGAACCTCTTTTGTTCCTGCGTAGACAATAATCACTGTTTGGGAATTATCGTTCGTTGGCACGGTTTTGGAAAAACTTTGAAGGGATTTTAAAATTATTAAAGGAGGGGTTTTAAAATTATTTTTTACAAAAACAGGGTGTTTTCGAAAGCGTAGTACCTATACAAGAATAACATTATAGAACGATGACCCTTTTAAACACAAGTACCTATATGGTCAATCATAAACAATCAGTGGTATGTGAACTAGAGGTTTTCGTGCTTCTGATGGTATGTTTATAGTCGACCCTTGCTATCATAGATTACAATACTATTCAATACCAAACAGTAATAGAAGAACAGAAAAAAACAAATACAAAAAATGTAAGATTCAAAAGGCAGTCAAATTGCTAAGGTAGAAATTTCTTCCAGGCAACCTTAGGGTAAAAAAACATCGCATAAAGAGGTGAAGCCTTAGCAAGATTGATAAGTACTGTAATCTTATATAATTAAAAGCAAGATTTGAGGTAATATAAATCTGTTAGGAAAAACCAAAAATTTCTGACGCGCGTCGCCTAGCGAAGCGATCGTCTTTTATTTCCTCTGAGGGGAAAACCATATTCTTTACATGACATATCAAAAGCTAATCTCCCGAATGACAACCAAAGATTAAACATTGTAACGCTGTTGGCCAGTACCAGCAAGGAGTGTGGATCTTACATTCCTCCCCCCGTCGCGTCGTCGGTGAAAGTTTCAAAGTTCCACTACCCGGCGCCTCCACCAAGAAGGGGGAATAACCAGAAAGGATCTACGCTAAGACGAAGAACACAATTGTAACGTTGAAAGATATTATATTTTCTTTTTAGATTTTCATAAAAACAAGAAAGGCGTGTTGTCTCTGGCACGTCAGCATCGAAACTCCAAGCAAAAAAAAAATAATTCGCAATTCAAAATATAATAAAACTTTTAGAACGAAATATAAAAACCGACCCACAGCCAGTAACAACAAAGGAGACTGAACCTTACAGTACCTACTAGTTTAATGACCTGAATCTGCCTCTAAATCTGAAATTTACATCTTCTTGATATTTCGTCATTTGACGCGCATAGAAAAGGAAAAAGCGCTTGATCGAACACAGATTTATCTGCCAGTCATACTCACTCACATTCACATCACAGTATTTTTGGGGTTACGTAGTACTTATCTCATAAGTACTTATTTGCCACCGACTCGAAAAGAAGAAGGATCGGCCTCCTTGTTGTTACTGGCGGTTTTCATAGTTCGTTCTAAAAATTTGTAATTTTTGAATTGAGAATTGTTCTTTTTTTTGTTTGCAAGTCTTGATGCTGTCGTGCTAGAGACTACACGCGTTTCATGTTTTTATATCAATCTCTAAATAAATAGGCCTATTATACGATAAATGATTACTTAGATGATAAAAACGTCTGGTCAACTGTTGTTCCAAATCATCGGAGTAGATTGTAATTATGACTCATGTATGATTCTTTATATATTTAAAAGAAAAGTACAAAAGATACAATTCCTGTGGAGTTTCTTCTGGCCGTTCTTCTCCACAGAGGGCGTACACTGATAGTGAACGTGCCATCCATGATAGCTTTGACGTCGAAAAATTATTTGTAAAAATCTTAATTAGATTTAAAAAAATTGACTTTGACTTTGAATACAATATCTAGAATCATTACGCGTGTTCTTCTTGTTAACACGCTTTTATTTAGCTTCACCTGTATGCTTGTATGCTTGTATGTATGTAACCGACTCCTTTGTTTGGACTCGATTTTCACGCACTTTAAACGGACAGATTTAATTGAAACTTTGTACACTTATCAAGAACCGGTGACAATACAGTAATTTGAAAAAAAAACACGCTTTCTCAGTACATCAAACTAAAAAGTGAAAAATAAAATATAGTTCAAAAAACTAACTACAGAGTGAAAAATAATTCTTATTGTAAGCTGAAAACAGTAATGAACGAAAAATACTAGTATTATTGTGAAAAAAGCGTGGGGTTTGTGCCATATTTTTCGTACCGATATCGACCAACCCACACTTTTTTTTTCACAATAATACTAGTATTTTTCGTTGATGTGAAAAGCGTGCTTTTAGTTTTTTTTAACTATATTTTATTAGCTTCGAGCCCTTCTGGTTACGCTTCCCATAGTACTCATAACTGCTGAAGTGCTGAACTACTAAACTACTGAACGGCTTTATAGATGCAATTTGGATGAAGACAGTTTGTACCCGGATTAACACAGGATACTTTTTACGAGAAAAAAAAAACAAATAAATATATTTTGTATTTTGTAAATAACAAAATCAAGCTAACAAAAGAAAATTATTCCTACGGGAAAATCTTACACTTTGTGAGCGTAGCCGCAGACGGACAGTTAACATTATTTTTTAATTAGCGTTACACCCCGGGGTTACACCCTCAGAGGAACAAAGGGCGATCGCTTCGCTCGCGACGCGCGTCAGAAATATTTGGTTACACCCACGGAAATGTCAAATAAAAATCTCCATGAACTGTATGAAAAACACAATATGGGTTGGACCAAAAATATATTCCTACAATACAACAAAGTTACACAACAGGAAAAATAAGACATAGAACAGAAGAGTCAAAAGGCGGCCTTATTGCTAGGGTTACAATCTCTTCCAGGCAACAGGGTACATAAGTTGTTGCGATGGGATAAAACAATGGAAAAATTATTTTGAATTAAAAAAGGACTAAATTAATGAGTACATTATAAATCTAAATTGAGAGCGTCGGTGGTATAGTGGCTAGGGCCGCTGCCTCCCGTCCGGGAGACACGGATTCGATTCCCACCACGTACCAATGTGTTGCAAATTTCGAATTCATATGTACGAGTACGTTTATTCGACGCTCTTACGGTGAAGGAAAACATCGTGATAAAACCTGCACACTCCTGCTAAGAAATTCAAAGGTTGTGTGTGAAGTCGACCAACCCGCACTGGGCCGGCGTGGTCGACAAAGGCCTAATCGCTCTAATTCAGGGTAGGCTCGAGCCCCTCGGTGGGGACGTATATGGGCTGTTGATGATAAATCTAAATAAAAAGACTTTATACTTGAGTTCCACACACACTTGCCCAGATTTTTTCCAGTCAGCGCCTGTTTGGTATTTGCTATACCTTAGATCTCGGGGGATCGCTCCGTTTGTACGAAAACTTCACGACAGGTAATCATTTCTGTGCTTCGCTATGTTAATGTATTATGTTTATGTATTACCACTAACGCGAACTTCTGGCAACGGGAAATTGAAAAATAAATAGGGTGGAACGTTTGTGAAACAGTGGATGTCATGTTCTGTTTTCCATTTTGCTTCTCTTTAAACAATGCTACCCTTAGATCAAATATTGCTACCGAAGAAAAATTATACAATAGTTCATTCGTATTTTTTACTTTCAAATAAAAAGGAGACAGAAACAGAAAATGTATTAAAAGTTTTTACACTTCGTAAGTTAAGGAGTGAATAGGAACAAAAGTTAAGTAGTAAGTAGGGGTAAACATTTATGTGATAAGCACTTTTGTGTTTGCCTTATGTCTGTATGTTAGCTTTGTAATTATGTAATGTATATCAGCTGTCTACCCGTGGTACAAGCTCGCTTAGTTTGGGATCAGATGGCCGTGTGTGAAGATATGCCCACAAACGAAAATGGGCATTTTGGTCCTCGATTTTGGATAAGTGGGCCTCTAGTATAATATGGCATTAGCAAGGTTACTATAAGTGGAACATTTGATACACAAAATAGAAGGCCGGTTTGTTTTGACAGCTATTTTATTACTTGCCAAGTTTAGTTTGACGGATCGAGTTAATTCGCCATTTTACTTGTGCAAGTATAATGAATGATTTGATTGAATGAGCCTAATTGCTCAAAGGTTGCCAGGAAGAAATAATTTGAAGTGGTTTTTTACACAGGTTAAAGCAAAAGCTTTCCCTAAATACAATTTCAAGAGAACATTACCTGCAACTGATCAGATTGTTGTTGATAGTACCACTAACATAAAATTTGGACCTTAAACATGTTTGAGTGATAGGATAAGTCTTTTGAACTTGATATGACTTAACTACGCAGATTTTCCACAGAAAAAACCTTAAATAATAACTAATCACTGTATCTACTTATTAATCATGTTATTAATCCGCCGTGTGGTGACGGCAGAGTAAAATACATTTGTCACCAACCCCTACTCTTCCCGTGGGTGTCGTAAGAGGCGACTTAGGGACTACACATTGAACAGGGAACGGGCAGCAGCGCTCTCTGGTACAGTAACCTTTTAATCTGCGATTTCAAACCCGCCTGTCAAGCGTGGAGATTATGGCAAAACCCTCCACCACTAAAGTGGAGGAGGCTCAAAGTCCAGCAATGTGGACTGTAACGGGCCGTTGATTTGATTTGAATCATGTTATTCAAAACTTGTAGGCGCTTAATTACACACGCGAAAACAGGACTTTTTAAAATAAACCACTGCCTATCATGCTATCACTTTGATCTTGTATTGGCAACTCGACAAATTTTCACTCGTTTCAGTCGTTTCATAATAGAAATTAATTTGAAAACCTGACGACCCTCAGCGAACGAAAACCGCTTACCCACATCAAAAGCTAGAGAATTCATTATGCTCCAATTAATTCTGTACGTAGAATGGTATACCATGACAAAAGCATAGCATATTATGTACAACTGAGAGTTCCTTGTTATTTATTCTTCACTTCGTACATAGGAGTGGAATTCTCTTCCTGTGTCTGTTTGCCGTGTGGTGACGGCAGAGTAGAATACATTTGTCACCATCCCCAACTCTTCCCGTGGGTGTCGTAAGAGGCGACTTAGGGACTACACATTGAAAAGGGAACGGGCAGCAGCGCTCTCTGATACAGTAACCTTTTAATCTGCGATCTCCAACCCGCCTGCTAAGCGTGGAGATTATGGCAAAGTCAAAGTCAAAGTCAAAAATTTTTTATTCCATTTAAGATTTTTACAAATCATTTTTCGACGTCAAAGCTAACATGGATGGCACGTTCACTACCAGTGTACGCCCTCTGTGGAGAAGAACGGCCAGAAGAAACCCTGTACTTAAGGCGGGGTTTTGTGGAAATAGCGCCCATAGTCGCTACTTTGACGATCAAATACTAGCACTTCTACTGATTCTAAAAATGTAAAAAAAATATATGCTAACAGAATATATCCTTATTTAAATTTTAAATCGAGTAGAATTTTTAAATACATTAAAATAATTTTGAAATAAGAAGCACAAGTTTTTTAAAAAAGCAGCAAAATATCTTTTTGACGTCCTTGATCTCGTAACTTAAAGCAATAACCATAGTTTTTTTTTCGTTAATATAACTTGCCAATTACTGACTTAGATTTTAAATCGATTACATTTTTCATAAACTCT